>OY728131.1:474204212-475454212 GCA_963277665.1 Viscum album
GTTCCTCAAGGACTATAAATTTGTGACAGTCTACACTTCTGGGAAGGAGAACGTGGTGGCATACGCACTCAACATGAGATCTGGTTTACAGTTGCTGAGTGAGGAAACAAAACATCTAGCCGCATTGTAGTTATCCTTCGTGGATAGTAATGTAGTATCTTACCTCCAGTATATTAAGGTCACTCCCCCACTCCTTTAGTGATTCAAGGAGGCACAACTTTGGGAAGTTGATTGTGAGACATGATGTGCTCAGATATCCTCATGATATGCTTCTGAAGGATTTTCTAAAGGTGGGGATCATGTAATCCTTTTCAGAGGATACACCATGGTACTAGTGATGCTATGAGATGATGTGTTGAGGGAGTTCCACACATCCCCTTTAGTGGTACATCCTAGTGTAGTGAAAATGTACTAGGACCTCTGACATCGGTATGTTTGGCCAGGGATGAAGAAAATAGTGGCAGAGTTCGTTTCACGATGCCTCACTTGTCAGCAAGTAAAGGCCGAGCATCAAGTTCCAATAGGCTTAGCACAACCACATGAGGTGCCGAAATGGAAGTGGGATGACATATCCATGCAATTAGTGACAGGGATACCACATACGTCCAGGGGTCACAATTCCATCTGGGTGATTGTTGACCAACTCACCAAGTCAGACCATTTCCTACCCATATGAGAGAAGGGATCAACATAGGGATTGGGACGCCTCTTTGTACAGGATGTAGTAAATATTCACGAGGTTCCATTGATGATCATCTCAGATCGTGACAATCAATTTACATCCTGGTTGTGGAATGGATTGCAGGAGTCGTTTGAGACTTATCTACGTTTGAGCACCGCCTTTCATCCTCAGATAGATGGTCAGATGGAGCATACTATAAAAATGCTTGAGGATATGTTCTATGCTTGCATCCTTGATTTTAGACACATTTTGGAGGATCAATTTTCCTCAGGGGAGTTCAAATACAATAATATCTATCACTACACCATCGGCATGGCACCGTTTGAGGCCTTGTACGAGCGACAATGCAGATCTCCTCTATGCGGGACAGACCGAGGGGAGTCAACACTTATGGGTCCAGATTTGGTACGGGCTACCACTGAGAAGGTGAAAATCATCCAAGAGTGGATGAAGACTTCATAGAGTAGGCAGAAGTCATATGCTGATAGAATATGGAGACCCTTGGAGTTCGAGGAGGGAGGATACATCTTCCTACGAGTCTCACCTTGACGAGGTTTGCAGAGATTTGGCTGGGGCGGCAAGCTATCTCTGATGTTCATCAGACCTTTCTATATTCTCAGCAGAGTTGGTGAGGTAGAATACACCTAGCTCTTCACCCACAGATGCACAGGGTGTATGACATTTTCGACGTGTCATAGCTATGGAGATATGAGAATGATCCATCGCACATCATCGATTGGGGTGAGATGTAAATTGACGATGGGGCGACGTTTGCGGAGTTCCCAGTAGAGATAGAGGATTGACAGGATAAACTCCTATGAGGGCAGTTGATTACTCTAGTTCAAGTTCAGTGGTTGTACAGGAACCACTAAGAGAGAACATGGGATAGAGAGGATCAGATTCATGCTTAGTATCCCCATTTGTTTCCTTAGAATTTGTTGTGGATTTTGGGGGTGAAAAGACCTAAGGTGGGGTGAATGTAAAGACCCATAAATTCTGTATAAAATTTTCAATTATATGGAATTATTATGAGACTGTGAAAATTGACGACACATGATTCTAAGACCTGATGTGCTTAGAACATAATTTTGAACTTTTTTTGAGGTTTGTTCAGTAAACGTGTAAGTAGAGATTTCTATCTTTTGAACCGGTGCTCGGATTAAAAATCCGAGGTCACTGTTCAATTTGTAGTGCCGAGATTTTCTTAGGAAAAGCTTAACTTTGTTCGTAAAAAGTAGGAGGGAAAAGTTAATTTTTCAAACTTCTGGAAAAATAATAATAAAATAACTAAAATTTATTTTATCTTTTTTTTGGAAACTATTGGGAAATGGTGATGGGACCACAGCGTAATGTCAAGATTTGATTTAGATCCATTTATTGACATGATCCTTTGGTTTCATAAGCACAACACTTGTAGGATTAATGGAAAATTAATTGCAGTTCATTAATGAACCACATTAATGAACCACATTAATGAATGCAACATGGGTGGTTCCTTTTCTTTTATTTAATCAAACCATTGGCATGGGTTTTGGGAGAGCTATGAGAGGAAGCTCTGACGAAACGACGATGATGTCTTCCTCTAATTAAGAATGGAGATTCGATGACACCATTGGAGATTTGAATCGGATAACAATGGGCGATGACGAATGCCGGCGAACATCTTCGAACAATGGATTCTCCTCCTTTATCTTATGTGAATCCAACATGTTCAAGGTAGGGGGTTTATGTGCTTAATTACTCCCTCTTCCCCATTCTTGAATATTATCAAGAACGTGGACCAACCATCCAATGGGTTGATCCCAATTTCTTTATTTAATGTGGGAGGATGATTTAGGGTTTCTTTATGGGGTTTTAATGATAAATATTCCTTCCCGTGTTATAACACTAACGCAGAGGGGGCAGGCTGAACCGAACAAGTCTCAGACCCTCCACAAAACTTGTTCTTGATGCATTATTCATGGGTAATTGATCAATATAGTAGCAACGCAAAATCAGGGGCCACACAGTAAAGGTGGAATCCTGGGAGGGCTGTAGGTGCAGACGGAAAGGAGAACGGACCACCAGAGCATCTCTGGTGCCCGCTAACGCCACCACCTGGGAGAACCGGCCCACTTGTGGGCCAGGTATTCAAGAAGGCTGGACCCACCAGTGGGGTTGGACCCACAAACTGGTTTGGACCCATGAGTCAGGCTGGACTCACAGGCCCAACGAGCAGGCCAAGCTGGACCCCTACCGGACCTGACCGACCTTGTTTCACTAAAACTTGTGTAACTCCTAAAATAGACATCTGTTTGACAAACCATATGCAGCGTTGGGACCCTTAGGAAGAGGCGGTCCTTTTGAGATACTCCAATTGGATTTTGGAGAAAGTTGTAGTATGTCCAGGTTGGATCAGACTCAAATCCAACCGGGTCCTCGGTACTAAAATGCCTATAACTTATAGATCGGGCGTCCGATTGACACACCGTCTGTTGTTTTGGACCCCTTACGACAAGATGGTAGTTTGGGTTACTTATTAATGGGACTTCGTGGAATTAGAGGTATAACCAGTGGCTTGAGGATAGGTTCCTAGGAAACTCAAGTTCACTAAGTGCAGGAATCCTGTGGCTGACTCTAGAGTGAAGAGCGAACCTCTATGGACCAGCATCAGAATGACCCTGCGTGGATTGCCAACTTATGACCCTGTGTGGATCGACAAATTACGACCCTGTGTAGATCAACAGTAGCATGACCCAACAAGGACCAGAATTAGAGCATCCCATCATGGATCAACGACTTACGACCTTATGTGGATCGATGACTTACAACCCTGTGTGGATCAGAAGTAGCGTAACCCAATGAGGACCAGCCTTAGAGAGACCCTTCATGGATCAACGACTTACGACCCTATGTGGATCAATGACTTATGACCTCATGTGGATCCGTGACTTACGACCCTGTTTGGATCGGTGACAGAGCTACTTCTTCATGGTTCAACAGTGGAACTTCTCAACAGAATAATATGATTTATCTTTACGACTAATCATCATTATTCTTATTCTCTAAGTTGTATAATTGGTGTGAGATGTATTTTACCTTGTGATTTTTTTATTGAGATCATGCTTTGTGGTTTTTCCTTTGTGGAAATTCTGGGAGACCATCGGGGGTCTCAGGGTCCCTATTGGGTATTTTTATACTCACCCCTGCACGGGATACACCCACACCTTGTTGTGTCTTTTGCAGATGATGGACATCTTTGACTGATGTTTGGGAAATAGTACTAGACGGTGCACATAGGTTACCGATTGACATCGAGAGCCGTGATGATGAGCTGTACCTACCCTTCTGGTAGGATCCTTGATAGATGACCTCATGAGATATTTTCCCTTTTTTCTATATTTTTTTAGTTGGGTTTTTATTCTATCCCATTCTGCTTCATTTCACACTTTTACTTTCAATAGTTATACTATGTGGTTTGTTCTTGTTGTGTACTTGGTCTGTGTGTTTGTAGGTTTAAAGTAAATGACTTTCCATTTTTAGGGATATTCCTTTCTAGTGCTAGTCGTAAACCCCTGGCCTATGGAAGGAGGGCTTGGGGGTAGTCACGACAAATGCCTCGAGGGATGGGTCATGACACACCTGATTTCCATATACTATATATGTCCCATTAGTATGATGTATCTAGATCATAGAACATATATTTAATATTACTATCATAATATCTCTAGGTTCTCATTATATCTGAGAACTGCTATAAACTTTTGATACGACACATAATATAAAGACAATACCATGTAAATAGTGGATACATAAGTATCAAGTCTATTATGGTAAGAATAAAAACATTCTTATATCAAACTAAATACATTAATTTTAATCAAAGTACATAAAAGATTTTGGTATAGGGAACCCACTCACAATAATCCCATCTATAAAATTTATAGGGAATTAACCTCCAAGAATGATTATTACCCTAGCCCCAATCTTCTATTTATAGAATAACACATCTAGATATGGTGTTGGGATCACCTTCACATGTCACAAACCAGCACAGGTTGACGCCAAACCGGCCACCTGATCTGATAGACGACATGTTCCAAAGTGAATTCCCATTCCCCATGGGCTGGTAACTAGTGCCGGGAATCAATATAGGAACAAGAGGGAATGACTTCTCCATATAATAAATAAAATAAAAGTGAAATATAAAAAAATAAACCCATTACATACATTAAAATCCAATCTGAACATTATTTACATAAGAGATGAAGAATACAACAAAACTACACAACAAAACCCAAACTGAAACCTAAATACCACAACACCTCCGTGAGAACCCAAGGGTCACTCTATAATACCAAAACCAACCCTCTCCCACTGTGATCTAAACCAAGTTGAAACCTACACCATAAGCTAAAAACAAGAAGAACTATATGTGTGAGTATTAAAACTCAGTAGGTGTTCCCAAACAATCTATTACCAATGCACTTCCTTTAAAATAAAAGAACATCAACTTCAGGTTTAAAATACAATATATAAAAGTAATATTTTACACAAATTTTACATTTTAAAACAAAAAATGGTTTATTTCACTTTTTACCATTAAATTAACATTCACTTTCAAGAAGGATATTGAATAGGACAGAGGTCATCACTGCCCTCAAAATTACATTTATTACTCCTACACTAGTATAGTAGTGTAGGGTCGATCCACAAAGAAGGTAGATGAGTTAATTCCAAGGTTTTGAATTTTAAACCCCCACTATTGTCAGCAGTGGGGAAAATATCTTCTTAATTTTTATATTTTTTTATTTATTTGATAAAGTTGAAACAAGATGAGGAAACTAGATTTCATACAAGAAATTTAAATTTACACTAATACTGATAAAATAGAGTAATACAGTATACTAGTATTAAGCAGCAAGACAAAAAGCGAGATCAACAAAGTACTTAGAAATTCTAAACTACTGGTATGAATGGATGTTCTCTCCATAGATTACAATCGAATAACACATCAAGAAAGACTGAAGAATTTCCCTCTCCAGGAAACTCAACAGGTAGATGATTAAGTCTTGGAGTTCTCCACACCAAAACTTAATTGATCTGCAAGAAGTTTCGAAAAGATAACATTTGGAAATGAACTCGCCATAAATTTCCAATGTTTAAGTTGTTAATTATTTGAAAAATGCATTCAATATCAACCTTGCCAGTCGATATTGAAGTTTGAAATTGTAAACATTGAAGTGTGAAAGATCAAAATATTAGAAACAAAATCAGTCTCGCCAACTGATTCTAATTTCGTAAAAAGATAAGCTAATGAAGATTTAAAAAACATAACCAGAAGGTTTTAATATTACCGAGCTAAGAAAGTTCAACCTATGATCATATTTTCTAAATCAGTGAATAAAACCAAGAAACAGAGTGCAAGAATTATGGAAAGAGGGAAGAAGAACTCCCCTAGCTTAGCTCTGCCTCATAGCTCCTTCATCTCCTGCTCTGCTATCTCCTGGGAGTCTCCGATCTCGTCTGATGTGTTCGTGGAAAATGAATGAGCGTCCACAAGATAAACTTCTTGGTCTGCTTTAAGTAGACACTGTCTTCTACTGCATGTCACCTAAAACTCTTCACCGACTTGAATTCATCTTTAACTATTGCACCACACATGTGTGTGTGTTCGCGACTGGAACGTTGCGCTAATTTTTCTCACATAACTAACTTCTACTGAGTTAGTTACATGCACTTGGATGTGTCTTCGACTTTGGTATGAACCTGTACAAATAAATATAAAAGAAAAGTAAATAAATGAGGATACACATAAATAAAAATGGTTATTTTTTTAAAGTTAAGAGTTATATTACTCATTAATCGTTAACTAAAGTTAATCAATAAATATCTTAATTGATAATTATTATTTACATTTATTTTATTTATAAAATTATCCACTTAATATTACAATGGTAAAACATAAGTTAATTAAAAAGTTATTAATTTGATTAAGTTAATAAAAATAAATAATAAATTTGTTAGTTTATCATTTTTAACTAAATTATTGAAATCTAACATCATAATTAAATAAGTAATTAAAAATTTAATAATTTATATTGTATTAAAAATTTTATTATTACAATTTAAGATATTAAATTGCTAGATTAATTCATTAATTAGTTTATTTTAATTTAATAATTAGAATTAATACTTTAGTTTTAAATATTTTTTAATTAATAAGTATATTTTATAGTTTATTTATTATTATTAATTAAATATTTATACTATAAAAAATATATTAATTTTTTATTAACATTTATTATTAATTTAGTTTTGTGTTTTAATTTATAATTTATCTATTTATTAATTTGTAACTTTTTTTTAAATTATATTATATTTATTTGAATTAATTAAAGGTAAGATTTTAACTTTAACTTTACTTTTTATTACTTTTTTTTTGTTTTATGTTACTTTTATTATTTTATTTTGTAATTTTTTATTTTTTTTAACTTCTTCCTCCCCCAATTTCCATGGTGCACAGCAGGAAGGGGGGAGGGTTTTAGCCTTATTCTTCACAGTGGTGCAACAAGGAAGAGTTTCCCTTCTTCCAGGCCACCGGCGTAGCAGCTTCCACGACTCTAGGTAGCGCGACTGACTCCAACAACATCGACGGCATAACCCTAGTGTGGGATTCCTCTTTCCTCTTCTCCTCTAAAAAACGGACCCCTCCTTCTTGATGGATCAACTCAACAGTGGGGTTACTCCACCATTCTCCAGTCTCGGTTTAGACATGGTATAGAAACCTTCTTAAATTAGTGACATCCAAGGTGACGAACAGATCGACGAAACAAGATGAGAACAACAAGGCGGAAGCTCCTCCCAGCGTTGCCACTCTGACCTACTCCGAGCAGCGATGTGTCTTCGATCGGTGGTACACGACTTCAATAAGCTCTAACTAAGTAGCACACCCCATGATTCAGCAGCCACTATTCCTCTTTGTGGCTATTGGAATCATGAACCGATGGCGGATGGCAAGAGCTGTTCAGACAGCAACAAGAAGGGAAGGAGGTGTTGCGGGCTTCAGAAATCTGAAAATGAGGAATGGTTTTCTACTACAGTGAATCAAGGGTAGGGTTTAGTTGGGTCAGTAGGAGGAAAGAAACAGGATGGAAGAGGAATGGTGAGGAGGAATACACCTAACAGTGAGGTTGAAGTAAATGCAACGGTGAGGTGGATTGAGGATGGCTATCGGTGAGGGAGTAACTGATAGAGGGAGGGGAAATGAGTGAGGTGCTGCGTGAACAATCCTAACAGTGAGGGTGAGAGAAATTGAGTAACAGTGATGAAAATGACTATTAGTGAGGATGAGCTCCCAGTGAGGTAGAGGGTAGCGGTGAGGAAAGGCAGCGGCGCAGGGTCACCATTAGAACAAAATAAATAGTCACCGGTTGATTAAATGAAATAAAGTTACTGATAGAATAATAAAAAGAGATACTGATACGGAAAATAGCTCACCGTCAAAGAAATAAAAAACGAAAGCTACCATTAGTTTAAAAGAAAAAAAAGGTTACTAATAGAAATAAAATAGAAAGTGCACTGATACATAATAAAATTAAGGTTATTGGTACAACATAAAGTTACCAATATATTTAAATGAGAGCTACCGGTAAGCTGAAAACAGTGAAATGGTAACTGATAGAAAACTAACAGTGACCTTTTAATTTAAGCACAAAAATTAAACATAAAATTTAAAACTTAAGTAAAATAAATAAAAAAACTTAAAATAATAATTAAAATAATGCTAAACACCATTAATTAAGATAGAATTTTTATTAACCTTTAAAACCTTAAAATCATTAACTGACAACACTTAAATTATAAACTGAATATTTTTTAAACTAAGATTATGAACGACTTAAATTATAATTACTAAATAAATAATTACAAGGTAGTAGTGAGTAGGAATGAAGAGCATCGGTGACCCGATAGGTTATCGATATTAATAGTCTACCTCACTGGTAGACTAAAACCAATAGAAAACAAATAAATAATCAAACTGCATACATAAAATAATATAATTAATGTTTAAAAACTATTAATTAATTAACTAATTAGCTAATTGAATAAATAAAATTAAAAATCAAACTACTTAATTTAACTTAAAACACAAATTATTTACTTAAATGACTAGCAGGATGACTAAAAAAATTAATTAACAGTGCTAACCTATTCTAATGAAACTAAATTAAAAGATAAAATATTAACATAAAGACTAAATTAATTAAATAAGATTACAACAAATTAATAATTGTTTATAAAAAATGTCAGTTTATTAAAAAGTCATGCAGACTTAAATTAACCAAACTAAATAAGACATAATTAAAGTTGAATAGTTTAGTAAGATTAAAATTATTAATTTAAAGACTAAAAATACATAATTAATTAAAATAAATGATTAATTAACAAATTTAACTATAAAATTACAAAAGTAAAAATATTTAATATAAAGTGATTAAATAATTAATTAAATCATTAAAAATTAAGTAAAAAGATGTGGCAAAACTATGTAAAAATAGAGCCACATCAAATTCCCCCACACTTAAGTATTGTTTGTCCTCAAACAATCCCATGATTTATTTTCTTTGAAAAACAGTACAAAGTATTAATGATTAAAATCAAACTGTACCATGTCCAGCACTCAAAACAGAGGACAATACATAACAGTAGGCTTTGAGAAAATGAATTATTCATATGAATCTTGTCTATAACAAATACTCAAAGGTAATTAAGAACACAAAGACCATCCATAAAAGAAGATGTCATGCCTCATATGTGATACAACTTAATGACTCACTTCAATCCAAACTCAGGTTCTAAATCCAAGAATGACAGGAGATAAAATATCAATGGAATTATGACCTTAACCAAGGAACTTTGTACTTAGACAGAATCCTAGGTTCCAAAAATAATTAATTTTTTGTGAATCACCTCAATGATACAACCTAAATGATTTCAATATAATCCAATTGATCCATTCTTCATCCAGTGTTCATTATTTCCCTCACCTTAATGAGCTCATTTTTGACCCTAGACACTTAATTTATTTTTACCAAGCCATGTATCATGTGCTAAGCACTGTGCAATGCACTTATTCAAGGTGTACAGAGGGGTTAAAGTAAATAGAAACGCACCCAGCATCAAGGGTCTCAGAGACTCACCGTGGGATCCCAGATGCCAAAATTACTCTAGTTTCAAAAGATTTAAATCAAAAACAATTTACATTGGCTCATTAAAGAAATTACTTTTAATAATTAAAAGGAAATGAATGAGGCCCCTAGAATTATAATCAAACTTCCAGTTCCAAGAGTATGATCCCACAAACATGTAACCCATATCAATTTCAGAAATAGACTCTAAACAAGATTTCCATCAAATCACTAAGTAAAATCACTCAGCAATCATCCATTATCTTTAATTTTAGTTTCAAAGCAGTTCTTACTATCAACAAGGAGCTTTTCCTAAGGAAAGACCCAGTTGAGTACAGTGTAAAACCTAAAATTATGCAATAAGTTTGAAAAATTTTATCCATTTTTTACAAAAAATTTGAGTTGCAGTGGGAATTGAAGGGCTTACATTAAAGAATAGTTTAGCACAGTTAATAATTGACCCCCTCCCCTACACTTAAAACCCAACTTAGTCCCCAATGTTGACTTCTAAATATGGAGAAGAACAATTAATCAATTAAGGTTCAAAATATATTTTCAATTAAGTAGATATATGGCATGTTTAAAGGGTCTCCATAAAGTTAAAAAAAAATTGTTTGCCACAATAAACAAATAATCAGTAGGTTCATATCCAAACACCCACATTAAAGTGACATGGATTTTCAATATAGCTCAAAAGAAGTATATAAGGTGTGGGTGCACAATTAATTGGGTGTAAGAATTTTAACAAAGAATGATTCAAAAGGATGTTCAATAAAGCAGTAAGAAAATTCATGTGAAACACCCTAAAGAATAACCAGTTCCAATAAAAAACACAACTACCAGTAAAAAGTACCCCCCACACTTAATTTCATACAGTGAATGGGTTTTAAACAATGAATTTTAGTTCATAGAAACAATCACATGCAGATTTTTTTCCTAAAGCATTAAGGAGTAAAAAAATGAAACAAACAATAACAGTAAGATACTTCCCTGACTAGGTTTTCCATTACTCCTTCAAAATGGGAATTCCACTCCTTAAATGACACAACATCACGTTCCTAGAAACACAGAGCATGTAAACTAGGAACAAATAACCAATATAGACAGTGCATACAAGAAGAAATACAACATAACTCTATTCTAAGTAAAAAAAGAATAGAAATAAAAGTAAACACAAAATAAAGAACATGGGTTGACTCCCAAGAAGCACTGAATTTAAAGTCTTTAGTTAGACTTTATTTAATTATTTTTTTTTATTTATAAACAAAACAAGACCATGGGTTGCCTCCCATGCAGTGCTAGATTTATAGTCCCCAGCCAGACTCACCTAACAACTAACCGTAGTCACTAGGTGGATGTGGTTTCCTTAATAGGAACCACCACATATGTTTGGCCTATTTGTTTTTAGCAGAACAATGAAAATTGTGGGCAACAAGACTCAACAACTTAATAAATGAACCCTTACAGCCTAAAATAACCTCCAAGTAGCACCCTTTAACAGTAGTAGGTATAGTGCTGTCCACTTCCAGAATAAGTTTAGACATTTCAAGATTTGAATACTCATGAAGGGAAAACATAGATCTAGGTGCTTCAAAGGGTTTATCATTGACCTTCGAGCTATCTCTCTTAACCTCAACACTAACAGGTTCAAATTCAAGGGTGAAAATGGGTGAATACTGAATAATAGGTTCAAGAAGAGATTCAATAGAGTTCTGAACAGAATCATGTACAATGGAACTAAATTCTAATTCTCCCTCTAGATCGTTATCAGTAACATAAGAAGGCTCAACACCCTTCACAGTTGATGATGGAAGTGAAAGACATGAAAGAGAATTTATTTTATCACTATTAAAAGATTCAGGTTTAACTATGTTATAAATATTTTCCAAAAGATCCTCATCTGTTAACTCAGATTGAACAACTACTACTTCTAACAAATCAGTTCTGCCTAGATCAAGTGTGTACTCAACCTCTCTTTCAAGTTCAAGTTCAAAAGGCTCAGTTTTTAAAACCATGTCTATAGTGTGTTTTAGAAAGTTAAGCTCCGGGGAAGAAATGCTCAATTTAGCTTCAATAAAGTCATGTTCAAGATTGATCAAATTCAAAAAGTCTTCCCCATGTATATCAACGATATTTTTAATTTCAAAGAGAAAAGTTTTAGAAAAGAATTTACTATGAGAATAGGGAAACAAAAACTCATCAGTTATTATTTCTTCAAATGTCATTCCCTCAGCTTCATCATCCATAAACATTTTAGAGATTATTGGGTTTGAAGGTTATAAACATGGAAGAGTGGTTATCAATTTGGGTTCAAAAATTTCAGATTATTTAACTTCCAATTTAATGTTATCATCCAGACTATACCAAATACCAAATTCAGGCTCAATATTCTGAATTTCAGAAATTTTGGGTGAAGTGTTTTTAACATTCAAATTTTTATTTTCTAGTACATCTTAAACCCAAGTGACTTCATTCTAAAAGCTTCTAAAATAGTGATTTTCCTCAAAAGAAGGAATTATAAAGATAACTAGACATTCATTTTCAATCTGTTTCAATTCATCTTCAAAAGTGACCAACTCAACTCCATTAAAGTTATTTATTGGATTATCACTGTTGTGTTCTTGACTCAGAGATTTGGTTATTTCTTGATTTAGTTTAATAGAGTCAGGTTCTTCAAAGAGAATGGTTTCTTGTCCAGTTTCACTATCACTTTCCTCCTCCACTTGATTTCCAAATCTTTTATAAACATTTTTTTATTTTCTTCAAATTATTCTTGTTATTTAACCCTTTGTTGTAATTCCAATAGCATGTTTTCCAATCTTTTTAGTCTTTGATATTGCTCTTGAGAATCTCTATGTTGAATTTCATGGGTTTGAGTTAACCAATTGTTCCAATTATTCTCCCTAGCATCCAGTTTGGTTTCAATTAATTATAGTTTAGCTAGGAATTCAGGATTAGATTCAAAATTTTCATTTTCTTTAATATAAACATCCTGTTGTGGTTGGTTATAGACACACTGCTAGGCAGTGTGCCCATAATCTCTACAACAAACACAATAATGTCTTGGTTGATTCCAGTTCTAATGCAGTTCTATTTCCTTTAAACTAAAAAAATGAGTTTAAACACACAAGTTTGCACAGTTGAGTAGATTTTTTTCTCAAAAAAAACAAAATCATCAAATACAGTTCAAAGAAGTTTTTTTAAATCATATTTTTTTAAATGTTTTTTTAAATGTTTTTTTATTGTTTTTTTAAAAAAACCCTAGAATCTCAGTGTGTGCCTTCCCCAGAAATAACGCCAAATTTTGAATAGGCTGGAGGTTGTCACAACCCTCAAAATTACATTTATTACTCCTACACTAGTATAGTAGTGCATAGTCGATCCATAGAAAAGGCAGATGAGAGAATTCTATGGTTTTGAATTTTAAACCCCCACTATTGTCAGCAGTGGGGAAAACATCTTCTTACTTTTTATATTTATTTATTTATTTGATGAAGTGGAAACAGGATGAGGAAACTAGATTTCTTACAAGAAATTTCAATTTATACTAATACTAATAAACTAGAGTAATACAATATACTAGTATTAAGCAACAAGACAAAGAAGCGAGATCAACAAAGTACTCAGAAATTCTAAACTACTGGTACGAATGGATGTTCTATCCATAGATTACAATCGAATCACACATCAAGAAATACTGAAGAATTTCCCTCGCCAGGAAACTCAACAGGTAGATGATTAAGTCTTGGAGTTCGCCACACCAAAACTTAATTGATATGCAAGAAGTTTCGAAAAGATAACTTTTGGAAATGAACTCGCCATAAATTTACAAAGTTTAAGTTTTTAAAGATTTGAAAAATGCATTCAATATCAACCCCTCTAGTCGATATTGAAGTTTGAAAATGTAAACATTGAAGTGTGAACGATCAAAATATTAGAAACAGAATCAGTCTCGCGAACTGATTCTAATTTTGTAAAAAGATAAGCTAATGAAGATTTAAAAATCATAAACAGAAGGTTTTAAAATTCCCAAGATAAGAAATTTCAACCTATGATTATATTGTCTGAATCAGTGAATAAAACCAAGAAATAGAGTTCAAGAATTATGGACATAGGGAAGAAGAACTCCCCTAGCTTAGCTCTGCCTCCTGGCTCCTTCATCTCCTGCTCTGCTATCTCCTGTGAGTCTCTGCTCTCATCTGATGTGTTCGTGGAAAATGAATGAGCATCCACAAGATAAACTACTTTCTCTGCTTTAAGTAGTCACTGTCTTCTACTGAATGTCACCCAAAACTATTCACTGACTTGAATTCATCTTTAACTATTGCACCGTACACGTGTGTGTGTTCGCGACTGGCACGTCACAATATTTTTTTTTCACATAACTAACTTCCGCTGAGTTAGTTACATGCACTTGGATGTGTCTTCGACTTTGGTATGAACCTGTACAAATAAATAGAAAAGAAAAGTAAATAAATGAGGATGCAAAGAAAGAAAAATAGTTATTTTTTAAAGTTAAGAGTTATATTACTCATTAATAGTTAACTAAATTTAATCAATAAATATCTTAGTTGATAATTATTATTTACTTTTACTTTATTTATAAAATTATCCACTTAATATTACTATGGTAAAACATAAGTTGATTAAAAAGTTATTAATTTGATTAAGTTAATAAAAATAAATAGTAGATTTTTTAGTTTATCACTTTTAACTAAATTATTGAAATCTAACAACATAATTAAATAATTAATTAAAAATTTAATAATTTAGATTGTATTAAAATTTTTATTATTACTATTTAAGAAATTAAATTGCTAGATTAATTCATTAATTAGTTTATTTTAATTTAATAATTAGAATTAATACTTTAGTTTAAAATATTTTTAAATTAATAAGTATATTTTATAGTTTATTTATTATTATTAATTAAATATTTATACTATAAACAGTATATTAATTTATTATTAATTTATTTTTTTGTTTTAATTTATAATTTATCTATTTATTAATTTATAACTTTTTTTTAAATTATATTCTATTTATTTGATTTAATTAAAGTTAAGATTTTAACTTTAACTTTACTTTTTATTACTTTTTTTTGTTTTATGTTACTTTTATTATTTTATTTTGTATTTATTATTTTTTTAACTTCTTCCTCCCCTAATTTCCACGTTGAATAGCAGGAAGGTGGGAGGGTTTCGACCTTCTTCTTCATAGAGGCACAATAGGGAAGAGTTTCCCTTCCTCCAGGCCACCGGCGCAGCAGGTTCCACGACTCCAGGTGGCATGACTGACTCCAACATCACCGATAGCATAACCCTAGTGTGGGATTCCTCTTGCCTCTTCTCCTCTAAAAAACAGACCCCTCCTTCTCGATGTATCAACTCAATAGTGGGGTTACTCCGCCATTCTTCGGTCTCGGTTTAGTTGTGGGATAGAAACCTTCTAAAAGCAGTGACATCCAAGGTGACGAATAGATCGACAACACAAGATGAGAACAACAAGGTGGAAGCTCCTCCCAGCGTTGCCACTCTGACCTCCTCTGAGCAGCAATGTGTCTTCGATCGATGGTATGCGACTTCAATAAGCTCCAACTAAGTAGCACACCCCAAGATTCAGTGGCCACTATTCCTCTTTGTGGCTACTAGAATCATGAACTGATGGTAGATGGCAAGAGCTATTCAGACAACAACAAGAAGGGAATGAGGTGTTGTAGGATTTAGAAATCTGAAAATGAGGAATGGTTTTCTACTGCAGTGAATCAATGGTAGGGTTTAGTTGGGTCAGTAGGAGGAAATAAACGAGATAGAAGATGAACAGTGAGGAGGAATATGCCTAACAGTGAGGTTGAAGTAAATGCAACAGTGAGGTGGAGAAAGGATGGCTATCGGTGAGGGAGAAACAAATAGAGGTAGGGGAAATGAGTGAGGTGCTGCGTGAACAATACTAACAGTGAGGGTGAGAGAAATTGTGTAACGGTGAGGAAAATGACTATTAGTGAGGATGATCTCCCAGTGAGGTAGAGGGTAACAGTGAGGAAAGGCAGTGGCACAGGGTGACCGTTAGAACAAAATAAATAGTTAATGATAGATTAAATGAAATAAAGTTACTGATAGAACAATAAAAAGAGCTAGCGATATGGAAAATAACTCACCGTTAAAGAAATAAAAAACAAAATCCACCGTTAGTTTAAAAGAAAACAAAGGTCACTAATAGAAATAAAATAGAAAGTGCACTGATACATAATAAAATTAAGGTTACAGGTACAACATAAAGTTACTGATATACTTAAATGAGAGCTACTGGTAAGCTGAAAATGGTGAAATGGTAACAGATTGAAAACTAATAGTGACCTTTTAAGTTAAACACAAATATTAAACCCAAAATTTAAAACTTAAGTATACTAAATAAAAAAACTTAAAATAATTAATTAAAATAATTATAAACACCATTAATTAAGACAAAATTTTTATTAACCTTTAAAAAATTAAAATTATTAACTGACAACACTTAAATTATAAACTGAATATTTGTTAAACTAAGATTATGAACAACTTAAATTATAATTACTAAATAAATAATTACAAGGTAAAAGTGAGTAGGAATGAAGAATATCGGTGACCCAATAGGTTACCGCTATTAATAGTCTACCTCACCGATAGACTAAAACCAATAGAAAACAAATAAATAATCAAACTGCATACATAAAATAATATAAATAATGTTTAAAAACTCTTAATTAATTAATTAATTATCTAATTGAATACATAAAATTAAAAAGCGAACTACTTAATTTAACTTAAAACTCAAATTATTTACTTAAATGACTAGTAGGATGACTAAACAAATTAATTAATATTGCTAACCTATTCTAATGAAACTAAATTAAAAGATAAAATATTAACATAAAGACTAAATTAATTAAATAAGATTACATAAATTTAATAATTTTTTATAAAAAATGTCAGTTTATTAAAAAGTCAGGCAGAATTAAATTAACCAAACTAAATAAAACATAATTAAAGTTGAATAGTTTAGTAAGATTAAAATTATTAATTTAAAGACTAAAAATACATAATTAATTATAAAAAATGATTAATTAACAAATTTAACTATAAAATTACAAAAGTAAAACAATTTAATATAAAGTCATTAAATAATTAATTAAATCATTAAAAATTAAGTAAAAATATGTGGCAAAACTATGTAAAAATAGATCCACATCAGATACATAAGAATTTTAAAATAGATTTATAAAGAGAGAAGTAGAGTGAAACATTTGCAAAACCTTTTTCATAAACACTTTAAAACATTACACCATTTTTGGAATAAATCCACACTTCCAAATAATTAAGAATAAAAATAATACAAAAAGGGAAATGAAAAAATAACCACACAAGAATAACCAACCAATCATGCATTGAAATTAATCACAGTAGAAAACTAAGTGCCAACAGAAATGGGAGAAACCTAGGATCTTATGAATAATACAGAACATACTAATACATGATGACTCATCTAGAAAATAATTCCTCACATGATTAATTCAAATATCCCAACATTATTGGCCCCACCATACCTGGTATAGACTGAGGGGCACTATCCTATAGAAATAATGACAAAATATCCCCCGGATAAGGGTCAGTAGCTAGTGCATAACCTAACTAGTGCAACAATCGTTCTCAGAAAATTAACTCACTATGAAAGGTTCCCATGTAAACATGTAAAGAAGAGGGTGATCCAACCTATTCCAACAAAATATCCAATCACATAAACATATATAGTTACTCAAACAACAAGAATCACTTGATTCACTCTAAGGATCAATCTCTTACCACACAATTCATAGGTCACAAAGGGGTCCACACCTAGGACCTCCTATTCCACACTAAATAAATGGGTCACGAGGATTCCATAGAAATAAAATACCACCCATTAAAAGATAAACTAGGCAAGATAATTATCCTAGTAGTTTTTTATAATAAATACTTCCACCATTTTCATCGAAGTGCCAAATGGGACTTAAGATATTTTTCACAAAACCATTATTTATCAAAGAACCACATCACCTTTTTAAAAGAGGTGTAACACACCATTTTACTTTTTATAATAATTTTAAATTTCCAAATAATTTTAAAAATCCCATTTAACCATTCAAATAATACTTCCAAGACAAACCCATTTTGATAAAGATAGAAAATGAGCCATTAAACATTATCACATGCCAAACCATTCTTAAAAACCAACTACACCTTTCTTTTAAATCCAAAACCACTTTAAAAACCAATTTAAGGAACCCAAAACATGATTTCAAATATCATAAATATATTTACAAGGCCAAAACATTCCTTATATGTCACAAAGAACATGCAAAATCCAACCATGCATTTAATCGAACACTTAGTGTGCAATATTTAACAAAAAAATCCATTTATCATATAACAAGGGAGAAACCACTACTTTTCACACCAAATAATCATTTCAAGTATCATATATCACTATTTAGTATACAAGGGAGGTGTTACAAGAAATAAACTAATGAATCTTAAATTATAAAGGCAAGTGAAAAGGGGAACCTACCTAAAATCCATGGTCCATCGACAACACACACTCAAAACCACTCCATGAAGGTTCTAAGATCCAAGATATACCAAGAGGAACCATAAATAAGAAAAAAACCCAACATGAATGAATGAAAACCTGAAATATAGATCCACATGAACATGGTAGAAGATAAAATCAAGAGAAAGTGGAAGGAAAAGGAATATGGTGAAGAGGAGAGGGTTTACCTTGAGAAATCTAGCTCCAAAATTGAAGAATCACCTTAGATCTACCATGTAAGGAGGAGTGTAAGATTGGAAAATGTGGGGGGGGGATCCCTTGGGTCGCATGCACTAGGGGAAGAGAAAAATTTGTTTTTTGGGTTAAAAATATAGGTAGTGTTGGTTTGGAATTTCATAAAATTTTAGATCTAGGTACCTCACATGGTTTTGAGGCATGGTTTACCAAATTGTGCACCAACCGTGCACCCCTCACTATACACACCTGGGAACCCAAACAAGATGGCCTCATAGTTTCCAAACCATCTACCAACCCTACCAAATGCCACTATCCCGAGATAGAACCTCCTTTCCCACTTGCTGCATGATTTGACTAACCGTGTGCAAGCCGTGCACCATGGCTCTACCACCAACACTTGATCCACATGGTTTCCTAAAGCATGTCACATGGTTTTCCCAAATTGTGTGCTAAATGTATGCCAAGAGAAAAATACCACAAAACTCAAAAGTTAAACCCATCACAACCAAAACTAGAGAGAAAAACCAAAGGATAAAATATAAACCGGGGAAGAGGTCAAAAATAAAAATCCAGGTGTAACAATTATCCCCACCATTAATGCTTTCCGCCCCCAAAAAGACACAACATTTTCCAATTGATCGATTAGAGACTAAGGATTTCTAGAACTTCATAATCCAAACTCTAAAAAAGTATCGCAACAACTTCCAAATGGAAATTAAGACTATTTACTAAAACAATGCAACAAACTGAAACCAATTCCCAATAAAAACAAGAAAGATCAAGCCACAACATCCAAAACCATTCCTCTTGCAAGATTGTTGAGAAAAATTTATAAAACCCTATTTTTTGAATATTTTATTGATAATAAATGACATAATTTCATTACATTGTGTTAAATATGTTTATTTATAAAATATTTGGGATTAGATCATTCATTTGAAAATTTGATGAGAATTCTAGTTTTAGACTTTAAAATCCACTGTAGCATTTCAGTCATATATATTTTTATATGTATTATTTGAACTTAAAATTTTGTAAATATGTTTCGGACTTAATGGGATAAAAATTTGATTCAGGAAATTTGAGAAAAATGGTGCATTTTATTGGATTAAAAGGACCATAAAGTCAAAGGTGGGATGGACTCGCCAGATTGGACATCAGTTCTGTATTTGGGCCAAATCAAAGCTCGTAGGAAGATGATATGACCCAAATACAGAACTGATGTCCAATCTGGAAAGTTCATCCCACCTTTGACTTCATGGCCCCTATACTCCAATAAAATGAATGATTTTTCTCTAATGTCTTGAATGAAAGTTTTATCTCATTAAGTCAGGAACAAATTTAAAAAACTTTAAGTTCAAATAATACATATAAAAATATTTATGTTCGAAATGCTACAGTGGATTTTAAAGGGTAAAACTAGAATTTTCATCAAATTTTTAAATAAATGATCTAATCCCAATTATTTTACAAATAAACATATTTAACACAATGTGAGGAAATTATGTGATTTATTATCAATAAAATATTCAACAAAATAGTGTTTTATCAACTCCCCCACACTTACCCTTTTGCACTCTTGGGCAAAACCTCATATCATGCATTCGAAAAAAATAATGGAAAAATATACATATTCATATTTCTCAATACATAGTGGAAATATAGGTAAAGTAAGAATCCCAACAAGAGTCAATATCAATAAATTTTAAATTCATTGTCTCATACATTGTCGCAAAACAAAATCCAGTGAGATTCATAACACTAATCATAGAGAAACAAGTCATGGGTCTACCATGCCACTAATTCTCCACATGTGTGCATGAAAAACATTCATATCTCATAAATCCACCCTTTATTTAGTATATTCAGGTCAAGTAAAACAATTCTTCTTACCTATTTTAATTCAAAGAACCTGTTCTACATTCCCATGAAATTGAATTTCAAGACTCACTCACATAAGCATTCATGAAAGTAAAACCTTAAACTCCCAACCTAGATATCCCCATATGTTGTAAATTTCATTAATCCCCTCATTTTTTTGTTTTTTAAGTTTCACTTGGAGAAAATATCACACTCATATCTTAACCCATGTTTGATCTCCTCACGATACTAATTGCAACAGGTATAACAAGATCAAAGGTCTAGGAAGAGTGGTTTGTGACCTACCAAAGACACAACCCATATTTTTGTTTTTTTTTTGTTTTTTTGAGTGCATACAACAGTGGGATAATAGGTACACATAAATAGGTCAATTTAGTATAGTAATGAAACCGATCGGAATAGAAATGAATGTATGGATCAACCAATGAATTGTTTTACCTAACTTGACTATACCTTCAATTTAGTAGGAAAAATTTCACAAGTCATGATTGATTGAAAGTTTTCTCTGAGAAACTAATGACACAATTTACCATGAAAATTTATCACAAATAATGATGTCAAAATCTATAAGGTTTTATAATGACACAACCAATCACATCATCGACGACATCAATTTTTATAAAAATCAACCATTGATGATGAAATCTTACTCATGCTTGTAATTCTATCAATGAATTTAAAAAACATGCATTTTCCACATGTTTCACATGATAATGTTACATAATATATTTGTTTTTTTGAAAATTTAAACAAAACACTTAATAGATCATACACACAAAACACACAAATGAAAATACTAAATATCTACCCCAAAATTTTGTCCCCTACACCACACTTACAATATTGAATTGTCCTCAATGTGAAATTATTAAATGACATGTGCACATGAAAAGTAGAATTTTAAGTAGGAAAAAATAATATAAAAGTGAAAGGGTTAGGAACAATCTAATATTCTCAAGTGATGATGGGGTTATTCAGTGTGATGAAATCCAGTGCATTAATAGAAAGTCCCTCAATGTATTTATTCAAATATTACCCATTGAATATAAAGATTATTCCTTTGTCCTCCTATATGATCTCCACTGCACCATAAAGAAAACAATTAGATACAATATAATGACCTAACCATCTAGAATGCAACTTTCCAGGCATTATCTTCAGTCATGAACTACAGAGTAAAACTTTCTCTCCAACACGAAACTCCCTTTTTTGGATCATTCTTTCATTATCCACTTTTGATATTTCCTTGTAGATCCCTGAGTTCTCATATGAATAAAATTGAATCAACTCATGCTCTTGAATTTGAAGATTCCTTTGAATTCTAGCTTGGGCCGAATCCATGTTGCATTTCTTTATCACCCAATAATCCCGATGTTCGATTTCCACAGGGAGATGACAAGCCTTCCAAAAAACAATCTGAAATAGGGACATACCAAGGGGAGTTTTGTATACTGTCCTATAAGACCAAATCACATCATCCAAGAACTTTCTCTAATACTTCATATTCGTCTGTGTGGTCTTCTCCAATTTTTTTTTTCAACTCACGATTTGAAACCTCAGCCTGGCCATTTGTGTGGTGATGGTATGGTGTTGATGTTTTGTGTGTCACCCCATACTTATAAAGGAGGGAAGCCAAATTACGATTTTAAAAGTGTGTCCCTTGGTCACTGATGATGGCCTTCAACACTCTAATCTTACAAAAAATCTATGCTTTGATAAAGTCCACTACAACATGAGAATCTTCAGTCTTGGTGACCTTAGCCTCTGCCCATTTTCTCACATAATCAACAATGACCAAAATGTACAAGAAACCAAAAAAAATTGGAAAAGGACCCATAAAATCAATTCCCACACATAAAAAAGCTCAAATAATAATATGGGATGTTGAGGCATCTCATATCTCATACGATTTTCATTTGTGTATTTTGTGTGTATTTTCTATTAAGTTTTTTGTTAAAATTTTCAAAAAAAAAGATATCATGTAACATTATCATGTGAAACATATGAAAAATGAATGTTTTCCAAATTCATTAGTATAATTATAATAATTAGTAAGATTTCATCATCAAGGGTTATTTTATTAAAATTGATTTCATAGATGATATGATTGGTTGTGTCATTATAAAACCTTTTAGATTTTGACATCATTATTTGTGATATTTTTTCATGGTAAATTGTTTCATTAGTTTCTACACAATTTTTTTTCACTAAGTCATGACTTGTGAAAATTTTCCTACTGAATTGAAGTTATATTCAAGTTAGGTAAAAAAATTCATTGGTCTGATTTTCATTTCATGAAGGATTATTTCCCAATACCAATTACAAAACTATTGATCAATGAAAATACCAATTATCAGGACCTACCCTTTATGGATAGATATCTATGGTATAAATAAATATTGAAGGATATTGAAGATGAATAGGACATTAATTTCATGTAACCCCAAGGAGGTTACTTCTATCAAGTGACTCCCTTCTTCTTGAAGAATTATAGTACCATAGATCAATGTTATATGCACCATATTTTTAAAACCTTCTTAGGAAAGACCCTAAAATGTTATGTAGAGGACTTGGTGGTTAAATAATTTTTTTGGGTCATGTTACTGATCATAATAAAAATTTTAACATGTTACAACAACATAGACATAGAATGAATCCCTTGTAATATGCTTGTAGGGTTCACACAGAAAAATTACTCAGTTTGTGGTATGACATTGTGACGTCAAAGTAAACCATGAGAAGACAAAATTAATCCTTTTAATTCCCAATCCTTGAAACCTCAAAGAGTTAAAAATACTTCAAGGGATCATTTATTATATCTGGATATATATAAAACTCTTTGTAGGAATGTGTTTATCCTTCACCAAGTTTATTAAGAAGGCAATCACTTCCCCTTGGGAAGAGGATTTTCAATAGGTGTTTGAAAATGTCAAGAAATACCACTCAAGACCACAATTTTTTATTATAATAGTAGAGGGAAAACCACTCATTTTAAATGTTGAATCCCTCAATCGATCACTCAGTTATCTTCTCATAAAATCAAACGATTCATGAAAAGAAAATAGTATCAAATATCCCAGTAGAACCATGATAGATATTAAGACCCAATATTATGATATCGAAAAGAATTTCCTTGAATTTATATTTTCTGTTAAGAAATTGAAGCACTACCTATACTATCATGGCATCCATTTTTTTATTTTGAATTTACCCACTCAAGTACATACTCAATTTTTCAATGTTAAATGGATGACTGGCATGGTGGATGGTCATTCTGTAGCAGTTTGATATCCAATTCTATGATAACCCATATTTTATTACACCTTAATTTAACGATTCATTATATAAAGGAAATCTTAGTACAACCCAAAAGATCATGATACCTGGTGTATTTGGGAAATTAGTTACATATAATAACAATTTTTAATATAAATACAACAAAATTATTGAAAACATCCTTAACATAATCCTAAAATTCTAGCATTCTTGGAAAACTGCATGGGATAACCTGGGGATGTACATATGAAAGGGGTGAGATATAAATATCATTAAGGGAATTATCAAAGCACATAATGAGGTAAATAAGTACATGTGATTCATTAAGAATATAAAGGTAACATATTTGTTGGAACTAAGGATGTTCATTGATAATAATGAAGTTTGGTTTTCATTTTTTTTCAATCCACACATGGATGACTATGGAGTTTTCAAAGAATAGAGTCATAAATTTGAGGCTAAAAGCAAGATTTAAGGTGGCTCAATTTCCCAGTGTTTTCCAAATTTTTGGGCCTAAAAAATTGAGAGTTTGGTAATGGTTCGCAGCAACGATACGCGGTGAAGGCATTCAGTACGCAGTGAAGGCACACAGTACCCGATGAAGGCATGCGATACATGGTGAATGAGTGCGGTATGTGGAACAGTGCGAAAAACTGAAAACAATTGACAACAAAGATACGCGGTGAAGGAATGTAGTACATAAAATGCTGCTGAAAACGGTTCGCTGTGATGGTATGCGGTGATGAGATGCAGTATGTGGACCGACAGACATACAGTACGTAGAAGGTTAATGGTACACGATAAAGATTTATAGTTCAAAGGATTGCAGTATGTGGTGGAGGCTAACCGTATGCTGATGGAGTTCAGTTTTTCCCACATTGAAAATTTGAGTAAATCAGATTAACTAAATTTTTGGAGTTACGTACCTATTTAAGGAACAGTAATACACTTTGTTAAGTGATGAGATTGAAGATTAAAATTTGGGGAAGAAATTCAGTGAATTCTAAAGTGGTACATGGAGGAGAAGATGGTATGTAGAGAGAATCATCCATGTGAGGAAAACAGTCTGAAGAAGTGAGTGCAGTTAGCATAGGAAGCTCTCACAGTATGCGGCGGATCAAGGCAGTACATAGAGTAGGATGATATGCAGAGGAGTGGAGCAGTACGTGGAGTATGGCAGTATGCCGAGAAGGGAAGTTTACAGAGGAGTTGGACGGTACGTGGAGGAGTTGTTTGTACGCAGAGGAGTTGGATGGTACACGAAAACAACAGTGGTATGAGGAAATAACAGTAGTACGTAGAACACCCAAGGAATACTGAAAATGAGCCAAATCAGTTTATGAAATTAATTTTCATAACATATCAGTGTACGAGAAAATAAATTAAATCGATGAGTGATTATGAGACTTCAACAGATCATCCATTTAAATTTGAGGATGCATGAATTAATGGTAAACCATTGAAGCTACCTTCAAGTTGATAAACTGAGTGAATATTATTCCAGAGCAGTTAGAAAAGGGGATTCGACAGAAGTGATCTGAGGGATGGAGTGTGCTATCTCTAAAACCTTGTAAAGGACGTGTTCCTATCACAGAGTGAATCTGCCAAAATTTTATAACCCACAAATTGTGAAGATTAGTGGTTTTTGGTACGACCTACATACTATTGGAGTATGCTCCTTGGAAGTGGCCCTTAGTGGTGAACCAAGTAAAATTGATGTGTCCTTACTTTGCATGTTCTTGCTTATTTTCTACACTTCCTCTTCAGAAAATTTTAATAGGTTCCTACCAACGTGGGAAAAAGATCGATAAATTTAAAAGAAAAAGTTGACACACTGATTCGCCCCTCCCCTCTTAGGGTGTTCTTGGGTCCTTCAAGTTGTATTAGAGCATAAAGGTTGCTGGTGTTGAATTTTTTTGTCATGGAGAATCCTGTCAACATTAGGGGAGTTTCCCTCTTCGATGGAAGTAATTTTCAAATATAAAAAATCCAGATGATATATCACCTAAGATATCTTGGAATAGAAGTCTTATTTTCTACTGTATAGGGAATACAATTCACTGATCCTATATGACTCTAGATGGCAGATATAGACATGAAATTGCTTGATTCTGATGAAAAAGCACAGAATGGTATCACTACATCCCTTTATGATCAGATTTATCTAAAGTTAATGAGTTTCACATAATCAAAGTCAATGTGGGATAAAATAGAGAATATTTATGAAGGGTGTGGAAAAGTGAAGGAGGAAAAACTTCATGTTCTACACAATAGGTTTGATAACCTAAAGATGTACCCTAATGAAAATACATATTCTTTCTTTAATTGAATTACTGAAGTTATAAGAGCAATTAGAGGGCTTGGAAAAGAGATCAAAGACATTGATATTATAAAGAAAATTTTGAGAATACTTACACCCATTTATAATTCAAAGGTTTCAGCTCTTGAAGAAAGGGATCTTTCCAAAATTTCTCTTGATAATCAGATGAGCAACATGGCGGTATATGAGATGAGACTCAATGGAAAAGATTCAACGAATTAGATAAGAAAGGAAATGGAATTAAAATCCACAGAAAAAATAGAAATTTCAAGATACAGTATTGATGAAGATAACGTGGAAAAAGATGTTCTTTCTCTCATTTCCAAGAAACTCAAGAAGGGAACATGGAAATTTGAAGTAAAGCTACCTCTACCTTTTTTTCACTGTGGGAGAGTTGAGAACATTACCTATTATTTCCAAAAAAAGTTCAATGATGAATAAAGTGAATATGGATACATTCAAAAGCCTTAGAAAAGGTTCATAAAAAATAGACACTTCAAATCTGGAAATAAATTTCAACGGAATAGTTTTTTTTGTGAAGAAGAAGATAATGATAATGAAATATTTGAGGAATCGAAAGAAAATTTTAAATCTGGGAACCATGATTCCATAATGGATACCATTGAAAACTCAGAACCATTGACAGATAGATCTAGAGGTAATCAGTTGACCACTGATTCTGATCCCAAGTTAAAACTTAAGGATGCTTTTGGTAAGCTAGCGATTAAATGTAAGAGATTCAATAAGTGGAAAGAAATGGTGGAGGAATCATCAGGATATATTGATTAGTTGTAAGTAGAAATTGAATGACTGGAATTACCAGTGAATGTACAATCATCAATAATTGAAAGCATTGATGATGTTATGGAACTAAAAATCAGAATTGAAGAACAATAAAAGGTCATTAATGACCTTAACTTGAGGCTGGAGGATAAGTCCAAGACAATTGAGTTACTCGAATAAGAAGTTTTTACTCTCAGAAGTAAACTCAAAAGTGAATCAATTTTAAAATAAGCAAAGAAGAAAATACAATTTGGAAGGTTCTCATATGATAAGATATTATAGAGAGAAAAATTTGGTTCTGATGGAGTTGAAAAGATCTTGAGTGATTAAATACCCACATGCATGGGAAATAGTGGAATTTGTTGTGATACCAAAACGTCAAATGCTATAAATAAAGTGAGATAGAATAAAGGAAAGATGAAAGTTGATCATGTTGAAAAGACACAAGAAGTGATGAAAATTAAACCTTTAAATCAAACTGAAAGGATAATTGAAGATTATCCTTGAGTTTCCAGAAATGATAGGCAGTCAAACTATTTTCTGGAGGAATAAGGCATGAGGAGAAATAGAAGTGATAAGACATTTCCTTTCATGAAGTGTTAGTTTTGTGGATATATGGGCCATACCATGTCATACTATGAAGAGGAAAGGAGCTATATTAATGGTTAAGAGTTAGGAGTTAAACAAAGGAGAACATATTAATATCCTACTTCTTATAGAAGAAATAATTTCTATGGATATTTTTTTCATTGTTAAAACTTTGGCCATAAAGCTGTGTACTGTAGGAAGAGGTATGACAAGATAAATTCTTTCAATGTTCAGAGACGAGTCAATACACGTCAAATATACAGTTTTGATATTTCAAATAAGTTTTCTCCTTTGGAAGAAAAATTTGAATATGAAGAACCCATGTACAAAAAAGAGATAATTGAAAGGCCATCAGAACCCTACACTCAATCCAATATCTCATGGAAAAAAGAGGAAAATTGAAAAGTCCAATTTCTCAGAAGTAGACCTCAAAGCTATAAAGAAAAAAAATCACATGGATTCTTGATATAAGATGCTCATCCCACATGATGGGTAATGCAGACCTATTAATGAATGTCAAGAAAAATGTCAATGGAACAATGAGGTTCAGTAATGATGGCTCTTTGAAGATAAAAGGTAGTGGACGTACTGAGCTAGCTAATGGATTGATGAAGAAAAATGAAGTCCTGTATGTGGATGGTCTGCGTCACAATCTTATGAGTGTGAGTCAACTCTATGAATTAGGCATTATTGTGACGTTCAATCAGAAGGGATTTACTATAAGATGAAAAGTCTAGGAATTCTCTCATGAAAGGATATAGAACAAATGGAAACTTATATCAGTTTTACAACAAAGATAACATTTTCTACTTAATAGTTGAAGAAGAAAATGACTTATGGCATCAGAGATTGGGGAACATCAATAAACAAGACATGAAAAATATATATAATCTAAATATAGTCATGGATATCTCTAATCTGAAGCATTAATATGAAAAGACTTGTGATTCTTGCATGCGAGGGAAACTGGTTTGCGGTTCATATCGGGCAAAGAAGAAAAGGGAATCTCATCTTCTTGATCTCATTCATACAGATGTATGTGGACTGATAAATGTTACTAGAACTCATGGAGAAAGGTACTTCTTCCTTTTCATATATGATTACAGTAGAATGAAATGTGTAATGGTTATACACAAGAAACGACAAGTGTATGACTGCATGAAAAAAAATCATCGAATCGCCGAGAATGATATTGGATGAGCAATTAAAGTGCTCTATTTGATAATGGAGGGGAATACACATCTATTGAATTTTAAAATTACCTGGAGAAGCATGGGATACAACATGAGGTAGCTGTTGTGATAACTCCATAGAAAAATGGAGTTTTTGAGAACATGAATCAACAGGTAAACAACATGGCCATAACTATACTAATCGAGAGTTGTATTCTTCGAAATTACTAGAAATAAGCAGTCCAAGATTTAGTGTATATTCAAAATCGAACATGGATATATATGGGTGATACAAATACACCATATAAATTGTGGCATGGAAGGAATCCCTCCTTGAAATATTTTCATGTTTTTAGAAGAAAATGTTTTATCCGAAACAAATAATAAAATCAAGGGAAGTATGGAGACAATTAAGTTGAATGAATATTTCTTGGATACTCAATGAACAATAAATCCTACAGGTGTTTTAATAAGTTATTTGGAATAATTTTGGAAAGTAGTGATGTCAATATTTTTGAATATAAAAACATGAATGATTCAAGGAATTCTTATTCTAATGTGATAGAAGATGAGGAAGAATGTGAACATGGAGAAAATGCTAATATAGAGGTAGATAAAGGTGTGAAAAACTCTCAGGAGTCACATCATGATGTTGAATTTGAAGAAGAATCAGAAGAGGAATCCATAGCTGAATAGAATTTGGTTGAACCCCAAAGGAGAAATCAAAGAGTAGAGATTGATCAGTCCAACATTATTGGGGATCAGAATGCACCTACATACACAAGGATAATGAGGAGTAATGCACAATATGCATTTATATCAGTTGTGGAACCATCCTCATTTGAAGAGGCTATAAAGGATGAGTAATGGGTGATAGAAATGAATTAAGAGTTAGATCAGATTGACAAAAATCAGACATGAGATCTTGTTAAAATACCTGACGATCATAATGTGATTGTTATGAAGTGGATTTTCAAGATTTTTTTTACAAACATGGAAATGTGATTAGAAATAAGGCATGCTTGGTTTGTAAAGGATATTCACAAATAGAAGGCATTGATATTGAGGAGACATTTTCTCCCATAGCAAGACTGGAGTAAATTATGCTATTTCATTCCATGGAAATCCAAATAGGTTATAAATTGTATCAAATGGATATTAAGACAACATTACTAAATGGATTATTGGAAGAATAAGTCTAAATTGAACAACCCATAGGGTTATTTCTTGGAAATGATGAACTAGAGGTTTTCAAATTAAAGAAAACTCTTTATGGCCTGAAACAGGCACCATGGGTGTGGTACTCTCAGTTGGACTCATATTTGAGAAATATTGATTTTAAAATAGGTGTAGTGGATCACAATATCTATTTTAATAAATCTCAACAGGATCAGTTCATAGTATTGGTATATGTGTATGATATTATTTTTGGTGGAAGTAGACATGGATCAGTGGATGAATTTTCCAATCACATGAAATCAGAATTTTAAATGCCTATGATTGGTGAACTCACATACTTTTTAGGGTTTCAGGTAATTAAAAATAAGTATTAGACTTTCATTTCTCAAGAAAATTATGCAAGAGATCTATTGAAGAAATTAAATATGCATGATTCCAAACCAATGTCGACTCCGATTGTAATTGGATCAAAGCTCTAAAAGCATGAGGATGGGAATTTTATGGATCACACCATTTACAAAAGAATAATTGGAAGCCTATTGTACCTGACAATGACATGACTAGATATTGTCTTTGTGACTTGCCTTACAGCCTGCTTTCAGAGTAATCCAAATGAAGAACATATGGCGATAGTGAAAAGAATAATGAGATACATTCAACGTACACATAATTATGGGATATACTTTGTTACAGGAAGATATAATAAACTATCAGCATTTTCTGATGCTTACTAGGCTAAATATGTAGTGTACATAAAGTTTACCAGTGGTGGAGCATTATATATTAGGAATAAATGTGTGGGCTAGTTAAGTAAGAAACAGAAAATTACTTCACTTAGTATTACTAAAGCTGAATATATATCTACTACCAAGGCGTGTACTCAGTTACTTTGGATGAAGTATGACATAAGTGATGAGGTGAAACAAAAAATCATGATTTACTGTGATAACAAGAGTGAGATTGATCTTATGAAGAATCCTATTCAGCATTCTCGTATGAAACATATTGAGATCAGATATCGCTTCGTCAAGGAAAAATTTGAACAAGGCATGATAAAAATGGACCATATGGGAACTGCTGAGCAGGTGGATGAAATTATAACCAAGACACTATTAGAGACTATATTTGAGAAACATCAGTTGAACCTCAGTGTTCAAACACCTCCCAGTGCATAAGGAGGTTATGAGATTCCCCTCTCTCTAGTTGTTTTAACTGTGTTAAACTATTTGTGGAAGTGTTGCAGGTTTATGTGGGAGTTATGATCCAGGGGGAGTATGTTCCAAGATCTACAATGTTTAAATACCAGTATTTGGGTTTATTTACAATTGGGGAGAATGGATAAATTCAGCTATTTCTTTATATTTATGGGAAATATGGAGAATAAGAAAATCCAAAAATGAAACTATGGGGGAGAAAATAAAAGAATGAGAACTCAATTCATGTCATCTCTCTTGTTTTCTACACCAAGAACTTCTCACGTATACTTAGAGTGACAGATGAATTGTCTCTTTAAGGACCAGACTTTAATTGTGGCTGGAACATCAGCGAATTTATCTGGAGATTTCCAATAAACCCAAAGGGGGAGATTTTTGGAACCAAGGTTGTTTATTGATAATAATGGAGCTTGGTTTGTGTTTTTTGTCAATATGCACATGGATGAATATGGAGTTTTTTGATAATAGGGTCATAATTTTGAGGTTGAAATCAGTTTTAAAGGTGATGCAGTTTCCCAATGTTTACCAAATTTTTTGGTCTAAAAAATTGGGAGTTTGGTAACGGTTCGCAGCAACGGTATGCAGTGAAGGCACACGGTATGCAGTGAAGGCACACATTATGCGGTGAAGGAGTGTGGTATGCAATGAAGGAATGAGGTACGTAGTGAAGGCATGCGATATGCAGAATGATGCAAAGAACTGAAAACAGTTCACATTGATGGTATGCAGTGAATGCGTGTTGTATGTGAAATGATGCCAAAAATGGTTTGCAACGACAGTACGCGGACCAAAATACATACGGTAGGTGGAAGGTTAACGATATGCGATAAAGGTTCATAGTTCATAGGATTTCAGTACACGGTGGAGGCTAACAGTATGCAGATGGAGTTCAGTTTGTACCATATTGAAAATTTGGGTAAATCATATTACCAAAATTTGCGGAGTTACGTACCTATTTAAGAAACAGTAATCCCCTTTGTTAAGTGATGAGATTGGGGATTAAAATTTGGGTAATAAATTCAGTGAATTCCAAAGTTTTATGCATAGGAGAAGATGATAAGTTGAGAGAATCATCTATGTAATGAAAATAGTCTGAAGAAGTGAGTGCGGTTCACACAGGAAGCTCTCACACTATGCAGTGGAGCAAGGCAGTACGTGGAGCAGGATGATATGCAGAGGAGTAGAGTAGTATATAGAGTAGCGCAGTATGCCAAGAGGGGAAATTCGTGGAGGAGCTGGACGGTACGTGGAGGTGATAGATGATAATTGGAGGAGTTGGACGGTATACAAAAATAGTAGTGGTACATGAAAATAACAGTAGTACACGAAACACCCATGTAAGCCTAAAATGGGCCAAATCAGTTTTTGAAATTAATTTTCATAACATATCAGTGTATGGGGAAATAAATTGCCTCTGTGAGTGATTATAGGACTTCAATAAAGCATCCATTTACAATTGAGGATGACTGAAGTAATGATAAACCATTGAAGTGAACTTTAAGTTGATAGACTGAGTGAATATTATTCCAAAGCAGTGAGAAACATGGAGTTAGAAGAAGTGATCCAAGGGATGCTTTGTGCTATCTCTAAAACCTTATAAAGGAAGTGCACCTGGCACAAAGTTACTTTGCCAAAATCATGTAACCCACAAATTGTGAAGATTAGTGGTTTTTGGTACAATTGACACATTTTCGGTGTATACTCCTTAGATGTATCCCTCAGTGGTGAACCAAGTAAAATTGATGTGTCTATACTTTGCGTGTGAATGTTTATTTTCTGAACTTACTCTTTAGATAGGTTTAATAGGTTCCTACCAATGTGGGAATAAGATCCATCAGTTTAAAAGAAAAAGTTAACAACCTAATTCACCCCTCCCCTCTCAGGGTGTTCTAAGATCCTTCAATATTAAGGGTGATAATCATAATCTTGAACAATTAGGAATGGTATAACATGATATCATAAAGACAACATGGGAATGTGGAAACAACATAAAACATGAAATCATAGACATAAATTAGTGATAAAATCCAATAAAACATAACACAATGTTCTTAGAATAACATCCTGTGTTCCATACAATTCGTCTCATGAGATAAAAATATTACCCAATGCATTGGAGGAATATATAATTCTAGGCCCACCCATCACTTTCATATCATGTACATTAATAAGTGTGGCACATAGATCCTAAAACATAAGGATGTATTTCATCAATTTTAACCCCATGATTAAGGATTGTGGGTTACATACATTTAAATGACCAATGAATTAAGTATAGTTACAACTAAGTGAATACACTTGAGTTAAAATGGATATGATTATTCACTACACAAATGTTTGGCACAAAAAAACATAGGATAATTTAGACAACATAACAGGTGTACATAAAGGTTTATAGAAGGTGTGGATGAGAGAGAAATGTGTCTCTCATTACTTGGAAATCATCAGGACAATAATAGTGATGTGTAAAAACATATCACAACTTGAATAATTGGAAATATAAAGGAATTCCATAAATAATGTGTTTGAAAAAAAGGAGGAGAGGATACCTTTCCTTGAGAGGATGATTTTAAAAGATTGGGAGGAGTTTCCTAAGAGATTTAGGGAACCTTGGGAGGACTCCAGATAAAATAATATAGAGTAATATTATTATCTAAGGGTTTTAAGTGAAGAGTAATTGGAATTTGGGTGGGTTTATATAGAAAAATAGTGGAAAATTCATTATTAATTTTTAAACATAGGTTTTGGATTATATATGATGAAGTAATAAAAACCAAAAACCTTATAATTTTTCCCTATGGTTTCTACTAAAGAGAAGTGGTTTTCATTATTTTATAAGTCTAAGAATATATAACCTTAAAATAATTCCCCTAGTTATGTAGAAGTGAGTCATGTTTATAAATAATTAATTTTAAAACCATAAAATATAATATAGGTTTTGGAGGATTCATTAAGGCTTTATAAAATTTATAAAATAATTTCAAAAACACATTTTAAAGGGGAGACATAATTTTTATTGTGGATACAATTTATAGTATTTATTATATAACTTTTGGACTTTTATGATGTCATTATACATATTGTATATTTATACTGTATTTAATTTGGACAAAAAAATTCAACTGTCTCAGAAAATTATGAAAACTTTTGGATAATTTAAACATGTTAATTTCAAAAATAATATTTATTTTATCAAAATAATTATATAATTATGAGAATTTAACCTTTTAAATAAAAATACCCAATTATAGAATAATACCAGTTTTTGACCATTATAAAAATTATTATTGAATTTATAAAATTATATTCACATTTATATTTATTAATTATTATTTAAAAAGAATATTTTATTAAAATATAATTTCTTTAAAAAAATATTTAATTCATTAAAATTGAGTGTCTTGATTAAATCTATCCATTTCCCAAAAATAAAAATTTCTGTTTCATCATATCAAAATCTATTTTTTATCAAACTCATAATCTAATAATTTAAAAATTAATATTAAAAAAGGTTAAATATATCCATTATTTTATCAAAAATAAAATATAAAATTTATAATGTTATGGTTTAGAAACATATACCTTTATTACACTAGATAATTATCTAAGGGTAAGGTGTGCGATGGTGATATTTTTATATGGTGGTTCGATGAACATGGTTTAAGATGTGATATCGATGAGATTGAAATTATCTCATAGATAGTTTCAATCATGCTTTATTTATTGAATATCTAATTGGGTTTGATCAAGGTAAAATCCCAATGATTATATCTCTCTCAGAAGCTATGATAAATGGGATTCATAAGGTATAATTCTACTGGTCGAGGCCATCATTTCTTCTTTTTGTGTAAAATAGAATTTATCATAATGATTAATATACCAATCTTAACAGTTGCTATAGAATGACTATATTATCAATGGTTATGATATTTAATAGTCTTTTAAATATTATAGGATATAACTTAATATGGTCTAAAATAACCAAATTAACTAATGTGTTTTTTATAGCTACTTTACTTAATAATGCAATTATTTATTCAAAAAGGGAATTTCATTTAAAAAAGTTTTGGTCATTACCTTATTCCACTCTTTAGAAAATATTCCCTCAAAATTTTCATTTCAGACACTAAAATAGATAAGGCTACTTCTATTTCATCACATATTTGGGTTCACATGTCACTTCCTCAAACTTCTGGTTCCACCATAACACTTTAACCATATGAGTTTTCTTGTTTTGTAGAACAATGCATCTATTATTTAAGATCTTCAATGGGTGATCATCATATGAAATATCATTATATAATGGTACCAAACCTAGATTTAATACATGTCAGGGGTCTGCTATATACTTTATCAAGAGGAATATATGGAACACATCACATATTTGATATTGGTTAGGTGGGAGTACTAATTGATAGGCCATTGATCTGATGCGATCAAGAACCTCAAAGGGGTTCATGTATCTAGGACTTAGCTTTATATTTTTCCCAAACATCATGAATCACTTCTATGGAGATATATAGAGGAACAATTTACCTCTTACCTCAACTACAGGTCTCATCGATCATTTCATTCATATATTTTCTATAAACTTTGTTTGGGTTTCATATAATACTGAATAGTTTAAACCTTCTATATCAATTCATGGATTATAAAAGGTTCCATCATATTCTGCTCTCTAACTTCATCTCAACATGTCAGTGTCTGAAACATCTTCCCATACAGAGCCTCATAAAGTTCCATTTTAATTCTATAATAGAAACTATTGTTATATGAGAACTCCACTAGGTGAAGGTGTTGATCCAAACATCAATGGAAATACATTGAACATGATCTCATTATATCTTCTAGTGTTTGAATTGTTCTTTCAAATTGAACACCCATATAAGGGTGATAATAAAATTTTAAGATCACCTCCATATCCAATTATTTCTAAAGTCTTATAAAAAAACTCAAGGTAAACCTCAGATCTCGATCAAATACAATAGATAGTTGAAATACATGTAGTATTAGCTCTTCTATTATGCATATATTGGAGAGTTGTTCAAGATATAATTATTCCTTAATGGAAATGAAATGTACTTACTTGGTAAAGTGATCAACTAACACCCTGATAGAATTATTACCTTTAGGGGTCTTGGTGAGTCTTGTGATGAAATCCATGGTTATATTTTTGCCTTTATATATTGGTATGGGTAATGGTTGTATCATACCCTTATAAGTATTTCATTCTACATTAACCTATTTTTATACCAAGCATTGAGATAAAAACTCTACAATATCTCTCTTCATGTTATCACACCAGATGTTTTGCTTCAAATATATATATATATACATATCTTAGTGATTCGTTGATGAATAGAGAAGAATGATTTATGCACATCATCAAGAATTTCCCTATTTAGTTATGGTTTTTATGGTCATATATCCATTATCAAAAACTTATAACTCCATATTTAGAAAAGTAAAACTCCAGAATATTCACTACATTATTCTATAGTAACTCACTATCTTTATGGGCCTCCTTGATCCTATCAAGAATGTATGGTTGAGTAGTTATTTGATCAATGTAATATAAATAACCTTATATTATTCCCATTCCCATCCTTTGGATGTAAAATAATATTTGATCCATCATAATCCTCATCATGGATAGGGTTGAAAGATACTTTATAATTAGAGAATTTTCCACTTTGTGGAACTTATCAGGATCGTAATGGATTGAAAAATCATATCCTTGATTAACAATAAACACCTTCATTGGTTTTTATTAAAATCCTTTTTCATGAATATATACTTAAGAATTTTTTGATCTGTATATATGTCATAGTTTTCTCTATATAGATAATTTCTCCAAATATTCAACGTGAAGATCATTATAGCCAATTCTTGATCATGAATTGGATAGTTCTTCTCATGAATCTTTAATAGGAGGGAAGAATAAGATATCAATTTTCCATCTTTCATGAGTACACAACCCAATCCCTTTTTGGATGCATCACTATAGATCAAAAATCCCTCACCATTGGTGGGTAATGTTAACACAAGTGTAGTGATTAACCTCGTATTCAATTAATTAAATCTCTCTAAGAATTAATATATCTAGAAAATATTGACACCCTTACAAGATATCATGGTCAGTGGTCTTGAAATTCATGAGAATTTTCTCACAAATTTATGATAATGCCTAGATAATCCAAGGAAACATCATATTTATATCACATATGTTGGTCTTGGCTATCCATCAATTTCCTCTGTTTTTGAAATATAAACACACACACACACACATATCTCTTTTATAGTGATAAAATTCCCTAGGAAAGTTTATTTTTCCATCCATAACTCACATTTACTATACTTCAAAAATAAATTTTCCTTTCTCAAATTATTCAATATATAATTCAAATTCTCCTCATGTTCCTCCTTTATTTTGGAGTAGATAAGAATATCATCTATAAAGACTACCAAAAATTTATTAAGGTAATACTTAATGACTCTATTGATCAATTACATAAATACTATTGGATAATTTGTGAGTCCAAATGGAATAACTATTAACTCATAGTGTCCATACCTTGTACAAAAAGAAGTCTGGGATATATCCTCCTCCTTTAACTTTACTTAATAATATTCTGAACAAATATCTACCTTATAGAAGTATTATGATATATATATACAATAAAAAAAGTCATAAATCCATGGAAGAGGATACTTGTTCATTATTGTGATATTTTTGAGCTCATGATAATCAATACATGGGTTCATTAACCCATCCTTTTTCTTGATGATGAGGACTGGTGCACCTCATGGTGAAGAACTTGGGTGTATAAAACCTTTATCTATATTTTTCTATAACTACTTCTATAGTTCCTAAATTTCAACAGTGGACATTATATATATAGTCTTAGATATTTTAAATTATCCAAGTATAATTTTGATTTAGAACTCAACCTCTTAGAAAGGAGGAAGACTAGAAAATTATTTGTGAAAAACATCAATTAATTCCATCATAATGGGAATTTCTTCAAGGATGATATTTTCTTTAGTCTCTATCACTAGATAAAGATATACTTGATCATAGGGAAAAAATATTCATGATTGAGATGATGATTCTAATGTATATTTATTCACCTACTTAAACTTATATAGAATTAGAGGACAATTCATGATATAGAGGGTGATTTAATTCTCTCAGTAATTTATATTGGCTATATAGAAGGAAATACAATCCTTGCCCAAAATTACATCAAATTATACTTAATGAAGTATCAAAAGGTTAATTGGGAAGTTCATACTAAAAATATGGATAAGGGATGTGTTATATTATTGGTATACAATAATTGAACCATTATCCATCTACACCAATAACTTTACATCCATGTTTTGAGGTTGTGTATGAATACATATACTAAAATTGAATGATATGAAATAATGTGTAGAACCAGAATCAAATAGTATATTCAATATTATTGAATAAATAACTAGCATACATATCACCACTTTTTTATTGGGATCCACCTCAACATTTTTGATTTCATAAGCTCACCCTTGATTTATATGCATTATAGGGTTTTTTCATTGGTTTTCATCGACAACAGTTGGCTTAGGATATTGATGTACATAGTGGACTTGTTCCTTATAGTTTAAACACTAGATAATTGGCTAAGGGTTGACTAGGGAATTCCTTTCTTCCATCACATTGGTGGGTTTTTCATATTGGAAATTTCTAGCTAAGTTCCCTTTCATCCCATATCTAAAGCATTTAATTTTCTTCTTTAGGACATTTCTAGGATTCTTCTTACCACAATTTAGAAAATTAGGATCTTATAATTTCTTTCACCCATGATATTTCTCTGTCGCACTACCAGAATTAAATTAAATTCTCCACTTACAATATCCAAACCCATGAGATCCTTGAGATTCACTGATATCCATTTTGACTTTTAGGGAACATCATACAATTTCCTCATAATTTTCAAAGTCCTAAATAGATAAGGATTTTCATAGACTCAACTTTAACCCACCAAATAATCGATCAAATTTACTTTTAGGGGGAATGAAAAAGATGAAGTCATATAATGAAAGTCTTTAATTTTTTTCCTCATACTCCCCAATGGATTATTCATCCCTTTTCTTAAGGCTAAGAAATTCCATCTACATTTTTAGTTGGGAAGTTTGATAAAAATATTTAGTGAATTATTTTTTTCTAGAATTACTTCCACTCTATTACTTTTATCTCCTCCTTAGTCTTTGTAATTTTGACCAAATTACACCATTTATTAGATTATACTCCGATATGATAAACTCAAAGCACAACCTTCTCTTTCTCAGATTATTGAAGGATAGTGAATATATTTTTAATGGATTTTATCCATTATTTCATGATTAAAGAATCATAAGATCCACTATAAATCGATGTAATTTTTCGCATAAGGGTCTCAATTTAAACTTTATCTTTATTTAAGGGATTCAAGCATTCCTATTGATTCATGATTTGTTTAAAAACCTAAATCAATTCAGAAATTATTTTATGAAGTTTTCTATTATTTCTCCCATTGGGTAGGGCATATCATTAGGGTATTTATCACATTGCCTCTCACATTGGTTGTTAAATCAGTTGCTCATAATTTTGGAAATTGGACAGAATAAAGGGAAAATTAGTGAAGAGTACTTTTAAACTATTAAGAACATAAATAAGAAACCATGAACATTAAAAGGGTAACTCACAAATGACATATATTACTTAACCTATGAATTTATAGGTTTCAATCTAAGTTTTTATATGATATATTTACTAATATAAAATTTAATGGGAATTTTATTCCATTCATAGTTGTTCCTAAAGTGATTGTCAATTTACCAAATAATAACCACCGGAAGTGTCTAACAAAATGTGAATAAAGGCCCTTTTTCATGCACCAAATTTAAATAAAGTTTATCTCAATGCACCCTTGTTGGGGTTATTACCCCTAGGTACAATTATGCCAGAGCCACATCCACTTGTTGTATCCAGACATGGATGTATTTTCTTAGAAAAAAATTACTCTATACTTACTAAAATTTAGGGATGTTTTCATATGTTTAGTATTATACATAAGTTTTTTCACTAGAGTTTTCTAATCATAATCCCAAAAATAACTAGCCTTTTATTTGATACCAACTATGACAACCCATATTTTATTATACCTTAATTTCATGATTCATTACATAAAATAAAACTTAGTATAACAAAAAATATCACAATTCATAGTGAATTTGGTAAATCATGTACGTATAATTACAAATTATAACAAAAATTGAACAATATTATTGAAAAAAATTCCATAACATGCTCATAAAATTCCATCATTCTTTTAAAACTACACGATATAACCTAAGGTTATACATAAGAAAGGGTAGAGCTATAAAGATAATTAAAGGAAAAATCAAATAATATCATGAGGAAAATAAATAAATGTGATACAAGATGAATATAAAGGTAACATATGAGGGTCGGTAATCATAAGATTGAATAATAAGGCATGATATAACATGATAGCGTAAAGGAAACACATGAACATGGAAACAATAAAAAACTCAACATCATAAAAATAATTAAAGGATAACCAATATGAAAAAATAAAATAGTGTGATTAGGATAAAATCTCATGAACCATACACATAATCTCATGATATAAAAAGATTACCCAGTGCATTGGAGGGATATATAATTTTGGGCCCACCTCTCACTTTCATGCCATGTAGATGCATACATATTCTTGATAGATCATAAAACATAAGGATGTATTTAATGAATTTTAACACCAATAATAATGAGTTTAGTTTAAATACATGTTAATAACCAATTACTAAATTATATGTACAATTATTTAGATATACTTGAGTGGAAATGGAGATGGATATTCACAATATAAATGTTTATCATGAAAAATCATAGGATAATTTCAGCAACATAACGGGTGTACATAAAGGTTTATAGAAGGGGTGAAAGTGGGTTAAAGAGGTATATAATTACTTGGTAATAATTAATAAAATAATAGGGATGTGTAAAAACATATCTCAACTTGAATAATTTGAAATCAAAATGCATGATATAAATGAGGTTCTTGAATAAAGAGGAGGAGATGATCCCTTACCTTGAGAGGATGCTTCTAAAATCTTGGGATGAGCTTATAAAGAGATTGGGGGAACATTGGGAGGAATAAATAGAGGTAAAGGTATAGAAATTTCATGATATAAGGGTTTTTAGTGAATAATAAAGAGATTTTTGGTTGTTTTATATATCAAAATATAGGATTATTCTTTATTAATTTCCAAACTTAGGTTTTGGAATCTATATGATAAAGTAATAAAAACCACAAACCTTCCAATTTTTCCCATGGTTTCTACCAAAGAGGATTGGTTTTAATTATTTTATATCCACAAGAACCTAAAAAATTAAAATAATTCCCTTGGTGATATATAATTGAGCCATGTTTATAAAGCATTGATTTTAAAACATTAAAATATAATATAGGTTTTGGAGAATTCATTAAGACTTTTTAAAATTGATCAAATAACTTCAAAAACAAATTATTTTAAATGAGAAACATAATTTTTGGTTTTGGATACTCTTTATAGTATTTATTACATCAATTCTGGGCTTTTATGATGTCATAATATATACCATATATTTATACCGCATTTAATTTTGACCCAAAAATTGATTGTCTTTGAAAATTATGAAAAATTCAAAATTGGATAATTAAAAAATGGTTATTTCAAAAATATTATTTATTTTATCAAAATAATTCTCAAAATATGAAAATTTAAAATTTTAAATAAAAATTACCATTTATTGAAAAATATAAGTTTTTTACAATAATCATTTTTTGAACCTTATTAAAATTATTTTTAAAATTTTAAAATTATATTATCATTTATATTTAATAATTATTATGTAGTTGTGGTATAACCTGAGTGAAAACCCTATAATAAATCATCCAAATGATGAGGGTTTAAATCCTAGAAAGACTCTTGCTGTATTTACGATGTAAGCGATGATGTAGGCATAACGCGAGCAGGTGGTGATGTAGGCATGATGCAGGTAGGTGGTGATGCAGGCATGATGCAGGTAGGTGGTGATGTAGGCATGACAAAAACCTTGTGATACTGAAATGATAATGTAGGTATGATTCTAAAATGGGCCTTCATGCCATGTTCATGGGCCAATTATATATGAAATTATAGTCTATGTAATGGGTCTCCCTCTACCCAGATAGAAAGAGGTTTTTTCTTTCATAATAAAAAGAGTCTTTGGCCCCAGTTTTTTTAAAAAATAAAAAATTATTTAACAATAATATTTTATTAAAATATAATTTATTTTAAAAATTATTGAATTTATTAAAATATAGTGTCTTGATTAAAACTATACATTTCCCAAAAATACAAGTTCTGTTTCATCGTATAAAAAACTAATTTTTATCAAACTAATTATCCAATAATTTAAAATGTAATATTGAAAAAGGATAAATATAATCATTATTTTATAAAAAATAAAATATATAATTCATACTATTAAATTAAAGATACATAGAAATTTATTAAACCAGTGAATTCCCTAAGGGTAAGCTCTGTGATGATGAGATTTTCATGGGCTGGTTCGACAAACATGGTTTGGACGGTGATATCGATGAGATTTAAATTATCCTATAAATGTTTTAACTCATGATCGAGTTATTGAATATATGACTTGGATTGGTTAGGGGAAAATCCTATAGATTATACCTCCCCTATAATCTCTGATAAATGTACTTTATAGGGTACAATACTACTGTTAGAGGCCATCACTTCTTCCATATGTGTCAAATGAACTTTATCATAACACTTTATATAAAAATCTTAATGGTCACTATAAAAAAACCATATTATAAATGGTTATGACTATTAATGGTATTTTAAATATGAATAGATATAAATTATAATGTTATAAAATAACCAAATTAGTGCATGAAGTTTCTATAATTACATTACTTAATAATTCATTTATTCATTAAAAAGGGTAATCTGATTTTAAAAATTTTAGGTCATTCAAAATTAATTTCACAAAAGGAATTAAAATGAAAATCATTGAAATAAATTCTTGTGACACATACCATCACAGAAAGAACTCCAATAGATACTAAATTTACAGATGAAGTGGTATTATCCCTTCAAGACACTCCTCAGACCTGAGAAATATACTTTTATGGTGCCTCTAGAATCCCAACAGGAAAAAGAATGTAGAACCCAAAACTCAACATGGTCGGTCTACGAATCATGCTCATTTCCCTAGAAATGTTATTATTTATCAATTATTTCATATTATCATAAATTTTCTCCAATAATGATGTATAGTTCTAAGATATTATTGTTGGTTTAGAGTTAGCACTGCAGATACTACCAGTTTGTCGAAATATCAAGGGAAATTTAGAGTTGGTGATAATAACAATTAATGGTGAATATTCCATTAAGAAAGAGTAATTGATTCCATTATTAGATTATGTGTGAGGATTGATAGAAAAATTCCCTTCCAAACCAACATTGTATCATGTTCAATGTTCAAAACATATCAAGAAGGATGAATTAGCTAATACAACCATCGCTCTAGATGATCTATAATGAGATGATATAGTTATCAGTATTGTACACCCTGGGGTAGTATACTTGTTCACTAAAACTGATATTTAACATATCAATGAGATCAACAACACCTCTACACATGGTGAGTTGATATCCTCATAAAGTAATGCCACTATTGGATGGATGTCCACCATATTTGACAACATCTAAAGTGGCATTCTTCCATCAGACTAAGAGATGAAAGAATAGATATGACACTAGGTAGTCAACTTTACTCTATAATGGAGAAAATTCTCAAAAATCCCTTTATAAACAAGTATTTTATGGAGTAATCCTCCTATGAGTTGAAGGAAGATTGATTCTTACCATTATGAATAAATTCCATACTGGTACTTGTGGTGCTCATCATTCAGGAACCAAGATCTCCCATCACCTTAAGAGGCTAGAATATTTTTGGAATTGATGATATAGGATTGCATGGAATTCACCAAGAAATGTTATGACTTCTAGATACATTCCAACTTCATTCATCAACCCCTAGAATTTCCACATACCACCAAGTATTCTTAGATTTTCACTCTCTAGGGATTATATGTCATGGGTCCATATACCCTAGCTATATCCATATAGTTTAAGTACATCCTTACTACCACCGATTTCTTATCCAAGAGGGTCTAGGAAATACCCCTCAAAGAATTTGGGACAAATGCTATCCTCAGCTTTATGAAGACAAGAATAAGTATCAAATTAGGTATCCATCACATGATATTGATAGAAAATATGAAAACCCATATCTTTCGAACACTTTATTTCATGATTTATTCCATAAAGATACACTTATTACAACCATATAAGATCATTTGACCTAGCGTATTTGTGTAATTAGGTACATAATAGAAAAATTGAAATCGAAATACAAAGACGTAAACTAAAACTCAATATCATGCCCTTAAATTTCCTTGATCTTTTAGAATAACACAGGATAACCTATGGACATACATAGGAAAGAGGTGAGGTACAAAGCCTGGTCAAGGAATAATCAAATAATAACATGAAAAAGTTAATATATGTGATTTAATTAGTATATCAAGGTTACATAAGAGGGTTGAGAATAATAAAACTGAACATTTAAGCATGATATAACATGATAACATAAAGGCAACATGGGAATATGGAAACACCATAAAACAAGACATCATAAGCATAAGTCAAAAATAAATGCTGAGAAATAACAACATAGTGTGATTAAGATAACATAACTTGAACCATACATGGAATCTCATTATATAAAAACATTACCCAATGCATTATAGGGCTATATAATTATGGTCCCACCTGTCTCATTCATATCATGTACATGCATAAGTGTGACGCATAGATCATAAAATATAAGGATGTATTTAATCAATTTTAATCCCATGATTAAGGAGTTTGGGTTACATAAATGGAATTCACCAACCAAGGATGGATAGGTAAACCTAGGTGAATACCCTTGAGTGGAAATGGGGATGGGTATTCATTACACAAATGTTTGGCATGAAAAAACACATGATAATTTCAACAACATAATGGGGGTACATAAAGATTCATGGAAGGGTTTAAAGAGAGCGAAAAGGGTATATCATAACTTGAAAATAATAATTAATATAATAGGTACATGTTAATAAATATCCCAATATGAATAAATGTAAATCAAAAGGCATAATATAAAGAATGTTCTTGAATAAAGAGGAGAATGAGAGGATCTGTTTCCTTGAGAGGGTGATTCTAAAATCTTGGGAGGAGATTATTAAGATCTTGGGGACACTATGGTAGGGATATATAGAGGTAAGGGTAAAAAAATTAATGCTATAATTTTTTCTATTCAAGAGGAATGGAAGTTTGGATGGGTTTTTATAACAAAAGAATTTAGAATTCTTTATTAATGTCTAAGATTAGGTTTTAGAGTCTATATGATAAATTAAAACAAACAAAAAACCATACCATATTTTATTCCCATGGTTTCAGACAACAAGGAGTGTATTTTACTATTTTATAAGTTTAATAACCTAAATCATTAAAAAAAATCCTTGGTGATGTGAAAGCGAGTCATGTTTATAAAGAATTGATTTCAAAACCATAAAATATAATATAGGTTTTGTAGGATTCATTAAGGGTTTATAAAATTAATCCAATAAATTCAAAAAAATATTATTTTAAAGGGTAAAATTAATTTTGGGTTTTTATACTATTTATAGAATTTATTACATCATTTTTTGTCTTTTATGATGTCATAATACATACTATATAATTATATCATATATAATTTTTACCGAAAAATACAGCTGTCTCATAAAATTATGAAAAATTCACCTTTGAATAATTTATAAATTATGATTTCAAAAGTAATATATATTTTATAAACATAATTATCTATTTATGAGAATTTACAATTTTAAATAAAAAGTCCTCATTTATTGATAAATTCTCCTTTTTTTGATAATAATAGTTTTTAGGCTCTTATAAAAATTATATTTTACTTTATAAAATTATATTATCATTTATATTTAATAAATATTATTTAATAATATTATTTTATTAAAATATAATTTATTTAAAAAATTCTTGAATTCATCAAAAAAGAGTTTCTTGATTGAAACTATATATTTATGAAAAATGCAATTTGTGTTTCATCTAATCCAAATGAAATTTTTATCAAACTTATTATTTAATCATTATAAAGTAATAAAAGATAAATATAATCATTATTTTATTAAAAAATAAAAAATATATAAATTCATACTATTAGGGTCTAGATACATAGCCCCTTATTACACTAGTGAATTCGCGAAGGGTAAGGCGTGTGATGATGAATTTTTATGCGGTGGTTCAGAAAAAACAGTTTGGACTGTGATCTTGATGAGATTAAACTTCTCCCATAAATGGTTTTAATAATTATTTAGTTGTTTAATCTCATCTAGGTATTGGTAAAGGTTAAATACCAGTGATTCTATCTCCCTAAAAATCTATGATAAATGGGATTCATTGGGAACGATCCTATTGGTCGAGGTAATCACTTCCTTTGTATGTTTTAATTGGTTTTATCATAACCCTATATATATAATAATCATATCACCACTTATAATGGATATACTATTAAAAATTATGATTCTTAACACTATTTTAAACCTAAAAAGATATAAATTATAACAGTCTAAAATAATGAAATTAGTTCACGTGTTTTCTATAATTTTATTTATTAATAATGCATTTACTCATTTTAAAAAAGGTAATTTCATTTTTATATGTTTGGGTCATTACATTATCCCCCCTTCAGAAATTTCACCCTAAAAATTTCATTTATACACTAAATAATATGAAGGTACTTCTATTTAATCACCTCTTCTTGTTCCAATGTTTCTTCCTCTAACTTATGTTTCCACCATAACTCTTTGACCAGGCAAGTTTTCTTGTTTTGTGGAACCTTGTCTCTAAGATCTGAGATCTTCACCAGCTACACCTTGTATAAAATATAATTATTTAATGGTAAAAACTCTTGATTCAATAAATTTTTGGGTTTTATTATGTAATTACTCAATAAGGATACATGGAACAAATCATGTACTTGAGATAGTTTAGGTGGGAGTGCTAGTTGATAGGCCACCACTCCGATCTGATCAAGGATCTTGAAGGGGCCAATGTATCTTGGAATAAGATTTTAATTGTTCTCAAAACTCATGATTTTATTTCATAGTGATATAAAAAGGAACACTTTATAACTAACCTCAAACTCTAGGTCTCGTTGATGCCTGTATGCATAGATTTTTTTGTCAACTTTGTATATATTTCATATGACACTAAATGGTTGGAACATTCTTGGTCATTTCTTAGATAAGGTCTGGTCCCATAAACTTACACTATCTAACATTATCCTAGAATATTGGAGTCTGAAAACTCTTCCCACATAGATCCTCATATTTTCCATTTAAATTATAGAATGGAAAATGTTGTTATATGATAACTTTACTAGGAGAAGGTGTTGATCCCAACATCCCTGGAAGTCCATTGAACAAGATCTCAGAATATCCTCCAGAGTTTGAGTGGTCCTTTTATAATGACCGTACATCTGAGGGTGATAAGTAGTGCCAAAACATAGTTTTATATACAATTCTTTCTCATGAATTCTCCAAAACCTCAAGGTAAACCTCAGATATTGATCAAATACAATAGAGAGGGGAAAACCATGAATTCTTACCACTTATTTTATATATACCATGGTTATTTGGTCAAGAGAAAAATATTCCTTGATAGAAATGAAATGTGTTGACTTGGTAAGGTGATTGGATACCACCCATATGGTTTTATTTCTTTTAGGGGTCTTATACAGTCCTATGATAAAATCCATGGTTATGTTTTCCCATTTCCATACTAGTTTAGAAAATGGTTGCATTGTAAACATATAATTATTTCATTTAGACTTGACTTATTGGAATACCAATCATAGTGACACAAAGTTTTCAATATCCCTCTTCATGTTATCCCACTAGGAGTCTTTATTCAAATATATTTACATATTACTGCTTCTTGGATGAATAGATAATGATGAGATATGTGAATTATCCAGAAGTTACCTCTTTTTTTTTGTTTTGGTGGGACACATATCTGGGTTCCAAACCATATAAATCCATCTTTAGAAAAGTTAAACTCTAGAATATTCATTTACTTTTTCTATGTCACCTCATCATCCTTATAATCCTCCTTGATCCTATCAATAATATATGGTTGAGAAGTTATTTGGGAAAGGTATGATGAAGATCCTTTTATTATTTCAATGTCCATATTTTGTATGTATAAGAAGATTGGATCCCTTTCAATTATCATCATAGATAGAGTTACATGATCCTTTCTACTCATGGCATCTACTGCTTTTTTCACCTTCCTTGGATGGTAACGGATTGGGAAATCATAATCCTTAGTCGGCTCTAACCACCTCCATTGGCTCATATGAAGCTCCTTTTGTGTGAATATATACCTGAGGCTTTTATGATCTGTATATATGTTACAATTATTCCCGTAGAGATAATGTTGACAAATATTTAGTGTGAAGATCACTAAAACCAATTATAGATATTGTGTTGGGTAGTGATGCTCATGGATATTTAATTGACATGAGGAATATTCTATCACTTTTTCATCTTTCATGTATACACAACCCAAGCCTTTTTTAATCGTATCACTATAAATCACAAATCCTTCTTCACTGGTGGATAATGTGAGTATAAGTGTAACGATTATCCTCTTCTTTATCTCTTTAAATATTTCTTCACATTCATTATTCTTGAAAACCTTCACCCCAATATGAGTTATCTTGGTTATTGGGATTGAAAATCCTGATAAGTTTATCAAAAATCTTTGAGAGTACCCAAATAATCCAAGGAAACTATGGATTTTTTCACAAAGGATGGTCTGAGTCATCCTTCAATTATCTTTTTTAGAAAGATCCATAGATATAAATTTTTTTGTGATAAATTTCCCTAGAATGTTACTTGCTTCATCCCAAACTCACATTTACCATACTTTTCATACATATTTTCTTTCCATAAGGTCTACAATACAACATCTAAATGATCCTCATTCTTTTACTTGATTTTTGTGTAGATAAGAATATCATCTATAAATACTACCACAAATTTGTTAAGGTAATCCCTAAATACTCTATTCATTAAGTCCATGAATATTTAAAGATCATTAGTTAGTTTGAATGACATAAATATGAACTCATAGTTATCATACCTCTGGATAATTTAATTTTTTAAAGGAATTACATCCCTTGGTGATAAGAAAATTTGTGGACTTGTTAAGATAACCCCCCTTAATTTTATCCTTTTCTCTCACTTCTTTATCTATCCCATTTTATGATAACCACATCTTCAGAATCATTTAAGTAAGAAAAGTACTTATTTTCATTATAGAATGTTAAAAATATTATCCCCTTTGTTAACATAATACAAAGTATAGTGGGGGGATTCATTAATAAGTTTAGGAAGTATTTAGTAAAGTCTAAACATGAAGTTTCTACCTCAATTCTTCAAATTTCTCCCTTAAAATAGATTTTGTAAAAACATTATCAATTTTATATTTGGTTGAAACATATTCTAGAAAAATATATTCACTAGACATTTTCTATTTTATAAAGTGAAACTTAATATCAATGTGTTTCAATTTTGAACATTGGATATGATTTTTAAAAAGATCAATTTCACTCTGATTATCATAAAGTATCTTCAATGGTTGTAAAAATCTAACCTTTGAATCATCTAATTGATATTTCATCCATAAAATTTGAGAAAAATATTGGGTAGATGAAACATATTCTGATTCTGATGTTCTCAAAGTTAATGAACTCTATTTATTAGTATTCCAAATCACATAACATTATACCAAGTAAAATTTTCCCCCAGAAGTTGATTTTCTATCATTTAAATCTCCATCCCAATCAGTATCATTATAACCATGAAAACTTATTTCACAAATTATTTTGTATAATTTACCATGTGAAGTTATTACTTTAACATATATCAGAATTCTATTAGCTTCAAACATATAAGATTATTTTTTATCACTCTAATATTAGTAAACAAGGTTAGAACATAAAAAATATCAGGACTTAAATCTGTTAGATAAAGTAAACTTTTGGAAACTTGTGAAATTATTTTGGTCAATTTTTGAAATTCTTTCTAATTCACACCTTTTCTAGATTAATATTTTCTCATATTCATCCCAAATCAAATAATAGTTTAAGTTTATTTATATTTTACCATTCCAAACTTTTGTAACAATTTTATGGTATACCTTTCTTGAGATAGAAAAATGTATTTTTATTTTTGTGGAACTTGTAAACCTAGGAAGAAAGTTAATTCTCCCAAAATTTATATCAAAAAATTATTCTTAATTTCATCATAAAATTATTTACAAACATTTTATTCATCTCCAAAAAATATATTTCATCCCCATAAAAAATTAAAATTAGGTTTATAGAATTAACTTATTTCAGATACAAGTTCCTATCAAATTTTCCTTTAGAAAAATCCAACAATTTCAAACAATTATAAATTTTGGAATACCAAGAACATGGGAATTGTTTCAACCCATACAAGTATTTATCCAATTTACAAACCTTTATTCCATTATTATTAAGTAGAAACCTACATGGATTCATAATGTAAACTTCTTAAATTTCACCATTTTGAAAAGATAAATTTACACCCATCTGAGAAACTTTGTAACTTAGATGTACAAACAATACTAGAAACATTCTAATAGTTTACAATATTTCAATAGGGTAAAGGTTTCTTCAAAATCCACACCTTACACCCATGCATAGCCTTTACAAACAAGTCATACTTTTTTTTTCTAAAAACGTATCTATGTTTATTAAATTTATTTCTATACACCCATTTTATTATAATAACATTTTTATTTGTTGGATGTGGAACAATTTCAAAAGTTTTGTTTTTCTCAACTTGACATAACTCTTCATTCATCACATAAACCCATTATTTATGCTCAAATACTTATAAAAATGATTCATGTTTAATTTGTGAAATGAGTGATGTTTTCTTTTATAATCTCAACCTTCTTCATTTTTGAACCAGTGATTTTTGATTTACAAGAATATTTTCAGTTTCAACATGTTTCTGTAAGGTAGTAAATTTCAAAGTTTCCCTTCCAAATTCACTTTCCTCATAACATTATTCCTCCAAGTCTTGATGTATCTATTTCGAATCACATTCATTTTCATTGGAAATATATAGTTTGTCTTCCTCATCAATTTCCACATATTTTATTAAGGAATTTCGATTTTCAATAATTCTCATATCATAGGAATATACCAAATTTTGTAAATATTTGTTCTAACATTTGTATCTTATTTAATTGGGTGAATATCCCATGAAAATTCCTTCTTCAAATTTCTCATCAGGTTTTCCAAAATATGGATTTTTTATTTTTATTAAACATGGAATTTCAAAAACATTAAAGTATTCTAGTGGAGGTTTTCTGCTATACCACATTTTATAGAAAGTAATGTTGTATTCTATAATTAATAAAAATATTTTTTGTACATGTATAGTAGTACTAATAACTTCTATTTAGTAGAACTTTGAAATTTAGTATTATAGTAACATGCTTCTTCCCATTTCCACCAAACTTTTATTTTTTTTCTTTCTACTACTTCTTTTTTGTCATCTGGTGTAGGGAGAACTATACTAGTTTTTTATTCTATGAATTCTCAGAATAGATTCAAAATAATTTCATGTTAACTCGGTACCATTATCTATTAATAACTTCTTTATATAAACCCACATTTCTCTCTCAACATCTTTTCTAAAGAATATGAACATTTCAAAAACCTTTGACTTATATTTCATAAACATGATTTTTGTTATCCAATTGAAATAATTAATAAAAGTAACAAAGTACAAATATAATTTTGTTGATTAGTGTATCATAATTCAATAAATATCTAAATTAATAACATCAAGAGGTCTAGTATACTTAATCTCAACTTTCTTATGACTTTTACTAGTTATTTTACCTCTTCAACAAGTTATGAAAATATCATCTTCTCTTATTTTCAAGGTTGGAAAATTTTGAACAACATCAACTTTAGAAATATTGTTCATACTTTTATTCCCAAGGTGGATGATTCTACGATCCCATAACTTATTATCATATTCAACACTTAGATAACAAGATTTATCAAGTTCTCTAATCTGAAAAAGATTTCATATGGTTCTTTCTCCTCTCATAATAACTTTTCCAACTTCTACACTTATGATGATAAAAGAATATTTTCTAAACATAAATTCTATAAAATTTTCACAAAGTTTACTTACACTAAGTAAGTTGTGTTTCAACCCATAAACAAATATAACTTCCATATATTTCAACTTTTCTACTTAAATCTCAACCATTCCAATTCCTATAATTTTAAGGAGCTATCATACCTGAAGGTAACAACTCCTTCACCATGATTTTTTATATATTTCAATATTTTTAAATAGCCTATCATGTGTGATCAACAACCACTATCAAGTATCCTTCTTTTTATCTTTTTATTTTATTTTAAGGTTGTCTCAACAACAAAAGATATTTACTTAACTTTATTCTTTTATGCTTAATTTTATTTTCTAGCATAAAAACTTTGCATTGGAAGAGTTTTCATACATTCTTTGGTAATTTAGCCAACCTAATCACATATTATACAATATTATTCCAAAAATTTATAAATATTTTCAATTAGATTTTTTCTAAAATCTTTATATTTGAATTTTCTAACTTTCTATGTTTTATTAAAGTTATTCATTTTGTTTCCAACATTGATTCTCCTTTGTTCATACCTTATTATGAGAGGAGAAAAATTATACCAACAATAGTGATCTCTATACCTTAAATTCCACAACACAAATATAATCCATCAAATCTTGTTTTTTTTATAGAAGTATGAACTTTATTTTTCTTTGGGTGTGTGAAAACCTTCCTATGGGAGTAATTCTCAACTGTTTTTGATGAGATATATTTATCACATCCCTTATCAAACCAAGCTTTCTTGACACCTTTTATATAACTTGAAAGTTTAGTAAAATCATATTAACTTTTATGTTTAGTGGGTGTAAAATTCACCTGATTTTTGAGGTGATATATTTCTATAGTTTTAGATGATTCATCTTTTACTTTTTAAGCCTTGTATAAATTTTAATTAAAATTTATTAAAGAAATTTCAAGATTAAGAAGTTTTTATTGAGTTTTTCTAACCTCATATTCCTTAGCTTCAAAATTATTAATAAGGTCATTAAACAACTTTTCCTATTAAAAAATTCTCAATTTAAAACTAAAGATCTACTGAATTTATTCATATTACTATATTGCAATATATTTTCTTCATTCAAAAAATATTTCACTATATTTTTTCATCATTATGATTTCTTTATTAATAGTTCTATTTTAATCAAGACATTAAATAATTTATGATATAAGATAATACTCTCTGTAAGATTCTTCACATACTTATTCATTATTTAAATAATCTTCCTTTTTCTCAACATTTGAAAAGAAGGTTATAATTATTTCTGAACTTTCATCTTTTGATGAATCAATCTCATCAAAGTAAAATTTAAATTTATTACTTAGCATACTTTTTCTGTTTTAGATAAACTTATTATTTCCAACATTTCACTTACTTTTCTTTATTGTATTTTTATTAAACTTTTTCCATTAAATTTTTTATTTATAATGATATTTAAACTCACCAAATTTATTTTTGGGGAAATTCATAGAAAAATACCTGATTACACCACATTCAAAACATTTTAGAGTATGTTTCCTCTATAATTTTCTCTTTCTATATGATAGTTCTTGAATAAAAGGTACATGAATTTCTAATTCAACTCATTATCCTCATATTTGGAATCAAAAGGATCATCATCTTCAATATATTAAATTTTCATTTTTATATTATCTTCAAAAGTTATTTTAGCTTTCATCTTATTTTTTAATACTGAATCTTTTCTCATTTTATAAGAAATAATAAATTTACAAATTTTATCAAGAGATAAATCATCTTTATCTTTTGAAGAAAAATTTTTAGAATCAAATTTGTCAAGAAAGTTTTTCATGAGTTTCTTAAAAATTGTATACTATTACAAGGCATCTACACAACCTATGATATTGAAAAAAACCATTTACTCTGGTGAAGTACTCATCAATAGTTTCTTTATCTATCATTATCATGTCTTAAAACTTTCTCCTATAGGTTTGTATCTTTTCTTTATTCACTTTATTATTCCCTTCAAAAATAATTTTGGGATTGTCCCTCATAATCTTTACTATTTTTAGAACCATCACCTTCATATAAATTTTTTTGGGAAGAGACATAAGAATATTATTTATAGATTTTCTATCAAATTCAATATTTCTCTTGTTAACAAAAGTCATAGGGGAATCTTTATAAATGGGTGGAAACCTAATTATAGCAACATAAAACACATTTTAGTCCAAGATATAGGAGAAATGGAATCATCTTTCTTTTTCAACCATGATAATTTTTTCCATCAGATGTAGGAATATATCTACTGTTGATATAATTGAGATTATCCTTGATAAAGATTCAACAAGGGAACCATCTCTCTCATACCAGTTGAACTTCCAAAGTAATGTAGAATAATTTGGGGGGGGGGGTTAATCACTTGTTTCCTTTTTAGAAATTTAAACTTTCGTAAATTTAACCCCTACAACTTCTTAAAATTTCCTCCTTATAAAATTTTAATAAACTAAAGTGAATATTATAAAAGTTAAAAAGAAACAAATTATTTATAAGGTTCTTACTCAGTGTAAGGACCTGTATCATTTCCATAACCTCTACTGTGGGTCTATGGAAATTAACTATTATTAATAAGGGAATAAAAATTGTGTGAAACCTTGATAAGATGTACTTAGGTCCAATTTCCACTGTTTTATGAACCAAGCCTGATAGGCTCAGTCTAATTCATCTTTTCTCAATATTCACCTATTAGAAGACTTTCCGATCTGTATGTTTAACAAAAGTGTGCTTCTCAAACTTTTTCTTAAAAACTCAGTCCAATCCCCTTGGTCTGGTAAGTGAAAATTTATACAATCCAATATTCTGACCAAATCCTCTATTCAAAAACCTCTTATGATAAAAAAGAGTCAATGATTCAGATTTTTGTACCACTTTGAATAGTAACTAAGTATAATGAATTGTGAAATTTTATTTATAAGATCTTTAGATGAGAAAATAGTGGGAAACCAATTTCATTTTCCTGATCACACAAATTCATAGATTTCAAAATTGTCAGAAATTAAAATTCATTTGAACAATTATAAATTATTATCTACTCTTATAGAATCATCTCAATTATTTATAAATTATAAAGAACATTAAAATTATCAACCTTACTTGAATAAGAACTCTGAAAATTATCTGTGTGAAAGTTTATAGTATGGAACATCTCAATCTGGAACTTTATTCATCATTCTAGTTCTTTTTAACCAAATCAAATAACTCAGATATTTTTATCTTGAACCATTAAAAAAATATACAAAATATTTATTTCTCTAATTATCCAAGCCATCTGAAAATGGTTAACAACATTATTATAACTTATAAATACTTTAGTTAGCTGTAATAAATATTTGGTAGAAACTTTTAAATGTACCACATTTTCATCCACTTTCTTCATCTGATCATATAATACATTATGATCTTCAGTCTAATCATACAATATTTGATGAAAATATACATTGGATGACATATCGGTGTCAAAGGATCACCCGATGGATCAGTAAAATCATCTTGTCTGATGAAACGACACCAACTAGACTGTATGCTTATTTCACCTTTCTCAAAACCACATGATCTCAACAACCAAAACACATCCATATTTCTAAAAAAATATTTATTATATGATCCATGTATAATGTCTTGGATCAAATATTCCCTTTGTATTGAGTCAAAAAATACCTCATGTTTGATCAATTTTGTCAAATAGAAAAATAAATTTTTTTTATCTCTCAACAACTTCTTCATCTGATCCACTTTTTTCTAGTAAAGAAACAAAAAATTCTTCATATTTTTGGTTGAAAGAAAATAATATACCCCCTTTTCTTCACTTAGATATTTAAAATGTAACATCTTGAGACTTCTCATATTTCTTTCACATTTCCAACACCATAAGCACCCATAACTCAGAAACCGCAAAGACAGACATTCTAACAAAAGAAACTTATGATGATTCACGTCCAATCAGGTATGTCTAATGACCTGCTTCTGATGAATTGCATCTGATAAACAACTTTTAATTTCCTCAAACTTCATCAAATTCAAAATTACAATATTCTAAAAAATTATGCATCTAGTGATTCTCTGTTTGATGATCTATGTTCAGAAAATCTTAAATTCATTGAAATATAAAAAATTATAAATTTTCACTTCTATTTTATTCTATAAACTTCAGCTAGTATCATGAATTATTCATGATTTTTTAAGAACATGAAAAATTAGAACATAATCATATAACCTAATTTTTAAATTTCATATCTTTCTAACTTTCCAAACCTTCTGTCACGACCCGTCCTCGGGGCCCGTGCCGTGACTACCCCAAGCCCACCTTCCATAGGCCAGGGGCTGGCGACTAGCACCAAAGGCATAAATCCCGATAACAGGGAAGACATTGCCTTTATAAAAGTAAACATACACCACAGAGTACAAGAGGAAGTAAAACACTAAGTAAAACTGAAACAAGCTATGCTGAAAGTAAGTGGGCCAGTATACAAACCCAAACTGAAAGTAAAGTACAACTGGAAAGGGAAAACAACAACTGAAAAGTAAAGCCGCAACGTCGAGCTATCCACTGGAAATCCCACCTGAATGGTGGGTACAGAAAGCCTCCACTGCTCCTCGGGTCCAGCCTACCGCTCTGAGTACGTCCCGCCCAGTGGTCTACCTCCAGGTACCGTCCTGCTTCACAAGCCTCCACCACGATCAGCCCTGTTAGTCATCTGTAACCAACACAACGTAGTGCGGGTATAGCCCGTGCAGGGGTGAGTATAAGCTACTTAGTAGGGACCCCGAGACCCCCGAAGGCCTCCCAGAATCCACAAAGGTTAAACCACAAAGGAAAGATACAATCACGAAGTAACATATGACACGGATTAGGTATATGGCCATAAATATACCTAAGTCATCAATTCTCGTTCGGCTCCAACATCCGAGCCCAAGAACATTCCAGTCCACACAGGAAAGAAAAATGTCAATCCACACAGGATAGCTCAACACAATCCACATAGGAAAGCAAAAGAGGATTTCAGCTCACACAGGTATACTTCTTCGAAAGATGATAGAGATGATCACTGATCCATCTAAGTCTTCGGACCCACAAAGGATCGATTGGTACTAACCCGTGCAATGACCCACAAAGGATCGATAGGAAACTAACCCCCACAATGACCCACACAGGATCGGACCCACACAGGATCTGTAGGCGTTGGCTCACACAGAACCACTGAGCGCTGACCCACATAGGATCGGACCCACACAGGATCAGTAGAACTGATCCATGTAGGATTGCTAAGTGCTGTAGTCGTCATCATCGAATCCACTGAGGATCTCTGTACAGTCGTCGTCGTCACAGTAGCAAACGCAGCCAGCTCTAGGGTTCTCGCACACAGCAAGCTCGCTCGGGAGGGTCCACTCCATGAGCCGAGAGCCTGATACATCAACTGACACATAGTCCAGAGTTGATGTATCCAAAAGTTCTGTATCGTCAAAAGGAACTCAACATCGCAGACGGCGCGTCATTCGGACGCCCGGTCTGAGAGTTATTGGCTTTTTCGTCTCAGGGGCCCTGTTGGTTTTTAAGGAAAAACCAACCCGACTGTACTCCACCTGCATCCAAACCACGGGAGGAGTAAGAAAAAAGATCTGTGTCACTTAGAGGAATTCAACAAAATCGACGGCACGTCAATCGGACGTCCGAAGCTCAAGATATGAGCGTTTCCGCTCTGAGGGCCCAGTTGGTTTTGTGTACAAACCAACCTGGAAAAGCAAAAAGTACTCTGAAACCTTGAGTGCGATATACCAAAATGACCGTCTCGATTCAAGGATCACTACGCAACTGACGGTGCATCTATCGGAGGTCTGTAGCCCAAGTTATGGGCAAAGGACCGAAGACGATCCGAAAACAGGGGTTTCGGGCCCGGACCGACCCGACCCGAGACCCCCCCGGTCGGCCAGAACCGGGTCGACCGACCCGGGTCCGGGTCGGCCCGGCCCGGTGCGGCCCGGCCCGGTTGGGCGTGACTCGGCCCGGCAGCCCGGCCTGGCCGGCGACCCAGCGCGCGGTACCAGCTGGCTCGGCTAAACGGCCGAGCCGTTCTGACTCGCGGCGGAGGCGCTGCCTCCCCTGTTTCCCTATAACCGCGGCCCCATTAATGGGGCTGCTTGCTTGACCGGACGGGGGAATTAATTCCCCCAGTTTTCCCTTTGTCCGGACGTCCCGCACCGGCCGGCCGGTTCTGCCAACAAGGACCGGTGACGGTCGGTCCTTCCTCCTTCGCCGACACCGGCGGCCCGGAACCGGCTGCCGGTCACCCTGCTCCGCCGCGGCCCGGAATTGGCCGCGACCTGGCTCGTCCGGCACGGTGCGACGACACCGTGCCCCTCTGCCTTGGCCCCGCTCCGGCCGTGGTGTCTTTTGTTTTCTTCAACGCGGCGCGACGACGTCGCGTCCTTGTTCAACTTCACGGCGCGGTGCGACGGTGCCGCGCATTACTTTCCATAGAATCCCTCATGGTGTGACGACACCACACCATTCCGTCCCAACCATATTAGAATCAACTTTCAAATTGGAGGAGGGTCGGCCATGTTTGTGCGGTCCGACCCCCTCTCGTTAATCGATAGCAACTGGTCATAAATTCACGAAGGACGACAAAGTAGAATTCACGAATGAAGATAATTAAATAAAATAAATCCCCCACTTGAGCGTAGCTAGAACGGGGGTTCGCCGTGGAAAATGACGTCGCGAGGTGAAGCTCCGTAAGTTGATGGAGAACACCTGAGGAGGAAGTGGCTTCTCCTTTTCATTGACACGGGAAGAAGATCGAAAGAGGGTTCGTCGTCGATCTTCGGAAACACATCGACTGCGAAGAGGAGAAGAGACGGCATGTCGATCTCTTCTTACAGTGACAACGTTCTTCATCGAAGTCTTGGTGTTCTTCGTGATGAAGATGAAGATCTCTCTCCTCAATTGTCCACACACAAAATCCATCCAAAATAAAATAAGTCCTACCCTTATTTTATTAACTTAAGCCACAATTCAAAAATTCAAAAATTAAATTAAATAATTGAATTGGGTGTTGGCATACTTAAGGTGAGGAGAGGTAAAGTCACCCAATTAATGGGAAGTTAAAAAGTTATAATAGTTACACAACTTAAGTGGGGGGTTAAGAGGAGTTAGGGAGTTAAGGGATTTGAAATGGTGGGGGCTCGTGTGGGTCCCACCTCACCTTTAATCCACTAAATAAAAAATAACAAACAGTGGGTACCACCCTAACTCCTACACTTAGGTTCTAACTCATGGAAAGGGAAATAAAATTCTTAATGAAAATTTTATTTCACTAACACTTAATCCACAAATTTAAACAATTCATAACGAGCAAAAAAACTACAGAAAAGGCATTCCTAAGCAATTACCGGTGCTACGGTTCCATCGGTGCCCTCCGAATTTGATTCCGAGCACCGGTTCAAAAGTTATAAATTCACGCTCGTTCGTTCACTAAATGTACCCGAGCTAAACTTCGGATAGAAATTCCAGGCACACCGGGCATCAGAATCAAGTGCCGTCTGAATCTGCGTTCTTGTAAAATCCCAAAGAAAATTAAGAAAAAATTTCCCTTGAATTTTACGGGTCTTTACATTACTCCCACCTCAGGTCTTTACGTCCCCGTAAAGATACATCATAATCTAGGGAAACAAATGTGGGTACTGAGCACGCATCTGAGCCTCCCGCTCCCAAGTGCTCTCCTGGAGGTTCCCGTGCTGCCATCTGATGCACACTAGAGGAATCAACCGTCCTCATAGGACCCGCTCCTATCGATACTCGATCTCCACCGGGACCTCCGCAAAAGTCTCCCCATCATCAACGTCAATCTCCCCATGGTCAATGATATACTTCGGGTCGTGAACGTATCTCCTCAGCTGAGATACGTGGAAGACATCGTGCACCCGGTGCAACTGAGGTGGTAGAGCCAGGCGATAAGCCACCTCGCCAATCCTGCTGAGGACCTGGAATGGTCTGATGAAGCATGGAGACAACTTGCTGCCTCAGCCAAATCTCCGTAATCCACGTCGAGGTGAGACACACAAGAAGACGTGGTTGACATCCTCGAACTCTAGTGGCCTCCGCCTCTTTTCAGCGTAGGAATTCTGCCAGCTCTGAGCTGTCCTCATCCACTCCTGGATGACCTGGACCTTCTCTGTCGTGGCACGAACCATCTCTGGTCCCACAAGTGCTAACTCCCCAGGGTCTGTCCAACACAAAGAAGATCTGCAAGGTCTGCCATACAACGCCTCGTATGGTGCCATCCCGATGGTGGAGTGGTAGCTGTTGTTGTACGCAAACTCCACCAAGGGTAGGTGGTCCTCCCAGCTGTGACCAAAGTCGAGGACACATGCGCGGAGCATGTCCTTGAGAGTCTGAATGTTCCTCTCTGTCTAACCATCTGTCTGAGGGTGAAAGGCTGTGCTCAGACGTAGCTGCATCCCGAACGTCTCCTGCAACCCCTTTTAAAGCCGGGAAGTAAAGCGAGCATCTCGATCGGAGACGATAGATGATGGAACACCGTGAAGCCCTAAAATCTCCTGAACATAGAGACGTCCCAAGCTCTCCACTGTGCCCTGCTCTCTGATGGGTAAGAAGTGAGCCGACTTGGTGAGTCGGTCGACAATCACCCAAATGGAGTCGTGACCTCTGGAAGTGCGTGGAAGTCCAGTCACGAAGTCCATAGATATCCCGTCCCACTTCCACTCCGGGACCTCCAAGGGTTGTACCAAGCCTTCTGGTACCTGATGCTCTGCCTTCACCTGCTGGTAGGTGAGGCATCGAGAAATGAACTCCGCCACAGCCTTCTTCATGCCCGGCCACCAGTGCTGTCGTCTGAGATCCTGGTACATCTTTTCCACTCCAGGATGTACCGCCAAAGGAGAAGTGTGAAACTCTCTCAGAACCTCCTCCTGTAAAGCAATTGGTACCAAGGTACGTCATCTGAAAAGGATGTCGTGCTTTTCTCTAAAGGAGAAACCATCAGGTGCCTGTCCTGAGGATATCTGTGCACACCACGTCTCACAGTCAGCGTCCCCATGTTGTGCCTATATGACCCGCTGTAGTAGTGGAGGAGTGACTGTGAGAGACTGAAGGAAGGCTGCTCCATCTCTATCCACAAAGGATATCCGCAAAGAGGCTAGCTGCTCTGTCACCTCCTCAAGTAGCTGAATGCCCATCCTCCTACTGAGGGCATCGGCTACCACGTTCCCCTTACCAGGAGTATAGACTATCTCAAAGTCATAGTCCTGGAGGAACTCGAGCCATCGCCGCTATCTCAGATTCAGATCCTTCTGAGAGAAGATGTATTTGAGACTCTGATGGTCAGAAAAGACTGTAAAGCGCTCGCCCATCAGGTAGTGTCGCCAAGTCTTTAGAGCGAAGACCATTGCTGCTAAGTGCAAATCATGGGTAGCATAGTTCTGCTCATGCGGCCTCAACTGACATGATACATAGGCGATCACGGCCCGCTCTTTCATCAGGAAACATCCAAGTCTGGTCCCTGATTCATCATAGTAGACTACGTACCCAACTCCTTCCTCAGGTAACCTCAAGATATGTGTGCTGGTAAATCTCTGTCTCAGCTCCTGGAAGCTCTGCTGACATCTATCTGACCATAAAAAGGGTTTCCCCTTCTTCATTAAAGCTGAGAGTGGTGCCGCAACTCTGGAGAAGTCTGGCACGAATCTCCGGAGTTTTTCCCAAGAAGTGGACCTCATGTATCCATAACTGACACTTAGAGAGATTTCCATAAAGCTGATGCTCTCGGAGTGTGTCTAGTACAACCCGCAAGTGGTAAGCATGCTCCTCCTCAGTCGTCGAGTAAATCAAAATGTCGTCAATGAGGACCACGACAAATCAATCGAGGTATGGCTGAAAGATCCTGTTCGTGAGGGCCATGAACACCGCTGGAGCATTGTTTACGCCGAATGGCATAACCAAGAACTCATAATGGCCATACCGACATCTGAAGGACGTCTTCTGCACGTCCTCGTCTCGAACTCTAAGTTGATGATAGCCTGATCTGAGGTCTATCTTTGAGAACCACCGTGCTCTCTTGAGCTGATCGAAGAGGTCATCAATCCTCGGTAGCAGATACTTGTTCCTCACTGTCACCTGGTTCAGGCGACGATAGTCGACACAAAGTCGTAAGCTCCCATCCACCTTCTTGGCGAACAAAATCGGGGAAGCCCAGGGTGAAACCCTGGGTCGGATGAACCCCTTGCCCTGCAAGTCCTCCAACTATACCCGTAGCTCTCTAAGCTCAGCGGGGGCCATCTAATATGCTGGAGTCGATATCGGGGCTGTCCCGGGGTACAGGTCAATATAAAAGTCTACCTCTCTATGAGGAGGTAGCCCTGGAATGTCATCGGGAAAGACGTCCGCATACTGATCCACCACTATAGGAAAACTAGGACTCCGCATGTCAACTGCTCCTAGGATGAGGCTATCCAACTCCTCTCCTCTGCGGAAGTCCATCCTGTGCTGCGAAGGCTCCCTTCTCGCTGGTGAAGGTGAACCTGCTCCCGTCGGTGCGTACACATCGCACCTTGCAAATAAAACAGTCAATCTGTGCATGGACCATAGACAACCAATACATACCCAAGATGACGTTGTAAGGCCTCGACGCCACTACAAGAAGATCCCAGCCGAATCTCTCACATCCTAGAGTAAGCTCACACTACCGGCACCAGTGCGTAATCGTCGAGTCTGCTCCTGTAGGAGTCTCTAGCCGTAAGGATCGAGCCAACAGCTCTGTCGGAATCTCCGAGCTCCGAACAAGGGCAGTGGCTATGAAAGAATGACTCGCTCTTATGTCTATAAGTACTGCAGCAAGGGTGGAATAGACACAGATAGTACCTCGAATCATCTCGGGCGCACTGTGGTCGTAGGCCTCTGCTGCCTGGAGCTATGCCTGTCTCTGCCCGCCAGCTCCCTATGGCCGGGGTGGACCTCCTGGTGGTGGTGGTGGTAGAGCCTCAAAGTGTCGCCCACCACCTGCTGCTCGGCCAGCTCCTCTACCTCGTCCGCCTCCTCCCTGTGGACCGCCATGATCGACCCTCTGCCTCTACCTTGGTGGTCCCTCAACTGTCTGCTGATCCTCGGCACGGCGGTTCGGGAAATCACGAGCCATGTGGCCCTGCCTGCCGCATGAGTAGCACTTCCTGCCTCTCGAAGGACTGGATCCGCGCTGTGTGCCCCGCACTGCTGAGCCAGTGTCCTGAGGTTGTCTGCCTAGACCCATGAGCCATCCGTCGACTGCCTGCTGCAGAAGACTCTGCTACGTGCCGCCCTGCGGTGGGTCTCAGCGCTGGTGTAGACTCAGCAAGAAAACTCTCGATCAAAAGGGCTCACTCCAGTACTTCTATCTGAGTCGGAATGCTGAGGGAGATCAGCGATTCCCTGATCTCGTGTCTCAATCCCTGGTCAAAGGTCCGGGCCCGGAAGAATGGGTCCCATACCATGTCTGTTGAGTAGCGCGAGAGATCGGTAAATCTCAGTGAGTACTGGGCGACCGTCAAGCTGCCCTTCCGCAGCTGTAGAAGCTCCTGGATGCGCACCGCACGGAGGGTGGCTGGGAAAAACTACGAGCGGAAGAGGCTCTCAAAGTCCATCCAGAGAAGAGATGCCTCATCGTGCACCTGGAGCATCAAGCTCCACCATCGGCCTGCTGCTGCGTGCAGTAGGCTCACTGCGAGGATCACCATGAGGTCTGCTGGTGTCCTCACTAACTGAAAAACTCGTACCACTGCCTCCAGCCAGTCCTCGACTGCCTGGGGGTCCATCTCCCCGCAGAACCTGGGTTTTCGCTGGTGCTGAAACTCATGCAGTGCACTGAGGTGATGTGCATCGTCAGCGGCTGGGGCTGGAAGCATCGGTGGCTCGGCAGGTAGAGCTACCGCTAGTGCCACTGCTGACAAAGGGCCCTACACCGAGGCCTCATCACTCGGTGGTCTGTCGTCACGCTCGACTCTCGGAACCCTAGCTGGCTGTCATCGTGGGGCCATCCTGAAGAGGGAACAGGTGCGCCACGGTCAGAACAGTATACCTGGTGAGCTGATACAAAGTAATCCCAAATAAAACTTGAAATACACATGCAATCAATGTTTTGGTGAATTAAGTCAGAAATCAGAAGTCAGGGTCCTGGTGTACAGATATGTCGGCCGCCGCACCAACACTGGACTCCCTGGACTGATAACCACACCCAATACGCTAAACACTATTGCTTCACATAGAAAAAGATCAGAGTCTGCGGCAGAACCGAACTCCTTTGATACCAATTTGTCATGACCCATCCTCAGGGCCCATGCTGTGACTACCCCAAGCCCACCTTCCATAGGCCAGGGGCTGACGACTAGCACCAAAGGCATAAATCCCGATAACAGGGAAGGAATTGCCTTTATAAAAGTAAACGTACACCACAGAGTACAAGCAGAAGTAAAACACTAAGTAAAACTGAAAAAAGCTGTGTTGAAAGTTAGTGGGCCAGTATACAAACCCAAACTGAAAGTAAAGTACAACTGGAAAGGGAAAACAACAACTGAAAAGTAAATCCGCAACGTCGAGCTGTCCACTGGAAATCCCACCTGAAGGGTGGGTACAGAAAGCCTCCACTGCTCCTCGAGTCCAGCCTACCGCTCCGAGTACGTACTACCCATTGGTCCACCTCCAGGTACTGTCCTGCTCCACAAGCCTCCACCACGATCAGTGCTTTCTGTCGTCATCAACCAACACAACGTAGTGTGGGCATAGCCCGTGCAGGGGTGAGTATAAGATACTCAGTAGGGACCCCGAGACCCCCGAAGGTCTCCCAGAATCCACAAAGGTTAAACCACAAAGGAAAGATACAATCACGAAGTAACATCCGACACGACTTAGGTATATGCCCATACATATACCTAAGTCATCAATTCTTGTTCGGTTCCAACATCCGAGCCCAAGAACATTCTAGTCCACACAGGAAAGCAAAATGTCAATCCACATAGGATAGCTCAACACAATCCACATAGGAAAGAAAAACAGGATTTCAGCTCACACAGGTAGACTTCTTCGAAAGACGATAGATATGATCACTGATCCATCTAAGTCATCGGACCCACAAAGGATCGATAGGTACTAACCCCCGCAATGACCCACAAAGGATTGATAGGAAACTAACCCCCGCAATGACCCACACAGGATCTGTAGGCGCTGGCTCACACAAAACCGCTGAGTGATCAACTACACAGGATCATACCCACACAGGATCGGTAGCACTGATCCACATAGGATTACTGAGTGCTGTAGTCGTCGCTATCGAATCCACTGAGGATCTCTGTACATTCGTCGTCGTCGTCACAGTAGCAAACGCAGCCAGCTCTAGGGTTCTCACACATAGCAAGCTCGCTCGGGAGGGTCCGCTCCACGAGCCGAGAGGCTGATACATAAAATGACACATAGTCTAGAGTTGATTTATCCAAAAGTTCCATATCATCAATAGGAACTCAATGTCACAGACGGCGCGTCAAACGGACACTCGGTCTGAGAGTTATTGGCCTTTTCGTCCTAGGGGCCTGGTTGGTTTTTAAGGAAAAACCAACCCGACCGTACTCCACCTGCATCCAAACCTCAGGTGGAGTAAACCAAAAGATCCATCTCACTTAGAGTAATTCAACAAAACCGACGGCATGTCAATCAGACGTCCGAATCTCAAGATATGAGCGTTTCCGCTCCGAGGGCCCGGTTGGTTTCGTGTACAAACCAACCCGTCCAAACCCAAAGTATTCCGAAACCTTTAGTGCGATATACTGAAACGACCGTCTCGATTTGAGGATCGCTACGCAACTGACGGTGTGTCGATCGGAGGTCCGTAGCCCAAGTTATGGGCAAAAGACCGAAGACGATCTGAAAATGGGGGTTTCAGGCCCGGACCGACCCGGCTCGAGACCCCCCCGGTCGGCCCGAACCGGGTCGGCCCGGCCCGACGCGGCCCGGCCCGGCTGGGCGCGGCCCGGACCGGCACAGCGTGGCCCAGTTGGGCGCGACCCGGCCTGGCCGGCGACCCGGCGCGCGGCGCCAGCTGGCTCGGCCAAACGGCCGAGCCGTTCTGGCTCGCGGGGGAGGCGCTGCCTCCCCGGTTTCCCTGTAACCGTGGCCCCATTAATGGGGCCGCTTTCTTGGCCGACTGGGGGAATTAATTCCCCTGATTTTCCCTTTGTCCGGCCGGCCCGCACCGGCCGGCCGATTCTGCCAACAAGGACCGGTGATGGTCGGTCCTTCCTTCTTCGCCGACACCGGCGGCCCGGAACCAGCCGCCGGTCACCCTACTCTGCCACGGCCTGGAACCGGCCGCGACCTGGATCGTCCGGCGCGGTGTGACGGCACCGCGCCGGCCGCGGTGTCTTCGGTTTTCTTCGACGCTGCGCGACGGCATCGCGTCCTTGTTCAACTTCACGGTGCGGCGCGACGGCGCCGCACATTACTTGCCGTACGATCCCGTGTGGTGCGACGGCACCACGCCATTCCGTCCCAACCATATTAGAAACAACTTTCAAATTGGAGGAGGGTCGGCCGTGTTTGTGCGGTCTGGCCCCCTCTCGTTAATCGATAGCAACTGGTCGTAAATTCATGAAGGACGAAAAAGTAGAATTCACGAATGAAGATAATTAAATAAAATAAATCCCCTACTTGAGTGTAGCTAGAACGGGGGTTTGCAGCGAAAAATGACGTCGCGAGGTGAAGCTCCGTAAGTTGACGGAGAACGCCCGAGGAGGAAGTGGCGTCTCCTTTTTGTTGACACGGGAAGAAGATCGAAAGAGGGTGCATCGTCGATCTTCGGAAACACACCGGCTGCAAAGAGGAGAAGAGACGACACGTCGATCTCTTCTTACGGTGACAGATTTCTTCGTCGAAGTCTTGGTGTTCTTCATGATGAAGATGAAGAGCTATCTCCTCAATTGTCCACACACAACATCCAACCAAAATAAAATAAGGCTCACCCTTATTTTATTAACTTAATCCACAATTCAAAAATTCAAAACTTAAATTAAATAATTGAATTGGGTGTTGGCATACTTAATGAGAGGAGAGGTAAAGTCACCCAATTAATGGGAAGTTAAAAAGTTATAAGAGTTACACAACTTAAGTGGGGGGTTAAGAGGAGTTAGGGAGTTAAGGGATTTGAAAAGGTGGGGGCTCGTGTGGGCCCCACCTCACCTTTAATCCACTAAAGAAAAACTAACAAATAGTGGGTCCCACCCTAACTCCTACACTTAGGTTCTAACTCATGGAAAGGGAAATAAAATTCTTAACGAAAATTTTATTTCACTAACACTTAATCCACAAATTTAAACAATTTATAACGAGCAAACACAACTCCAGAAAAGGCGTTCCTAAGCAATTACCGGTGCTACGGTTCCATCGGTGTCCTTGGAATTCGATTCCGAGCATTGGTTCAAAAGTTAGAAATTCACGCTCGTTCGTTCACTGAACGTACCCGAGCTAAACTTCAGATAGAAATTTCGGGCACACCGTGCCTTGGAATCAAGTGCCGTCTGAAACTGCGTTCTTGTAAAATCTCAAAGAAAATTAAGAAAAAATTTCCCTTGAATTTTACGGGTCTTTACAACTTCTGACCTTACAAAATTATTTATCTCAAAAAATCATAACTTTCCAACAAAAGAATTATTCTATGAACTATGTCTAATAAATCAATGATCACTAACTTTTCAAAACACATTCTTTATCAATATTTTCAAAAATTTCTCAAAAAACTATTTATAAACTTCCTACAAAATATATTTTACCAAATTTTAAAAAACATTCTTTACAAAAGATTAGTTTTCAATGAAAATAAAACTTTGTAGCGACAAAAACACCAAAAAGGATCTTCATATCCTAACATTAGAAGACTTCCCTAAAATATAAGGGATATAAATGGATTGAATCATTTTGTCCAAAGATACATGTCTGGTATAAATATTTAGGGCCCAACAAAAAGTACCCATTAGTTTATACCCCTTTAAAGGGAATAATAGAAACCTAGTCATGGAAAACTCAAACCCCAAATGGCTGCACCATTATTTCTAAATGATTCCTTTTTATAAATGAGACTTTGTAATCTAAAAATATTTTATTGTCACAAACTTATCTTGCCAATTGGTAATGATTAAATTAAAATTTAAAGAACACCCTACTTGACAATTTATACTATTAACTTGATATAGATCTACATACATGCCTCTAATATGGCTGGTAAACTATAGAAATATTCACCTTTAAGAGGATAATAATCTAATTTACATATGAATTTATATCATCGCAATAGAACTATTATTTCAAATATGGTCCGTGGTTGTCCCTTGTTCCCTACTCCACATCACTATTCCTGACCCAAGAACCATATATTGTGATTTACGACATCATCACTTCCTGTTAAAAAGGTATTTGTAAATTCATTACCTTTAGTCTATATTTGGGTTTTTATTCTCATTTATTAGCTCCACACATAATGAGCATAAAATTGTGTGCACCCACCCTTTGAAACATTCTATAATGGCATTGGTACCTCCATTCACATCAGGAAAACATTCCACTTTTCCACTAAATGGGTTTTCTTAACCCATTTTGATTCAAGCACTAAACCTTAAATTATATTCACCTCATTTGTGGAATATTATATACTATAATTGGGATCTCCATTTACATTAGATTTTAACTCACTCTTTCCATATAGATTATCTCACTTTACACGTGGTCAAAGCTGTATGACCCTAAACTTAGTTTTTGTTGGTCAAAGCTATATAAACTTAAAATATATCCCATTTATAGTCTAGAATTATAGAACATAAACTATAGGTGAAAAGGATGTAAAACTTGTTAGACTAAAAACCCATAAAGTGTAGCCTGATAAGAAGTCAATTATTCAATTTCTAAACCTTTCACCTTCAGGACTTGGAAAAAAGTTAGAGTGTGAATAAAAAAGGGATTCATAAATATAAAAGGGACCACTCTATAACCCTAGTAAATGCCTATAAATTCTTACTAGACTCATTGTTTATGGAAATAGTTAGAGTGTTGACACATCATATGCCTTCACCCCATACGGTCTGTACATGGTGGAATGACCTTTAGGGTGCCCAAACCCTTCTTGAATATTTATTTCTTCCATAAACCAAATTATTTTAAAAAGTGTCTAAATCCATTAAAAAATTCCTTGGATATCATTAATGAGTACATTAAACTTGAAAGGCCACCTCTACTTGGATATGTATACTATGACTTTGATATGGCTCTATATAATCACCCCTAATAAGGCCTTTTAACTGGATGCATTTTCATTATGAAGAAGAGAAACCTATAGTATTTTTACACATTGATACTATTGCAGTATAACCCATATTTTGAGCATGGTTCACAGTTACCCTACATTTGTGTCTCACCTCATCACCCCTAATTCAAAATCCTTGAGTTATGAATTACACAATCCAAATCTAACTATTCCAGTGAATCTGGTACCTTTGATGTTATACACTTGTGTACCAAGACTCATTTACAAAGTGAGATATTAACATATCATCCTACAACATTTAATTGGTCATTTTTGTGAATCTCTAAATCACAAAACATTATGGTCCATGATTTATGACCATAAACTTAATTCTATTTCTTCTAGTGAAATATACTTCAGCAAAGGTATCTCTATTCGCATCAATTCTTTCCTTTACCTTGATCTTGAAATTTTCCTTCATATTTTTTCAAAGTTATATGTCTTTAAACTATAAAATTATATGTCCACACATCATGAACTTAAACTATATAGACCCGTGTCAAAGTTTTCATACCTTAAGGCTCAACTACATTGGTCCTACTTGCATGACCTAAAAATACATAAAGAAATAGATAAAAAACTCACTATGTTGAAAACCCATAAAGGGGAACCTAAGAAAAACTAAGGTCTCCACTTGCGGGACATGCCCCTTAAATGTTCAGGATAAAAAAAGAGAATTTGAAATTTGAAAGAGGACAAAATATTGTTAAGTTGAATATCCTTAAAGGGAAACCTAAAAAAATGATAAGTCCTTGCATATTAAACATACCCAATATGAGGCATTGGTATAATTTTTGGTGATAAAACAATAAACTAAAATATAGTGGTGTCTATAATATTACCCCAATATAAGTCACATTTTTATCATTAGGTCCCCTTATCTTAGGAAAATTTTAGATCATTATCTCTGTAACACCCCAGGAAAATAAAGAATATGACATTTTCATATTTATCCTTATTTGTGAATAAAATATTAATATGACTCTAAAGGGGACGTTATGCTCGATGGCGTACCCAACACGCAACAACGAGTTTCTTGGGAATCTTACGTTGCACTCTAATAATAAAATAATATTATTTTAAATGGTAGTTAACATGTAGCCATTGTATTGGCGGGAATGGATAGAAATAACTAAAATATGATTATATTTGTTTTTTTAATTTTTTTACATTTATCCAATAAAAGATAAAGGCTTAAAATATGGAAAGAATTCAATTTTAGGCGTATATGCCCTAGTTTTCACTAAAGGTTCACTTATCGCCATTTGATGGCGAACCATCATTAAATTTAGTTTTGTTCACTCTTATACATCTTATTGGACCAAATAAAACTCTTCTTAAGAATCGTGACATCAAAAATTACTTTGTGTAAAGTTTTGGTATCTTTCCGATAAAGTTCATTTTTTTAATGAATAGTGTAAAATGTTGTATTTTAATTCAAAAACTCTTTTTAATCTAATTTATTTATATGATTAGATTATCTTTTGAATTGGTTTTAAAGTGAAATTAGAATATATTTTTACCATTAAATCCAATAGTGGTTGTTGGAATTAATTTCACTTTGAAATCAGACTTAAACTAGGGTCAATCTTTTGATACTTATTGTTTCACAAAAACACGCTATTTGTCATGACAGCGGGAATTAATTATTCAATTAATTAATTTGACTTATATGTTTTGAATTTTGTAAAATAGACTTCATTTTTGAATTCGGAATATCAAATATAGCTTAGGGTGAATTTTTGGTATTTTTTCTGAAAAACTTCAATTTTTGATGAATAGTGAAATCACTAAGTGGTACTTATAAAAACTGATTTTCCATTTAAATGAAATTTTGCCACCTTTGGGTATTGAATTTCAAAAATCCGACATACATGGTTGTCATTAAGAAGTAAAATGTGGTTCAATGAGATTAAAATAATTTTTTGGTGAATAGTAATTTATTAAGTTTTTAATCGCGATTAGTAGTAATTAGTGTAGTTTAAGGTAAAAATAATGCTTTAATAATATGAGATGACCTAGAAACATGTACTACCCTCATTGGATATTTCATGGCCGACCAAGACAAGCCATGGGTCAACTTGGGGACCCCATGGAGCCACTTTGGTTGGAAAATGACATAAATACCTTTTATTTAATGTTAATGTAAAAAATGGCACAAACATGATATGTTTTACTAAAACAATTTTTAAATGGGATTATACAAGTCCGATTTTTGATTATAAATAGTAATTGTAAATATAAAAATATTTCCTACATCATAGTATTTTTTTTATAATTTTTAGACATTAAATAAATTAAATTATTTATGACATCATAATGATGCAGCGATGACATCATTATTTGACGATTTAACTAAAAAGGAAAGATAATGTAAAATATATGAACTACACATGTCCAAAACTTATTGGATGGGTGGATTTAGAACCCTTATCACCTTATCCATGAATTATATCAATGTGGGACCTTTTAAAACCGAAACACATTTTCAAATAAAGTAATATTTCTTTACTTTCCAAAAGTGCCCCTCCTCTCCTCTTATAAAAGGCCCCCACCTCTACCACCTTACCCACACTCCCAAAGCCTTTGGCTCGGCCAACCTCTACCCAATTTGTCTCTCCAATTCCCTCTATTACTCCTTGAAGCCTAACTTTGGGCATAAGTCTTCCCAAGGAAGCCTTTGAGCTCAAATCAAAGGGAGTTACCCGATTTTAAGGTAATGTCTTCACTTGAGTCCTTTTGTTTTATTTTGCTTCTCCAACCCCCTATAATCTTTTTGTTAATTTCTTTTGTAACAAATACAGTATCATCAATATACTAGGATGTTTTTATAAGAAGGATTTGAGCTACACTTTCACACACCTACATCTAATGGTTAAAGAACATACTGTTTCCGTGGATGGCGAATTTCGGCCTCCCGAAACGATGATTGTTCAACATTCTTTTAACACCTTCAAAGGTGGCCATTAAGATGACACTATATTTATATGTGATATATAATATATTTATGTTTTCCTTAAGCTTATGTATTTTTCATTTTGGGCATACATTTATGGTTTCCATTATGGGTAAACGCGATATCTTCATTTAAGGAAGTGCGGACTACCACCCCCTGAAAGTGATTTGATTCGTTAATACCATATGTGGTACGTATAAAGGATATATTTAATATTATACCATACTGGAATTAAAATAATATTATGTATCATTATGTTTTAATTCCATTAGATATGAAATAGAAATGGAAGTAGCGTTCATGCGTACGTACGGCTTACCGTCTCCATGAACGGTACATTTCATTTCTTATCTCAAAATGTTATGTACTATTATAAGTACATATATATAATGGATATATATGTAATATATTACATCTAAATTATGGATATAATTCTGTAATTATAACATATATATATATATATATATATATCTCATTTTTTTTAATTCCATTAATATGACAAAAAAAAGAAAGTAGCGTTCATGCGTACGTACGGCCTACCGTCTCAATGAACGGTGCTTTTCGTTTTTTATCTCCAAATAATATGGAATAGTATAAAATGAATATTTACTGGATATATATGATATTTTAATCATTAATACTATTCAGGAAATTATTTACTTATAACTACATGGGCAATCTTTTTTCAAACAAGTTCATTTTTGACTCATGTACCAAACATCGGCAAAAATGTCTGATATGAACTAACACTATTAAACAATTATTATAATATTATAATATGTGATATGAACTGAATAATAATCTCTAAAGGAGGTAATTAGGCAATTATTAATTTACCAAAGTTTATTATTTAGGAATATAAAGAAACGAACAAGACAAGTTGGACTTGAGGTAAGGGATCCTACTCCACTCTTTCTTCTTAAGTACACTCTTTTATGTCATTTCTTTTAAAGCTCATATTTCTTGTTATTGGGATGTTCTTTTATATTAATATTACTATAATTTTTATGTTAATGTGATGAGAGACCCTATTCTCTCTCATCAATCCATTTTGGATGTTTTGAGTGGCGCCGTTAGGCTGCCAAATTTTCGTAAGAGATCTAACCTCTCTCTTTCTTTTTAAGTACTCTCCTTTGTGTCACTTCTTTTAAGCTCCTATTTGTTATGTTGGGGGATTTTATTTTATATTACTCTTTCTGTAAATTCTATTTTAATATTATGGGATACTCTATTTTATCTCATCAATCCATTTTGGAAGTTTTAAGTGGCGCAGTTAGGCTCCCGAGTTTTCGTAAGTGATTTTTTATCTCACTTTTATTCCCGTGAGATTTATGCTACATTTGCCACAATTTCCTTTGAGTGGTGTATGTACTGAAATTATTCTACTCTTTGTGTAATATACTTTCTTTTATGAGAATTTACGTCAATGATGTATTGTTCTTCTTTCATGGGGTGTATGTTTTGAAAGATACCCAAGTCGGTAAGGGAACCTTTCACCCTCCTCTTTTTAAAAGACTTCGTTTTGTTGGGTCTTTTAATTTACATATTGTTAGGTTGGGATATGTTCTCATATATCCTTATTGATGTAAATTTTATGTCCAAGTGATGAGATACGCTTTTTATCTCTCATCAACTCATTTTGATGTGACGCCGTTAGGCTGTCAAGGGAACTTCTTAACCCAATTTCGTTTTCTTTGGGTTCAACATGTAGTTATTGAATATGTCATTCTATGATTATGTGTGAATGTCCTCTGATTTTTTTTCACTTAATACCCACTTTTATTGGGAGTATTTATATTTCTCACACATAATTTTGAGATTGAATTATCCTTAATTTAAGGATACCTTCTTTATAAGGGAATTCATCACATTTGAGATTTCTATTGAGACATCATTGTTGTTATGCACCAATTCACTCTTATATGGTGTATATACTGTCCTTTGTAATATTATATAATGATTCCATTTATTCTCATGATATTATAATGTTCTGACTAAATGTTATTCCCCAATTATTCTATTCAAGTGTCTCTAATTTTGGTAGAACCCCCTTTAACCAAAATATCGCTTTAAATGTTTTAATTATTTGTTCTTATTAATATCCATGTTTTCGAAATGTTTTTAAGGATTTATCTATATGGATATTAATGGTTTAAAATTTTAAAAGCTTCAAGGTGGTATGGGACACTTTGATTCAAAAATATTTTTATTAAATGTTTTAAATGGTTTTAGAAATGGTTTCTTTTTGTATAGATTCATTATTTCAAAATACTAAAATGTTATACTGTGATTGAAATGTGGAAATGTTTTGTTTCCTTTATGCATATTTTATGTGATACGTTTATGTTATGGTTTTTGGGCATTGTTATGAAAACGGGTGGTTCCGTGATAAACTAAGAGCGGGTGAGCCCGATATAGCTCTCCAATGCATTGGGTAACGTGAAGGAGTGAAAGGTTAAGGTTTCTCCGAAGAGATTTAGGGAATATACTATGATGGGTATTCCAAACGTAACCAAGAGGGTTACTCCCTACGTAAGAATGTAATGAATGCCTCAAGTTACCTTTATGTCTTATGTTTTCTATGATTTATTCATGGTTTGATGAGGAATGTTAAAGTGCCTATGTTTTATGGGTAAAGTATGATTTCATTCTTATGTATATATGAACTCATGTTTCCTTTCCATATTTTTATAACCCTTACTGAGCTTTTTATGCTCATCCCAAGTTTTTGAAATGTTTTTCACAGGTCAAGGTAAAGGTACATGATGTGATGATAGTGTCAAGGATGTGTCGAGAAAGAATCCATGTTTTATTTTCAATATGTTTCCGTTGATGGAAAGAATGAATAATGTCTTTTATGTAACCACTTGGTTTAAATGTGGAATGTAATGCAAGTTTCATGATCTAATTCTCTAAAACTCTAAACCTGAAAAGATCCTCAATGTGTAATCTTGTAATAACTCAAGATTAAGTAAGGTTTAAGGCTGGGGCCTTATAGTTGGTATTAAAGGGAGGTTTAGATAACTTTAGAGGTTAGGGTATTCTTTAAGCATAAGAGGCATTACCATAATGGTTAGGATTTCAGAAAGAGTCCTAGTTTTAGATACAGTGAATGAGTAAGTATATCTTAGTGTTTATCTTCCTCATTAGTACATGATGGTTTTTTTTGATATACTCACATTGACCTTTTTGGTTTTAGTAGATGGCTGGATCTAACAGGCACCAAAGTAACAGTGTATGTGAAGGAAACTGTGACAGTTTTTTGAGAAAGAAACTGAATGATATGGGAGATGCAATGAGAACTCTTGTGATTATCCTCAACAAACTATCTAGAGTCATGATTGACCACCTAAACCTTGGTGATTTATCTAAGGAATCATATATGCAAGAAACAAATCCCTACGGAAGTACAGGTAATAATCATAAAGGTAAGTGTGGTCAAAAACCTATGTGTCAAAGATGTGGAAAGAAACACCTAGGAAAATGTTTCAAAGGGATAGAAATATGCTATAGATGTGGAAATGAAGGTCATAAACCAAGAACCTGCCATGGAAAAAGGAAGCATCTAGTTAACTCGAGGAAAGGGAAAGAAGTTCTTTCTGAGGGATAAATTGAATGTTTTAAATGTGGTGTGCATGGTCATTATGAAAACACATGTCCTATGAAGAAGTTTCATGAATGGGGTTACCAAGAGCGTACAAATGTTCGTTTACCAATACCTAATGCCATTCCGATTGAGGATGAAGAAACTGACAATGACCAATCAAAGGTATGTATTATTTCATGACTATTGTTTTCCTATTTTGGAATCTTATGATATGATTCATGATTTTGTTTGTGGAAAGAGGTATTTCGGAATAAGTTGGAAAGGAATGGTTAATGGATCATGAAGAATTTTGAATGAGTAAGATGTCCACATATAAGGGCTTCAAGAGTTATGGTGAAATTCTTAAGAGTATTAAGCCTATTTTGATGATGGGTTACATTAGAAGACTTTTTATATTATGTGTAACCCTGATGTTTAATATAGACAAATTTTATTCGAGGAATAGTTATCTTTTATTTTGTGGACATAGTTATAAAGAACTATTTGGGTTTATATTATCCTTACTTTTGAGGTAATTATGGGTTACTATATGTTATGATTGAAGTGAAAGGGATGAGATAAAATTGAGGCTAAATTATGTTATGGATATTTCTGATGATTTTATCCCTTTTTGGGGAACGATTTAAGAATTATATAGTTTTGGAAAAAGGACAACATGCAGACTGTGTGACTACTCGTCGCGTCATACAAAGCTGTGGGAATCAAACCCACAACCAAATTGCGACTGGTATTTATCACCTACCACTGGACTACGTGAAGTCCCTGGTTAGTTTGACTGATTCTTTTTAGTTATATGATTTTATGAATTAAGAGTAAGTTGATTTTGGGTTATTTATGAAAATGATTAACCTATCATGGAGGATATGTGATTAGGTTAATTATTTTTCAATATGAGACTTTAGGAGCAACTGATATTGTTTGGAGATAAATGTTACAATTTAACTTAGAAGACTATGTGACTAAATCCTTCAAATATTTGGGTTTCAATCTTAGATTGGTTTACTTTGAAGAATTTTATGGACAAATTGTTTATCAGATGGTCCTTGTTGAACTTTGGGTTTTGTTGGACAAATTTTGGAGATTAAGCATAGATTTTCTTTTTAAAGGGTTATCCTTTTCTGGATTATCTGACCTTGTACTAACCTTTTTGTTTTGGTTTTGGTTAAAGCCTAAATAAATGGTAAGTATATAGTTCTCTTTGGTGGATTAGGTGATTCTATAGAAGTTGATTATATTACTCTTAATGCGAACAAGTCTCCATAAATACTCATCTTTTGAAAAAAATATGAGTTTGATTAAGGAATCTAGTAAAAGTTGAAAGTCAACATGATAAGTGATTATGTTTCCTTAAGAATAAATTCCTCAATAAAAAGCAACTTAAAACAAAAATGTTTCCTATTAAATTTTCCTACTAGGGAATCAAATACCGTTTAACCCATCACAAGTTTGTGATTTTCTTATAGTTGACTTTCTCCTAGACATGTTTACTATCACTCTCCCTCAAGAACATGACCCTTTTCTTTTTCTTCCATGTCCATGTTTTTCTACATATGGGTTAATTCGGGTGACCTCTGTACTTATCTTCCTTTATTTTAAAGTGATTGTTTTACCGACTGTTGTTCCGATGTGGGACTTTCAAGGATGTTTCCAAGCTCAATTTTAAAAATTGCGAGGACGCAATTCCCAAAAGGGGGGAAGGATGTAACACCCCAGGTAAATAAAGAATATGACATTTCATATTTATCCATATTTGTGAATAAAATATTAATATGACTTTAAAGGGGACGCTATGCTCGATGACGTACCCAACATGCAACAACGAGTTTCTTGGGAATCTTACGTTGCACTCTAATAATAAAATAATATTATTTTAAATGGTAGTTAACATGTAGCCGTTGTATTGGCGGGAATGGATATAAATAACAAAAATATGATTATATATGTTTTTTTTAATTTTTTTACATTTATCTAATAAAAGATAAAGGCTTAAAATACGGAAAAAATTCAATTTTAGGCGTATATGCCCTAGTTTTCACTAAAGGTTCACTTATCGCCTTTTGATGGTGAACCATCATTAAATTTAGTTTTGTTCACTCTTATACATTCTATTGGACCAAATAAAACTCTTCTTAAGAATCGGGTCATCAAAAATTACTTTTTGTAAAGTTTTGGTATCTTTCCGATAAAGTTCATTTTTTTAATGAATAGTGTAAAATGTTGTATTTTAATTCAAAACCTCTTTTTAATCTAATTTATTTATATGATTAGATTATCTTTTGAATTTATTTTAAAGTGAAATTAGAATATATTTTTACCATTAAATCCAATAGTGGTCATTGGAATTAATTTCACTTTGAAATCAGACTTAAACTAGTGTCAATCTTTTGATACTTATTGTTTCACAAAAACACACTATTTGTCATGAAAGCGGGAATTAATTATTAAATTAATTAATTTGAATTATATGTTTTGAATTTTGTAAAATAGACTTAATTTTTGAATTCGTAATATCAAATATAGCTTAGGGTGAATTTTTGGTATTTTTTCTGAAAAACTTCAATTTTTGATGAATAGTGAAATCACTAAGTGGTACTTATAAAAACTGATTTTCCATTTAAATGAAATTTTTCCACCATTGGGTATTGAATTTAAAAAATCCGACATACATGGTTATAATTAAGAAGTAAAATGTGGTTCAATGAGATTAAAATAATTTTTTGGTGAATAGTAACTTATTAAGTTTTTAATCGCGATTAGTAGTAATTAGTGTAGTTTAAGGTAAAAATAATGCTTTAATAATATGAGATGACCTAGAAACATGTCCTACCCTCATTGGATATGTCGTGTCCGACCAAGAAAAGACATGGGTCAACTTGGGGACCCCATGGAGCCACTTTGGTTGGAAAATGACATAAATACCTTTTATTTAATGTTAATGTAAAAAATGGCACAAACATGATATGTTTTACTAAAACAATTTTTAAATGGGGTTATACAAGTCATATTTTTGATTATAAATAGTCATTGGAAAGATAAAAATATTTCCTACATCATAGTATTTTTTTTATAATTTTTAGACATTAAATAAATTAAATTATTTATGACATTATAATGATGCAGCGATGACATCATTATTTGACGATTTAACTAAAATGGAAAGATAATGTAAAATCTATGAACTAAACATGTCCAAAACTTATTGGATGGGTGGATTTAGAACCCTTATCACCTTATCCACGAATTATATCAATGTGGGACCTTTTAAAACCGAAACACATTTTCAAATAAAGTAATATTTCTTTACTTTCCAAAAGTGCCCCTCCTCTCCTCTTATAAAAGGCCCCCACCTCTACCACCTTACCCACACTCCCAAAGCCTTTGGCTCGGCAAAACTCTGACAAATTTGTCTCTACACTTCCCCCTATTACTCCTTGAAGCCTAAATTTGGTCATAAGTCTTCCCAAGGAAGCCTTTGAGCTCAAACCAAATGGAGTTACCCGATTTTAAGGTAATGTCTTCACTTGAGTCCTTTTGTTTTATTTTGCTTCTCCAACCCCCTAAACTCTTTTTGTTCATTTCTTTTGTAACAAATACAGTATCATAAATATAATAATATGTTGTTATAAGAAGGATTCTAGCTACACTTTCACACACCTACATCTAATGTTTAAAGAACATACTGTTTCTGTAGATGGCGAATTTCGGCCTCCCGAAATGATGATTGTTCATCATTCTTTTAACACCTTCAAAGGTGGCCATTAAGATGACACTATATTTATATGTGATATATAATATGTTTATGTTTTCTTTAAGCTTCTGTATTTTTCATTTTGGGCATATATTTATGGTTTCCATTATGGGTAAACACGATATCTTCATTTAAGGAAGTGCAGACTACCGCCCCCTCAAAGTGATTTGATTCGTTAATACCATATGTGGTACATATAAAGGATATATTTAATATAATAACATACTGGAATTAAAATAATATTATGTATCATTATGTTTTAATTCCATTAAACATGAAATAGAAATGGAAGTAGCGTTCATGCGTACGTACGGCTTACCGTCTCCATGAACGGTACATTTCATTTCTTATCTCAAAATGTTATGTACTATTATATATACATATATATAATGGATATATATGTAATATATTAAATCTAAATTATGGATATCATTCTAGAATTATAAAATATATATACATATATATCTCATTTTTTTAATTCCATTAATATGACAAAAAAAAGAAAGTAGCGTTCATGCGTACGTACGGCCTACCGTCTCCATGAACGGTGCTTTTCGTTTTTTATCTCCAAATAATATGGAATAGTATAAAATGAATATTTACTGGATATATATGATATTTTAATCATTAATAATATTCGGGAAATTATTTACTTATAACTACATGGGAAATCTTTTTTCAAACAAGTTCATTTTTGACTCATGTACCAAACATCAGCAAAAACGTCTGATATGAACTAACACTATTAAACAATTATTATAACATTATAATATGTGATATGAACTGAATAATAATCTCTAAAGTAGGTACTTAGGCAATTATTAATTGAACAAAGTTTATTATTCAGGAATATAAAGAAACGAACAAGACAAGTTGGACTTGAGGTAAGGGATCCTACTCCACTCTTTCTTCTTAAGTACACTCTTTTATGTCATTCCTTTTAAAGCTCATATTTCTTGTTATTGGGATGTTCTTTTATATTAATATTACTGTAATTTTTATGTTCATGTGATGAGAGACCCTATTCTCTCTCATCAAGCCATTTTGGATGTTTTGAGTGGCGCCGTTAGGCTGCCAAATTTTCGTAAGAGATCTAACCTCTCTCTTTCTTTTTAAGTACTCTCCTTTGTGTCACTTCTTTTAAGCTCCTCTTTTTTATATTGGGGTATTTTCTTTTATATTCCTCTTGCTATAAATTCTATTGTAATATGATGGGATACTCTATTTGATCTCATCAATCCATTTTGGAAGTTTTAAGTGGCGCTGTTAGGATGCCGAGTTTTCGTAAGGGATTTTTCATCTCACTTTTATTCCCATGAGATTTATGCTACATTTGCCACAATTTCCTTTGAGTGGTGTATGTACTGAAATTATTCTACTCTTTGTGTAATATACTTTCGTTTATGAGTATTTACGTCAATGATGTATTTTCCTTCTTTCATGGGGTGTATGTTTTGAAAGATACCCAAGTCGGTAAGGGAACCTTTCACCCTCCTCTTTTTAAAAGACTTCGTTTTGTTGGGTCTTTTAATTTACATATTGTTATGTTGGGATATGTTCTCATATATCCTTATTGATGTAAATTTTATTTCCAAGTGATGAGATATGCTTTTTATCTCTCATCAATTCATTTTTATGTGACGCTGTTAGGCTGTCAAGGGAACTTCTTAACCCAATTTCGTTTTCTTTAGGTTCAATATGTAGTTATTGAATATGTCATTCTATGATTATGTGTGAATGTCCTATGATTGTTTTTCACTTAATAACCACTTTTATTGGGTGTATTTATATTTGTCACACATAATTTTGATATTGAATTATCCTTAATTTAAGTATACCTTCTTTATAAGGGAATTCATCACATTTGACATTTCTATTGAGACATCATTGTTGTTATGCACCAATTCACTCTTATATGGTGTATATACTGTCCTTTGGAATATTATATCATGAATCCATTTATTCTCATGATATTATAATGTTCTGACTAAATGTTATTCCCCAATTATTCTATTCAAGTGTCTCTAATTTTGGTAGAACCCCCTTTAACCAAAATATCGCTTTAAATGTTTTAATTATTTGTTCTTATTAATATCCATGTTTTCGAAATGTTTTTAAAGATTTATCTATATGGATATTAATGGTTTAAAATTTTAAAAGCTTCAAGGTGGTATGGGACACTTTTATTCAAAAATCTTTTTATTAAATGTTTTAAATTGTTTTGGAAATGGTTTCTTTTTGCATAGATTCATTATTTCAAAATACTAAAATGTTATATTGTGATTGAAATGTGGAAATGTTTTGTTTCCTTTATGCATGTTTTATGTGATACGTTTATGTTATGGTTCTTGGGCATTGTTATGAAAACGGGTGGTTCCGTGATAAACTAAGAGCGAGTGAGCCCGATATAGCTCTCCAATGCATTGGGTAACGCGAAGGAGTGAAAGGTTAAGGTTTCTCAGAAGAGATTTAGGGAATATACTGTGATGGGTATTCCAAACATAACCAAGAGGGTTACTCCCTATGTAAGAATGTTATGAATGCCTCAAGTTACCTTTATGTCTTATGTTTTCTATGATTTATTCATGGTTTGATGAGGAATGTTAAGGTGCCTATGTTTTATGGGTAAAGTATGATTTCATTCTTAAGTATATATGAACTCATGTTTCCTTTACATATTTTTATAACCCTTACTGAGCTTTTTATGATCATCCCAAGTTTTTGAAATGTTTTTCACAGGTCAAGGTAAAGGTACATGATGTGATGATAGTGTCAAGCATGTGTCAAGAAAGAATCCATGTTTTTTTTTTCAATATGTTTCCATTGATGGGAAGAATGAATACTGTCTTTTATGTAACCACTTGGTTTAAATGTGGAATGTAATGCAAGTTTCATGATCTAATTCTCTAAAACTCTAAACCTGAAAAGATCCTCAATGTGTAATCTTGTAATAACTCAAGATTAAGTAAGTTTTAAGGCTGGGGCCTTATAATATCATTCTCTTATCCCTAGTTTATTATCCCAAGGATCTATGTGAAATGCATGAAGACAGAAATTCAGGGTTCTTGAACCCTTTTGAACAATGGAATCCACATTACAAATCCACCTTTATGATCCTTATCAAATTGATTCAATTAATTTTTTTAAATGGAAAAAATATAGTTTTATGATGATGTTAGCTATGACTATTCCCATTAGTGAGATATACCCATGAGGGACTCTCCCATACAAATGGACAAACTCTAGTGTTACAGTGATGGTAGTTATGAATATAACTATCTGTGAGACTTATACTAGAGGAAATCTTTCATCTAAATGAACCAAATCTAGTGTTACAATGATGGTAGTTATGACTATACCTATCCATGAGACACAACCAGGAGTAAATCCCCCAACTCAATCATTTTAAGAACCATTTTTTCCTTTTTATATTTTCAATTTGATGTTCAAATGGTTTTAGATTTTTTTGATAATGTTGTCTCCCAGATTTTCATAGGTTATTATAAAGTAATAATCAAATTGAAACAAAATCTAGGGAATGAATGAAAATTAAGTATAGATTTTCCATTAGTTTATCAAAACAAATAAAGAGGAACATGCACATTATAGAGTCTCTATTTTATGCTAAAATTAAAGATAAATGAAATAAAATAGTCTACAACCAGTCCTATTAAATAAATCGACCAATTTTAGATGAGAAGTGTTAATGGGCTACTGAAGGTTTATCCATTGGATAAAATCTTTTTTGCCCAATGGATGTTTTCACATGACATTAGTGGTTAATTATAGAATCCTTCATCTAATGACCTCAAGCCTAGAGCTTGCTGATAATAATCGCACCTTCTACCTTACCACACAAGCCTCCTACTCCTACTATTCCATAGTCTTCACAACTATCAAATCATGATGTTTTGTATCCTCAGAAAAAACTGATTCAACTCCATAGTATCACCCTCTAGATATTTTCTGTGATGGTTAACAAGTTCAAATTGAAAAAGGATTCATTCTCGAGTAACTGATTCCTCTCAAGAGGTGAGAACTTGATGGATGAGATCATTTATGTTACGATAGCTAAATCCACCCATTCCCAAACCATAAATATAGATACCCTAACCTTTTTCACATATTATGATTTTAAGCATAATAAACTATCAATTATAATCTAAGGATTGTAAGTTCTTGTTTAATTGAAGATTAGATACATAATTAGAGAGCATGAAACCCAAAAATAAAAACATATTTTATTTAATCTTCATAAGGATCTACTAAATTCCTTTTATATATTACATATTCATTAGATAACATGGGTAATAAATTAACAAAATGGATGATCTAAACATCCCAAAAATGGAATAAACACAGGAATAAAGTATATCACGTGGGTTATAAGGCATAACATGATGACATAAAAAGTCATGGAAAATAAATAAAAATAAGGAAGAATAACATGTTGATCATGGGATAATGTAATCATAGAATCATATAAATGTGGAAGAAACATACATCATGACATAATCATGAGTCAATCCTAACTTCCAAGACTATTTCACATGGTGGATAAAGTCCCCTAAAGGAATCAGGTTCACTTCCTATCCCAACATGAGGTCTCATGAGACTAAACATTACCCAATGAATTGGAGAACTTTATGGGTGCACCCATAATAACATTTTCATGAATATGTGTGACAATTAAGATTCAAACATAAACATAAGGTTACCCATGGGAAAAATGGGTATCGTAATCATGTCATAGAGCATAAAAAATGGGTGTATTATAAAGGTTTCCATGAATTAATAGATTAAAATCATATATGGACATTAATAAGTTAAAATAGGAATATATAATGATAAATTATTCTCAAATTAAGTGAAATTATATAAAAAAATCTTTTAAGAAACTTTAGAAATGAGTATCTTTAGTGCGGTTTAAGGGAAAATATTAAAGATTATTTAAAATGGGAGAATGTATAACTATTTTCATAAAACAAGAAATGAACTTAGATAGATTTTAATGAGTATTTTTAGAAAAATATTTTTAGATAAAAATATATTATGGAGTGTACTTGAATATGGGTAGGAAATAGAGAAGATCCCTTTAATCGAGTTTGCTTATCGGAAAGAATCGGGAAGGAAACATTATAAAATATGTATTTTCCCATGAAATAAAGTAAAATTGTAAAAGTTACATATGTTTTTAACAAATAAATATATAATTTTTATGAGTAAATAATAATAATTAGGAATTATATTGGAGTAAATATAGAGAAAGTGTAACCCAAAAGTGAAAAAGGAGGTTCAGAGAGAATGTATTACCTTATGTCCGAAAATGTTACTCACTTACAATTATTGTCCTATATAATCAAATTAAATACATTAATTATTTAATATACAAAATATTAAACATATATTTTATTTATTATAATTTTATTATGTTTATTTATGGTACTTCATTGAGTTATAGTGTTTAATTTTTTCATTCTCGGAGCGTTCGTTTCATGGATTTCATGATTGGTTCCCTTGAGTTTTATTATGAAAGTTCATGTAAAATTGTAATAAATCCCCATAAGTAAAATTATATGGTATTGATTAACTTCCATAAATTTAAATGGTTTAATATATTATTTTATTTTTTTAAATGAGGATGAATCATTAGATAACATTGATGAAAAAAATGATTAGTTTATTTTGGCAGTTTTTACGACCATCATGATTTAGTATCATTTTATTTAATAATATGTTTATATAATGGTTAAAGAACATTAAATAAGTTTTAATAAACATGTTATAATATATTTTAATCAGAAAAATGGTTTTATTACCATTCTTGAAGCTGGTAATGAAAAAAGGAAATGCATCACCCACGATTGTAGTAAATCGACACATCATAGATGATGTTTTCATTTTTAGAAAAAAAAGGAAGAGGGAAGAGATTTTATGATGAATTATTCCATTAAAAAAATAAAACTACTGTATATAAAATATAATGGAGTTATCATTCCACTTTGGGATAGGTAGGTTAGGATAGGATAAGAAAATAAAATAAATTGAAAAGAAATTAAAAGAAAACGAAATAGAATTTTACCTCTTGAACTTATTCTTCTTGAGAACCTCCTTAGGGAAATTGGGTTTGGTATTTTGTTGAGATAAAAGGCTCTTGAAAATAGGGAGATAGGATTGGGAATAGTATTGGGCATAATTTGGAAAATATTCAAGTCTTATATGGTGTGAGCAGAAGGGGTGTTGAGGGGTGGTATTTATAGTGGAGGAGAGATAGGTGTTTTTTGATTATTTCATTCATTTGTTTGTTATTTTGGATGAAGACTATAAATATTATGGATTATTATGAATAAGTATAGTAATTAGTGAATGTTATTTTGAACTAATGGTACTTACATCATCCATACATAATCCATGACATAATAATTCAAGTATTTAGCTTATACTGTAAATTATCATATTTCACAATCCACAAAAAATTATACTATTTTAGAAAAATACCAAAAATTCAACCTTACCATTTTTCAATGTGTAGATTTAAAAAATTGACTCTATTTTTCTAAAGTAATTTTTAAAATATGATAAATTTAATTTTCAATTAAAATTATCATTTATTTGAAAAATACCAATTTTAAAATTATAACTGATTTTATAACATTTTGAAAATTAATTAAGGCCTTATAAAATTATACTATACTCATGGAAAAAAATATTAATTTATGAATCTGTTTTGTGAAAATAAATTTTCTTTTAATTTAAATGATTATATTAATTATAAAATTGAAAAAAAACAATTACGTTTTACAAAAATGCCAACACTTAATTTTTCATTTTAAAAAAAATTTATTTACTTATACCATGATATAAAAATATCATATTTTTATTTATAATATACCTAAATTTTATTTATACATTCATCGGTTAGGTTACTATTTTATTGGATAGATTAAAATTCATAATGGTCATATTACTATTCTAATAGTCAAGTTACCATTCCATCAGCATAGGTTCCTTACTTTCTATAAATACCTCTTATTTCATTAATTATTAATTTATAAAGTTTGTATTGTGAAATCTATATGATTTATATGATATTTATACCATATAACATAATAATGATAAGGGAAATTTAATTGATAGAATTTTGGGTCGTTATAATAAAAGTGTTAGAGAAGGCTGTCAACATTATCAATGATCTTTTATATAGGAGTCACCATGATGAAAACATGAAATTTGTGCTAAGAAAAATTTATCATAGCCTGGTTTTAGATAGTTTTGTTGGGATCCAATTTTTTTTAGTTATTATTATAGGTATACAGTTCATAATAGGGTTCACTATGAATGGGTTTGACTTAGTTAGTAATATAGGTACTAAGAAACCTTCTATCATTGCTTCTTGGTTGAATTCATGGACTAAGTTGATGGGGGTGACCCCCACTAGTGGAATCCTCGACAATGTTATAGCAAGATCAATGTTAGTTTCACTACCTGCAACCCTTCCCAATAACACTAGATCTATACCACTCTCAATATGAAGGGAACCTAAAAATAAAGATTCTACATAGTGATTAGAATGTTTGGATATAGGATTATCCATCATAGAAATTGGTTCCAAAATGATGGAAGTTGAGGTACTCTAGGAAGTCAATGTTTTACTAACCCGTTAGATTGGTTCTACCAATATTCCTTCTGGATAATGCTACAACCATTATTTCATATATTACTATGATATTTTGGTTAGATCATCCATTAATGATCATTTAATATTACTATCCATATCTTCCCATATTAGCATCAACTAGATCTGATAATGGGTGGATGAATGTTTCTCTTTCTAAATCCTAGTAAAATCTAATGATATTTCTAGCTATAGAAATCCAATCTATCATGAGAACCTATAAGGGGTTCATGGTTGACAAATAACCATTACATCTATTAAAGATATCATAACCCCATATTTATATGAGATGATATGAAAATGTTATTCTTGGGTGCCTCCACCTTTGTTTGTTACTATTCTAGAAGGTGTAATATAATGAAAAAGACAAAGTCAATGGGATTCCTTAACCTTAAAATGATGTTATAAAAATTGAAGGATATTGGATGAAAAAAAATGTTGATAAACTTGGGGAAATAAATGGAATGAGGTGTTATTGAAATATTTTGATACCAATAGCTTTGTAAATGATCTTCCATCCAACCATATATAAATTATAATGGTCTACTAATATGATGTGGAAACCTGTCCTTATTTTTTTGTGGATCAGTAATTGATAAACCTGAGCACAATTGGGTATTACTAAGTTAATGTGTTCTACTTGTGGTAATATAGATACCACCATTATGATGCTGATAATGATACATTAATGAGCACAATAGTTTAGAAAATCCATCTACTCAGAAACATGGTGATAAATTATGATAGCCGAATAATTGAAATAACATTCTATCAGACCATCTAACCCCATGTGGTGTATTAAACCACTTCTAGGGTATCCCAGTATGAGCCTTGTATATTTGTGAACATTTATTAGGGATGGTTATTGTACACCTGAAATTTGGAATCAACCCATTAGGCTATAAAATATTTCAACCAGTCACTAAAAATAATAATTAAATAGGTTTGAAGAGATTTTCCTGACGATCTCTCTACCATTATCAATAAGTCCCTAGCTAGAGGAGTGATCTTATTTGTATCTTTACAAGTGTTAGATATAGGGAATAACTCATAATACATATAATAAAGTATTTATATTACTCCAAGTTTATAGATATCCCAGAAACTAATCCCGAACTCCCCATGTGGTAAATTGAATGTGTTGGTATTTGAACACAAACAATGAATCAATTTGGGTATAAGATCAGCTGATGGATACATAATAAATATAGAATTATATACTTTTTGTTATTAACTAACTACCTCAAACCACTCAGGTAACTCTGTGAAGCTTTGATTCACCTATAAATCTTAGCCAATTCATTAGAGAAGTTTTCATCAGACCGCACGTCCCACTTGGAACTCCATCCTCCATTGAAATTATCCCCTAAAATATTAAAAATGGATTGATAATATTGAGTGACAAGCTACTAGGATGAATTGTGGATATCTTGATTCCATGAATAACCATTCAATATTAAAATGTTTCTTTTACATGAATTTGGGACTATTTGAACAATGGTGGAGATGTTCACCTTAACATAGTTTATGGATATCTTGAACCAAGTAGATGAAAATATTTGAATAGAAACTAGAATCATAGAATCATATTTTAACCCAAATTTTTATAGAGGTAATCTATTATAAAATGGGTAATTTTGAAATTTATCTTTAAAAAGATTCTTCAAGGTATTATCATTAGGAATAATACAGTATCAAGGGTCGGCCTCAACATTCCCGATGATGAAAACTATTCTTTCATCTATGTTCATCAAATAATATAAGTGAATTCACCCAAAATCCATTTTCTTTAAAAATAGAAATTATGTGGATGTTTTTAAAACTAATGAAAAATGAGAAAACCAGAAATAATTTAAAAGTTCAAAATCTCAAATAACACTATGTGAGCTACTTAGAAATACTCTATAGATAAACTGAGTTTATAAAGAAAATTCTATGTGAGTTACCACTATGTAAATTCTATCTGAGTTTATAAGGCCTTGATTCTTTGTAAAGTGTGTCATACACAAGTAAAACTACCTATGTGAATGGGAGGGATCCTAGAGAACAAGTATTATGTGAGTGGATTCTCAAATTGCAAGCTCTCATGACTATAGAGCACCCTTTGATCAATATTGAAGAATGAGGGTCCCATAATCTATTTATATAGGACATGACCTCTCCTTAATGAACCTAAAATTTATTTTTTGTATATACTCTCTTCCTTGAAATGGGTTCCTTTTTTGTACCAATTATACACTATTCTAATCGGAGGCATTATTTGAGGCTCAGAAAATCCCAAAACACCACCAAAGGAGAAAATGATCCAAAACCGATTAAAATGGAATAAAAATTTGATAAATGAAATATTACAACAAATAAAAAATACTTGATTGTAAATTTGAAAAAATATATAAAGAAACTCTACTTCACAATGCATCTAGTATTTTTGAAGCACATCACCTCCTGTATGGAAAATTATATCACATCACCATAGCTGATTTTCATCATTTGCGAAGGAAATGGAAAATGTTATGCAACCACATAACGTATTTTCACTATTTTAGGTCCAAATTAGTCCTTTTAGTCCCTCTTGTGTAAGATGTTTGATCTCTAAATTTGGAAAAAGATGTATTTTCACATAACATAGAGTGGTTCATTGGAAATATACTTACACACAATGTGAAATTGTTTATCCTCCAAACAATTCTAGTCTTTCCCATAAAGAAATTTCATTTTCAGAAGTATAGGAGGAGCGTTATGAAACCGTAAAGTGATTACTCTATAGAGAACTTTCTCTATGAGTGCTCATCATTTGAGGTGAAAAGGAAAACCCATATGCTACCCCAATGAAATTTTTAAGTCCAAACTCATTTTTAGTTGTGGGATGATGATTTTTTATGATAAAGAACCTCCTTTAAGATCTTCTATGTGACCCCTCTTTAAAAAAATAGTTTACTCAACATCACCTATAAATAATCTACTATTTCCTAAAATAGGAATAAGGGATAAAGTTGAAAGATACACAAAATAATATGAAGAAACCCAAAATAAGGTATAAGAAGGATTCCCATTTCAAAACAATAAAAAAACTTATAAAAAAAGAAACAACTCCACATCATCCCACAATGAACCTTCACAAGGCATCCACGCAGTGTCTCCCCTGTGAAAGAACCTTCTTCACAAAGGGTTTTTAGAGGGTTCTTCACAGATAATTCTTCATAGATGAACCTTAATAAATATTTCTTCATGAAGCAATTGTTCCCTATTTTGTGGTACATTCCCACTTAATGTAACAACTAATCTTATGAAAAAATGGGTGGATATAGAGGTGTTTATTACCCTATCTTTCATGATCTCATCCCATGATGCATATGGACTACCTAGAGTTGTTTCACGAAGCAATATGATAATAAAAAAAATGTATTTTCTCACCCAGGTTTAGATTAACTAAAATGAACTCAGTGATACATATCTCTAGTGAGAGAAACCCATAAAAGGGACATATTATTAGTAACACTACCTAAAATGGGGATCCTATACATAATAACTACCAAACCCTTCAATGTAATCCCTTTCACGAAACCTTAATCCAAGATACATGATTATAAACTACACTGTATAAAATTTGAACTTCATGATGATATATTGTATAATATAAAATCCTCTCAACACGATGTTAAACTATTTGGACAATGTCCTCACCATAATATTTAAAACTAAAAGCTTAACCAATACAACTAGAAAAGGATATCACATGTAATGAACACATTATAACTCGTATCATGATCATGAGATTACATTTCACTCACAGGTAGCCTCAGTTCATAAGAACTATTAAAATTTAATTATGTACATTCATGTAATGTGATTTATTTTCTATTATGTATTATTTATCACACTTAGCATAACTCATGTGAGTTTAGAGATTTAAGCTGATCATGTCATTATCACATGCCTTTAATTGGGAATATTACTAGGAATATGACATAAATTTATCTTATAAAATGGGCCTTATCCTAAATATAATCCCCAAACATATCTTTACTTTACTCACAGACTATAAAAAGTATTTAATGGAATCTGATGCATAATTCCCAGTCGTCATCCCCTTTTGCAACATAGGAATATTACTAGTACCACACCAATCCATAAGACCCATTTGATTCCTTTTTTTGTACTCCAATGCAATACGACCGATATTATACTTATTATTTATCACACTGATAATGTATCACATAGGATTATAGTATTAAATGATCTTTATATTAGTATAATTGGGATACACTATAATAATCAACTAGTAGTCTCAATTGCATAACTTTAAACTGCCCAATGCATGTCCATAGTGCATGACGTTAAACTGGATAGCATGGTCCTATCAAATGAACTAGAAATATACATCTTAAACTACAAGGGGTTTGATTATTATTAAATGAGATATATAGTACACCTCTATGAGGTTCAAACCCAACATTAAAACTATATATTCCTATCCTCATTGAGTCATATTCTCATGAGTCTGAACATCCTTGTTAATTTGGACATATTCACACTGAAATCTCATCCACCTATAATAGGGCCACATTCCATTTGGATCATACCTCCATCATTCCACTTTTCTGATAAAATTATTCCCTCACTTAGAGGACCATATTCCCTTTGGGTCTCATCACATTATTCTCACAAGGGAATATTACGAGAGAAACCTATTTTTATAAGGCTATATTCCTTGTGAGACGAACCAAATATCTTTGTTCCATATTCCCTATTAAATCAATAAAAAAAATAAATTATTGTGTAATTCTCACTCCAACCATTTATAAGAATCATATTTTTACTCATCCTTACCACATGATGTTAAAATGCATGTCATGGTCTTGTCATTTGACCTTAAACCATGTCATCCAAACTATGTGGGATTTGATTCCTGTTTTGATGGGATATGTTGAAAATATCTATGAGGTTCAAAACCAACACTATAAATATTATATTTACCCCACATGGGATATATTCCCTATAGACCATCACTATATTAGGCCATATTCATGATAAAAATCATATCCCACTAGGAGTGGCGTATACAGTCTAGGTCTCATCACATTATTCTTGTCAGTCAATATTCTTAGAGAGACCTATATTCACAAGGCCATATTCCTTATGATACCAACCTATCCTCATTGGTATTTATTCCCTTCAAGGTCAACTAGAGAGGTATTCTCATGTGTAAGTCCTGCATGAACCATCACTAGAAATCCTTCACATAGTATTCCTTACTGCATGATACCAAACTATATGGATTGTTCATTTTCAAAAGACCTTAAAAGGTATGATTATCCCTCTAAAGTGGCATCAAATTACATGGGTCATAATTGTTTTAACAAGGATACATAAGAATTCCTCTTTATGTGACTGATTCTAACACAAAAAATATATACTTCCTTCCTGGATGGTGATAAACTATAGATCAACCAACTATGTGCCTTAAAACCATAGTGACCTATAAATTGTAATCATTAAGTAAAAATAAGATAAAGATAGAAAACCTATAATATATTCATATTTTCACATCGAAGATATACTTCTGATACATACAAACATTTAAATTAACACATGCTAATAATTGATTTCTAACATGAGGGTAACCAATATCATATTAGGATTTGGGAAGGATTAAACAACATGAATTAATTCTATTTGTGAGTCCCAGAGTAGGAAATAGTTTCACCTAATAGGGTGTGATGAGTCCAACCTCCCATCTTCTCAACCAACATGAGTTCCTAAGTGTCATCATTGAGAAACCCCAATAAAATCTAACCTTTGGAAAGTAGGTCCATAACAACACCTCTATCATGGATGTGGTATCCTTTTTATATTTCTATTTTAATTAATATTACCTAATGGAAACATTTAGAAACATCTGTAAAATGATCCCACATTCGATGGGTTCATCCAATTATATAATTACTTTGATCAATGGTTTATTTAAATTACACTAAAAAGAACAATATATTGAGAAAATTAGGCTAAAGTGAATAATTTTTTTAATATAATACAATATTTATTCAAAAAAATTATCATGATGTATAAAATTTTAATGGTATTGAATCAAAACCAAAATATTAACCAATTAGAAATTATAGATATGGATTTAATGATGAAATTAGTTTCTATATATCATACATATTAAGAATAAAATTATAGTTTTACAATTTAATTTTAAAAAAATTTCCCTTCTAAACTTATCATGATACTATAAACAATAATTATCAATATTCATTTTCTAAATATGAGTATTAATGAATATAATTAAATACAACCAGGTTCCAAAAAATAGAATATGATAACTTTTTGGAAAAATAAAATTTAGATTCACCATTCTTAATCATTCTAATTTCCATAGTCATGTAGTTGTTTCCAAAATACCAATATTTATCTTTTAAACTTAAATAAGGAATGCATTAATAATTAATGACAAAAATTAATTTAATAAAATCCTATACATAGGAAATTTTCAAGAATTTGTTAATTCATTCTCATAAAGAACCCAAAATACCACATTCTTTCCACCTTTTAAATATTTTTTACTCAAAAAGAAAATAATAAATAAATTGTCTAGTAAGTATATTATATATTCATTAAAAGCACATCATCTCCAAAATTAAATCAACCTATATTTCTTCTATTAATCATAGAGTGGAATAACAAATAAGAAAATTAGTTTTTAAGCATAATATCAAGGAAAAATAGAGATCCAAATCACAAAAAATCTAAATGAGACATCATAATGTTTTATAAATCTATGTAAAACTAATTTCCTTAAAATAATTTAAAAATTAATCATCATATTTCCATTAATATTGAGTATAAATAAGATAAAAAAAGTATAACATGCATATATTTTACACCATCATCATAATTGAAACATTTAATCCCATAAATAATATCACAATAATAGTACCCAAAGATTTATTATATTTGGAGATTAAATATAGAAAAATATTATTTTAAATTATTTCTAAAAATATCCCACATACATATCTATATAAAAACTCCTTATAAAAATAGTACTGCATATAATTTCCCAGGGAAGTGGAAACCAAAAGAAAGAGTGAGCTCAAATTCTCAGTAAGGGAAAAATTATTAACAATTTTTAAAGTATTATATCATAATAAGGTACATGGGAGAAATATTAAATTAAAAGGATAATGGAATCATAATAGATAACAATAATTAGGGATAGAACACCATAGATCATAGGATGAGATAATAGGATAATAAAATAACTATCTTGGAAGTGTAAAAAATATACCATGGATTGGAAACATGTGAAAATAATCATAAAACAAGGAAACATAAAATTGGAATATGAAATAACATGCATATGTGGCACAATAATAAGTATAAAAATAATATAACAATGTAAATATTGATAACTGCAATCATTTATACACATAATTTTGTGATAATATCTAACCATAATTATACCCATGCATAAATATATGAACATAGTTAACACCAATCACTTTGATGCATAACATCACCATCTCATTAGATATAAAGCTTAACACAATTCATTATAGGGATATAAAATACCCACCCATATCATAATGATAAACCATAAATATGTGTAAAAATTGAAAACAAACATACATCATATCATAAAATACCCATGGAAATAAAATAGGTTTCATACCATTTCTAAATGATATCACATAACATGACATCAACATTAGAACATTTGATACAAAAATTCAATATAGAAAAATAATTATATAATAAAATTATGTAGAGAGTTACTGTGAACTTTACTCCCTGATAGATAACTTTATAAGATAGAGAGTAAAATGGAAACCAAGTCAAGAGTTTTTAGAAACATTTTATCATTATCATAAAAACTCAAAGATATATATCAATTTACACAAATGAATTTTTATAAGGTGGAAGGAGTAATGTTTAAATAATACCTTTAAAATAATCCCAAAAAAAGAAATTTTGAAAATAATTAAATATTATTCAAATAAATGTGTAGTAGAAGATAAAAATGTATGAGCATGAAAAAAAAGAATTTTTAGCTTTTAGATAGTTTTAATGAAAACCCAACATCGAAGAAAGAGTTGAAAAACTTATTTGTGAAAAATATAAATAGAAATATAATGAATATAGAGGATAATATATATTTTTATTTCATAATAATAAAATAATACATTATTGGTAAGAAATAATACCGAAATGGAGTAGAAAAAGTAATTAGAAAAGATATGAATTTTTTTCTAATAGCATTATATTTTTTTATAGAGAGTGAAATTAATTAAAGAAAATATTTTGATGAAAAAAATGAAAGTTCCCTAAATATAAATATAAAATACCATATATAATAGAGAAATTTTATAATAAAATAAATTTAAAAGATCATAGTTAAGGAATAAATTATAGGACAAAAAAAAGAAAATTGGGTTTACAAAACCCTTACGACTTTGGTAACTTTAGAATAAAAAATTCATGAAATAGAGAAAACTCAATGAAACATTAAATTACATTAATAAAAATATAATTATAATAAAATATTTTAAGTGGTAGTATATACACCTAATAAATCAAAATAGTTTTTTAGTATGAAACATGTCTCAAAGAAGGGAATTTGAGATGAAAAACCCTTACCTCATGTATCGACTCACTTGGTGCATTAATATAGCCTCATAAATAACCATATTAAGTTCATTAAAAATTTATTTAGAACCTTTTTAATCTATATTTTATTTTATAAGGTTCATTTATTATCATATGTTATTCATTTATTATATAGTTTTTCCTCTCCTCAACCACTTGGGGTTGTTTGATCATTTCATCCAAAACTGCTTCAGTATGTTGATCATGGTCGAAGGTGTTATTGAATAGTTTAATAAACTCTATAATTATATATATATATATATATATATATTTATTATTCCATTAGAAAAAAATTATATAATTTAGTAATTTTTAAATAAGAGACTCAAATTAATAAAAGAGTATCGATATGCTCATTTTATGCTGTTAAATTCACAAGTACATTTATTATTAATTTTACTAATATAATGAATATTTAAACTTTGAATAATATTAATAATTTCATGAATATAATATTTTTCATTAAATCTATTTTTATAACCATTCATGAATGGAGGTGATGAAAAATAAATTTAGTCATTCCTAGAGGCGGTAATCTGACCAGAACACGTGCAACATTTTCATTTTCTAATGAATGAGAGGATGGTGGATATTGGTTATTAAATCCACATAATAACATTTCAGTATGATAATTATAATAATTTTATTATATTATTATGGTAATAATGAAACTCCCTGATATTTTAAATTATATTTTCTTTTGAAACCTAATGTGTCTGATAGCTTGGTTCATACGCAACACTGAACCCCAAAAAACTATAGAATGGTATACAATAATTAAAATGTAGCAGTATAATTGGAGGGTAAAATTATAGGTAAAAAAATTATGACATTTATATATAAATAAAAATAGAGTTCATTATTAATACTAATACATTGATAAAATTCAATTAGTGTAGATAAGTAACTAATAAAACCAAATCATGATTTCAAATAAAACCTTTCTAAAATTGGATTTTTATGTGATTTACTTTAATAAAAAAATATTATGGATAAAATATATTATTTATGTTAATAATATGTTAACAACAATTTTTATTAGTAATCGATAGGAAATGATAAAAAAATATTTAATATTTTTAAAAGGTATTTTCATATGGAAATGATTCTCATTATATATTTATGTTTTTATTTAAACGTTAAATTCTAAAATTTAATAATTTTATTTTGACCAAATGGAATAATTTTTTTATTTATAATAAAAATATTATCTTAATATTTTTTTTATTTTTAAAAAATAATTGTTTTTTAGGTGAATAGTGAAAAATACAGTTTTTTACTAAAGTCGCAACATTTATAGATATATCAAGTAATAAGTTTAAATTAAATAATTATAAAACATTTTCTATGTTCAAATATATATTTAAGGATTATAAATATTCATTTTAAAATACTATTATGATTTGGAAAATCTATGTTTAAAATTTTATAAACCTAAGTAATATTTCCCAATAAGAGAAACTATTTTGGTCTTTTCTTTTAATTATATATTATTATGGTAAAATTAGATTTTGGATTGATTTAAAAGAAAATTAAATTTTATATGGTTTATAATAAGTCAATTTTTATTTTTAGAATCTTAAACATTGATAATTTTATCCTATATATAATTTTTATTCTTAAAAATACACTTTTCTAAAAATGAGTTTTTATGTGTAAAATACATTAATGTTAAAATTAATTTTTATTAATAATAGAAATATTATTTTATAAAATGGATATAATATTTATAATAATCAGGTTAAAATATTTTAATAAGGCCCATTTTAGGTTTTTGCACTAAAATAAAATTACTTAAGTATAAATTAATTACCATGATAAAAACAAAAAGAGGTAAAAGTGAAAAGTATAAGAGTAAAAGGTTGAATACATGTTTAAAACATGTGTTAAAATAAATTTTAGAGGATTTATTGACCTTATATAAACCCAAAATTCATTATTTCCCACTTTTGGAGCCTTTTACCCTTGAATAGTTACATAACACTGTTGAAATGTAATGGGTACTCCCAAAATTACCCTTCGCTTCACTTATAAAATGGAAAAACTTCCACCCATTCATTAAACCCTTATTACTTAGAATTTAATCTTTAAAATATATAAATTATATCCTAATATAACTATATATTTATTGTATAAGTCCCTTATCTCAATTAGTTATCATAATCTCTTCATTTCCAAGGAGATTTTCAAGAGAAATTTCAAGGTCCCAATGTGAGTATTACTTAATACTTACAATTTTCTTCTTAATATTTCTCTTAAAAAACTATCCTAAACATAGTAATATAATGAACTCAGTATATTTATTATACTTAAGTTTTATTATATTAATGTAAAAACCATTACATATCCCTACCCATCAACTTAGAAAAACATAGTAACATCGATTGTGCGTTTGTGTGGACTACCACCTTAACAAAGTAACCTCTTCCATTTTCACCACTATATCTATTCAATAGTTATAAGAATGAAATTTAAGAATAAATTTGACATATATAATATAATTATTATAATTAATAGTAAATTTATAATTCAACCTTATTCCCTATCATTCATTTAGAAATGAAAATGTTAACAGTGTATTGTGCGAACTTCCCCCTCCAAAACGTTATTTATATCAATTTTAATATAGTTTCTTTATTATTATTAAAACAAACTAAAATATGATTAAAAACGTTAAAATAAGTAAATAAAATAATTATTATTCTATAATAATGATTTATTAAAAAATATAACACTTTTATAACCATAATCATCCATTAATTATGGTATACATATGTTTGGGTCGGTCCAACCACCTACTTGAACAATGCTATACAAATATATAATGTATGAATATGGAAAATTAAATTATAATATTTTTATAATTTAATATGAAAATAATTATTTTCTAATTATTTTAAAAAGGTTATATTAAGTATTTAACTTATTATTTAAATATCTTCTTCGATCACTAAAATTACTGAAATAATTCAATTCTATTTTCACACAATGTAACTAAAAAAATTATGGAATGATATAATATATTTATAAATAAATAAAATTTATCTGTTATATTACCTTAAATTATATAGGAAATTTTAACTAATTATGAAACAATGGGTATCAATATCGACATAATAAAACACACATGAAACAATTAAAGTTACTAACACCCGATGGTGAAAATGATCAATAACTAACAAAATATTCATAATTAATGATAATAAATTAAGTATATAAAATTTAATATATGTGAATAAGGTTATTAAATATAATATTAATGTAGTTTTTTCTATTTTACAAGATATTAAAGCGCCTTAGTGGAAGTTGGTAATTAAGGTAATCTTTTTTGTCAAACTTTTCACCCCTAGAGACATATTTCTTATTATACACCATGTTTTTTATAATATATTTTATATAAAAAAAATTTAATATATTTTTATTATGATACTTTAATTATTCATTACATTTAATTTTTCATTTGAAATTATAACTGTTAAGGGTTTTTGATTTAAAAGCTTCTAAAGTCATAAGTTTTATTTGTATCTATTTTTAATTCCATGAGACATATTTGATATTTCCTATCATATTTTATTTTATATAGTATATTAAATATACTTTTTTCCTCAAGTATAATTAATATATTTAATTTAATTATATTTTAATTTCATGGTATCCCTTCCATGTTATTTTTATTCTTATATTACCATTACCACCAGGGTGTTTGCATCACAATTTTGCTTCATTGTGATATGGTTCATTCTCACCAATTGTTTCCTTTTTTGAGATGTATATATTTTACATATATTAATTTATAAATACTCTTATAATATTTTACTTTGTGGGATTAAACTAATGGAAATCCATAACTTCCCTTTTCTTTCCAAACCATGCTCTGTTATTGGCCAAGTTTTTCTTCAAATTCCTTTCCTCTATGAATACCCTATTTTTCATTACATTAAATGAAGGTAATTAACCAAGATATACCTAAATATATTTATTATAAAAATTATTGAATTAAATATATACCATTACAATATTTAGTGTTATTTTTAGGATGCTTACATAAAAAAATATTCCACTTATTGATTGGGTAAATATTAATAATCAATATACTTTTTATTCCGATAAAAATGTTTATTGAATACATAGAAAAGTTGATTGTATAGTATTTAAACACCAAAATTATTTATCTAGATTGATTATATTAAATAATTTACTATAAAATTATTTACATTCTATATTTTTTATATCAATTCAGATATTTATGGATTAAAAAGGAAAGTTGATCATGCATTGTACTGATATTCATATAATTCATATGGTAAATAAATTGTACTTAAAGAAGTGATGGATGGGAACTGATAATATATATACCTTCAATTCATTGGTTGGTCTCATAATATAAGTGTTTTGTGTATGGATACAAAATGTGAGAATGATTTCTTGGTTGCGACCTTGATGACAAGAATGATATCTTGGATGCAACCTTGACATGAATAATAATGTATTGGATGAGACCTTGACAGTAAAGACCAATATATATGACATTATGAATACCATAACTATGAATTAAGTTATAGTTTTTCATGTGTTTATTTATATTATTAACCATGGTTTTGTTTTAGCTCATGTGATTAGTTTTATGGAATTATTTGATTGTCATTTGTTTCCTAGAATATTATTTATGCCAAAATTATTACTTAATAGATTATGATATAAGTTTTACCTTATTGAGTGTTTGATATCACTATTATTCTGTTTTCATTTCTCTAGGCTATGAAGAAAATCATTACACATGATATGACTAGAAGAGAAGAATGTTAGAGAATTTTATGGTAGATATTGAAAAATTATTATAGATTAATTAGTTTATTATATAGTAGAAAAACATCCATTTGATGATGAAGAAAAGGAATCTTTTAGTTAATTTTTTTTCCTAAATCTCTAAAAGTTTAAACCTAAAATCTCCGTTGAATGTAAGTGACTCAATATTTGTCAGTGATATTGTATTTATTGATGGTTAAAATTATGTCTATTCAATTAATTTCAAAGTCAGTATATAATTAAGGTGTTCAATCACACTAGATTATGAGAGCATGGGTATGGGGTGTGACATATATATTAAATTTTGAGTAAGTATAAGAATAGTGAAAGGGATAAAAATGAAAAGGAGTGATTAGAAGTTATTGACTTAATCCTTGGAATGACTCCTTTTCTAATTGGATTAAGCACTAAAGGGTGGTCTTTTAATGACAGCAGAACCTCTAAGGCATGGGAAATATCATTGGGGAATTCTTTTTGTATTATATTTGTTGATATAAGGGTATTAAGGTGTGAGGAGAAGTGGGGTGGTGAATGGGTCATTTTATATGTAAGAAGGGGGGAATTTTTTGTAAGTATAATTTCTTATTATAAAAAGTGATGTCATAATTTAGTCAAGTGGATCCAAAATTGATAATTAGAGAGAAAAATACTGGTTAATGTTTTTAAATCCCACATAATCACATTTATAGATGAGGTTTTGTTATATTCTGAGTATTTACCTCTTAACTTAACATTTTCACCTCATTTTAACCTTTATTATGGTGACTATTTTTTTTACCTTGGTAACTTATTTGTATGACCAAAAGTGAAATCAACCTTATTAAAAAAAAATTTAAATTATGATTCCAAATGTGAAATCAATTTTATTTGATTCAAATTATAAAATGGATAAAAATTAATTTTAATATAATAACACATAGAGTGATGTTTTTTGAAAAATGTATTTTTTAAGAATAAAGTGAATTTATTATTACTCATTTCTAAGTAAAAATAATTTAATCAGTGTTAATTTGTTATATATATTTATATTATAAATATATTTCATTACATTAATTATTAAAAAAAAGTATCAATCTATTTTATTAATATAAAAACAAACAATATATAGAAAAATACAATTCTTTGAAAAATAATACTTTTAAACATCAAATTAATTTAATCATATATTTTTTTTTTAAATTTGTTATTTATTTATTAGGAATTCATAAACACATTTTTATTTAATACAACCTTTTAAATTTATTTTAAAACTAAATATTAAAAAATACTAAATAAAATATTGAGAATATATATAAAATTTCTTACATTAAATGGTAAGATCTTTCTAACTTCTATTTAAAAAGCCCTCAAGAACTCCACATAAGATATAAGGGCAAGAAAAAGAATGGTGGACATATTAGTGGGTGATTTAGTTATTATGGACCCCATAGTGATTTCCAAAAGCATTATATTATATTATATACAATTTCAATCAAGTTATAATTGTTAAAATTTTGCTTGGTATTGGTGTAGGAAAAACCCTAGTGACACTTATAAATTTATAATATTAGAAAAATGAGTTTTATAAGTAAGAATACCATTGAATTATTCCATCACTTATCCTTTCTACATAGATTTCATAGTGTGTTTACTTATATTTATACTTATTAATTTAAAGGATATGTTATAAAAGTCAAATTTAATAATTTAATTTCATTAATATATAAGAGTTCAGTTTAGCATGATGTTATATGAGAAACAAACTATCAATCACAAAAAAAATTATATAAAAATAAATACTTGCTAAAATATAAAGTTATTACATTCTACCCCCCTTAAAAATAATTTCTCCCTTGAAATTATGTTACATAGATAAAAATAAGAGAGGGTAATTTTGTCTCAAAACATATTCAAGTTCCCACTTAGCTTCTTGAAATGCGTGGCTGATTGTGACCTATCGGTCGGTCAAAGCTCCGATGCTCTGCTAATGTGTATAGCGGCACTCGGGTCAAATCCTCAGCGATGATAATTTTTAATAGTCGGTTGTTTTTAGTCAATTGTATTCTGATTGGGTGTTTTGTTTGCAGAGATTGTGAAATAATTTATGGATGATGTTTGATTTAATGAATTGATAAATATTGGGGCGAGTTCATCATTAGGTAGTTAAACTTGTGATTTCCTTGAGTTTTTCTTTGTATTGCATTAAATTAACACCCATGTCACAAGTTGACGTTGATTGGAATTCCTAAGTGAAGGATTTAATTAAAGCATTAAATTAACTAGGATTATAATATCAATCAATACTTGATTGTGGTAGTGTATTTATGGTTCCAATAATCCATGGAATCCATACATTAAACCAAATATGTCATTAATCTATGACATGTTAAGTCCAATATACCCAATGTTAATTCCGAGAACACTAATCGAGAAAAAGCTCTCAATAACTTAACATCCCTAAATTATAACTCACCCCAATTAGAGATTTAATCATCCATTTAAATGATTATTAATATGGTTATAATTACTATAATGATAAATTAAGAATATAAGAAAAAGAAAGGGATAAGAAAAGAGTGGTGCGTAGAACACACACACAAACGATGATGATAATTAAAAACGAACTTAAGATTGTATGAGAAAGAAAAATAAGGGAAGGGGATTTAACTATATTTAAACTATTTTAAGAACATTAATATTAAAATACAGAAGGTGGATGAGAATAAGAGATATTGAATAAGAAACTTTCATTAAAAAAGAATTACAAAAGAAAGGACTTACAAAATTTCAACAATGAAGAACATAAAAGTAAATGAAAACCAAGAGAGGAGTAAAGGTCTCTCAAGTGAAAAATTGAGTATGTAAGGTCCTCACAATAATTTGTAAAGGATTTGGTCATTCCAATATGATCTCATCTCTTCTAAAATTCCAACTCCTTTGAAGGAGAGGAGGGGGGGGGGGTGCATTTATAGCCCAAGGAAGTGGACTGTTTTCATTCCCAATCTATCTCTCCAATTGGATATACAATTTGGACATCCAGATAGAAGAATCTCTAGATATATCCTTCTTAAAAGTTTTATATAATAATTTTTTACGACCTCTATCAAAATTTGGAGTCATTTGGATCTATGGAGCCAAAGTTATTTCCAGTTTATTAAACAATTTTAATCTGTCCATTTCAATCCAATCCTTTTGAAGTCCAAAATGTGAAAGGATTTTTGAATAGGAATATTCCTTCAAAACCAAATGATTTCTTTAACAAAATAGGCCATCTATATCTCCTCTTTCACACTTAAATATATAATCTCTATTTTATGATTACATCATGAGATATGTTTTGAATAGTGTTCAGATTTTAATTCCTGGCTAGAATGGTGGGATGGAGTTCAAGGCATTATTTGGGCCCATTATTCTTGTAGTTGGACCTTAAAATTTTTATCCATTATTAATTTTGATAATATAGAACATATTGTGGAGTTTCATAAAATTTGGTCTTCAGGATTTATACCGGTAACTCAATCATCATTGATGGTCCAGTTTCATCACAAATTCTTTGGGTCTTCTTGTGTTGACCATATGAGAATTCAAATGGCATAATTGGCTCATGATTCCTTCTAATGATATGTGATAAATTGAATAATTAATCCTAAAAAACAAGAACCACACAATTTTAATTAGTAGGGTGAGATTTATAAATAAAATAGTAAACTGACTCAATTGGACTACTTCTAAAAATGCTCAAAAATTATATTTAGTATTAAAACATTAATATTTCACACAAATTATGCACATTTCATATAAAATCAGTAAATGGGGTAAATAATAAGTCATGAAAATATTAATAACATGACTTCTTCAAACTTATGATTCCACCGTAAAACTTTGACCAACTTGGTGGTCTTGTTCCTTAGTACTTTATCTCTTTAATGTAATACCTCCAATGGTTTTTCTGTATAAGAGAGGCTATGTTCCAATTGCACAGATTCCGTGTTCTATATATATGATGAATCTTTTATTTACCTCCTCAAAAAAGATACATGGAACACATCATATACCCGAGAGAGATTTGGAATAAGCTATAAGGGATAAGCTACAATACCTATATAATCTAGAATTGTGAAGGGACTGATCTATCTTAGGCTAAAATTCCCTATATTCTTGATCCTCATAACCTTATTCCTAGGTGATATTTGAAGGAAAATTTTTTCACCCACTTTAAACTCAAAATTTCATTGAGGATTTTCAGCATATATCTTTTGTTAACTTATTTCCACTCTTATATTTCATTTAATGGTTTGAACCTTCATTATCATTTCTTGGAACATATTAGTTCCTAACAAATTTATTTCTTTCAATTCATCCCATCATGTCAAATTTCTTCATCTATTACCATATATAACCTCATATGATACCATTTTAATACTAGAGTATAAAATATTATTATATGAGAACTCAACTAGAGGAAGATGTTGATACAAACTCCCTTTGAAATCCATCAATATGGATCTTAGCATATATTTCAATGTTTTAATGGTTATTTTTTGTTGACCATTAGGTTGTGGATGATAATTCATGCTAATTATTAGCTATGTATCTAATTATTGTTGAATAGTCCTCTATAATTTCGAAATGAAAAGTTCTACTCTATGAAACATTATTTATTAATTTATGTATAACTTGAAAACATGATCAAGTGATAAGTTAACTTGAATAGCAATAAAATTATCCAAATTTGTAAGTCGATCCACCACTACCTAGATGAAATCATTTTGTTTTGATATATTAGGAATTATTGATGAAAAAATCCATGTAAATTTTATCTAATTTCTATATTTTTATAAGTAAAGATTTCAACATACCCTTATATTTTTGATGTTTTGACTTTACTTTCTTGAATACCAAGCATCAAGATACATACTCTAAAATATCCCTATTCAATTTTTCCTAATAGAAAGATTTATTCAGATCTCTATAAATATTTTATATTACTATATGAATAGATAAGGATGGGCTAAGTGAATTACATAATAGATATATCTTAAGTTATGGTTTTAAGTAATATATAATCGTTTCCCAGATCTTATAGGTCTTCCATTATAAAATTTTAACTCTGGAATACTTCTTACCTTTTTATATAGGTCAAAATTATCTTTCTAGGCTACTTTTATCTGTACATAGATGGATGATTAAGAAATAATTTGGAAAAGGTAGGATTTTATCCCTTTATTTATGAATTCTATGTTAATACTTTGAATATCCCTAAAGATTGGGTCCCTTAAAATCCTCATCCACGATATGGTTCATGATCCTTTTGGATTAGATTATCTTACACCTTGTTTTCCTCCCTGGGATTGTTATAATTGATATTCTATAATAGTAAATAAACCTTTCATCATAATATTATTTCATAATACACACTTTATTATTTTACTATAACATTACAACACATTGATACAAAAAAAACATAAACTAATTAAATTTATAAAAAAAACTAAAAACCAGTACCCTAAAGCATGTGGAAATGTGTGGAAACACTATAATATTATATTCCAATGGATCATAATTGAAAAATAATAATAATTATATGATATAAATTACTACTAATAAGAAAAAAATAAACATTTTAAATTGACACGGTGTAAGAACATAGAGAATTATGTGAAGGGAATTAGATGTAAGTGTGTATATATAATGATTAATACGAACATTGGAGATTATGTACCATTATTTAATATTACAATTAAGCATTATTACCATTGGTCAATATGAACATTGTGAATTGTGATCTTTGGTCAATATTATAGTTTTTCAATTTGAACGTTGGGCATTATGACTGTTGGTGGTATAATTTTTAAGAATAGAGCAGTAAGATTAGTATATATTAAGGGTAATGATGAATGATTAATTATTAAATAATAGAGGGTATATGTATTTGAAAATTAGTAACATCCTTTATCAAGTTCATTTATCAGATCATGGGAAGGAGGTAGCATCACTATCATTTTCCCCTGACCAAGTCCAAGAAGAACTCCAAGAAGTAAAGTTAGAACATAACCATCTATAGGAGAAGTTTAAGTTAGTGGAGATCCACACCCAATCAATTTTGGTTGAGACACCTGAATAATGTACCACCATTTCATATCATACCCTTGGATAATATTCTAGTGTGATTAGAGGATATGTATCTAGGGATTTATTTATGTTATTATGTAAATTAATTATGAAATTTAAAGGATTTTTACTCTTATAATTTATTTTTTATGAATGTATAACCTAACATAAAAGGTAAAATTCAAGTAAATATAAAATTAATTTGATAAAATTTATTTAATTTTTAGTGTTAGGACATAAAAATTATATAAGGGGTGATTTTTTGTAATTTTTTTTATTAAAATAGTAAAATATGGTCAAAATGGTGGAATAAAATAAAATAAAATATTTATGAAATCATATTTATTTAATCACAAATAATTTCATCCAAGGAAGTTAAATTTACCTATTTTTGACATTAGAAACTATACTAAGTAATTAAGGATTATAGTGGAGCATAATGGTTATAGTGGAGCACTAAAATACAAAGTAACAATAAAAGAATTAATAAATAATTCTATTAAATTCCACTCACCACACCTAAAAATACCCACCCTCCTCTCATTATTACAAACCATATTAAAATTTACCTCTTAATTTCTATATCAAGGAGTTTCTAACCTAGATATATCTTTATTATTGAAGAGTTTGGTTGGATCTATGGTTTGGTTCCGATCTAAGAAGCTCAAGAGAGGTAAGGGTTCCTATTTTTTCTCTTCATTTCCTATTAGAATTTTCTTATTTGTAATATATTTTAAAATTCCATTTTATATGATTCCTTTATATTTACCATCATTATTATTCCTCCATTTAACTATTATTATGGACACAGTACCCAAAACTCTTACTTTATACACTTTTTATAAGCCGTTACCATGTCAGAGTAAGGATTGGTTTTCTATATCTTTATGATTCATATTTACATTACCATTAATTTTTACTTTTTTAATCAATAATTTATCATACCATTATTTTTTTATATCATTTTATGTTCCATTATTAAGACATATAACCCATGTCATCATTCCTCTCACTCACATTATACCCAATTCATAAGCCGATACTATGCCTTAACCTCCTTATAGACATAGAAACAATATACTTTGGTTAAGTAAAAAGTGTAAGATTTTACTTGAAAAAATACTTATCTGGATAGTAAAAGTGGATGCGGTTTTGTATAATAAGAATCTAGGGGTAATAACCCTAAAAAGGGTTGTTCGGGTATATCCTAGTTATCATCTCGGTGCATAGTGAATGACCCCTTACTACACACCCAGTTTGACACTCCCAGGGGATATGCTATATATAATTATCATATATTTTTTATAAACCCAAACAGAGAATTTAAATCATGAATTATAATGTATGTTTTTATTTGGTCTCCTACCATTCCAAATACAATTTTCCTAACACATTGAAAATACTTAATCTTGATAAGTACCCATTGGCTATAATTTCATATAAATCACTTATTGTGGGTAATTTTTGATAACTATGAATACCGAATTATTTAAATATATGCATATAGGAAATTCACTTATAAATTATTATTAATTTATTGATTGGGGAAATTTATTTATGACCCATATAATATACTATTCTATATGGTAAGATCATGTATAATAAGTTTCCTTGGGAAAATGTGCCATTTATTTCTATGTTGTTCATCCTTTAACATTATGCCGTGTATATCATATAATAATTTGATATGTGATATAATTCATTAGAATTTTATGTGATTGGTGGGGGAAAAAATTATATAGCCCCTTAGTAATCTGGTAGGTATTAAGGGATAACTAAGATAGGGTAATACAATCATCCATACCCTTTATATATAATTTCTTGGAACATGGACTCGATGATATAATTATGATTTTTGGAATTATGAAATTATATATTTTAGATTATTTTTCCATCTATGTGAATATGCATTTCCCTTTATTCTATAGATTAAAATCATGGATTCAATGGTACTCATGATGTTTCCTATTATATATTTATCATTTATTAGCTTCTGCTGTATATTTCTCCATTACCGAGCATTTAAGATGACTACCTTTATTTTTTATCTATTTTCATATGTAATGAAGTGGAATACTTTAATTTAACAAGGATAAAAATATAGAATAAATATTTTTTATTTTCATGTTGTAAAATTATAATATATAGAATCTCTTGGGGATTATTAAACCTTGATCCTTGGAATGTAATATGTTATAATCTATTTTCCATGTAATAAATAACCTACCAACTCTAGGAAACTGGGGTTAGGGTCATTATAGTTGGTATCATAGGAGGGTTCAATAGAAGCCTTAGGAACTTGAATTAGGAAAATGTATATAGAGAACATAGAATCTACCACTAAGGAAAAAATTCTATAATTATTTTAATAGTACCTGTATCAGTCATGTTAGTATTTAATAATTAATTGATAACATTGTATTTACATAATAGTACTTAATATATGAATCAAAAACTAGGCCAACAACTAAATATAATGGGATGACTATCTTAATAATCAGTATAATGGAGTTAATATTTATGGAGAAAAAATTATGACTATTCTAGGATAATTGAATTATGTTATAAAAAATAAACTTGTCTTCATAGAGCAACCAGTTTCCCCTCCAAAGGGATAAACCACATTGGATCGTTACATGAGGGAAAAAAACTCTACATTTTAGTGGCTCCACTAATCCTATAGTGGCAGAACAATGGATTAAGTCTTTAGAGAAAACATTTTTGGCATTAAGATTCTCTAAGAGGGAGAAAGTAATTATGCCTATGTATCATCTAAGAGATGATTCAGACCAATGGTGGTCCTAAATTCAAAATAATAAGGATGAATAAGAGATTGAGAACATGTAATTTAATTTATGAATTTTTTTATGGAAAATTATTTTCCTTAGGATAAATATGTAGAGGTGGAGTGGTAATTCTTGAACCTATGACAAAAAAAGAGATGATGGATGAGAAATATGTCAATTTTACAAGGTTAAAAAGACATATTTTAGATTATCTACAAAACCCTTAAAGGAATACTAATAACTTATTTGATGGTTTAAAGCCTATTCTTTTAAGATGCTTAGTATCTCAAAATTTCTCAATATATGGGGAGATTGTATAAAGTGCTATTAAGATTGGGAAGGAGTTATCTAAATAAATTATTTTCAAAGGGAATTAGAAAAATAAGTGGATGGATGAGCTCCAAGATTCAAAAAATAAAAACAAAGGATGAGTAGAGTTCCAAACATGTAATAAATATGGGTAAAAACACCCAGGAACCTATTTAAGGGGATTGTGTGTATACTTAAAACGTGGGGAGAAAGGTCATCAGGCTCATTAATGAAAATGAAAGAGGTAAGAAAACAATGCATAGTGCTTAAAATTTAATGATATGGGACATTACTCTAATAAATTCCCCAATCACCAAGATAATATTCCACAGAAGTGGCCTATAGATAAAGGTTGTTCCTTTTCCATAATAAAATATGAAGTCAAAGCTCTAAATGATGTGAAGCATGTAATTTGATTATATATTCCATGTTAACTAATAAATTTTGATTCTAGATCTATTCATTTTTTTATATCCTATATTCATGAAAATAATATTCAATTTCCCCTACTATACAAAGGAAATATTTATCAATCATAACACCGAGTGTTAAATTAATTTCAAAAAAGGTACACCAGATAATTAAAATTAAGATCCGTGGGTGTTATCTCATTGTAAATCTAATCATCATAACTATGGTGTATTTTGATGTAATATTGGCAATGTATTGGCTCTACAATTAAAAAGAAAGTATTTATTATTGTGGGAAATAAGTTATAATTATTGAGGTAAGTAAGAAATTACTTATTTTTCAATGAGAGATTTCATTACCTAAATATTGTCTTTAACCACACCAAGTAACTCAACTTAATGAAATTATTAGTGAGGATATGGATATAATTAAATATATATAGGGTAAGAGTTTTATGGCAATAGAGGAGGTACCAATTGTGGTAGAATATATTTATGTATTTATTAATGAATTACCTAAATTACCCCCGATTTTGATGCTTAATTCTCTATTGTCCTCATTATCGATGTGAATCCAATATCCATTCCACCATATAAGATGACTCTAGTGGAGTTATTTGAGTTGAAGAAGCAAATACAAGACTTATGTGATAAAGGTTTCATTTTCCAAAGTGTTTCAATATGGGAATAACCTATTATATTTGTGAGAAAGAAGGATGGGATAATGATATTGTGCATCGATTAAAGGGAAATTAGTGGAATTAATGTAAAGAAAAACTATCCATTACCTCGATTAATGTCAAATTTAATCAACTCCAAGGCACTAAATTCTTTTCAAAGATTGATCTATTAATTGGATACCATAGGTTAAAAGTTAAGAAGGATGATATTCAAAAGATAGATTTTCATATGTGGTATGGTCATTATGAGTTCACAGTAATTCCGTTTGGATTAATAAATGCTCCATCTTTGTTTATAGACTTGATAAATAGGGTATTAAAATACTACCATGATAAGTTTTTAGTCACATTTATTGATGAAATTATTATATATTCTAATATTGATTAGGATCATGACACACATTTATAAAATTTTATTAATATGTATAGTAAAAAAGGGTTATCTGATAAATTCATTAAATGTGATTTTTGTTCAAAAAGTTTCATTACTTGGACATTATTTTTCCAAGGATGGTATATATTTTTACCCTTCAAAGATTAAGGCTATCATGGAATGGCCATGACCTGCCAAAATAACAAAAATAAAAAATTTTCTTAGATTAGAGTGATACTATTGGAATTTTGTTGAAAATGTTTCTCAATTTTTTAATATGTTAACCAAGATAACATGTAAGGGGTTTAAGCTATCATTAAAAAAGGAATGTTAAGATAATTTTGAATAATTATAGAAGGTATTGGTGAATTCTTATATATTTAATATTCCACCGGGTAAATAAGGTTTCTTTATTTATAGTGATGCACCAAGGAGAGCTCTTGGATATATTTTGATAAAAAATGATAGGGTTGTGGATTAAACTTCAAGACAACTGAAAACCCATGAGATTAACTATCTAAATCATGAATTATAATTAGTGACATTAATATGTTCTTTTTGATATGGATATTTTACCTATATGGAAGGAAATTTCATATATAAATATACCACAAGAGTGTGAAGTATATCTTTACACACAAACATATTAATATTAGGAAAATAATATAGTTAGAAATACTCAAGGATTATGACTATGCTAACCATTATAATTATGGGAAATAAAACAAGGGGTAGGGTTCTTTGAGTAAAAAATACCATGGTATATTATCCAAGTTTATGGTAAAGAAAGATTTAAATTTTAAAGACCTAGTAAGGATGTACTTGGGAAAAAATAGAAGGGAAAAAATCATTATTATTTCATGTAATTACACACCCATATTTATTAGATATGATTAATAAAGGTCAATGAGGTGATGAATCCCTATAAAAGATGATGGAAGATGTTAATAATGGGAAATTACTAGAGTTCAACATTGGATATGATAGAATTTTATGATTTTGAAAGAGGTTATGTATTCTATCTATACTAGAGTTAAATAAGGATCTATTGTACGATACTCATATCTCATAAATATATATATATATAAAAGTAGTACCAAGGTATATAAATATATTTTATAGAAATCATAGTGGTAAAATATGAAGAGATATATTGTATATTATACTCTAAGATTCTTACTACACTAGAAGGTTAAGGATAAAATACAACTTATCAAAGGAGGAATGAAACCTATACCTATACTAGAATGGAAGTAGGATAATATTATTATTTATTTCTTTATTTATATTCTAAATATGTATAATGGTAATAATTATATAGGGTAATTATTGATTTTTTTCTTCAAAAATTAGGCACATTTATTTTCAATTCAAGAAGATTTTTCCCTAGACCATAATGCAAGGATGTATACAAATGATGTTGTGAGGATTCATGGAACAAACCTGTTGATATTATCTGATCAATACCCGAGGTTCACATGAAAAGTTTTAATAAGTCTCTAAAAGGATTTAAATATAGTGCTTAATATTAGCACGACCCATCACCCTAAAACATATGGCTAGTCTGAATGGACTATCTAATCATTGGAGAACATGATAAGGTCATTATATCTTGACTTACATGGAATTTAGGATAATTATTTACCTATTATGGATTTCCCTACAAAAATGGTTACCACTCTATTATTAATATGACTCCATATTAAAGATTGTATGGAGAAAAATTTATACCTCCAACATGCAGGGAATAATTTGAAGAAAGGAATATTTTGGGTTTAGAACATATGAAAGAGACAAGTGAGAAGGTAATATACATCCAAAATCATATCAAGGAAGCCCAAAGTATATAGAAAATTATGCTAACAATCAAAGTATGGATCTTAAATTCCAAGAAGGAGACTATGTCATCTTGAATATATCTCCATGGGAAGGGGTTTTTAGATTTTAAAATAAATAGAAGTAAAAACCAAGATATATTAGGCCATTTTAAATATTATAGTGGACAAGACTAGTAGAATATAATTTTTTTCTATGACACTAAACCTATCCCAAGTTTATGATGTCTTCTGCATATCACTTATAAGGAAGTATATGTCAGAGCCTACCTTTGTTCTAAAATATGATCATATTTAGTTGGAGGTAGACTTATCTTATGAGGAAGAGATTATTTATATTCTAGATATAAGGTGAAAAGTTCTACAAAATAGAAATAAATGACTGGTTAAGGCTCTTTTGAGGAATCATATTCTTTATGTGGAAACATGGGAGAAATAGGATTATATGAGAATACATTATCCACATTTTTATAGATTGATTGAAAATATTGAGGATAAATTTTTTAATGGGAAGAGAATGTAATACATGATATTATATAATAGTAAATAAAAATTTCATCAAAGTATTATTGAAAAATTCTTACTTTATTATTTTATTATAATAGTACAACACATTTTGTTAAAAGAAAACAATAAGTAATTAAATTTATAATAAAAGCTAAAAATAGGTCCATAAAGAATGTAAAAATGTATGGAAACACCATAATATTATACTCTTGTAGATCATACTTGAAAAACAATAACAATTATATGAGATACATTTCTATTAAGAAGAAAACAATATCATTGAAATTCAAATGTTCTAAGAACTTATATAATGATTTTAAGGGAATTAGATGTTGGTGTGTATATATGATGATTAATATGACCTTTGGGGATTATATAATATTGGTCCATATTAATTCTATACATTATGAACATTGGTCAATATGACCAATTTTCATTATGACCATTGGTCAATATTACTATTTTTCAATTTGATCATTGGGCATTATGATTGTTGGATGTATATAATTTAATAATAGACTATCATGATTAGTCTATATTAATGATAATGATGGATAACTATTTATCATATAAGGTAGAAAATATGGATCCTAAAATTTGGAACATACCCTATTATGTTTATTTATCATAGCTTGGGAAAGAGTTAGCATTAATGAGGTTCTCCCTTGACCAAGCCCGAGAAGAACTCTAACAAGTAAAGTTGGAGAGGAACTGTCTATGAGATAAGTTCAAGTTAGCAGAAATCACCACCTGATCAATGATAGTTGAGATAACCCATGAATTTACCACGATTTAAAACCTTACCATTAGAGAATATGTTGGTGTGATTATATGATATTTTTCTTGTGGTTGAGTTCTGTTATATTTTAATTTTTTATGAAATTTAAATAATGTTTACTATTATACTTAATTTTTAATGAATGTATTGACCTAACATAAATGGTAAAATTATGGTAAATAGAGAATTAATTTGATAAAATTGATTGAATATTTGGAATAATGATGTCAAAATTATCCAAGGGGTAAAATTTATTATTTTTTTTTATTAAAATAGTAAAATACAACAAAAAAGGTGGAATAGAATAAATTATGATAAATATGATATATATGACATAATATTTAAGTAATCATGAATCATTTTAACCAAGGAAGTCATATTTCACTAATTTGTCAATAAAAACTATAATGTGGTGTTAAAGATGGTAGTGGAGCACAATGGTAATAACATAGCTCTGAAATAAAGTGGAATAATAAAATAATTAAGAAATTATAACATGAAATTACACTCACAACACCTATAAATACAAACCAATTATCTTATTATCACACAATATTTTTAAATTCACTCTTATTTTATGTCCAAGGAGTATCTACCCTATCTCTCTCTTCATTCTTGAAGAGTTTGGTTAGATCTAAGGTAGAGTTCCAATATAACTCTTTATTTATTATTTAAATTTCCTTATTTTTAATATCTTATAAAATTTAATTTTAAATGATTCATTGATATTTATCCATTTTATTATTATCCCATTTAACAATTATCATGGATACATTACCAAAACACCTTACTTTATACTCTTTTTATAAACAATTACTATACCGAAGTAAGGGTTGATTTTATCTCTCTTTGCAATTCCAATTTATAATACCATTGCCATATCCTTTTTAATACACACTTTATTATCCCATTATTATATTTAAATTATTTTATTTTCCATTATCAAGACATATAACCCATGTGATCATTCCTTCCACTCAAATTATACACAATTCATAAATTGGTACTATGAATAAACTTCATCATAGCCATAGAAATCCTATACTTTGGTTAATTAAAAGTATGTTATTTTATAAAGAAATACATCCCTATATGGATAATAAAATTGGACATGGTTTTATATTAGATAAATCTAGGGATAATAACCCTAAAAATAGTTAGTCGATTATATCTCAGTCATCATCCTGGTGCATGGTGAATGAGCCCTTACTATGCACCTAGGTTGACACTCCTGGGATATATTCTATGGATAATTATCATAAAAATTTATAAAAAAAATATAGCATTTAAATAGTGGATTATAATGTATATTTTTTTTATATCCCACAATTTCAAATACAATTTCCCAAAAACATTGAAAATCCTTAATCTTGATAAGTAACCATTAGATATAATTTCATATAAATCACTTATTGTGGATACATTTTGAAAATTGTGAATCCTTAATTATTTATTTAGAGGTGTTTTTGTAATTAAACAATAAATTTTTATTAATTCATTAACTGGGTAAATATATTTATAACATATATAATCTATTCTTTTATATGGTAAGATCATGTATGATAAGTTCTATTGGAAAAATGTGCCATGTATTTATAAGTTTTTCAACCTTGATCATTATTCCATGTATATCCTATAATAATTTGGTATGTGATGGAATGAATTGTAATTTTATATGATGTTTGGGGTCTAAAAATATATATTCTTTTAGTGTACTAGTAGGTCTCATGGGACAACTAAGTTAGGGTAATGGGAGCATCCATACCCTTTATTTATAATGTCATAACATAAGGACTCAATGATATAATTATGATGTTTGACATTATACAATTCCATATTTTAGATTATTTTGTGATCTACGTGAATATGAATATAACTTTCTTCCATGGATTAAACTTATGGGTTCAATTTCACTCATGATGTTTCCTAATCCATATTTATCTTTTATTATCTCATACTGTACATTTTACCCTTATTGGGCATTTAATCTCGCCACCTTTACTTTGTCTCCCCATTTCCTTGGGTAATGAAGTGGAAAAATTTAATTAAGAAAGGATAGAATTTTAGAATACGGATTTTTACATTCATTTTTTAAAACTTTAATGTACCTATTATATTTAGGAATACTAAACCCTTATCAATAGAATGTAATATATTGTACTCTGTTTTCCATGTAATAAATAATCAACAACTTTGGAAAACTAGGGTTGGGTTCATTATAAGTGTGGTAATGTATTGATAAATTATATTCTTTGATTAAATCTAACCATATCCTTGGTATAATATTCAAATAATTCCATGAGAATATATACTTTAAGATCTTATGATCGATATATATATTATAAAAACCAAAATTTTATGATATATTTCCCTTTAAATAAAATTTATTTGGTATCTTTCTTTACAAGAAAATCCAAGTTTAAATTAACTGAAAAAAGAAATTGAGATATTATTATGTGATAATAATATTATTTTTAAATCATTATGTCATCATTAGATTAGTTTTAATTTCTAGTAACTTTCTAAAAAAGTTAATTTTTTGATGAATAATGAAAATAATGATTTATAAAGAAGATCAATTTTTATTTATTTTCAAAGATTCATTTTTATTTTTATTGGTTTTAAAATTCCAATTTTTTTTAAATAATTTAATTTATAATTATGGGATCAACATTATACTATATCTTGGTATATAAATACTTTTACACATAAAATTTCATTTCTTAGGAATTTTTTTTTCATCATGCTTTGTGAGTATTTTATAAAATAATTTCTGAAACTTATAGAGATTGAAATTGATAAAATGTATTACATATTTTTAATTAAGGGGTTAAAAATTACTAAATAGGTCTATTTTTTGTTGGCATGACGAATAGTAGATGTGATAAAATTTATTATCTTAGTAAAGGGTAAATCATGTAATAAAAGTTAAAAATAATATGATAAGACATTAAAAATATATCAAACAATTTTATTTATTTAATTTTATGAGTATATTTAGTCCATAATCATACAAAAATATAAATTATGACCTTTTATCATTTATCTTTGATTTTTACCTTTATAATATTTAATTAAAGGATAAAGTCAAAAATGTCACATTCTTTCTTTTAATATCCATAATATTTTGTGACAAGGATAAATAAAATAATATTTGATTATAAATGGGTTTTTATATATAAATTAATTTTTTAATCATGTTTAAATTTTTTACTTTTTAGTGATTGAATAAGTAACATAAATTCTTGTGCAACCTGAATATAGTTATTGTGCAAGCAGTAGAAAAATCTTGTATGTGATTTTAAAAACTCTAAAATTTATTTTTTTATGGAGTTATAGTATCCCAAAAATAAAATAGATAAATATAACATATTAATGATGTTTTAAAGGCTTATATTTTAATTTAGTTTCTTTATATTATTTTCAATATAAAATTAAATGAATAGTTTTAAAAATGACATTATTAATATTTTATAGTAAATAATATTTTATTAAATGATTTAAGATTCAGAAAAATCATTTATTCATCCAAGTGAATGGGATATAGTGTAATACATCAACCATGGTACATTCATGGGACTTTTACCCTTTTATAGTAACATTATTGACCCTTAAAGGGTAGAAAAATTTAGTATTGTGGTTATTGTCAAAAGGGTTAACGAGGGGTTAAAATTAAAATAAAAGGGTGAAAACATAACCCAAACTTGTAAACATTTTATTTTATGAGATTATTTTGACTTATAATCATTCTATCTTTGAATTATATCAACTTTTATCCATTTTTTCATGAAAAATAATCTATATTAATGTAATAATTTATGAAATTCCAATAATTCCCCTCCTCTCACTTATAAAAGGACACCCCTTCTCTCTTTTATTTACACCACTTTGATAAACCAAGATAAAAAACCCATAATATTTATCTTCTAAAAATACTTATACAATTTATATAGGTTATTTTTTTCCTAAAATTCCAACCCTAAGTTCCTTAAGAGGAGATCTAAAGGAAGTCTACTGAAGAAGAGATAATCATCTTTACCGATCCTTTCAAGACTATTTCTTATTTAACTTCATATTAATCTGTTATAACCACACTAAATTAATATATAAATTACAATAAATATACTTATATTTTATTTTTATTATGTTATAACTATATTATATATCTTTTACATCCTAAAAAATTGAAAACATCGCTCATGCATACGTACCACTTACCATCTCCACCTAACAATGTAATTTGTTTTTCATCACCTCATTACTTGGATAGTTATATAGATGAAACTGATGTTTATATATCATATTTATAAAATAATTATTATTATTTTATTATAATATCACCTCACCCTTATTACCTTCAAATTCATTAGAAAATGTCAACGTCGCTCATGCGTACGTCTAGACTACCGCCTCCATGAAACAAAGTGATTTGATTTTCATTTACACTTTATATGGATTGTAATAAGCATTTATTTAATTTATATATAAGATATATATGATATAAAAATTATCCTGGAAAGGTGAATTAATATTTATGTTTCTTTAGTTCCATTTTTTAAAATGTGAAAACAACATCCATGTGTACATACAACTTATCACCTCCATGAACAGTGTAACCCATTTTTCTATATCTATATTTTATGGATGATTATAAATATTTAAATATTTAATATATTTTATTTTTATATCATGAATAAAATTATTGATATGATTCAAAAATGAAAAATAGATATGTATTCAAACTAATTAATCAAAATATACATGAAAAATGAAGTTGTTAACACCTGAAATAATGATAATAATAAAATATTGTTAACAAACAAGTGATAAAATGTAATAAATGGATAATATATTATATTACAGATATTTATATGGTTATGGTATGTATTTATAATAAATATAAAATTATTATACTGGATTTGAAAAGTTCTTATGAGGCAAGTCAAATTTGAGGTAAGGGATTTCCTCTCAATTTCCACTCCCTTGATACATATTTGGTATTATACCCCTATTTAATTTTATGTGGTTTATATAATGCCCATTTTATATATTTAACATTAATATATATTTATTAATTATGATTATATTTTAAATTAAATTTTAATAATTCAAGGGGTAACAATTTAAAATTTAATAAAGATTTTAAAATTTACTTTACAATATCATTTTTTCAGGATTGCATATATTTTTCATTAGAGGAACCTTGTAATCTATATTTAATAAAAAATATATATTTTCTTATCCTCTAGATATTTAAGGAGTTTCCATGTTTTATTCTAAATGTTACTCTCTTTTTCACTTGAATCAATCAAATAAATTTTTAAAAGAAAATCAGATATTTTTTCTCTCTCTTTGGATTGGATATATTTTTCTTCCAAATTCATAATTTTCAAAACTAGTTTAAAGAAGTCATTTTTATTTTTAAAAAAATATTTTAAGGATATTTTAAGTTACCCTTGAATTTTTAAATGGGTTTAAAGGAATATTTATAATGTTTTACGAAATATTTATTTTTGAATTTATTTATAAAAATTCAAAAGGAATGTTTCTTTTAAATATATAAGATATTAAAAGATTTTACTGCCTTTATAACTAATTTATGCTACTTATACTCTCATAAAAGTTTTCTGTAGTTTTTAAGAGAAAAATATTTAATGTAATATTATATAAATATTTAATTAAAATTTTCCAAAAACCTAGTTTTACAAAAAAACCAATATTTATGATGAATTAAAAGTGAACTTTCATTAATTTGGTGGTAATTAAGTTTCTCTAGAAGAATTCAATTTACTGTAATCATTAGATATTAAATTTATCTTAAATGTACATATTTTTTTATCATGGATATGATTATTTCCTAAATCCTATATCATTTTTATATTTAGTGTTTAAATTTTAAAGTTATTTGATTGACTGGAGAAATATTGATATTCTATATTATTTACTCAATATGGATATTTGCTGATAAGGAATATCATTCATGGATTACATTGATAATTCAATATATAAGGAATGAATTGGACATATAGTTATGGGTGAGAACTTGAATTATATATACCCTCAATGAATTAATAGGTCTCATGAGACATGTTAGTAGGTCAAATTAAATGGATTTATAGTGTACACCTAAACTATCTCAATAAAGGGTTTGAAGGTAAATATATCATTATGTTTGGAATCATGGAGTCCAATATTTATAATTTCCTTCATTGAGAATTAATTTATTATTATCCGTGATATTACTACATTGATATTACCCATGAATGAAATTTGTTTTGAAATTACTGATTAAATGGAATGTGGTTTTAGTTATTTACCTTTCTGTATTAATTATTCCTTATTTACTCAAGATAACATTCACTGTATGTTACCCTCACTGAGAATCTGAGATCAAAATTTATTTGTTTTCCTTTTCCCAAGATATAAAGAAAGATATTATTAATAATATCATGGATGCAATATTATTTCCTACACTATGTAGTTTATATATCCAATGTAATATGGGAGTCAGGTAAGCATTTGGTTCTTCAAGACTACTAAACTGAAAAGTCCTTTAGGATGAGATCCCTTGTATCTTATGAAATTGTATGAAATTATACACTCGATATGGGTTAATAGGGTTAGGTTTTCTATAGTTTTCATTAGAGTAAATTTTGTATAAATTTTTGGAACTATATTTTAAATAAACATAAATAACATAATAATTATGAAAATAATTTGCAGTATTTGAAAACATTTACCATTATAGGGTTTTTTATTTTATAGATCAATATTATTGATGATTATGAGCTAACTCTGTGTGTTTCATTATTTAATGATGGTGCTTAATGGAATAAAGGGAATAAAAAACCGTAGACAATATAGATATTTTTCTATTGAGAATGAAAATACAACTGGTGTTGGAATTGAGAAGATAATGGTTATATTAGGGTATCTGAATCAGGTTATGATGAATAACCTTGCTAGTATAGAGAAACATATTATTCCATAGTATGATTCACAAATGTATCATTTATTTATATGATATAAGCCTATATATTTTAATGGAAATAATAATCTATTTATAGTTGATCAATGGATTAAGTCCATTGAAAATATATTCTTGGCTTTAAGAAGTTACTTTGAATATTTTGAACCAACCTAAAATAGTCTTTTGGTGTGAGGGTGAACTTAATTCCAATTGAAATTACTTACATCATATGGGTTTTTATACCTATTTATGAGACATATTTATATTATTTGGTTTAGTAGAAAAACAAAATTGACGATACGACTATTGTATAAGATCTTGTTGATGTCTTTCTAAAAGAGTTTCCCAATCTTCCCTTGAACGATGAAGTTGAGTTTTCAGCAGAAATCATACATATTTATACACCTATTTTAAGGATCCATATAGAATGGTCCCAATTGAGTTAAAATAATTTAAGAAGTAAATATACAAGAATATAGATAAGGGATTCATTTTCCCTATTACCTCACCATAGGGTGTAACTATTTTTTTAATAATAAATACGCATCAATGAATATTTTCATTGATTATCAATAAATTAACAAGATAAATATTAAAAAAAAGTATCTTTTACCCTGTATCGATGATCTATTTTATCAATTATGAGGAGATAAATATTTTTTCATGATTCATCTTTGATATGGATATTATCAGTTAAGGGTAAAGAATTAGGATATACCCATGAAAACCATCCATATAAGGTATAATCATTATGAATTTACAGTAATTCTATTTGGACTTACCAATTATTTTTCTATCTTCATGGATTTAATGAATAGAGTCTTCAGGTATATCATTAATTAATTTTTGGGAGTATTTATAAATGATATTAATATATACTTTATTGAAAAAATTATATATTCATATATACATTCTAATAGAAATTAAGAGCATGAATAATATTTGATAATTGTGATGAATACCCTATAGAAGTATTAGTTGTATACAAAATTTTTCAAGTGTGAGTTTTGGATTCAAAAAGTTTTATTATTAGGTTATATAATCTCAAGTAAGTATATATTAGTTCATCCTTAAAATGAGGGAATTATTAAGTAATAACCTAGACTAACCATGGTAACTGAGAACTATAGTTTTCTTGGGATATATGGATACTACCAATGTTTTTTGAGAGATTTATAATGACTATATAATACACTCACTAAGTTAACTCGGAAGGGGGTTATATTCTTGTGGAAATATGAATGTATGGAGAATTTTGAATAACTAAAGAGAAGGCTGGTCAACTCTCCTATACTTACACTACCAGGTAGTAGAGAAGGTTTTATAATCTATATTGATTCATCAAATAAGGGGTTGGTCTGAATCCTCATATATAATTATATGGTGATAGAATATACCTCTTTCCAATTGAAAATTCATGAGTAAAATTACCTGACTCATGATTTGGAGCTGGCATCAGTAATTTTTTCATTGAAGATATAGAGTCATTATATATATATTGAAAAGTGTGATATATATACTGGTCATAAAAATTTTAAGGATATATTTACATATAAATAGGTGAATATAAGATATATAATATGGTTGGAGTTGATCAAATATTATGACTGCTTAATACATTACCATCCTGTGAAGGAGAAAAAGGTGATTGATGCTATGATCCAGAAAGACCATGCTAGACTTTATATAATTATGATTTAAAGAGATCGAATATTTATGGATTTGTAGAATTTTGATCTTTAAATATTGAGGAAAAAAGGTAAATCTTATCTTTCTCAGATTAATGTTCAACCATCCATAAATGAGAGGATTTAGAATGCACAAAAGGAAGATGTGGAACTATCAAAGAAGGTGAGGAATGTTACCAAGTTCAACCATGATCATACTAGAATGATAAGGTTTAGGAAAATATTATATCCCATCAACACTGAAGTTTAAAGATCTATTGGATAAAGATAATAGTCCATGATTATCTATTCATCCTAGAAGTATGAATATGCATAAAGATATGAAAAAATATTTATGTTGGTTTAACATGAAAATGGATATTTTAGAGTTTGTATCATAGTTCTTGGTGTGTCCACTAGTGATGGTCAAGAGACAGAATTATAAGGGGATGTTGCAACTATTACCATAACAAAAAATATAAATGGTAAAATATTACCAAGAATTTCATCATTAGACTCCCAAAAAAATTAAAGGTCATGATGATATTTGTGTTTCAGTCGAACACCTTACAAAATCAGTGCATTTTATCGCTATTAGAGAATATTTATATCTTGACCAGCTTACTCGACAATACATTAAGTAATTTATAAGATTTCATGAATTACCACTATAATTTATATAAGATCAAGATCCGAGGTTTACATTGAAGTTTTGGAGAATCCTTTAGTTGTATCTAGATATATTGTTGAGTTTCAGTATTATTTATCATCCTCAAAAAAATGGCCAGTCTAAGAGGACCATTAAAAATATATAATATATATTAATATATTTATATTTGGATTTAAAAGGTGGTTGAGATCAACACATTCCTTTGGTATAATTTTATTATAATAATAAATTTCACTCAAACATTTAGATGGATCCTTATGAAGAATTCTATGGAAGTAAGTGAAGAAGTCTAATGTTTTGGGATAAAGTCGGAGAAATAAATCTATAGTATTTGATCTAACTGATTAAATGGTTGAAAATTTTAGATCAATTCAACAACACATAATATAACAACCCCAAACCCATACTCCATGATCTAGTATTAAAAAAATATTTACATTTCAGAATTGATATCGATAAATGTGACCCAATTTTTTTCCATCCAAAACTTATAATAAAAGGAAATATTGGATTAATTACATACTCAAGGACAATTTATGTTTAGAGTTTTATAAAACTAGGAAACCATATTACATAAACAACTCTCAGGACATTAAGAGAATATTTTTCCTACTATACCCATCTTTTAATATTCAACATTAGGTCATAATCATCAACCATATAAAACCTTTCTAGAAATAATTCATTCAACATAATTCTTGATAAACTGAGAAAAATGAAATATAAGAAGTGTGAACTCAAATTCTCAGTAAGGGTAAACATAATCAATAAAAATTGAATTTTATTAGTGAGAAAAATACGATCATAATGGTTTAATGACATAATCCAAGTGCATGATTATAACATAAGATAAATCATACCCATAAATACTTAGATAACCAGTCATGAAACATGGAATAAGGCTACAAAAAAATACAAGAGTCATAGGAATCAATTATCATGATCTGTGTGATGTCAATCTTGATAAAGAAATCATTAAAACCTATATCAAGAATAAATTAAATGTTTTGGTATCTTGAGACATTATCTCCATAGAACCATTATATAACCCTTATAATTGGAATAACCATACGATCAACTTCTATAAACAATTACTTGGAGCGCTATTTGGGAACACCCATCATATAATATATCGGGATCACAAATGATCTATAATGGGGATCAACCCATACTATAAAAGATTTCCAGGAAATACAACATGAATAAAGTAAATAAAGGTTTAATCACATCATAAAACTTATAAAACAACCATTATTCCTTTCACAACTTTATTAACTAGTTTAAAATGAATGGGTTCCATGATAATCACATTGAAACAATCATAATCCATATAGATAAATAATGAGGATGAAATAATTAAAAAATATCTCCAGTGGATAATAATTAATACCAATGATTGTTAATGTTGATTAATTTAAATACCATTAAAAGGTCAAGAAAAACATTCTAGAATAAAATAACCTTTTTTATATTAAAAATAACTTTTAAAAACTAAAAATTCACCAAATATTGTGAAAATAATTTTCTATGAAAATAAAATTGGAAACATATAATTGAAACTTAAAGAAAAATAATGGACATGAAGGTGGGAAATTATGTTTATTTAGTAAACATTAAAATAAACATTCTTTTCAATCATTTTGTAAACAGAGTCAAAAATAACGCTTTTGGAAAACATTAAGAAATTTTATTTTTAAAAACTATTAAAAGGAGGTTAGACACCATGTGAAATAGATTTATGAAATAATTTATTTTTAAGAAAAATAAAAATATTTTATAAAACATGGATATAGAAGAGAAATATTCCAGATATAAAAGAAAATACAAGATCAGTATCACTTACAAGAGACTTGCTTGATGATTCTTTAATCAATAAGGCATGACATTTAAACTAACCATTTATACCACATTCATTACCATATTATAAGAAAATATACTTGGTTGAAGAAAATAATAGTATATGTTTTTCTCTAAAGGAACCTTGAACATAAACAATTATGAAAAGAAAATATATTGTAATATAAATCCTTTTCCACTTTAGTAATATTTTCAATCATAAGACCCATGAAATAATAAATTAAAATAAAAAAAGTAAATATCATGAAAATAAAGAGATTAATGATATAAAATTTAAAAGGGTAAGTATATACACATCCTAAAATAAGATAAATTTATTTTATTAAATGTATGTCCCACGGAAAGGGAATTTGAGATGAATAACCCTTACAATGATCATATCATTAAATTGATATTTAATAAATGGATATATTATGTGTAAAAAATATAAATCCAAAATTTTTAAATAAATAATAAAAAAATTTATATATAAATTCACACTTAATCATGTCATAACAAATTCAATGAAGAATGGTTATAACCCAACAAAATCAAATTGATTTAAGAAACCCTTTAACAATTAATAACTTTTAAGGAAAATAAACTTGGATGAAATAATTCAAGTTGAAAAATAGAACACCATTAAAAATTACTGATTCATGATATAACATAAAAATGGGGTAGCATATATACACCTCATAAAATAAATTATGTTTATAACAACAAAATAAACCTCAATTAAAGAAAATTGAGATGATATCCCTTACTAATTTGGTAATATATAGAAAAAAAACTTTTGAAATATAGATACTCATATTGATTTTCAAACCCTAATAATTTTCATGAAAATAATCATGAAATAAATTTAAGGTCATTATATACAACACATAATAAAAATAAGTGGTGGATACAAAATATGTCTCATAGAAATAAAAGTGAGAGAGAAATCCATTACTACTTTGGAAATCTATAGATAAAAATATAATTAAATAAATAAAATCATATGGATTTTTAAATCCAAATAATTTACCTGAAAATAAACATAAAATAAATTCATTGGAAGTATATATACCACAAGATATAAATAAGTGGTGAATATGGCATATGTCTCACCGAAATAAAAGTTAAATGAGAAACCCTCACTACTTTGGTAATCTATAGATCAAAACCTCTTGAAAGGTAGAAACTAATATGTATTTTAAAATCCCAATAATTTTCATGAAAATAATTATAAAATAAATTTATGTGTAATATATACACCACGAAAAAGTGGTGAATATAGAATATGTCTCACAAAACTAAAAGTGATATGAGAAACCCTTACCTAGAGTTCAAAATTTCCATGCATGTCCTTTTACTCATATATAGTAAGATTATATACATTATTTGATTTATTAATAGACTTTTATAGTTTTAATACCTTATACTTAAGTCATTTATTTTAATTACATATTTAAATATTTAATCAATTAAGTCCACGATAGGTGTTTTGAGGATATTCAGTCTATATTTTCACAACATCTTTCGTATGTTGACTATGTTTAGTGATCTCATTATTTCATCATATCTATAATAATAATAATTAAATAATTATAATTTTTATACATAAATTAGACTTTTGAAACCAACCATGAATAATGGTTATGAAAAATGAACTACGTTATAATGATGGATACGGTAGGCCATACGTACTGATTAACAATGTTTCCATTTTTCAATGATTATTATGTAAATAAGGTAATAATTATTTTATATTTAAAAAATTATAATAATATAATTAATATAATATTATTTATTTACATACATTTATATATATCATCCATGTGATGTGGTGATGAAAAAAGAATCACATCACTTTGTGAAGGTGGTAGTCCACACGTACACACGAACAACATTATAATCTTTCAAGGAATATAAAGGTAAGAATATAAATGTTATAGTATCTTTTAATAATGATAAATATGTCATTAATATAATATATAATCATTAAATACATCATTATGAACAACTATGGGAGGTGATGATGTAAAAAAATTGCATCGGTTCGCGAGGCCATAGTCCGACCTACACATGAATGATGGTTTCATTTATTATTTGATGGAAGAGAAGATAAATATAGGTTAAAAAAATTAAATAACAACATATAATTATATTTCATATAATTATTTCATTGTATAATCTCGTTTTAATAATATTTTAAGGATGTGGAATAAGAAATATAACAAAATGCTTGATTAAGAACGATACCTCTTGTTCGGATGACCTATTTAGGTTTCACCAAAATACCTCATAAGAGGGTTTTATAATAAAAAATGTGATTGTAGGACATGTGAAGGTAAGTTATTAATTTATTTTGATAGCTATGTACCCAAATAAAATGATCTGAATGCATTAATAAGAGAAGAGAGGGGTGGCCTTTTATAAGTGGGGGAAAGGAATCACTTAAATTTTTTGAAAAGAAAACACTATACCCACATTTTAAACATTATAAAAGGATTAAAAAAGGTATATTATTAATAATTTGATGATATAATTTTGGAATGTTCTTAGAAAATAATATTTATAAAAGTTTCTAGGTCATTTTAACCCTTATATTTTTAGTTTATCCCCTGCTAAACCCATTTTCACCTTAACTATGGTAAAAGATTTTTTATTGTTTTCACTATTCATTAAGACAAAAAATTAAGTTGAACATATTATATAGTATAAATTATTATGATTAAAAATATGGAATCAATTTTAAAAAAAATTAAGTTCACATAATTGGAAGAATTAAATTTAAAATAAAACCCACAAACCCGATAAAAAAATTGTTTTTCTATAAATGTATTTTTCAAGCACATGACAATCTTATATTTACTCTATGACTAGTAATAATAATTGTATGAATTCAAATTAATATTTATAGGTATATAATATAAATATTTTATTTAAATAATTTATAATTAGTGGTTATTTTAATTAATTATAATGGAAAAACATTATGCACTTGTTGGCGCCAAAAATGTGGCCCGAAAGGAAGGAACGAAAAAGACAGCCGGCGCGCTGCCTCGCGAAGCACAGCCGCGAAGCGCAGCCGCGAAGCACAGCCACGACGCGTCCCAACCATGGTGTCCCCACGAAGATCTAGAGGCGGTAATCCTCCGTGAACCCGTTTGACATTCGCGAGCCGCCGCGAAGCTCCAGAGGCGGTAATCCTCCGCGAACCCGTTTGACGTTCGCGAGCCGCCGCGAAGCCCCGCAGGCGGCGCGCGAGCCCTGCTTCGCGGCGCCCCTTCCCTATAAATACTCAACTCCCCCTGAGTCCCAAAGAGGGACGATCCGACCTTTCGGCTTCTCCTCTCCCGAATCGCGAAGCACGCTTTGCCCCGGGAATCATGAGCTCCGCGAGGTATTTTTACTTCGCGAGACGACTCTGCTTTGTCTCGTTTTGAGCCCCTCTTCCGAGAGGGATGCCCTTCGCGAAGCTCAAGGGCATTCGCGAAGGAAGGGGATTCCCAAGGGAACTCGGGCAGCCGCGGAGCACTTGTGATTCGCGAAACACCCAACCCATACGAGTAATCCCTATGCTAAGGCAGGATCGCTCCACCTCGCGAAGCACATTGCTTGGCAGGACCCTGCTTCGTGAACCACTCCTTCTTCGCGAGGCAGTGCTCCGCGAACACTGTTCCACTTCGCAAAGCACCTCCCACTTCCACCTATTCCCCATGCTAAGGCCAAGGCACCCCACTTCGCAAAGCACACTCCTCTGCTTAGCGATTCCTCTTTCCGTGCGACCCTCCAGGTTTGCACGATGTGATTTCAAAGTCCCATGGACAACACCTCCCGTAGCGTTGCATCGCCTAATGCTTCTTCGCATAGGCACGCTAACGGCTATTGCTTCTTCACATAGCCATGCTAACGTGGACCCCTCGATGGTTCGCCCCACTACCCCCCTTTACCATGGCCTTACCGGCACCTTCCCTTCCCCAAGGACCAGAGGGTACCGGTTATGTAAGTCCTAGGGGTGTGGAGTGAACCCACCTCATCTGAGCTGCAGGACGTTAAACTGCTAAGCACCACATCCTCATCACATGACGTTAAACTGTGACCCAACCTCGTCTCCCTCACGAAGGGTCCCCCCAGCTCGAACATTTTTTACACCACTAGTCTCCACGGGAATGGAACTCTTCCACACATGGAATGAGATCCTCCTTGTCGGAGTGGTGTATGTTCGCAGGGGAAGGGCTGCCTCAGAGCGTAAGCCCCTAACCTTTGGTACGGATGATTGCACACGTGCATCTCTGTACTTCCCCACTACCAAGGTCAGTGGAGGACGTGATAGGGAACGAGGCACCCCCCTCTGGGCCTCCATCCTGGAGTAAGTCCCAACACCATGGGCCACCCAACGCGTAAGACCCTTTTCGCTTCTCACGGACGCACCCTTCGCGACGTGATCGTCAGGTCCATGCAACCTCTTGTTTCTCACACCGAGCATGACTCACGTGGGCTTAGAGTGAGCACCGACCCTGACAAACCCATCTGAACTACGAGGACTTTGATCCATGTCAAGGCATGGTACGTAGGAAGCCTCCACGAGGTTCAAGCCCACCAATAGTGGACCAAGGTCTGCTTTCACGTCGGTTCACCGGCGAAACCCATATGAACTACGAGGTCTTTGATCCATGTCAAGGCATGGTATGTAGGAAGCCTCCACGAGGTTCAAGCCCACCCGTCGCTCATTCACGTCGGGTCCCATTCCAGTCCAGTGGTAAGCCATTGCGACCCAGCCATCCGAACTACGAGGTCTTTGATCCATGTCAAGGCATGGTACGTAGGAAGCCTCCATGAGGTTCAAGCCCACCCGTCGTTTATTCACGTCAGGGTTCACTATCGTCCCGCATGATGTTAAAATGTATTATCTGAACTACGAGGACTTTGATCCATGTCAAGGCATGGTACGTAGGAAGCCTCCATGAGGTTCAAGCCCACCAATAGTGGACCAAGGTCTACTTTCACGTCGGTACGCTGACGAAATTCATCGGGCCAAGGTCCAGCTTCACGTCGGTTTACCGGAACCATCCCAAACTACGCGGACTTTGATTCCCTACCACGGGGATACGTAGGAAGCCTCTTCAAGGCTCAATCCCAACTTCACTGTCGCCCCCCCCTGCGATGGTCCCATTTCACTCTCATCCGTCTCCGCTGGACGTTAAACTCGCGGCATACCCTGTGTTAAACACAGGAAGCTGAGGAAAACCTCAGATATGTGTCTATGACATGTAATTCCCTGCACTCGATGTGGGATGCCTCGGGCTTCCACGCCCTCGAGAAGCCTTGTGATCAAGGATAATAGACAGACATGCCAGGTACCCCAGCATCCAGACACGCTACTGATGCCTCAACGTGACTACTCCCCTGACCGAAGGTTGCTGCCCTGATTGGACCCTTTGGAATGTCCCGACAGAAGCAGTGTAATTAACCGGTGTCCATGGAAACATGGCACTGGGAAGAGTTTCACAAACTACGTATTAAATCTATAAGGGAGACCCAAACTAGGTGATGAGTTCTGAGGAGGAATCCACAGGAGGAAGAACCGACATCCCATCATCCCGTTTCGATCAAGGAGTAGACGTCCCTGAATAAGGAGCGAATGCCGCCTGCCTTTGGAAAGCGGGAATGCGGGGCAACAAAGCCGCGCGTCCCCCTGACGGACGGATGCGCGCACCCCGACGAAAGCGTCGGAAACAGAAATGGTGAACCCGACGTGAAATTCTTCTCCTCAGCATAGAGATTAGTAGCGTTCGAGACACCAGTAGATTGACGTGTCACTGGATCCTGATATCCGTTGCCTGGTCCCGCCAAGCAAATGGCGGGCCTGTCGTGAAACTCACCGACAGTCGGGGTAGTAGAACGTGGGGCACTCCGCTCTACAGCGTGTTGGTGTGGATCCTTCTCACAGACATGGAGGATGGAAGAACGCTGGGGCAATGGCTGTCAATCCTTTTCCTCTCAGCACTGATGAGTTGATCCCTTCGTTTTCCAGGAACCAGGTTGCTATTTCAGAGATGCGGTCACCATCCGCTCCTCGCCCGCGCAGGGGAAGGGGCAACACTACGACAACCACCCCACATGGCGCCACTACCGCCACGACGGCTGCCACGTCACGGAATACGGGGCGTCCACGTCCCCTTTCCCCATCAGAGGTCATCCAACGAAGGGTGATCAACAGCCTCGTGTGCAGGTACGAGGAGGAAGGGGTCATCCCGACCAGGGATATGGCCCGCTTGGACCTGGAAGCCTCCAGGCCCCGCCGTCAACGCCGCCCTAACAGGCCGCGCAGGGAGCCCCTGCTCCCCACCCCGACATTCAACCGTTTCGGGAGCCTATCCCCAGAACGCCTTGACGACTCCTCGCCTTACGCTGAAGAGGCAGGCGCTGTCCGGATCAGTCCGCTCAGGGCCCCGACCCGGGGCCCCCAGGCGAGAGCTCCCGTCCGGCCGCGTCAGCACCGCCGTCCGGCCCCGCAGGAAGAGCAAGCGGACTACGTCCCTGCGCCGCCTGCACCGGCTTGTCTGACCCGACGTCAGCACCGGGCCCGGGCTGAGGACGCTCGCTCAAGCGCGTCCACGTCGACAGCTACAGTGGCCCGAGCCACCGCCAACGTACATTATGAAGCCCCCGCGTACATCGAGCAGGGGCACCCCTTCGCCCAACCAAGATTGAGACCCCAACCGCCCCATGGGCAGGCTGGGTTGACTCTCCGGGTTGCAGGCCCAAGTAGTGATCACCGCGAGCTAACCCGCGGTGATGCCACCCCAAACGAAAGCCCTCCCCGTACCACTACTCCACAGAGCGTGGGCCTTCCCCGCTCCGAGGTTCGTCATGGAGGCATGCCTCGTGCTGCCCCCATCCTGCAGGAGGACCTGCCCCGCGGCAGTGATGCTCAGCGCGGAAACATTTCCCGCACCCGCTGTACGGGGTATGGGGTCCATCCTTCTGAAGGCACCGTCCATCCAGTCCTTCTCCAATGTCGGGGCCCTCCCTACGTCCTCTCTGCAACCGGCGAAGGTCCTCCTCGCCCCAGCAACCCGAGGAGTGAAGGTCGGCCTCGCTCCACTCGCATCGACCATGGAGGTCTTCCCCATGCTCCTGCCAGTTCCAACAGAGGCCCTGCCCACATGGGTACTGTTCATGGAGGTCCTCCCCATGTACCCTTCGACATTTTCCCTGGTGCCCCTCGCACCCCGGCTGTCTCGAGTGGGGGCCCTCTCCGCCACGGCGCCAACGCCACCCCGAGGCTGCCTGATAGGGGTCAACCCTGTCCCGAAGAGCCACCCAGGGGCAGAAGAGCGGGTCTTCACCGCCACAAGAAGAATCCTGGGAAGGCCTAGGTGGAGATCAAACCTGTCTGCTTCTCCGATTTGGAAGCGGAATATGATTCAGCGATGGAACCTTCCCCCGGTTCCTCCGTATCAAGGACCGGGGCGGGAACCAGACGCGTCAGCCTCGTTCTCCCAGAACATGAGGTCCACCGGATCCCCATCTCCCTCCGCAGATACATCCAGGAGGAAGAGATTCTGAGAACATCACAGGTTTCGACCGCGCAGTCACCACCATCGTCACCCGAAGCGCCCTCTACCTCTACTCGGGATCACGAGGAGCTGTTTTGGGGGTCAACGGTGGTAGAGCCACGACATGACCGGACACCGGTAACGGCGATTCCCATACCCAAAGTAGTGGCTGTTAGCCCGTCCTATCGTGACATTGTGGTCAGGTCACCTCGCTCTTCAGAGGAAGGCCCAGAATTCCTTGGCCAGTATGCTCGCTCGCCGTATTCTCCACCGCCGAGTTTGCTATCCCAGAGGTCCGCCTCGGTACCGCTACCGGTCCCTCATCCGCCCCCGGTTGATGAGTGGGGTAATGTAGGGACGAACCCCGAGGACGAACCCAGGAGCTTCTGGAGTATTCTTGCAGCGGACTACTTCCCAGAGAAGTTCTGGCCTACGGCGGCGCTGAATTTCCGCGTACCCGAGTCACTTACCCCTGAAGAAGTGGGATGCTTTTGTCGAACCCTGTGGGTGACGCACTTCCACCTCCGCTGTGAACAGGTAGTATACCCCAGGAGTCGAGAGCACTTCGAGGAGATTGGAAAACAGTGCTGCCTGATTGATGCAGCGGCGCTCCTTGTGGCCCAGCACCCCGAGTCGCCCGGTCACCAGAGTGCCCTCCAACGAAAATGCGTTCAGAGTTTCAAGGCACTCCGCAAGATCGTCAGGGAAGCCACCCCCCATGTGCAAGTCCGTGGTTGGGGACACTATGCTGCCCTTCTGTTCGATCCTATTCGACGACAACCCGATTCGCTATGCGACATCGAGGACATGCCCTTGAGAGGAATCGCGGTCCACATGGCCGACATTGTGGACAGGGAAGACGAACTGGAACTCCTTGATGGAGGCTTCCCCCCAGAGGGTGCACCGCCACTACTCGACCCATCAGAGAGAGTTACCCGTCAGCAGAGGAACCTGCTAGGCCTCCCCGTACCCACAGAGTCACTGGTACTCGGTCGAAACACCGGCAAAGGTAAAAGCACGTCGGAATCGTCAAGAACTCCGACCCGTCCGCCTCTGTGCAGAAAACGGACGAGGATCCTGAGAAGGCCGCGTTACGCCAGCAGCTTGCTGAGCAGAAGAGGCTGGTTGACGAACTATTGGCTGAGCGCGCCGCAGAGCGGCGACCCGACTATGGTAATCCCAGGCCGGGGCAGCAGGGGCAGGAACGATTTCCCCCCGGTGAGATGCCTCCGGGCAACCCTGATCATGCTTCTGCCACGGACAGGGCGGAAGCCAGAACATACGGCAAGAGGGCGTGATACGTCTCGCCAAACCCCCCTGAGCGACGGGGCAATCTGAAGAATCCAACCCGGGTTCCCCCGGTCGCCCAGCAGGTCGTCCAGCCAGTCGACCCGCGAGCAGCCGAAGCTGTCTACCGTGTTGAAGAACCTGGCGATGCGCTTGTGGTTAGGGATCCCCGTCAAGACAGGGACCCCCACCCGGAGGACCTTATTGCAGCACTCGCAGCCCGCCTCGAGGCGTTGGAAACACGGCAGGTTGCGGTCCCACCGGATGGCAAGCCTTATCCCGCGTGGGTGGATGATATGCCCGCGCCTCTGGGTTTTGGGAACCCCACTTTCTTGCCTTTTAACGGGACAGGGGACCCACCCCAGCACTTGGCTCATTTCTCTTCCAGGTGTGGCCCCATGCTGGGGACCCCGGCTCAGCAAGAAGCCGCTAAGCTCCGATGTTTTGTACAGACATTGGAAGGTCCGGCATTCGTCTGGTACAGCCAGCTCCCTATCGGATCAGTGACCGGTTGGGAGGATCTTTGCCGGCAGTTCTTATACCAGTTCAGCTCCACCACGCGAAAGACCAGCATTGCGGACCTCTTCAAGTGCAAACAGAGGCCTGATGAGCGGGTTGCAGACTTCATCGCCCGGTGGAAAGGACTTACGTATTCCCTCGATATGCCACTGACTCAGGAGCAATTACTGACGATGTGTGTGGGGAACGTCAAGACAGAGCTGGTACCCTCCTTGATTACCCAGAACTACCCTGGAGGGTTCAGAGATTTCTCGGATAAGGCCCAGCGCCTCGAGGAAACCCTGCAACAGGCTAGTCAGGCACGTTTGCTGCCCCCTATGATCCCAGCCAGGAGGGCCGCCAGGGCTGAACCCGCCGCGGTGGCTCAAATAGAAGCCCCGAGGCAGCTGGAATTGCTACCAGCGGCACCACCCCCGCAACCCCACAGAGGTCCTCCACCTCAAGCACAGGCTCCTGCCCAGCAGCGACCGCCTCAGAACCGACAGGTTCCCCCGCGCAATGCGCCACCGCCACCTAGGCGAGACAACCAGGCGCCGCCTCCTCGGCAGGCCCCTCCGGTCCCTCGACAGGACCAGGCCCCCCGGGCTCCCTACCCAGAAATAAAGTACCATACCTATTCGTTCAACGAAAATCAGGTCCCTGGCTACTTCTGAAGTGCTCTAGAGCAAGGGATCGTGCGTCTGCCTGAGTGCAGGAGGCCGGCAGAGGCGCATCTCACCGATCACCCCAACTACTGCCCTTATCATCGAATCCTGGGGCACACCCTCAAGCGATGCTATGTGTTTAAAGACTGGCTTCAGGACCAGGTCAACAACAACATAGTCAAGTTGGGCCCAGCGCCAGTGCAAGTGGCAGGCGTCTTTGCAGGATCAGAAATTGGCAGCGACAGCGAAGGTGAGTGGAAGCAGGTCCCTAGCCGCGGATCCCAGAAATATGACGATTGGATGGCTCGAAAAACTGTCGTCCGTGCCCAGGGTATCATCCAGGCACGCCCGAAGCAGTCAGAACCTTCAGAAGAAGTAGCCGGTGCCTCCACGTCGTCTTCACAGTCAACTTCTGCCCAAAAGGGCAAGCAGCGGCGACACAAGAAGAAGCAACGTGCACCGCCAGTGCTGTCGCCGTCCCGCACTCTCGGCGACTTTATGCCTCCCGAAATGGGGATTCCTCCCAGAATCCGCCCAGCGGTGGATGATTCTTCGAGTGACAGTCAAGGGTATGCTTCGGTTAACACCGTGGAGCTGGTAAAGCCCTATATGACCCCCGACAAGGGGGAACCCCAGGCAGACCTCCCCAACATTCCCAGCCGACGTCAACGTCAGTGGAATCGCAATCGCGCCGGTCATCGAGGCACGTCAGCAGGCACTTGTGGCCAAGCCGTGCACGCTGCCGAGACCAGGCAGCAGGCTCAACGCAGATCTCAGCATGCGTAAACCCATCCAACACCCTCGGCTCTGCCTCCACCGCCGTTCATGCTACTGGATCGGGGGGAGCTGCCTCGTCCGTATCATGGTCAGTCTTGCCCGGCTACAGGCCAGCCTCTGCTGTCCGATCCTAGCCCAGCGACTACTCTCCAGGCTTCTACTAGCAGACAGCAGGACGTACCCAGTGCTAGCCGACCGCCAGTTCAACCGGCAGGACCCGCTGTGCATCCAAATGCCGAAAGACCTCCTGTAAGCAGAGGTTCGCGTTTGGCACGAAAGTACGATGTTCTGAAGCACCTGGCTGGCATCCCAGCTAGGCTTTCCATCCTTGAAGCCCTGCGCCTGTCATCTGAAATGCGCGAGGCACTTGCCGAGGCCCTAAGGAGCCCCCTCCAGTTCGAGACAGAAGTAGCAGCTGCGGAAGCCTTCCATACTGAGACGATTGAAGACGCCGAATGTTAGGCGGTTATCTCGTTCTCCGGTGAAGATGAAGATTTTCCCATACGGGGGCACATTCGCCCACTGTATATCACTGGCCACTTCAACGGTGTGGAAGTCCGCCGATGCCTCGTTGACACGGGTTCTGGAATCAATCTAATTCCAACCCGGACGCTGCGAAAACTGGGTCTGTCCGAAGGAGATTTAACTCCCTCTGATCTCAGGATCCAGGGGTACGACAGGACAGAGCAAACCCCAGTCAGCAAGATCCGTCTGAAGACTCAGTTTGGTGGCTTGATTGCCAGCACCGAGTTCATGGTTGTTTCTCAGGACACCGCCTACAATGCGTTGATGGGTAGCCCATGGCTCCATCTGCGTGCAGCGGTCCCCTCGTCGTATCACCAGTGCCTCAAGTACTCGCTCAATGGTCGAGTAGGCGTGCTCCACGGAGACGCGTCCCCTTTCGCTTCTTGTGAGGCCCGCTATCTGGATGCGGGTTATTACAAAAGTAAGGACAAGAAAATCCTGGTAAGCGAGGATGAGCCCGCCCCGATCACAAGTGATCCCTGGGCAAGCATGGATGACGCCTACATCCTCCCGATCCACCGGTTGGAGGCCACGACCCCCAACATGGGGCAATGTTTCGTTGTTTCGGGTACGCAAGGAGGGCATGTTCCCGTGTCCAAGCGACGGCGGAAAATCACCTCGTACTCCTACATCAACCAGGCTCAGGTGATCCCGGAACCTCCTACCCCTATACGGTACCGGGACGTCAAGCTCATGACAACGACGGTGCGCCATACGTGTCTATTCCGCCGGGCTGGAATTAACCGACTCAGGCCGACACGTCACCACTGCTTTGATATCATCAAGCGTGGCCCCTTAGGCCGAAGGCCAGATGGGATCGGATCAAATGCATTCATTGCTATGGTCTCAACGACAAGTGAGTCTCCTGATGTGATGACCGCTGCTGCCCAAGCCGGCACCAGCTGCCCCCTGGGTTTTGAGAGCCCAGAAGTATCTCCCATCGCGGGAAGTCCCCCCACGGCTGGGGAGGAAGACTTGGAGGATGCTCCCCCAGCCTTTGAATAAGGCGTCTCTACCACGATTGATGAACTGGTACAGGTGAACCTTGGTAGCGAGGAAAATCCAAGACCCACATTGATCAGTGCGGCCATGTCCCTCGAGGAGCGGCAGCAGTATGTGGACTTCCTCAAACAGCACCGCGATGTGTTTTCCTGGAGTTACGATGAGATGCCAGGGCTGGATCCCCAAGTGGCCGTCCACTGTCTGGGTCTCCCAGCAAAACACCGTGGGTTCAAGCAGCCTCCCAGGAAAATGCACCCTTCTCATGGTGCTATGGTGGAGGCCGAAGTTGACAAGCTTATCAAAGCCAACTTCATTAAGGAGGTCCAGTACCCCAAATGGCTCACCAACATTGTGCCGGTTAGGAAGAAGAATGGGCAGATCAGAGTCTGCATCGACTTCCGCGATCTCAATCGCCACTGCCCAAAGGATGACTTCCCACTCCCAGTGACGGAGCTGTTGATTGACTCCACGGCCGGGTTCCAAGCCCTCTATTTCATGGATGGGTATTTCGGGTATAACCAGATCCGGATGGCCCCCGAAGACGAGGAGTCCACTGCCTTCAGGGCTCCCCAGGGTACCTTTTGCTACCGGGTAATGCCATTCGGTTTGAAAAATGCAGGTGCCACTTATCAGAGGGCCATGCATCGCATATTCAAACCGATCCTCGGGACATTGGTGGAATGCTACGTGGATGACCTTGTAGTCAAATCACGCCAGCGCCAGTACAATCTCAAAGACCTTGAGAAAGTGTTCGGTTTCCTCCGTTCCCGTCACCTGAAGATGAACCCACTGAAGTGTGCCTTCGGAGTCACCTCCGGGAAGTTTCTGGGCTTCGTTGTCAGATACCGAGGTATCGAGATCGACCCGGAGAAGATCAAGGCCATCAGCCAAATGCCTCCCCCGAGCAACATTCGGGAGCTTCGAGGCCTGCAAGGCCACTTAGCCTATATACGCCGATTCGTTGCAAATTTGGCTGGCAAGTGTAAGCCCTTTTCCCGGCTCATGAAGAAAGACGCTACCTGCGAATGGGATGAGGAGTGTCGGGCCGCCTTCGAGGAAATCAAGCAGTATCTGCTCCAACCTCCGGTCTTGATGCCACCCGTCTCCGGAAAGCCGCTGGTCCTTTATGTGACCGCCCTGGAGAGATCCCTCGGTGCGCTGCTCACCCAGAAGAATAACGAGGGTACTGAGAACAGTCTCTACTATCTCAGCCGCATGCTTCTCGATACGGAGGTCAGATACTCCCCTATCGAAAAGAGCTGCCTTGCGCTCGTCTTTGCCGTGCAGAAGTTGCGACACTACCTGCAACACCACGAGGTACAATTGATCTCTCGGGTAGATCCGCTGAAGTAAATCCTAAACCGCCCCATGCTGACTGGCCGACTAGCACGGTGGGCGGTGATTCTCCAGCAGTTTGATATCAGGTTCGTGCCTCAGAAGGCCGTTAAGGGACAGGCGTTGGCAGACTTTTTAGCTACCCATCCAACCCCCGTGGATCAATCCCCGGACCTAGACTTCCCCGACGAGACGATCCTCTCAGTTGATCATGCTGTCCCGTGTTGGAAAATGCATTTCGACGGCACCTCCCGGAGTCCCACCGGTAGAAGGCTCAATGACCCCAAGCTCAACAGAGTGGGTCTGGGTATTGTTTTCATTACCCCGGCGCAAGCCGTCCTGCCATACTCGTTCCTGTTGTCAGAAGGTTGTACGAACAATGAGGCAGAGTACCAAGCTCTCATCACCGGCCTCGAGTTGGCCCTTGAGATCCATGTTCCCCATCTACATGTGAAGGGAGATTCCGAGCTGGTAATCAAACAGGTTAATGGAGACGACGTTGTCAGGAAGCCAGAGCTTGCACCATTGCTGGAGTACACCCTCCTCCTAATGGCCCAGTTCTCTTCTCGGCCAAAGGTTACCCATGTCCCACGGTCGCAGAACGGCCAAGCGGACGCCCTGGCTGGCTTAGCCGCGTCGCTCGCAGAACCCGAGCAAGATGATTTGGTCATACACGTGGCCCACCGGAGAGTCATTGCTCCCGTCACCCAAGAGGACCGTGATAGCCTGCGGGTAAGTCATCTCACCGCCGGACCCTCCATATCGGGAGTCCTGGGTTCTTCAGACGCAGTGGTTGAAGCCACCCCCGACTGGAGAACACCTTTTGTCGAGTATCTCCAAAATGGTCAGCTCCCGGACGACCGGGCTGAGCGCGAGCGAATCCGACGCCGCACACTTCAATTCACCCTTCAGAGCGGCCCTAGTCTTGAGCAGATCCTCTATAAGCGGAGTTTCGATGGTGTCCTCCTCCGTTGCATCCAAGGAGTAGAGATACCTCAAGTTATGCAAGAGGTTCACGCCGGTTCCTGTGGTGCCCATCAAGCTGGGCCGAAGCTGTCCCATCAAATCCGGAGGTTAGGGTACTTCTGGCCCTCCATGATCCACGATTGCATTGGATATGCCAAGAGATGACACGCGTGCCAAGTACACGCCAACTTCTTGCATCGGCCGCCAGAACCCCTCCACCCCACCAAGTACTCTTGGCCATTTGCGGTATGGGGACTCGATGTAGTGGGACCGTATCCACTGGCAACAGCCCGCCAGTGTAGGTTCATCCTAACTGCTACAGATTTCTTCTCCAAGTGGGCAGAAGCAGTTCCGCTCAAAGAGGTCAAGGCCCGTTCCATCGTTGACTTTGTGAGCTCCAACATTATCCACCGGTTTGGGGTCCCTCACGCCGTCCTCACTGACAACGGCACCAACTTCTGAACAACTAAATTGAAGAAATTGTACGCTAAGTACGACATCCGGTCAAACCATACCTCCCGCTACCACGCGCAGGCGAATGGACAGATCGAGGCTTTCAACAAGACCCTCTCTAACATTCTGCAGAAGATGGTTGGTCAGAACAAGAAAAGTTGGCCGGACAAGCTCCCCAACGCCCTCTGGGCTTACCGGACGATGACTCGCAACTCTACCCAGGTGACCCCATATTCCCTGGTGTATGGAGCCGAGGCCGTCCTACCCATTGAGATCCAGCTGCCATCGCTACGCACTGCAGTTTATGATCACCAGACCTCAGATAAGGTAGCCGAGATCCGTCTAGCTGAATTAGAGGCACTGGACGAGAACCGGCTTCATGCCCTGCACAATCTGGAAAGGCATCAGGACAAGATAGCGAGAGCTTTTGACAAGAAGGTTCGTCTCCGCTCTTTTCTACAGGGTGACCTGGTACTGGCCCTTCGAGCGCCAATGATTCCCGTTAGGAAACCACCCAAGTTAGAACCCAAATGGGAGGGGCCTTATATCATCCATAAGGTTTACCCCAACGGAGCATACTCCTTGGTGACCACAGATGGAGAGCGTGTAACTCCTCCCACCAATGCCAAATTCCTCAAGCGATACTTTGCCTAGGGCAAAAAAGTGGTCCTGCACGACCCTAAACTGCGACTTGGTCCCGCATGACCTTAAACTGCCTCTCCGTCCTCACTACAAGACGTTAAACTGCAAGCCAGTCAAGTCTTCCTGACCGAGGCTCTGCCTCAGGCCCCTCGACCTCTTTGGGCCCCTGGCCCCGTCTTCACCGCGGTTTGGCCCCAGGCCCCCTCGTTTCTCTCCGACTTACCCTCTTACGGGATCGTACGGTACGGTGTAGGACTACGTCCTCACATTGGTATCATGTACCATACCGTACACATCCCCGAAAGAGATGCCCCTCATCCCGCATGACGTTAAACTGCATGTCAAGAACTACGTATGGCTTGATTCTCATCCTTATGAGATATGTAGGAACGCTCGGACGCCTCGCCTTGAGCCCAGCCCCAAGCTTTTCTCTTCCGCTATTCCCCCTGGGGATAGTCTCCTTGGAGGATCTTTGTGTAGCAGGGAGTAGGCTTTCTTGGCCCCGCTCATGCAACCCCACTCACACAATGATTGTAAAGGTCGCACCATGCGCCCACTCCCGTTCTTCTACCCTCCCACGTCCTCACCGCATGACGCTAAACTGCATGGCCTTCAAGAACTATGTATGGATTGATTCTCATCCTTATGAGATACGTAGGAACGCCCGGACATTTCGTCCGTTGGCCCAGCCCAAAAGCCAAAATCTTCTCCTCAGGTCAATACATGGCAGGGCGCACACTTTTGCCCCGACCCACGTCGAGCAAGCCTCGACCCGGCTGCACATTCCCCCCTGGAGGTGTTTGCCCCTTTCGTGGATGGACGCAACTGAACTTCACCCACTCCTTGACTGGGATTCTATCACCTTTCACACCCGGAGGGACCCCCAAGGACGGCCTGGATACAATGCCCAAGGGCTCTCCTACCGATACGGGCCAACGCCCCCCAGGGTTTCGGACAACAAACCGATAAAATCCCGCACTGCAAATATGGTCAGCGGTCGATGCTCGTTTGTTGTTCCCACCTCAGGCTAACACGATACAGACGCTGTGTTTCCATCATGGATAACAGTTTTCCTCTGTCGTCACGCCAACCCATTAAGTCCAAATACCGGGTACACGATTCACACCCTTCATCACTTCATCATGTCCAAGTAGAGTCTCGGGAATCTTGGTACTTTTCCCCCATGCACGTCTGCGCGTTCGAGGAACAAGCTACATCCAAAGCGTCCTTTGGAACTCTCTGCTGACTCCCCATTGGTGGACGCCCCAAGTATTGCAATAAGGATACCCCCCTTGTTTCCCACACCGAGTTTATCTCACGTGGGCTTAGGGATTGGGTTGACATCTGTGCTTACTCGGGAGTTGTCACCACCCACGGTCCGAGCTCTAAGACCATAAACTAAGATTCTCATCTGGAACTACGTTCAGCATGATTCCTATCCCGATAGGATACGTAGGGATGCTCGGACCCCTTGTCTCTGGGCCCAGCTTGAGTTCAGCAAATTTACCCCTCTAATCCTGCCTTCAGGACCCCGATCACAGGGCTGCGTGGGGTGATGTAGGACTACGTCCTCATTCACGTCGGGTTTGCAATAGCTGCACCACGCACGCCCCCATTCTGAGGTTCAGTTCTCCTGTTCTCTGTCCTACATGACGTTAAAAGGCACCCTTTAGAACTACGTATGGCTTGATTCCCATCCTAATGGGATACGAAGGACCACCTGAATGTCTAAGATTCGGGTCCAGCCCCACCTCTTGGAGATCTCCTGATTTCCCGGTCACCTAGGCCACTTGGTCCATCCCTCTCCAGCAGGGGGGTGTGTAGGTATGATACAAGGTTTTGGGCACCATGCCCCCTTCCCTTGGGAATCTGCCATCTCTCGATCACCCTCAAGGTTGAGTCCCTTGACTCCCTGCAGTGGTTCACCCATGTATTAAGAGCGCTCTGGTCTAGGACCAAGAGTGTCAGATTCAACTTGATCAAGTTCCTTCCACTTGTCAAGCTTCGTGTTCCTTTCTATTCGGACTTCCATCATCTTTCACACCCGGAGGGACCGCCAAGAACGGCCCGGATACAACGCCCAAGGGCTCTCCTACCGATACGGGCCAACGCCCTCCAGGGTTTCGGACAACAAATCGATAAAATCCCGCGTTGTGAATATGGTCAGCGGTCGATGCTCGTTTTGTTAATCCTCATTTCAGGCTAACGTGACAGGATGTTGTGTTGCGAACATGGTCAGCAGTAATCCTCTGTCGTCACGCCAGCCCCTTCAGTCCTTGAATGTTGGTTGCATGATTCACATCATTTTCCACCCCATCATGTCCAGGTGGAATCTCGACACTTTTGGCACTATCCCTCAGTGCACCTTTGCATGCTAGGGGGACAAAGCTGCAATCTGGCGCCCTTTGGGGCTCCCATGGTCCGAGCTCTAAGACCATAAACTAAGATCCATTCGGGACTACGTTCAACTTGATTCCCATCCTCATGGGACACGTAGGACCGCCCAGACGCCCTGTCTCTGGGTACAACCCATTCAGGAAGCCAGTCTCTCTCCCTGTTTCACCTCCATGTAGGCCCCTTGGCTAAAGGTTCCCCTCTCTGGATGGCGTACAATTTGATGTGGGATCAGGTCTCTGTCGACTGTGTTTTATAACACTGCGCACATTTCCCGCCTAGCATCGTCTCTGCTACATCCGCGCTGCATGACGATAAAATGCATGCTTGGTCCTATCATATGACCCTAAACTGTGACATTATCGTCCTGGCCGCACGACGAAAAATGGCACTGCATTGTGGTGACCTCGTTGTAGAGGACATCACGTTGGGTATTGGTCACGTGCCATGCCATTTGTCAACGCCCATCACGGCTTGATTCTTGTGGCGACATCACGACCTACTGTTCTAGGCCGGTCGCTTCACAAAAAAAAAACCATTCACCTTAAAGAAAAAACAAGATACATCAAATTCCGCTTCTCTTAGTGCAAGGGATATGCCCACACTTCCCTTTTCCCCTGGCACTGGTACCTTACCGTGCCACCTTCCAGAACTATGTATGGCTTGATTCTCATCCTTATGAGATACGTAGGAGTGCCCGGGTACTTCCCCGCGGGCCCAGCCTAACCCTTGTGTTCGGTCCCTCGACTCGAGCATTTCCTCGGAGAATGCATAGTAAGTAGGACTATGTCCTCATTCACGTCAGGTTTTGATGACATGCATCCCCTGATCCCTTTTTCCCATCCATGGTCTGAGTTCTATGACCATAAACTAAGATCTCCCCAAGGTAAAGGAATCTGCTCCCTCTCTCTAATATGTTTCATTACCGTATTCAGGTGTGTTCTGAAAAAGACCCCGAAGCGTGGGATTTTCACAGGGACATTATTCTCATCTCATGACCGAGATTCGTGAGCTCGCTATTTGGATCCTCATCCTCTTCCGCATCCAAAAGGACCCTCGGACGACGTGGATATTAAGCTTAAGGGCTCTCCATGAATGCTGGACCTAAGGGCCCTTCAATCGTTTCAGGCCAACGTCCCTATGGATATCTGACAACATTTGTGACATGGTCCCGTGTTTCGAACATGGTCAACGGTCGACCCTCATTTGTTTGTCCCCATTTTAGGCTAACGCGATAGGATGCTGTGTTGTGAACATGGTCATCAGTAATCCTCCATCGTCATGCCGCCGTCATCGTGATCCGAATCTCGAGCGTCATGATTCACACATTTCCACTCCCTCATGTTCAAGTGGAACTCCATCATACTTGGCTCTTCCTCTTCGCGCATCTAGGTGCGCTAAATGATCGTGTTAGTGTCATTGGGCCGGTAGTCACCGAGTGTCCCTTTGTCCTAACCTGCCCCCTTTGTGTCGGGAAATTCCCACCACTACTGCTTGTTTCCCACACCGAGCGTGACTCACGTGGGCTTAGTAGTTTTGGCTGGATGTGTACCAACACGGTCAGGCTGCTCCTCGTCCAGTATGACGTTAAATTGCGCTTCCAGAACTACGTGCGGTTTGATTACCATCATCACGTGGGATACGTAGATACACCCAGACATTTTACCTAGGGTTCAGCCCCTGGAATCCCGAAATCTTGTTCCTCCCCATTTCCAGCCCTCGGCAGAGAGGCCCTATCTGGAAGAAAGAACGATCTGTGGTCATACCAATGCGCCCATCTGGCGTACTCCCACCACAGTGGTGTAACTACCGAAGTGTTGGATTCTGTTTGAACAACCCACCACTCCATGTTCCACGCTTTGCGTGTCCCTTATTCGGACCCTCGTCCTCTTTAATGTCTGAAAGAACCCCCTAACGGCCTGGTCTTATGCCGCATCGGCTCACCTACCGTCCTGGGCCAACGTTCCGGAAGACTGGTCATGTTTGGAGGGACCCCCAATAACGGTCTGGATACTACGCCCAAGGGCTCTCCTACCGTTATGGGCCAATGTCCTGAAGGATTGATCGACAAAAAATTGATAAAATCCCGCGTTGCGAATATGGTCAGCGGTCGATGCTCATTTGTTGTCCCCATTTCAGGCTAACCCAGTAAGGATACCGTTTGTCCGCCACGGTTAGCAGTTGTCCTTTATTGTCACGCCATTCCCACAGTGTTCCAAATTTGGATATCGTGATTCACACTTCCCATTTTCATCTGTTTGAACCGATTTCAGTGCCCCTGGTGTTGCCCCGTTCGTGCATAAGAGCACGTTGGAGAAATGGTAATTCGGCTATCCTGGAAGTTCCTCCTCCGATCAAGCCTTCCCCATCTTTCGGGAATCTGGACTGGTTTGGGGGAATTGTCGCCAAACGTCCCGCATACATTGTAGGGATGTAACAAGGCAATTCAACAGTGGAAATCGTGCGTGCCACGGAACTCAAAACAAAGGAGAAAGAAAGAGTTGAAGCACAAAAGTGTTAATAAAAGTTTCTTTCGGGTTCGCTACAATACTCGGGGGTTGGCTTCCCCCATGGACGGGTTGACCCCGTCAAAAGAGCGCTGCAGCTCCGCCACCCGCTGACTTGCGGCGTCCAAAGCCTGTTGCCGCTGATTCAACTCCCGCTCCTCTTCAGCAGCGGCGGGGCGTAATTCGTCAACTCTGTCCCTGGCCCTTTCTACCTCGGCTTGGACGACAGCCATCCTTCCAGAGGTCTACCCCATATGCTCCTCAGCCTCCGCTAGCTGGGCCTTCAATCGTGAGACCAGCTTAGACTGCGCATCGAGAGTGGCTGAAAGCTCGTTGGCCCGGATCTGCATCTGTTGGACCTCGCCTTCAGCCTCCTGGAGCTTCCTAATGCTGGTCGCCTTCCTCCACTGCCATCCCACGCTCAGCCCACGATCATGCTCCCGGATCTTCTCAGCAATGAGGTCTCGGATGAGCACGTGAGGGCGTTGGGCATCCACTCCCCCGGCACACAGTTCTCGCAACCGCGAGCGGATTCTATCCATTTCGGCCAGCCATTGCGCTTGGGGAGTGTCCCTGATAAAGAGCGTGATCAGCTTCCACGACCGGTGACGGACTATGCTGCTGTCTTCCTCATCGGAGGCCGTTTCGTCCCAATCCGCGCGGTCGGCAGGCTCGTACGCAGGATATGCCTGCAGGAATTCCTTAGCGGGATCTGCATCTGGTGTTGAGTCTGGTACGACACCTGACGCCGGTGCAGGCACGACAGGACTGGGACCGACCGGTTGATCCTCTTCCTCGGAGTCCACCTCGATGACTTCAGGTATGGCCCTGCTGGTGGTCCCGCCAGTGATGGTGTGCGCCGCAGCTTGAGGGGGTGAAGGGACTATCGCCACCATCACCGGCATGCCCCTGGGAGGGACGCCGCCAGACATCCCAACCAGCCTCGCTGCAGCAGCCCACGCCAGTCGGAGAACTGTATGACAGAAAGAGACATAAACGTTAGTTGGCATGGCCTACATGTGACAACGAGGAGACCGGTGGAGGAGACTTACGAAGATCGACCTCCGAGCGCTGCTCCTGGGCCGGTACTGATGGGACTCCGAGATGAGGCCCCCCATATACTGTTGGAAGCTATGGAGATTCCAGAGGAGCCGCCTCAGGCCCCCTGGTCCCACCAGACGCAGAACTGGACGCAGCCATAGGCACGGGTTCAGAAGGTCCCGCGTCATCGCCCGTCAAGGAGCGAGAGCGAGGCCTATGAACAAGTTCCTCCTACATGGCTCAAACATTGATGAGAAGTCCATAGGGACCCAAAAACAGGTCGTAAGGAGAGAAGTTCGGAATGCTACCTCGAGAGCCTCCGCGAAGTCGTCGGATTCTGAGCTTCGGTCTCCGACCTCGCCCTCCTCCAACGGGCTCCCTCCTCCAGCCTCATCCCCCCTGAGAAGAGTCCCCTGATTCCTCCGGCAAGGGGAAGCGCTCCCTCAGATCGGCAGCCGATGGCTGCGGGGGCACCGTCTGATTCAACAGTACCCTCACCCGATCCGTCATTGGGAGAGGAACACCGCTGGAGTGGACGTAATCCTCCAGCTCATTCAAATATTGCTCCGCCTCCGCCGGAGACACCATGAATCCAGCCCGAACTGGGCCTATGCCCGGTAGTTCCATCCTGAGGTGATTCAGGTGGGCCCACATCTCAGGTGGGCTGAGGAATTGCCGGTTGACATCCCAAATGTCCCAAGCTTCCGGAAAGACAACATCTTCTGCCATGTCGATGTGACGCAGCCGCTTCCCCGGAGCCTGAGTGGGTATCCTACGGAATCCCCTCGGTGGCCGCCCCTCCGGATGACCCTGCTCTCCCGGAACCACCGGATCCGCCGCTGCTTCCATACCCTCGGCCGGTGCGGGCGTCGCCACCATGACAGCCCCGCCGCCGCGAGCGGCCCTAGCTGCCCTCCGACCTCGACCTCGAGATAGAGGAGGCCCACCATCGCCAACCCGAATCGTTGGCTGCTTCAGCATCTCCCCCGGGTAAGCGGCCTCCCAACTAATGGCATACTCCTTCACTAATCCGAAGGTGGCGGTGGACGGAGGCAATGCGATCTGCATCTTTCCATCCTCACGTGTGAACATGAGCCACAGCTGCCTCATCACACACGGGTGCTCCTCGTGACGCACCTCCCAGTATACCTGCGGGGTCAGCCGCTGGAGGCACCGGAACTGCCTCGCAAAACGATGCGGGGTGTACGGTTCATAGATTGGCTCACGATCTATCCGAGCCACCAAAACTCCACCTCGGAAGGCCAGGAGGTAAGCCTGATGTTCTTCTGTTCCCCGTCCATCATCAGTAAGCCTCCCCGTCGGTAGTGGGAAGGGATGAAAGTTGAACTCATCCGCCCTCCACACCCTATTCAGCACCATCGGAACGGCCAGTTTGAATGGGAAGCTCCCAACTGCGTTCAGAATGGAGGGGCGAAAGTCTGATCCCGGCGGCGGAATGGGGTTTGGATACTCGTAAATCCCCCTAATATGCGCTGCGATCCACCCATACAGGAGGTGAAAGGGCCCGCATATTCTTGGCCGCTTCTTGCCCTCACTAATACGCCGCAACATTCTGTATAGTTTGGAGAGCATCGGGATCCCCAGGTTGATCCGCTGCCCCATGGCCAGCATCGATGCCATGATGAACGAGCTGGGCCGTACCCCCATGCTTGTATCTCTCACCGGTAGGATCCACCCACAGATGAGAGCCGCGATGAACGCCGCCAGCCTGACTATTGGCTGTTGTTCAGTGCTAACACTGAAACCCCAAGTCTTCCATTGGCTGTCCTCCAAAACCCGCCAATACGAGTGCCCCTTGCCCCGCTGGGCTGCCCTTGGACAAGTTCGAGGCCTTGGAGGGAACTCTCGATCTTCTGGGAAGTTCAGGAAGCGTTTGAACCATCTTCTGAAGTGGACATCCCTCACTGCTTCCTTGTCCTCTCCAGGGACAAGCGCCATCAGCGCTGACGCCAGCCGCGACATTTGCTCAGCATCTCTCCACACGCTGGAAACGGGGAGGAACTCGTCATACATGGCCCCCAAGATCGGGACCCCAGAAACCTGGTAGACATCCCACAGGCTGATGCCCACCACCCCGTGATGCAGGTGAAAAGTGTTGGTTCTGGACGACCATCTACTCAACAGTTCCGGCATCAGCTGCTTTGGTTGGTAAATGTGGAACTGGGAGGCCCATGCTGCCTCATACAATCCCACTCTCCTCATCTCGGCCTCGAACTCCTCGCATGAGGCGCCTACCCAGTAGGCCCAGGCCCAGTCATCGGTAAAGTTGCCGCCCTGGCACAGGTCCCACTCATCGGACCATCCCTTCTTCGGATCCTGCAGAGCCGCCTTCAGCATGGTGCGGTAGAGAGGAGGGGACGTCTCCGGTTGCAGTGGCTTCCCATCAATGTCGTTCACATTATTGTAGAGGCAATCAGCGGTGACGGGTGTGAAATCCTCCTGTGCATGACCATCGGCCGCCCTGAACCATTGGTGCTGACATGGTGTGTTCCTGAACCAGCAAGCTGGTTCATCCCTTCTTGCCTCAGGGATGAAGACGTCATCCCTCAGCCCGAAGCCATACAACGGCAGTTTCTTGAACTGCGGGTAATCCTTATGACCTTCCGACAGCAGGTCTGTCAAGGAAGTGTGGTCCGAGTGGCTCCGAACCATTTCCCCCAAGCCTGGACGGTTGTCCATCTCATCTCGACGAGCAGCATCTGCGAGGACCCCCAAGACAGCTTCTTGATGGGCCATTTTAACTCTGGCCCTCAGAAAAGGATTCTTTCGGATGGATCGCGAAGCTCGACCGCGAAGCTCGATCGCGAAGCCGGATCGCGAAGGTCGGTCGCAAGTTCAAAACCGCGAAGTCTGGCCAAGGCAGACAAGCAAAAGTTCGCTTGGTGCGGACGCAGAGTCGGAGACCCACGGTTCGCCGCGAAGCTCGATTCGCGGAGGGCTGTCGTGGAGTACGCGGAGCTTCGCGAAATCGAGAGCACAAAAAGACAAGGAAGGCACGTAAAGACAAAAGAGGGCGGACCCCCTATTTATAGGCGACCACCCCGGAGCATTGCGGCGCGCCTTATCCGCGCGAACCATCGCGGCACGTCCGGATCCGCGGCCCCGGCGAGCATCGCGGCCCCCCCACTTCGCGATGCCGCATCGCGAACCACCGACAATTTTGGCGATTATCCCTCAGACTTCGACCCTTCGCCCTCCGCGGCTCCCAGTCTGAGGGGGGGGGGCATTTGTTGGTGCCAAAAATGTGGCCTGAAAGGAAGGAACGAAAAAGACAGCCGGCGCGCTGCCTCGCGAAGCACAGCCGCGAAGCACAGCCGCGACGCGTCCCAACCATGGTGGCCCCGCAAAGCTCCAGAGGCGGTAATCCTCCGCGAACCCATTTGACGTTCGTGAGCCGCCGTGAATCTCCAGAGGCGGTAATCCTCCGCGAACCCGTTTGACGTTCGCGAGCCGCCGCGAAGCCCCGCAGGCGGCGCGCGAGCCCTGCTTCGCGGCGCCCCTTCCCTATAAATTCTCGACTCCCCCTGAGTCCCAAAGAGGGACGATCCGACCTTTCGTCTTCTCCTCTCCTGAATCGCGAAGCATGCTTTTCCCCGGGAATCATGAGCTCCGCGAGGTATTTCTACTTCGCGAGACGACTCTGCTTTGTCTTGTTTTGAGCCCCTCTTCCGAGAGGGATGCCCTTCGCGAAGCTCAAGGGCATTCGCGAAGGAAGGGGATTCCCAAGGGAACCCGGGTAGCCGCGGAGCACTTGTGCTTCGCAAAACACCCAACCCATACGAGTAATCCATATGCTAAGGCAGGATCGCTCCACCTCACGAAGCACATTGCTTGGCAGGACCCTGCTTCGCGAACCACTCCTTCTTCGCGAGGCAGTGCTCCGCGAACACTGTTCCACTTCGCGAAGCACCTCCCACTTCCACCTATGCCCCATGCTAAGGCCAAGGCACCCCACTTCGCAAAGCACACTCCTCTGCTTAGCGATTCCTCTTTCCGTGCGACCCTCCAGGTTTGCACGATGTGATTTCAAAGTCCCATGGACAACACCTCCCGTAGCGTTGCTTCGCCTAATGCTTCTTTGCATAGGCACGCTAACGGCTATTGCTTCTTCGCATAGCCACGATAACGTGGACCCCTCGATGGTTCGCCCCACTACCCCCCTTTACCATGGCCTTACCGGCACCTTTCCTTCCCCAAGGACCAGAGGGTACCGGTTATGTAAGTCCTAGGGGTGTGGAGTGAACCCACCTCGTCCGAGCTGCAGGACGTTAAACTGCCAAGCACCACGTCCTCAACACATGACGTTAAACTGTGACCCAACCTCGTCTCCCTCACGAAGGGTCCCCCCAGCTCGAACATTCTTTACACCACTAGTCTCCACGGGAATGGAACTCTTCCGCACATGGAATGAGATCCTCCTTGTCGGAGTGGTGTATGTTCGCAGGGGAAGGGCTGCCTCAGAGCGTAAGCCCCTAACCTTTGGTACGGATGATTGCACCCGCGCATCTCTGTACTTCCCCACTACCAAGGTCAGTGGAGGACGTGATAGGGAACGAGGCACCCCCCTCTGGGCCTCCATCCTGGAGTAAGTCCCAACACCATGGGCCGCCCAACGCGTAAGCCCCTTTTCGCTTCTCACGGACGCACCCTTCGCGACGTGATCGTCAGGTCCATGCAACCTCTTGTTTCTCACACCGAGCATGACTCACGTGGGCTTAGAGTGAGCACCGACCCTGACAAACCCATATGAACTACGAGGACTTTGATCCATGTCAAGGCATGGTACGTAGGAAGCCTCCACGAGGTTCAAGCCCACTAATAGTGGACCAAGGTCTGCTTTCACGTCGGTTCACCGGCGAAACCCATCTGAACTATGAGGTCTTTGATCCATGTCAAGGCATGGTACGTAGGAAGCCTCCACGAGCTTCAAGCCCACCCGTCGCTCATTCACGTCGGGTCCCATTCCAATCCAGTGGTAAGCCATTGCGACCCAGCCATCCGAACTACGAGGTCTTTGATCCATGTCAAGGCATGGTACGTAGGAAGCCTCCATGAGGTTCAAGCCCACCCGTCGTTTATTCACGTCAGGGTTCACTATCGTCCCGCATGACGTTAAACTGTATTATCTGAACTACGATGACTTTGATCCATGTAAAGGCATGGTACGTAGGAAGCCTCCACGAGGTTCAAGCCCACCAATAGTGGACCAAGGTCTACTTTCACGTCGGTACGCTGATGAAATTCATCGGGCCAAGGTCCAGCTTCACGTCGGTTTACCGGAACCATACCGAACTACGCGGACTTTGATTCCCTGCCACGGGGATACGTAGGAAGCCTCTTCAAGGCTCAATCCCAACTTCACTGTCGCCCCCCCCCTGCGATGGTCCCATTTCACTCTCATCCGTCTCCGCTGGACTTTAAACTCGCGGCATACCCTGTGTTGAACACAGGAAGCTGAGGAAAACCTCAGATATGTGTTTATGAAATGTAATTCCCCGCGCTCGATGTGGGATGCCTCGGGCTTCCACGCCCTCGAGAAGCCTTGTGATCAAGGATAACAGACAGACATGCCAGGTACCCCAGCATCCAGACATGCTACTGATGCCTCAACGTGACTACTCCCCTGACCGAAGGTTGCTGCCCTGATTGGACCCTTTGGAATGTCTCAACAGAAGCAGTGTAATTAACCGGTGTCCATGGAAACATGGCACTGGGAAGAGTTTCACGAACTACGTATTAAATCTATAAGGGAGACCTGGACTAGGTGACGAGTTCTGAGGAGGAATCCACATGAGGAAGAACCGACATCCCATCATCCCGTTTCGATCAAGGAGCAGACGTCCCTGAATAAGGAGCGAATGCTGCCCGCCTTTGGAAAGTGGGAATGCGGGGCAACAAAGCCGCGTGTCCCCCTGACGGACGGATGCACGCGCCCTGGCGAAAGCGTCGGAAACAGCACTATCAAACAGTTTTCATAAAAATATTTTTTTAATACTAAAAATAAATATATACTAAAATCCACTATAAAGACAATTAAAATGTAATTAATTGTTTTAAATATAAATAAAAAACTATTATCTTAATTTAAATAAAATTCAAACAATAATTATACTTTAAAATTACTTAATTTATTGGAAATAAATGACCATTTTACAAAAATTTGTATTTTTCACTATTAATTGGAAAATCAATATATTTCAAAAAATACCAAAATTTCACCCTAAATTAATTATGATATAATTATTTAAAAAATGAAATTCATTTTATAAAATATTTTTTTAAAAAATTATATAAATTAATTAAATTTTTTTCTAAAAAAAACAATAAAACCATTTTTAAAGGAAACATGTTTTGATGAATAAAATAACATTACTAAAAATTGAATGAATATTTACATATCATTTATCAATAAATTTATAATGAGTATTATTTTTATTTAAATATTTCCTTAATTAGTTAATCATACTCATATACATTAATTTAACTGTTAGGTTATAACGATAATATATTTTTTGGGTCATTTAATCTCATTGTTGTGTATCATATACACCATCAAACATAATGATCTTATTTTAAAATATTTGGGTGTTACAGAAAAGGGAAATGCAGGGTTAAAAAAAAATTATAATGGAAACCATATGTGAGATCTAGCATTTGAATTTGGTGACAAGGTATTCCAAAAAATAGCTACTTGGAAGAAGGTTATGAGATTTGGAAAGAATGGAAAGTTGAACCCAATTTATATTGGTCCCATCGAAATTCTTGATCATATCGGGATGGTAGATTACCATTTTGAACTTCCAAAAAGTATATCATAAGTTCATGATGTGTTATATGTATCAATACCAAAGAATTAAATACTTAATCATTCACATGTACTAAACTCAGAGGTCATACCTCTGACCCAAGATCTGTATTATGAGGAACAACAAGTAGAGATTCTGGATTTTAGAGAGAAAGTGCTACAAAAAACGACTACTCACCTAGTCAAAGTGTTATGGAGAAACCATAAATTTGAGGAAGATATGTGATAATCATACTATTTAATGATGTATAAGTATCCCGATTTTTTTTGTACTAGAGTGAGAATTTTTTTTGGGTAAAATTATTAAAAGGGAGGAGAATGTAACAACCCAAGATTTTATGATATATTTATCCTTCAATAAAAATTATTTTATAGAATTATTTATATGAAAAAATAGTTTAAAAAATAAAAAATATTTTTAGATATTATTATGTTACAATTATATTATTTTTTAAATCATTGTGTTAACATTATCTTAGGTTGAATTTTGTGAATTTAATGAAAAAGTTAGTTTTTTGGAAGATAGTGAAAATATTTATCTCTAAATAAACATGTATTTCATTTTATAGTATTTTAATATATTAATTTTGATTTCGATTGGGTTAAAAATTACAATAGATTCTTATTGTTAAAAATAATTTAATTTATACCTTTTGGATCAACATTATAGTTGATCTTGGTATAAAATCTCTTTTACACTAAAAAAGGCATTGATCCAAAAACCATTTTTCATCACCCTTTGTGTGATTAATTTAAAATGAATTTATGCCACATATAGAGATTTAATTTGATAAAATTAATTCCATATTTAGATTTATTAGGTTAAAATTTGGTAAATAGGTCTCTTTAATTTTTAGTCATAATGAATAGAAATTGTGGTAAAATGTATCACCTCAGTAACGTGTTAATCAGGTAATTAAGGTTAAAAATAAAGTGATACATCATACAAATTATATAAAACACTTGAATTTATTTTATTTAATGATTTTATTTCATTCATAATAATCCAAAATTAAAAATTATTACCTTTTTTCCATTTATCTTTGATTTTGTCCTTTATAATATTTATATAAATGATAAAGTTGAAAATCTCACACTCTTTATTTTAATATCTATAATATATTGTGATAGGGATAAAAATAATTTATATTTGATTGTAAATGGTTATTTTAAATATTAATTATTTTTTATCATGGTGATTTATTTTTAATTACTTTTTATTTAATAATTAGCTTAAATGCTCATGTGACACTAACACATTACTTTTGTAGGCTCTAGAAAAATCAAGTAAATGATTTAAAAAACTATAATTTTTTGAGTGATTTATAGTTTCCCAAGAAATTTATAGATAAATATAACATATTAGGTGTGAATTAAAGGTTTATATTCTAATTCCTTTGCTGTCATATTTTTTTCAAAGTCAAATTAAATGAATAGTTCAAAAAATGACATTACTGATATTTTATAATAAATAATATTTTATTAAATTATTTAAAATTTATAAAAAAATAAATTTTAATAATTGAATGGGATATGGTTGAAAACATAAACCGTAGACCATTTATGGGTTGTTTTTCCATTTATGGTAACATTCTTGACCCATAAAAATAGAAAACTTTAATACTGTGGTAATTGTCAAAAGAGTTGACAGAGATTAAAACTAAATGATAGCATGAAAACATAACTAAACATGTTGAAATTTTATTGTATGGGAGTATTTTAACCCATACATATATTATATTTTAATTATATAAATATTTTTCCAATTTTTACATGAAAAATAATTTATATTAATTTAATACTTTGAAATTTGAAGAATGCCCCTCCCCTCACTTATAAAAGGACACATATTCTATATTTTCTTTACACAAATTTGAGTAAAATAGCACAAAAAACCAGATAATGTATCTTATAAAAATACTTATACAGTTTATAGAGGTTTTATTATTCTTGAAATACCAACCCTATGTTCTTGAAGAGGATATCTAAAAGAGTTCTACTGAAGAAGTTGTAATTTTCTTTATCGAGTCTTTCAAGTTTATTTCTTATTATAATACCTATAAATACATTATATAAATACTAAAATAATAAAATAATTATCATAAATATACTTATATGTTATTTTTATTATGGGATAATCACATTCCATCTTGTTTTCCATCTTATGAAAAGTGGAAACATTGCTCGTGCGCTCGTATGACTTATCGTCTCCACATAGCAGTATAATTTATTTTTCATGAACACTTTATTTGGATAGTTATAATGATGTAAGTAATGTTTATATATGTTATTTACAACATAATGTTTCTTATTTAATTATAATACCATACCTAAATTCTTACCTACCAATCCATTGGAAAACGATAACGCCGCTCTGCGTACGTGTGGACAACCACCTCCACGAAGTGATGCAATTCGTTTTTCATTTACACTTTATATGGATAGTAATAAGGATGTATTTAATTAATATAAAAGATATATATGATATAAAAATTATCATATAAAGGTTTATTATTATTTAACTTTCTTTAATTCCATCAATCGAAAATTGAAAACAACATTCATGCGTACATATGATTTACCATCTCTATGAAAAATGTAATTCATTTTTCTATAAATATATTTTATAAACAAACTATAATATCTTTCTATTAAATATAAATTATATTTATATCATGAATAAAATTATTGATATTACTATGAACAAGAATAAAGTATTTATACTACCAAACCAAAATATATAAGAGAAATGAAGTACTTAACACATGAAATAATGATAATAATAAATGATTGTTAAAGAATAGGTGATAAAATGTTATAAATAGATCACATATGATATTATAACTATGTATATGGTTATGTTATACATGTATAATAAATCAAAATTTATTATACACGAGGTTAAAAGTACTTGTGAGGAAATTAAAACTTGAGCAATGAGATTTTTTCTCAATTTCCACTCCATTGAGACATATTTTCAATTAGGAACATATTTACTTTTATGTGGTGTATAAAATGAATCTTTGATTTATTTAACACGAATAATTATAATGAACTGAAATGGGATACCCTCAAAAATAATAAACTAACTTGATCCACCACATACCCAAAGGGCATTCTAGATCCCCATGGGCTAACGACTAACACCTGGACAGTAACAAAAACTATAAGGAACAATTTCACCAGATATTAACCAAAAAATGGAATATATATATATACAAAAAAATAAATATAGGAAGTAAAACAGAATAAATATATTCCATAATTAAAATAAAATAGAAAAGTGATAAAACTCAAAATAAGCTCAATAAACTCCAAGGTACAAGTCCAACAATAAAAGGAAAAAACTCAAAATGAGAAATAACTACTCCATGTGATAAGCATATAATGTACCACTATCTCACCCCCAACTACCTAAGACAAGCTAACTAAAACCAAACTACCTCACTATTTCTCCTTTCCTTTCCTTGCAGCAAAACACATAACCAGGTCAATACACTACCGAAGGGGTGTGCAAGGTATGAGATAAAAATGCTCAGTAGGATCCTACCCAAGTGTTATATAACAAGTCTCTGTAAAGAAATCAAAACATGCTCAAATTTAAGGAAAAAAATTCCTGATAATCAAAAAAACATTTTTTATATCAAAATCATGATAAAATTTTCTCCTTTTACTATATTTTAAAATAATCCATGAAAAACAGTTTTAAATCATATCACATATATAAATAAAAGTTATAAAGTCCAATTAGTAAAAACTAAAATATAGGTACATCACACCAAGATTACTACAAGCCAGTATAGCTATAATACTCATACCCAAACATAGATAATTGAAAAAATCAATCATTTAGATATATGAATTGAATTTAGGGAGAAAAGGAACAACCCAAAAAGAAAACCTCACAAAATGTGTAACAAGTCCATATGAATCTTGGCTTAGAGAGCATAGGAACACCCCATGAGTGAACCCTCCCCTGAAAATTATAATAGATGAGTCATATTTCTACATATTCCACCTAAGTGACCAAGGATTCCCATATAATATATCTTCCAAATAATTTCATCAAAAATATGCTCTGAAAACCTTTTCATAAATCTATTTCACAATGAACTTAAAATACATTTTATTTTACCAAAATAGGGGGAACACACCTTTTTTCAAAAACCCATTTACACACACACACGTCAATAAACCATGAAAATTCATTTATAAAATGTTTTTTGAAACCAAATCATTCAAGTTTCATTCCATACAAGGTAGATATGGAGCCACCTACCTCAAAATTTGATGACACACACCTACAATGAGATCCTATAAAAATGGAAGGAACTTAAAGAAAACAATGGAGGATTAATAATTGATTCTCACATATCATAATAAATTCAATAAGAAAAGATATTGGTATAAAATATAAAAAATGCACACTTAAAAGAACCTACACACCAAATCATAACCAACCCGAGGGTAATACTTTAGGAGAATATCACATAATTGATATATAAATTATCAATAAAAACATCACCATAGGGTCAAAAAATCCAAAAATAATGAAATACCGATACTGTGACCAATGGTAATGAATAAATAGAAAGGCCACTTACTTGTGAGAAGTGACTCAACTTTTATATTGATAGAACACTGAACAAAGGATATCAGAAGGAGAGGAGACACCCAAAATCCTATGGAATAACCCTAGGTTTTGGGGAGGAGGCTCTTTCATCAAATAAATGAAAATAGGTTATGTGTGCAGTGTATAGAATTTATAGACATAGCATTATCCATGATGTGAATTCAGGTTTTATGTTGCAAAACCTTTGAGTCACATGTACACTGAAAAATGTATTTCCTCAGGTTAAATTAATTCTGATCAAACCATTCAAAATGTGAACTTGTTTCACATATTGAAATTTTTTTACACTCTAAACTAGACTCCTGGAATCTGCTTGGAAGTAGATTCATGCAGTGTAACCAATTCACATCATGAATGTGTCCTGTAGGTAGTAAGAAATAATAGTTCTGTATAAAGTACCTAAACAAACTCCAACTCCCTCATAACCCCAAACCACACTATTAAACATTAAAAAGACAGTACCTTAAAATAGTATATTATAATATCCCCACTATAAGACTTTCCATCCCTGATAATTTATGCGGAATAATAGTTCTTTGAAAATAGGTGAGGCCACTAACTCTCACTGACAATTCATGCTCCCATGTCTTGTGAGAATATGATCCGTGTTTCCATAACACTCTAAAAATAGCATAAAATTACCATGTAATAATTTCACCTAAGAATCAAATATATCCACTAGTTTATCTACAACTAAAACATTAGGCTCTAACTCGATCACCTACTAACTCAACACATGAAAGGGATCGGGATAATACTTCTAGAGTTGAGATATATAGAAAACATCATGAACACATATCAATTGAGCTGGAAATGAAAAATGATTAAGAACCTTCCCAATATTCTCAGTGATATAAAATGATCCAATATATCTCAGAGAAAACTTTCCCTATTTTCCAAGATGACGATGACCCAACTGAGGATAAACTTTCAAGAAAACCTGATCACCAACAGAAAACCCTAAAGAGTATTCTCATTGATTGGAATTTGATTTCTTCCAACCCAGGCATATAACCTAACACCAATATATATCCTAAATCCTAAAAAACATCTCTTGAATGGGGTTCAGTCCTACAAGAGAGGCTTCTCCTACATTTTCCCAAAAAAGAGGTGACCTGCATGGAAGACCATAAAAATCCTTGATGGGATCCATTTTGATCAATGACTGATAACTATTGTTTTATGAAGACTCAATCAGGCCCAAATATATATCCCATGATCCACTGAAATCTAAGACATAGGGATGGGACGTGTCCTTAAAGATCTGAATATCATGATTCATATGACTGTCTATCTATTGAAGAAAAATGTACTCAACCTAACATGAGTCACCATAAACTCTTAGAGACTTTACTAGAAATGAGAGGTAAACCTAGGATCCCTATTTGAGATGATATCATAGAGAACCCCATGTAACTTCATGATATCCTACACTTACATCTTAACCTAATCATAAAATTTTGAAGTGTCCCTGATTATAAGAAAATGGGATAACTCCGTTAACTGATCAATCACCACCCAAATGGAATTATTCCCTTGAGGAGTATATGGTAATCCAACAACAAAGTCCATGGGAAACTAATCCCATTTCAAAAATGGAATTGTAAGAGGAAGGATAAAACTAGATTGTTTTAGATTCTCTTCTTTATATATTAGTAGTGTAATAGTGGGACACATAATCTACATTGTCACACATCATAACTATCCACCAGAATCACTATATCATGTCGTAATACATATTCATAGTGCCCATGTGAACAAATGATGAAAAACTATGATATTAAAAAAATAACCTCCTCACAGATGTTGGTATGAAAAACCAATCCCCAAAACAGATAATACCATTAAAAGAGAGACACTAGCTCGAGACGGTATCCCCACCATATATGGATTCTAAAATTCCCATAATTTCATCATCATACTAATGAAATTGAAAAATAGAATCAAGGAGAGATAATAATAACTGAACACTCATTAGAATCATACCTAAAATATACTCCTTGGAGTCTAGATGAAACCGAGCGAAGAGCCCTATAAGGTTAAACTCTTCCTTTGAATCCAAAATGTCATGTGATGTAAATCTCTTATAGAGTGCGTCTACAACAACATCCCCCTTCCCCATGGTGTAGGTGATGGTGAAGGAAAATGTTTGAAGGTATTAGACACACTGACTATATTTTAGATGTATGTGTTTCTAAGAAAATATATATCTCAAACTCTTGTGGTTAGAAAATACTATGAACTTGTCCCCAAATACATAGTGCTACTAACATTTAATCACATGAATAACTTCAAAAATATCCAAATCATGAGTGGGGTAATTCTCTTCATGTGGCCAAAGTCTAAGAGAGACATATAACCAAATATGATTATCATATATATGCATTCAACCAAAAAAATTACTAAAAGAATAATAGTATACCACATACCCCTTACTGAGCCCAGGTAAGATTATAATAGGGCCAATGAAAGAATCCTTTTTGAACTCTTTAAAAGAGGAATGAAATTTTGAATTCCATGTGAACATTACCCCATTCCTAGTAAGATCAGTAAAGCGTGATTTAAACTCCATGAAATCCTTGAAAAATCACCAATAGTACCCAGTTAAACCAAGGAAGATATGATTCTTAGAGACATTCTGTGGTTTATCCCTTAATAATAAAATATTCAAATTCTTAGTATCAAATAATAATTCATGTTAATAAATTATGTTAGCTAATAAAATCACTTCTGGGATCCATAAATTTCATTTCAAAAGCTTTCTTTAAATATGGTGATTCCTCAAGATTCCCAAAACCATATTCAGATAGTGCTCATGATCATGCTCTAACCTAGAATAAAAAAATATCATCCAATAACACTACTAAAAATGTGTCGAGATAATGATGGAATATCATTTTTATCAAATCCATAAAAACTATAGAATAGTTAGTCATACTAACCACATAAAAATATATTCATAATGGCCATACCTTCTCCTAAAATCCATTTTTAGCATATTAGACTCATGAAACCTTAGCTAATGATAACCCGACTTAAGTTTTATATTTAAAAACTACTTTTAACCTTTAATGTATCAAAAAAATCATAAACATGGAGAAAAGGGTACTTATTCTTAAATATCACCCAATTTAACTTTTGATAGTCCATTAAAAATAGAAGTGAACCATTAGTATTCTTGGTAAAGATCACTAGGTCTACCCAAGGTGAACCAATAAGGGAAAATACCTTTCACCATTAGATTATCCAAATAAATATTGAGCTCTTTTAGATTTGATAGCTCTACATGATAAAATGGTATTGAGATCGGTTGTGTACCCACCACCAGATCAATCATAAACTCTACCACCATCTCTAGAGGAAGACTTGAGAAGTAGTCTTGGAAGATGTTGGGAAAATCCCTAACAACCTAGGGAAGATTAGTAATAGAATATGTGTCATTTATATCAACAAAAACAAAAGATAAAAAAATCAAGATCTCTAGGGAAAAAGGTTCTACACAACTAGACCTCATATCCCACTCTCCATGTTGTACCCAACAACTCCCATCAGTATCAATGAAAAAGACATGATGATTGTAACAATCAAACTCAACATGATGAGTGAAAAGATAATAAATCCTAGTAATGACATAAAAAATATCCATATCTAGAATAAGAAAATCTCAGACTAACTCCTTGTCAACTATTAATAGAGAAAAAGGACACCAAAACCCCTGTTCTTTCCTCTTTAAAAAGGTGTTACTAACTCTATAAAAAAGGAAATGAGATCCATTATAAGTTTAATAATATTAACAAAATGGAAAGATATAAATGATTGGGAAGAACCTATATCAAATAATGTAGTTACTATAGAGGATGAAACAAATATAATACCTATCACTATTTTTAAACCCGTATCATCCTCCACTAGAAACTCATCCAATTAATGAAGGTTCTAAACTCCTAAGGCCCATGGATGGAGACCTGTAGAAATTTAAGTATTCGACTACACCAGAGTGTGAATTGGAGCCAAAAATCCCTAATAATAATGACACATAGACATAGGATGATAGAAATGGCCATAGAGTTTAGAACCATTTCACATCCTCATAGGTGTAGAATAAGAATTTTGGGTGTTCCTGACCTTTCCACAGTGATATCATGTTAGGGGAACACTATTATATGTAACTAATGGTGTATATGAGGCCAATTATTGAGATCCACCACCACCACTCCTTTGATGTTCATACTACATCATATTCTTTCCCTACACACCATTAAATATCCCACTTGGTAAAAGATAAGGGGAAGAATGGATAATATTGCATTACATGTCCATTTCTATCATCATAACCCTATCTATAGTCTCATCATATTTAGAAAGTTATAGCATGAATACCTGTGATCTGATATCCAGTTGAAAACCCTATAGGTACTTATGATCCTTCAATTGATCATTCTTCACTACCTCCAAAGATGAAAAGAGGAAGCTCAATGAATTTATTGGTGTATTCCAACATCGACTACTCTCCCTACTATAGAGAGAGTAACTCAAGATATTTTTCCATCATTAAAGTCTCTGAACATAACTATTAGAGGATGTGGTTCTTGAAACACTTTTAGTCAAATCCCACATGCCTATATTATTGTACCATAGAATCCCAGCATTTCTCTCTATGAACCTTGAGTATGAATGCCTTTTACTTCACCTTAATATTCTCAGTTATGTATAGGAAATCAAAGATCTTATCAATCATGTCCAGCCAATCCTTTTCCACTTCGGGCTCATTTGTACCCTTAATAGATGGAGGTTTCTCGCATAAGAACTCCTGAGATCGATCCATTTCCCCTATAGCTCATGTTAGTAGCTCAAAAACTACATTATAGACTTTTCATACATTTTGGTATATATTATGAACTGATCACATGATAGCCTCTATAAGATTCTGATCAAAAGGTGTATTTCCTTGAGGTGAATCCCCAGTACCCCCTATAAAACCCAATAGAGATGTCTTAGAGGAATATCACAACATGCAGAAAATGTAATAAATGACCAGACTATAGGATAATATCAATTTAAACATAAAAACCATAAGAATAAACTTAGATTAAGATCAAAACTCGACATAAGGGAAACACAACCCAATATCCCATGGTAACTTGAGTCTCGTCATGATAAGAGCTATCCAAACACTCACTGAAAATACCTCTCAAGTTCTAAAAATCCTATGTCTAATATAAAAAACATCCCAATACTAATGATAACCATGATCTGATACCATTTTGTAATGAAATGACCCGTGATAATCTAAAAAACTAGCACCCAAACCGATCCATCACATACCCAAATGGTGCTTCTGATCCCCATGGGATGGTGACTAGAACCCCTGAATCAATAAAAAATAGGGGGAATGATTTCACCCAAACTAAAATAGACAAAATGGAATATATATATATATATATATAACAAAATTAAACAATGGAAGTAAAACTTTAATAAATATATTCCATAAGTAAAAGAAAACAAAATAAGTGATACAACTTAAATAAATATAAAAAAATATAAGGTATGAGTCCAACAACAATGAAAAAACCCAAAATAAGAAACATATACTACATTTGATAAGATTAAAATGTAATACTATATCACAACTAGTTATCCAATATTAGTTGACAAAAACCTCTCCACCACACTGCGGTGCGTTTCCTTTCCCTATATCAAAATACATAACCAGGTCTACACACCACTGAAGGGGTGTGTAGGGTGTAATATAAATAGGATTAATAGGATCCTGCCCTGGTGTTCCATAAAAAAGTATATGTATAACAATAAAAACATGATCCAATTTAAATAAAAAGGCAAGATAACCAGTTAATTTTTTTTATATCAATAACATGGTATAATATTCTTCATTTCCCACAATTATAAATAATACAGGTTAAATAATTTTAAATCATATCACATATGTCAAAATAGATAATCAAATAATACCACTACAAACAAAAGAATATGTACATCACAATAAGGATCACTATAGGTTAGGATATCTAGAACACTCATTTCCAAACATACAAAATCATGTGAATCAAGTACCAAGACATATACATCAAATTTAGGGATTATAGGAACACCCCAAAAAGTAAACCTCCCAATAGTTTCTAACAAGTCCCTAGGACACTTGAAATAGGGATTAAAGGAACACCCCATGAGTAAAATCTCAGGCAATAGAAATGGATGAGGCCCATTGATACACCTTCCACCTAAGTACCAAGGCTTCCTATGTGCTACATTTTACCAATCATTTCATCAAAACCATTCTTTGAAAACGGTGATTTGAAAAACATTTCATAAATATATTTCACAATACTTTAAGAAACATTTTTTTCCAAAATAGAAGAAAATCAACTTTTCTCAAAAACTCATTTACCCACAAGAAAATAATTAAATATTGCTAATTTATTTATAATTTTTTTTGTAAAACTAGAGTCTTTAAGGTTCATCCAACCTAGGAAAGAGATAAAACTACCTAACTAGAAACTTAGGCTGCACATTCATGTAATGGGATCCACCATCACCTGAAGGAGAACAAAGGTAAAAACGGAGGCCTTATCATTGATTACTATATCATAAAATCAATTCAATAAGAAAATCAGTCAGTAGAGAAGTTAAAAAACACATACCTCAAAGAACCCACACACCACACTATAACGAACATGAGGGTCAACCTTCAGAAGAAGATCACACAAAAAATATATAATGGATAAAACAAAATGTCACCCTAGGGTTGAAGAATCCAAAATGAAGTGTAATGATACTACCATGACCAATGAAAATAAAGAAGAATAAAATATTTTTACCTAGTAGAGGTGACAATAGCCATAGAGATTAAATGTTGAACAGAGGAACTTAGAAGGTGAACAGAAACCCAAAATTTCCTAGTGTAGACCTAGGGTTTAAGGATGAGGATTAAACAATGAAATAATAAAAATAGGTTATGTGTAAATCACAAAAACACAAATACCATGGACAATTCATAACATGAATTCAGGTTTCATGTTGTGAAACATTCGACTCACTTGTATGCCAAAAACATCTCTAGTTAAATTAATTATAATAAACCCATTAATGATCTGATTATGTTTCATGGTTTGTAAAATTTTCATGAACTAAACCATAATCATGAAATTTTTCTAGTAATAAATTAATTACATGTAATTAGTTCATGATGTGAATGTGTCTAGTAGGAAGTAAACAATCTAGGTTTTGCAGAAATTCCCCAATCCAACTCCAACACCCTCAGAAATAAAAAATACACTCTTAAAAATAAAAAAGAGAATACCTTAAACAAGGATAATACAATATCTATTTATTCATGATGATTAAATTTTAAATTCAATTTTACCCTATCAAGGGGTTAAAATTTTAGAGTTACCAAAGTGGTATGGATTTACATTACAATATCATTTTTCTAGGATTGCATACATTTTTCAATAGAGGAATCTTATAACATATCATTCGTAAACTCCATATATTTTCTTATCCTATAAAAATTTAATTATTTTCCATGTTTTCTTACAAATTTTACTCTCTTTTTCATTTGAATCAAGAAAATAAAATTTTAAAATAAAATTCTATCATGTTTCTCTTTCGATCAAATATATTTTTCTTACATATCTATATTTTTAATTTTTTTTTAAAAGTCATTTTTATTTTGAAAAATGATTTTTTTAAAATATTTTTTAAGTTAAACTTTAATTTTTAAAAAATTTTAATGGAATATTTCTATTTTTTTGAATGATTTATTTTTGAATATCTTTATTAATGGTTAAAAGGAATGTCTATTTTTAATGTACATGATGTTAACAAATTTTTTGACCGTTATATCCATTTTGAAATATTTATATTCTTTTAAAAGTTTTCGATAGTATTCCAAAGAAAAATATTTAATTAAGTTTTATTTTAATATTTTTATTCAATTTTCAAAAAGATCTAATTGTAATAAAAAACCAATATTTATAATGAATTAAAAGTCATATTTCATTAATTTCACGGTTATTAAATTTCTCATGAATCATTCACTTTCTTGTAATCATTGAACATTACATTTCTCTTATATAACCATATTCCTTATATCATGGATATGATTTTTTCAAAAAATATATACCATTTATAAATATAGTCTTTTACTTTGAATTTTATTTGATAAACTTGGGAAATATTGATATTATGTATTCATTACTCAATATAAATATTTGTTAATAAGACATAGAAATCATTAATTAAATTAATAATTAAATATATAATGAATTCATTGTACATGAAATTATGGTGAGGGACCAGAATTATATATCCCATCGATGCATTAAAAGGTATCATGATACAAATTAGTTGGATAAATTAAATGGGTTTTTGGTGTGTACCTACCCATCGATTAAATTGTCATATAATAAGTATTTGATCATAAATATAAAATGATATATGAAATTTTAACATCAAATATTTATAATTTTCTTCATTTGGAATTTAGTTATTGTTATCCATGAGATTACTATATTGATATTATCCATAGATACTTGTTGTGCTCAAGTTATTGATTAAATGGATTTTTCCCAGTTATTTACCTTTCAATATTTATTATTCCTTATTTACTCATGATAGATTTCAATGTACATGATAATTATTGAGAATATGAACTTACCATTTATTTGTTTCCTTTCCCTAGGATATGATGAATGACATTATGAATAATATGAAAGATGCAAGATTTTTTCTTATTCTTATATTTACAATATAATATTTGAATTTTGTATGCATCTCATTCTTCAATACTACTAAATAGATTAGTCATTTAAGATGATATCCCTTATATATTATGATAATATATTAAACTACAGAATGGATATGGGTTATTAGAGTTGGTTTTTCTTTATATATCACATTTTTCAATATATATATAGTGTTGAAAAATATTTAATGCAAAGATAACAATTTCTAACTCTAGATCATGCATCAGGTAATTTTTCTCATGGATCTTTATTTTATTTGATGCATAAGAAATTAACTTTTCATTATTCATAAGAAAAAATCCGAATCCATTCTTTGAAAAATCACTATATATGAAAAACCATTCTCTACTACATGATAACATGATTAGAGTTGAAGTGACTAACCACTTATTTAGTTCCATTAAGATTTAATTATATTCTCCTATCTAGATTAACTTTAATCCCTTCCAATTTTAACTTATTGGAGTATTATAAAATCATGCGATATTTCTAACAAAGTGTAAATAATATCTGTCTACCCAAGAAAACTATAGATATATATCATAGTGGTTGGTTTGGGAAATTGTTTAATCATATATGTCTTTAAAGGATCCATAGATAGAACCTCTCTTATGATAACATGGACTAAAAAGGATACTTTTTAATCTAAGATTCACACTTTCTAAAATTGGCATATAATATCTCCTTTTGTAAGGTCATTAACACATCCATAAAATTCACTTAATGTTATTCCTTTATCTTATAATATATGATAATATAATCAATAAATACTACCATGAATTTGGTTAGGTAATTGTTAACGACTCTATTCATCAGATCCATGAAGATTTAAGTGTAATTATTAAGTCCAAAAGATATCACTATAAATTCATAGTGTCCATATCTTGTGCATAAAGATGACTTGGGTATACATTCTGTATTTACCCTTAATTTATGGTTTCTAGATCAAATATACACTTTTAAGAAGATCTAATCCACTATAATTTGATCAAACAGATCATCAATATGAGGTAGAGGTTACTTATTTTTATTGTGGTTTTTCTATATTCTTGTTAATCAACGAAAAATGCATTGATCCATCCATCTTATTGATAAAGAGGATTGATTTAAACCATGGATAAACACTTGGGAATATGAATAAAATATCTAGATTATCCTAAAATTAATTCTTTAATTCTTTTAATTAAACAAGGTCCATACTATATGGACTCGTTGATATTGTTATAGAACCTAGAATGAATTTAATTGAAAAACAAACCTCAAAATTTAGGGAAATAACAATATGTTCTTCAAGAAATACAAGGATATAATTTTATAAAATTAGTATATCTCCAATGTTTAGTTCCTCACCAACCATTTGAGCTAAGATTACCATATTATTTGATATTAAGACCCATATTTTAGAAGTCGGTTCAAAAAGGAGTTTGTAGTCATCCTTGAATTGATATTTGATAATGTAATGATTTGGGATATGAAATGAAATATCATTATCTAAAAACTTAATATGGGATCTATACAGGTAGATCCAATCCATGCCTAAAATCACATCTAATTCTATATAGGGAAGAAGAACTAAATATGTAGAAAGTATCCTCCCACAAACATTGATTGGATACGAGTTATATACCTTGGATCAAATCATCAGACCACCATGTTTTAACCAATAATTTAATATCTAGAGTTGGAGTTATTGAATACACATTCTTAACAAACTTGTATGATATAAAATAATTCAAAAAACTAGAATTGAAAAAAACATTTATAGATTTGGAATGAAGAATAAGTGTAACTTTCACCACTTTATTATCATGATCTACATATGTAGTAGTGACTACATAGTATCTTCCTTTTCCCTTGGTCTTGGAGGTTGTTGATTCCTATTATCCTCATTTTCCCTTATATTTGGGAATTAATATTCATAATTACCAAACTCCTTTCATTTGAATTATTGAGTTGTGCGTGGGGAGTTAGTTGAGATCTTCTTATCATGAATTACATTGAAAAACCTCTTTGATTATTTTCAAAAATCATGTTACTAATGCCTAAACCTTCCTTTTTTTAATCATAAGTAATTTACCGAGTTCTTCTTCCAGCATTTTTGGCATATAGGTTTTTGTGTCTTCTTTCATCTATGATATTTTCCATTAGAGTTCCCATGAAACTCTATTTTTCTTTTCTTATCACCAAATACATAAGGATAATGCGAATATCCAATTTCCATATAAAGACCAGGAATTTCCATGTTTTTTTAATTAAATAGGAATTTTATGAGTCCGCGAAAATTGACGGTGCAGGATTCTGAGGCCCGGTGTGCCCGGGATGAATTTCTGAACTTTTTTTCAGGTATATTTAGTAAATGTAAGAGCAGGTTTATGTAACCTTTGAACTGATGCTCGGAATTGAAATCAAAGGGCACCATTGAACTCACAGTGCTGGTATTATCTTAAGGATACCTTCACCTCAACCATAGTAGGTCGAGGGTGGAAGTTATTTTTTCACTTTTTCATGAAAGAATAAAATAAAATAAAATGGTGTAACATTTTATTTTTATTTTTCTTTTGAAACTTCCATGTGGATGTTTCATTGGTAGGGACCACCTAAAATAAACCTCTCATGAGAGGTTATGGTGGTGGGGCCACCTAAACTAACCTCCCATGAGAGGTTATGGTGGTGGGGACCACCTGAGGCTAAAACCCCTTGAACTCCCTTTTAAGTGTGGGGAAGCCTCTTAAAATTCCCCGACTTTAATGGTGCCACCCCCTTTAATTTATTATGCCAACCACTATGTAATTAATTAATCCAATTTGAAATTGTTCCAACAATTAAAATTGGGGAAACACAACAGTTGGGTATTTTGATTTTGGGGGAATGTATTTGAAAAGGGGAGAGCTCTTGGAGGATTGCTTTCTCCAACGAAGAACTTCTTCCATGAAGAACTTCTTCCACGAAGAACTCTCCTCCAACGAAGAACACCATCGCACGACTTATAATTCTTCCTTGGGACATCCTCCAATGTGGGACATCTTCAATCGACGATCGTCTTTCCCTCCTCATCGATGAAAAAAAATGAATGAGGTAGGGGTTTATTTCTATGTGATTATCACTTCCCATGTTCTTCCCTTCTATTTGTTTTGTGGGATTGGGAATAGTGATTGAAGAAGGTTTTGGGGATTGTTGTATTTAAATATCTTCAATCCACATTCTTGATTCACGTTTGTGAACCACTTTCTACTGCTCTAACGTGGAGGGCGTGGGATAAACAAACATGGACCGACCCCTCCGCCTTCTTTTGTGTGTTCTTCGCGATGGTATCGGCAACTTGTGCTAGCGTTTGGCATTGGTGGAACTTGATAACGGCGGCCTGCACGAACAATGGCCATGAAGAAGGTGAAAAACGAAGGGAGACCAGTCTAGCTGGCCGCAAGCGAAGATACGACACACGACCGCACCGCACGGCAAGCCACGACGGACCACTGCCCCGGCGCGCCGTCCGCGGCACCGCTGCGCCGCCCCGCAGCTTCGCCGCCCTCACGGCCTTCCTCATCCCCGCGCCACCCACACGGCCCCCACGGCCTCACATTGCACTTGCATCCCCCGCAGCTTTGTGATGCATAGTTCGGGCCACCCAGCGTGGGTCGGGCCGGGTCGGTCCGACCGGGTCGGACCAGACCCGGACCCACTTCGACCCGTTTACGCATTTTCGACCATAACTTTGGCACCAGACTTCCATTTTAAGAACCATCTGTGATGCTAGAAACCTTGGAGTGAGGTTGTCCATTTGGTATACCCCACTGGAGATTTGGATAATGTTGGGGAATGGCTAGGTTGGATCGAGCACGAATCCAACCAGGCCCTCACGACTAAAAGGCTAATAACTCACAGACCGGGCGTCTGATTGATGCACCTTCTATTGCATTGAGACCCCTATGATGTGGAGGTCCTTTGAGATAATTCTTCGTGAGACTCCATGGTAGTTGGAATATCAACCATTGGCTTGTGGAGAAGACCTTCCTAGAGACAAGCGAGCATTGTGTAGGAACCTAGTAGCTGGATGTGACGTGAAGAATGAAGAGCGATCTTGTGTGAGTCAGCACCGAGTGATCCTGTGTGGGCCATCACCTAGCAATCCTGTGTGGGTTAGCACCGAGCGATCCTGTGTGGTTCAGCACCTAGAGATCCTATGTGGGTCAACACCTAATGATCCTGTGTGGGTCAACACCAACCGATCCTGTGTGGGTCTGCCTCTAAACAAAGTAAGATGATTCAGTAGTTATATCTAATCATCTATACTACCGTACTTAAGTTATACGTGGTGTGAGATGAGTTTGTACTTGTGTGGTACTTTCCATCATGGTGATACCTTGGTGGTAATATTTTGTGTGGTGTACCTATGTGGTACTTACCTTCGTGGTGTTCCTTCCATTGTGGAATGATTGAGCTTTGGGATTTTGAGTTGGACTCTGTGATTCCTCATGATTGAGATGAGTTTACTTGATAACTTAGGTATATGTATGGGTATATACTAAGTAGGGTTATCACTGGTTTAATTTCTTTTTGGTTTATCCTTTGTGGATTTTGTGAGACCTTGAGGTCTCAGGGTCCCTACTGAGTATCATTATAATCACCCCTGCATGGGCTATGCCCACACCTCATTGTGTTTGGTGCAGATGATGGACAACGTTGATCGAGGCTGAGGTTACTAGGACCGGATGGTGCTCGGAGGTAGACCATACGACGAGTCAGTGCTCGGAGGAGATGGATGAACGTGGAGTGCTGAGGAGGCGATATGTACCTACCCTTCAGGTAGGAACCTCAGAGGATGACCCAATGGCTACTTTCATTTTTCTTCAGTTGTATTATATTCAGTTGTACTTGTACCTATACAGTTGGGCTTGTATTCCGGACCCTTTTACATTCATCACACTTTTTTTATACAGTTTACTTGTTGTTCCTATCATGCTGTGTTCTTGGTTGAGTGTGATTAAATGTTATAAAGGCAATGCCTTCCTAGTTATAGGGATTACACCTTTCGGTGCTAGTTACTAGCCCCTAGCCCATGGAAGGCGGTCTTGGGGTAGTCACGGCATGGGCCCCGAGGGACGGGTCGTGACAAATTGGTATCAAAGGAGTCGACTCTACTGTAGAACATATGACTCTGATCTTTCATTTAAAGACAATAGTGTTAAGTATAGTGAGTGTGGTTATCAGTTTAAGGAATCCAGTGTTGGTGTGGTGGCCGACGTATCCATACACCAGGACCCCGACTTCTGATTTACGACTCAGTGCATGAAAACCCTGATTGCGTTTGTGTTTTTGAGAGTCTTATTTGTGAACTCTTTGAGTTAGATCACCAGGTATAACTTATTGACCATGGAGAAACTATTTGTTTCAGGATTCCTTCATGAAGACAACCACCTAGGGTTCCATGAGTAGTATGCACTGATATCCCATTGAGCGACGAGGCCTCGGTGCGAGGCCCTCTTCCAGTAGAGGCACCAGCGGAGGCACCAACAATACCATTACCTATTGGTCCACCGATGCCACCAACCCCAGCAGTAGAGAGTGCACGCCGCTTGAGCACATTGCACGAGTTCCAGCACTAAAAGCCACCCAGGTTCAGGGGAGAGATGGACCCACAAGCGGCTTAGGATTTGATGGAGGCCATGGTGAGAGTTTTCTGACTGGTAGGGACACCAGCTGATCTCATGGTGATCCTTTCCGCCAGTCTTCTACAGGTAGCAGCATGCAGATGGTGGAGCCTGATGCTCCAGGATCACGATGCAATGACACTTCTCTGGGCAGACTTTGAGAGCCTGTTTTGGACAGAGTTTGTCCCAGCGAATCTTCGCACAGTGCGCATGCAGGAGCTGCTTCATCTATAGCAGGGAATAATGACTATAGCTCAGTTCTAAGTGAGGTTCACTGACCTCTCACACTACTCTACTGATATGGTATAGGAACCATTATTCAGGGACCAATCCTTCAAGAAGGGAGTCAGGCAGAAGATTAGGGATTCAATGATCTCACTCAGCATCCCGACGCAGGCGGGGGTGTTAGAGAGAGCTCTCTTAGTGGAGAGTTTCCTTGCTAAGCAGTCACCAGCAGTGAGAACCACCACCAGTCATCATATAGAGGAGTATTCTACAGCTGGCAGTAGACATATGACATAGAGGTCCAAGAGGAAAAGACCTATAGGTGGATGACCGCATGATTCAGAGTTGGTTGTGCTGGGAACCCGAGGCAGAGCCAGTCATTCCAGAAGCGGGCAGTGTTACGCATACGGCGGGTAGGGTCACATGGATCGTGACTGTCCGACCCACAGTATGGATAATCAGGTGACAGTCGAGGGACTACCCAAGCAGAGACAAAGGATCAACTGAGGAGGTCCACAGGGAGCAGTTGGATGTGGTAGAGGAGCTGATCATGCTGCTGGCAGTGGGCGACGATTCGAGATGTTACCGCCACCACCACTAGGAGGTCCACCCCGACGTAGAGAGCAGTTGGACAGGGGAGAGCTAAGATCCATGAAAATGAGTCCTATGATCAAGGCGTTCTGGAGATGATACAAGGTACGATCTGTGTCTACTACACCTTAGCTGCAGTACTTATAGACACAGGTTCCAGTCATTCTTTTATTTCAACTTCCCTCATTCAGAGCTTTGAGATTCTGAAAGAGTGGTTGGCTCAATCCTTATGGCTATAGACTATTATGGGATCAGATTAGATGATTACGCACTGGTTCCGACAGTGAAAGATTACTCTAGGAGGCGATATATTTGGATGAGATTTCCTAGTAGTGGTGTCGAGGCCTTACGATGTCATCTTGGGTATGGACTGGTTATCTATAGTTTATGCTCAGATTAACTATATTAGGCACAAAGTGTAGTGTGTCTGCATGGATGGGACCAATTTTACCTTCACCAGTGATAATAGATCCTTTTTAGTGCAAGATGGACTTACTTGGAGGAGGGTGCAACCGATCATTCATCAGTTGGCTAGCCTTACCCTCGGATCGGTTGATGTGTAGAGTCTGAATTATCCTGTAGTGGTGGACCAGTACACAGATGTCTTCCATGATGATGTTTCGGGTCTACCTCCTCATAGAGAAGTGGACTTTTACATTGACTTGTACCCCGAGACGACACTGATATCTACACCAGTGTATTCGATGGCTCCCATAGAGCTTCATGAGATGAGGGTACAAATAGAGGACTTACATGGTAAAGGGTTCATTCGACCTAGTGCTTCCCCTTGGGCAGCCCTGATTTTGTTCTCCATGAAGGTAGATGGGAGTTTGAGACATTGTGTTGACTATCAGCACCTAAACCAGGTGACTGTGAAGAACAAGTACCCACTCCCAAGGATTAATGATCTCTTTCATCAGTTTAAGGGAGCATGATGGTTCTCGAAGATAGACATCAGATCAGGCTATCACCAGCTCAGAGTATGAGATGAGGATGTGTAGAAGATGGTTTTCAGATTTCAGTACGACCACTACGAGTTCTTGGTTATGTCACTCGGTGTGACCAACGCGCCAGTAGTGTTCATGGGACTCATGAATAGTATCTTTTAGACATACCTTGACTGCTTTGTAGTAGTCTTCATCTATGACATTTTGATCTACTTGACTATTGAGGAGGAGCATGAATATGATTTGCAGGTTGTACTGGACACACTCCGAGAGCACCGACTTTATGGTAAGCTCTCGAAGGGCCAGTTCTGGATCCGATAAGTTCACTTTCTGGGACATATCATATCGGAGGCTAGAGTTGCAGTAGATCTAGTGAATATTGAGGCGGTAATTTCTTGGGAGCCACCCAGGAGTGTGACGGAGGTTCGGAGTTTCTTAGGTTTGGATGGATACTACGAGAGGTTTGCGGCATATCTCCACAAAGTTGAAGCACCTCTATCAGCATTGACGAAGAAGGGGAAACCCTTCATGTGGTTGGAAATATTCCAGCATAGTTTTCAAGAGCTGAGGCAGAGGATGACTAGTGAACCCATATTGAGGCTACCAGAGGAGGGAATATGATACATAGTCTACTGTGACACATAAGAAACTGGGCTCAGATGTGTCCTAATGCAGAAGCGAGCAGTGATTGCATATGGTTCTCTATAGTTGATAAAACATGTGAAGAACTATGCTACCCTTGACCTGGAGTTAGCTGTAGTGGTCTTCACCTTGAATATGTGGCCAAACTATATGATGGGAGAACGTTTTACAGTGTATTATGATCACAAGAGTATCAGGTTTATTTTCTTTCAGAAGGACCTCAACCTGAGAGAGCGACGTTGGATTGAGTTCCTCTAGGACTATGACTTTGAGATAGTCTATACTCATGGGAAGGGGAACATCGTAGCAGATGTACTCAACTGGATATCTGGTATACAGTTGCTAGGAAAAGAGACGGAGTAGCTGACCGCTTTGTAGATATCCTTTGTAGATAAAGATGGAGCATATTTTCTTCAGTATCCTATAGTAAATCCCACACTTCTTCAGTGAGTTAGGGACGCACAACATGGGTATGTTGACTGCAAGACATGGCATGCTCATATATCCCCAGGATAGGCACATGATGGATTTTATGAAGGTGGGGAGCACGCCATCCTCTTCAGTGGATATACCGTGGTACCAGTGTCACTTTAGGAGGAAGTGTTGAGGGAGTTCCATACATCCCCTATAGTGGGACATATAGGAGTGGAGAAGATGTACCAGGACGTCTGACGACAGCACTGGTGGCCGAGAATGAAGAAAGTAGTAGCATAGTTTGTCTCTCGATGCCTCACTTGTTAGCAAGTGAAGGCGAAGCAACAAGTACTAGTAGGCTTAGTTCAGCCTTTAGAGGTACCATAGTGGAAGTGGGATGGGATATCCGTGGACTTCGTGACAGGACTTCTATGTATATCCAGATGTCATTATTCTATATGGTTGATCTTTGACTGACTCACCAATTCATCCTACTTCCTACCGATCCGAGAGCAGGGTTTTGTAGAGAACTTGGGATGCCTCTATGTATAGGATATTATGTGGCTACATTGAGTAACCTCGACGATTGTATCTGATCGTGATACACATTTAACTTCCCGGATATGAAAGGGGTTGCAAGAGGCTTTTGGGACACAACTTCATTTGAGCACCACCTTACATCCTCATATGGATGAATAGACTGAGCGGACCATTCATACCCTCGAGGACATGCTGCATGCTTACGTCCTCGACTTCAGTCGCACTTCAGAGGATCACTTACCTTTGGTGGAGTTTTTATAAAACAATTTCTATCACTACACCATTGGGATGACACCTTTTAAGGTGTTTTACGGGAAACCTTGCATATTACCTTTGTGCTAGACTGACCCAAGGGATTCGGCACTAGTGGGACCAGAGATGGTACGACCTACCACATAGAAGGTGCAGATCATCTAGGAGAAGATGAAGACTACACAGAGTAGGAAGAAGTCATATGCCGATAGGAGATGGAGACTTATAGAGTTCAAGGATGGAAACCACATATTTTTACATGTCTCACCATGACGAGGTTTGAGTAGATTTGGCTGAGGTGGAAAGTTATCTCTGAGATTTATCAAACCTTTTCAAGTCCTCAACAAAGTTGGTGAGGTGGCATACCGCTTAGCTCTTCCACCTCAGTTGCACCGGGTGTACGACATCTTCCACGTATCCCAACTGAGGAGATACGTGCACGACCCTTATCACATCATCGACCATGACGAGCTGGACATCAATGATGGGGAAACTTTTATGGAGGTTCTAGTAGAGACTGAGGATCGATAGAAGCAGGTCCTTCATGGACGGTCCATACCTTTGGTGCGCGTTCGCTGGCAACATGGGAACCTCCAGGAGAGCACATGGGAGCGGGAGGCTCATATGCGTGCTCAATACCCCCACTTTTTTTCCTAGTTTTGTGATGTGTCTTATGGGGATGTAAAGCCCTAAGGTGAGGAGAATTTAAAGACCCTAAATTTTCATGTAATTTTTTTAATTAAATGGGAATTTTAGGAGTCCTAAAAAATTGACGGTGCATGATTTCGAGGCCCGGTGTGCCCAGAATAAATTTCTAAACTTTGGTTCAGGTACGTTCAGTAAACATACAAGCAAGTTTTTGTAACTTTTGAACCAGTGCTTGGAATTAAAATCCGAGGGCACCGTTGAACTCACTACGCTGGTATTCTCTTAAGGAGACCTTCACATCAACCTTAGTAGGTCGAGAGTGGAAGTTAGTTTTTTCACTTTTTCATGAAAGAATAAAATAAAATAAAATGGTGTAACATTTTATTTTTATTTTTCTTTTGAAACTTCCATGTGGATGTTTCGTAGGTGGGGACCACCTGAACTAAACCTCCCATGAGAGGTTATGGTCGTGGGGACCACCTAAACTAACCTCCCATGGGAGGTTATGGAGGTGGGGACCAACCAAGGCTAAAACCCCATTGAACTAGATCTTAAGTGTGGAGAAGCCTCATAAACTTATCCCAATTTAATAGTTCCACCCATTTTAATTTATTATGCCAACCACTATGTAATTAATTATTTCAATTTGAAATTGTGCCAAAAATTAAAATTAGGGAAACACAACGGTTGAATATTTTGATTTTGGGGGAATGTATTGGAAAAGGGGAGAGTTCTTGGATGTTTTCTTTCTCCAACGAAGAACTTCTTCCACAAAGAACGCTCCTCTAACGAGGAAAGACAATGCACGACTTCGACTTCTTCCTCGGGACATCCTCCAATGTGGGACATCTTCAATCGACAATTGTCTTTCCCTCCTCATCGACGACAAAAAACAAACGAGGTAGGGGTTTATTTCTATGTGATTATCACTTCCCATTTTCTTCCCTTCTAATTATTTGGTGGGATTGGGAATTGTGATTGACGAAGGTTGTGTGGATTGAGGTTTTAAAATATCTTCCATACAAGTTCTTGATTCATGTTTGTGAACCGCTTGCTACCACTCTAACGCGGAGGGTGCAGACCAAACAAACATGGACCGAACCCGCTGTTGTTTATCTTTGGTGTGTTCTTCATGATGGTGACGACAACCGGTGTCGAAATTTGGAACCGGTGGAACTCGAGAACGGTGGTCGGTACCATTGCTGGCCACAAAGAAGGTGACGAACGAAGGGCGGCCGGTCAAGCCAGCCACCGACAAAGATATGATATGTGACCACACCGTACGACAATCCACGGTGGATAGCCGCCCCGTGACCTCCACTATCCGTGATCACCGCCAACCCACGACCGAGCCACTCTGCCCCACATCCCTGCCGCACCGCCCAGTGACCTTGCGCTGCCCACGCGGCCCCACGCACCCTCACACCACCCTCGAAGCCCCCGTGGCTCCACGCCACCCTCATGACCCCCGCGGCCTCGCACCACCCTCGTGGCTCCCACGGCTTCGGGCCACCCAGCGCGGGCCGGTTCGATCAGGTTCGATCGGACCCAGACCCACTTTGACCCGTTTATGCATTTTCGGCCATAACTTTGGCACCAGGTGTCCGTTTGACAAACCGTCTGCAGCACTGACAACCTTTGAGTGAGACAGTTCCTTTGGTATACCCCAATGAAGATTTGGATAAATTTGGTGAACGATCGGGTTGGATCGAGCATGAATCCAACTGGGCCCTTGAGACTAAAAGACTAATAACTCACAGACTGAGCGTCCGATTGACGCACCGTCTGTTGCGTTGAGGCCCCTATAATGTAAAGGTCCATTGAGATACTTCTTCATGAGACTTCATGGCAGTTGGAGTATTGACCAGTGACTAGTGGAGTAGACTCTCTTGAAGACAAGAAAGCATAGTGCGGGAACCTAGTAGCTGGTTGTGATGTGAATAATGAAGAGCGATCCTGTCTGGGTCAGCAAAAGAGATCCTGTGTGGGTCAGCACCTAGCGATCCTGTGTGGGTCAGCACCAAGAGATCCTATGTGGGTCAGTACCTAGCGATCCTATGTAGGTCAACACCGAGCGATCCTGTGTGGGTCAGTACCGAGTGATCCTGTGTGGGTATGCCTCTTAACAGAGTAAGATGATTCAGTAGTTATATCTAATCATCTCTACTACTGTACTTAAGTTATACCTATTGCGAGTTGAGTTCGTACCTATGTGGTACTTTCCTTCGTGGTGATACCTTAGTGGTAATATTCTGTGTGGAGTACCTATGTTGTACTTACCTTCATGGCATTCCATCCTTTGTGGAATGGTTGAGCTTTGGCCTTTTGAGTTGGACTTTGTGATTCCTCATGATTGAGATGAGTTTACATGATAACTTAGGTATATGTATGGGCATATACCTAAGTAGGTTTGTCACTGGTTTACTTGATTTGTGGTTTAACCTTTATGGATTTTTTGATACCATGAGGGTCTATAGGTCCCTACTAAGTGTCGTTATACTCACCCCTTCCCAGGCTATGCTCGCTCCTTGTTGTGTTTAGTGTAGATGACAGACAACATTGATCGAGGTTGAGGGTAACAGGACCGGATGGTGCCCGGAGGTAGACCATATGACAAGTTGGTGCTTAGAGGAGATGAATGAACGTGGAGTGATAAGGAGGCGATTTGTACCTACCCTTCAGGTAGGAATCTCTGAGGACGACCAAGTGGATACCTTCCTTTTTTTTGTATTCAGTTGTACTTGTACCTTTATAGTTAGTCTTGTATTCCGACCCCTTTTGATTTCAGCACACTTTTGTTATATAGTTTACTTGTTGTTCGTATCATGTTGTGTGCCTGGTTGCATGTGATTACAGGTTATAAAGGCAATGCCTTTCCATTTTTAAGGATTAAACCTTTTGGTACTAGTCACCAGCCCCTGGCCCATGGAAGGTGGGATTGGGGTAGTCATGACACGAGCCCTAGGGGATGGGTCGTGACATTCTATTTCCACCATAAGTGAACATAAAAAATTTTATCTATAGCTACTAAAGTATCTTATATTTAATTATTTTCAAATAATTGGATTTAGACAACTAAATAAATGAAATATATTTCTTTCAGTGTTAATAATAAATTTTGAGGTGTATATTGTGTGTCTCATGATGTTTTCATCATAAGCACCAATAGATTTATAATCCTTCTTTTTAGATCTAAGAATCATCTCTCTATTTTTTTGTGAAGAGTTTAGAGAAAATATATGGTGAATAATATTCTTTTTAATTCCACCCTTTCCATAGAGTCAAAATTTTCTTATTTATTGTATTCTTAATGAGTGTACTCCATTGGTCATCCTCACGCACTAAACAATAAAAGGATACAATAAGCTTATAATGGTAAAAGAACTAGTGAATTAAACATATATTCTATATTGCATTGTTCAATTTCTTAATAAATAGTGAATCATAAGACCCAATAATGGAGGGTGGATGTTGTCACATGAAAGACTCTATAATAATTTTCTCATTCCTTGGTGTGTTTGGGATATTTACATAATTCTCATTATTATTAATTGATTGTGATAGTTGGGAAAAAATTTCTATAAAATTTTGTACTTCATATCCCATATTATTGGTTGTTAATTGGGAAAATCACCACATTGTCCATAACAATAATCAATATCTCAGTTCCTCCCAGTTCCTTCTATTTTCTAAAACAAATCGATGTTAATTTGAGTAAAAAACAATAATATAGTAAGAGAATCAGAGTGAAGAACTATAAAATTTTTTATAGTCCATCTTATGAAAGTATTATTTGAATATACCTTAATTTTAGACTAAGATATGTTTAGTTAAATATTTATCACAATTTGTTTAACCTAAGTTTATTTAAGTTGGGTTCACTTAACCTAATCTCCAAAAATAATTAAACCCTTCTCTGATACCAACTGAGATAACCTAAGAATAACATGAGTTTATTTTACATAATTTTCATTATTTTTTTTACTAAAAAGGTTATAAATTTCCTAAAGGGAAAAGTATCATTTATTTTGAAAAAAAGTTACAATAGATCAAAGTATGATATTTTAATTTTTTTTTGAAAAAGGGTCATAATATCATTAGTTAAAGCATCAAAAAATACAACTATCATAATTTATACCTTTTTCTAAAAGTCCTTCATTAAGGTGGTTAGCTTCTTAGTATGTATGTGTAATGAAATAATATTTTTTTGTAAGAAGATAAAAAAAATTTATCCATTGGATAGTTGGTATCTATGAAAGATGAAATTATCCATTTCTAATTAATTTTACCAAAACATTAGAGTCAACTTTAAGCCAAATTTTATTCCATACTCTCTATTTATCCATATTAATTGTATTTATTAGCCCAAGAATCTTAACCTCCAATGTTGTAGTAATACCATTGGAACTATAAAGAAACCCCATTGTGTTGGGAATATGGTCTCTAAAAACTACCCCAAATCTTGAAGAACCTAGATTTTCTTTTGATGCCCCATAAGAATTTAATTTAATCTAACCCATGAATGGAGTGATCCCTAAAATTTACCAAGTGTAATGTGTTGGTGAAAAAAATGAAACAATTCCCATCTATCTCAGCAACATGAGGCCATGTATAGAGTTTTCGAATTGACTATGTCAGGGAGTTATCACCCTTCACTACCATCAAGATTAAAAGATGAGTAGGATATATATTGAAGGTATTATTCTAATAAATTGTAGAACTTTTATTTTTCCAAATGATGTTCATGAGTTCAGCACGAGCCACCTGAAAAAGGCTGAATATTTTATTTGAAATATAGATTCAAGCACAGTCAAATAAGTTCACCTGAATAGAATCAGATCCAAACAGTTGCATATCAAAAACTCTAATGATGTTTTGGAGTAAAATATCAGTAGAAAAACTCAAAATATGGGATTAATATCTTATCTATACTGATGACATAAGGAAAATCCATAATGGAGATAAATACCCATATCCTAAAAGAAATTATCAATTGAATGTTTTGAATGAGAAATTATCTATAGAAGTAATAATGAAGATAGATAGATCTAGTTATTATTCATTTTCCAAATATAGATAAGATTATTCCCTTAAATTTAGTTGTAGTAAAATAATTTTGAGGCAAGGACACCATTAGATGATGGTTTCCAAATCAGGATATCATCTTGATTAATGAAAGTATGACTGCTAAAAAAATATTTGAAAGAATCTAGAAATCCATATAAATTGTAAAGTTGATATTTTACTATGGAATTAAGATCCATAAATAGGTTAGCAAAATTGATTTTTTCTAATAAGGTTGTCTCTATTCAGTTATCAAACAAGAATTTAAGGGAATAGTTTTTGTTGACTAACCAGTGGGCTAGAGAAATAATATGGGATAAATAATCCTTGAGAGTTGTATAGATAGAATAATCCATATATTTTAGATTTATAACATTAATATTTTTTTAAAATATAGATCAGATAAAGCTAAAAACCTCTGATTTTTCATAAATTAGACTCCACATGGAATAAAGTTATAAAGCCTGATTAAAGAGACTAATATTTTTTATTCCAAGTCCCCAAGGGCAATAGGTTTGCAGCATTTCTTCCAAGGTATAGTAATGATTCTTCTTTTAAGTATAATTATACTCCAAAAAATATTTTATAGATGTATTGATGTTATTTAATAATGAAATTGACCATTTATATACCTTAAAAGAGTAAACAATTTTAGAGATAATAATGTACCTGACCAAACAGACCCTTCCAGCCATTTAAAGGGACCCACATTTCTAAGAATCTAATTTCCTTCTGATTTGACCCATAATATGATTAAAATGTGAATATGTTGGTTGAACACAAAACATAGGAGCACAAAGGTATGTAAATAGAATCTTATATTTTCTAATACCCATATTGTGGATGATATCACTCTTTCTAACAATAAATATATTCTTTCCAAAATAAAAAAAAAAATTTATTCTAGATTACTTCATGGACTGAGATCATTTTATAATGAAAATAGTTTCTTTAATAAGCTTATTTTTGTAATCTTATTATGTAAAAAGAATGATGTCATTAGAATAAAAAATGGGAGGGATAAAGGATACCTATAGTAGTAGAAATGGGTTTAAATTTCCCATTATCAACCAAGTTCAAAAGAATCCTCCTCAAGTAATCTTCTTTAATTGAAAAGACAATATCTAAAAGTAGGTCACCCTATCTCACCCCTCTCGAACAAGTAAAATATCCCTCCATAGCACCATGAAACATAATTGAAATGCGAGATAATGCTAAGTGAGTCTTAATATAACTTATCAATATATCATCAAATAAAAATTTGGAAATAACCTTGAAAATAAAACCCCAATACATTGTGTTAAAGGTATTTTTAATTTCAATATTCAAAGAATTATTACCACTCTTAGTGTATTTATTAAAAATATTGACATATTAATAGGCTATAATAAGAAAATATTGGATAATAATCACTTTGATGAAACCAAATTGATTTAGTGAGAATATTTTATTTTAAATTCTTACAATTCTGGAGGTAATAATTTTAGAAGTTATTTTATTTATAGTGTTGAAAAGAGAAACATGCATGAATTAATTTATTTCATTCGAATTATCAGTTTTTGGAATCAGAGAAATAAATTTAACATTAGTACCCTATGAGATAAAACCACCTTTAAAAAAATTCTAAACCAACCTAAAAATATTATGTTGAATTCTATCCCAAAAACCTAGTAAAAATGTTTAGTTAAATAGTGAGTTCACAAGAAACTACAAGCATTTAGATTAAAAATAGCCTCTTTTATTTCAAAATCCATAGAAGAATATGTAATAATCTCATTATGATCCTTGATAACAAGGTAAAGAATTATCCCTTCTATAAAAAATGAACGAGTATTAGTACTATTAAAGACATTCATGTAATAAGAAAAAACTTTATTTGTGATATCTTTCCTTTTATCAATATAGTTATCATCGTCCTTGAGAACAGATAGAGGTTTTAAATGATTTTAATTTTCATAATTTAAACATTTAATATTACAAATAATATAAAAAACCTATAACCCAAAGGTTTAGTGTATTTGGAGATTATTAATATAAAAAACATAGATCAAATTATTTCTTCAACATCTCCAAAAAAATCAATACATAAAAAGTCCTTTTACATATAGTCCTGTATGTAATTTCTTGGGGAAGTGAAAAAAAAGGAGTGAGATAAAATTCATAGTAAAATAAAACATATTTAGGTTCCATAAAGGGTTATATCATAAGAATGAACATGGGAAATATATCAGATCAAAATGATAATTGAATTATAATAGATAATATTATGTAATGATAAAACATCATATATTATGGAATGATATCATAATATCATAAAAGAGCCATATTGTAGGCATAAACTAAATACCATTGATTGAAATAATTGGAAAATTATCATAAAACATGGAAACATAACATTGGAATATGGAATAAAATGGAAATGTGGAACAAGTATAAGCACATGAAATCATCAAATTATTAACATGGATAAAATAAATATTTTCCACAAATAAGTTTGTGAACATAGATAACCAAAATTATAACCACACATAAAGATATGAACATAGAGAACCACAATAATTTCCATGTATAAAATCATCATCTAGTGAGATATAAAGCTTTAAATAATGAATTTTAGGAGTATAATATACTCTTCAATTTTATATTGATAAATTATACATACATGTGCTAATTGAAAATAAACATACATCATATCATGAAAAACCAATGGAATGAAAGTGGGTATCATACCATTTCCAAATGGCATTACATAACATTACATCAAGAGTATACACGTTGATAACAAAATTTAATCTCCCAAATTAAGTACATACTAATATCACTTAGAGAGTGATTATGAACTTTACTCCCAAATATATATAACTTTATTTGAAATAAAGTAAAATAGAAGTGATGTCTAGAGTTCTTAGAAATAGTTTATCATCTTTGTAAAAATTTAGAGTTACATTTCACTTTCAAGAAATCATTTTATATAAGGTGGAGGAAATTATTTTTAAAACATCCATTAAATTGAACATTGAAAAGAATTAAAGTTTACAAAAATAAATATGTATTGGAATATAAAAATGTCTGATCATGAAAAGAAAATTCTTTTTATTTTCTATATTAAACAAAGAGTTGAAAACCATCATTTTTAAAAGAGAAAAATATAAATATGAGGAATAAAAAATATAATATATATTTGGATTTCATAATAATAAAATAATACATTATCGATAAGAAATTACACAATCACATTAGAGAAAGAATCATTAGAAAGGATGTGAATAATTCTTAATAACATCATATTTTTTATAGGGAGCGAAAATCATTAAAGGGGAATATTTTGATGTAGAAATTAAATTTACATAGTTAGAAAGGGAAAATACCATTTTGCATATAGAAATGGTAAAACAAAAGAAAATTATAAATTCATTTTCATGGAAGAACGTTTATGACCCAATGAAAAGGAAATTAAGTCAACAAAACCCTTACAGATTTGGTAAATTTTAAATCAAAATCCCCTGAAAGATAGAAATTGAAATGAAACATTAAAATACATGAATAAAAATATAATTATGCTAAAATATTTCAGAGAGGTATTAGTTCCACATTATTAATGAAAATAAGTTTGTAATATGAAACATGTCTAAAAGAAGATAATTTGAGAAGAAAAACCCTTACCTCAAGTCCTAAATCCCTTAGTGTGTGCATATAACCTCATAAATAACCAAATAATGTTTATTAAATACTATTTATTAAAAATTTTGAGGTATATTACAGTTTTTCATGTCTATTTATTATGATATTTTTTTTATTTAGTACATAGTTTTTTCTCTCTTCGACCACTTAGGGTTGTTTGGTAAATTACTCCAAACCGCTACAGTACATTGATTTTGGTTAAAGGGGTTATAGAATAGTTTAATAATATCCATAATTATATATATATATATATTATTTATATTCTAGTAGAACAAAATTTATGTAGTTTAATAGGTTGTCAAAAATAGATTCAAATTAAGAAATGTGTCTTGGTATGCTCATTTTAGGAAGTTAAATTTACAATGGAAATATATTATTAATATTAAGAATATAATGACTGTTTTATATTTATAGAATATTAATATTATCATATATATCATATTTATTCATTAAATCTATTTTTATAAACATCTATGTAAGGAAATGAAAAAAATTGTTTACGTCATTCATAGTGGTGGTAATCCGACCATAGCACGAGCGACATTTCCATTTTCTAATGGATAGGAGGAAGGTGGATAATGGTTATTAAATTAACATAATAATATTTAATTATACTGATTATACTTATGTAATTATATTATAATGGTTATAATATATCTTTAGGAGGTAGAATAAGAATAAGAGGAATATAAATGAAAATGAGTGATTAAAAGTTCTTACCATACTTCTTGGGATGAATCTTTTTTTAATTATATTAACACTTTTAGGGGTAGTATTTTGATGATAATAGAACCTATAATATGTGAGAAGTATATTTCAAGAAGTTATTTTTGTTTATAATGGTTTATCGAGTAGCCTTTACGTGTCAAGAGAAGTTTGGTGGTGAAGGGGTCCTTTTATAGGTGAGAGGGGTGCCATTTTTTGTTAATATAATTTCTTAATATAAGAATTGATGTCATAAATGAGGAAAGTGGATTATAAATTAAAAAATAGTGATTAAAATATAGTATAAGGTTCATAAATCCATCATCCACCCATTTATAGATGATATTTTTGTGATATTTTTAGACTTTACCTCTTGATTTAACATTTTTACCTCATTTTAACCTTTACCGTGGTGCCTAATTTCTTATCTTGGTAACTTATTTTTATGATTAAGAATTAAATTTTACAAATTACCTAAAATTATATCCTAATTAATAATATAATATCAATTTTAAATTATTATAATTATAAAATTGATAAAAAAAATTAATATAAAAACACAGTGTGAAAAAACAATTTTTAGAAAAATGTATTTTTTAAGCATAAAGTGAGTTTATCATTATTAATTTTCAAGTAAAAAAATTAAATGAGTGTTAATTTGTTTTAATATTATTAATTAATTTCATTAATTGCATTAAATTAATTTTTAAAAATTGTTCTATTTAGTTTTTTAATATAAAAATTTATTATATATAGAAAAATACAATTCTTCAAAAGATAGGTCTTTTAAACATCAAATGATTTTAATAATAATTTTATAAAATTTATTACTTATTTACTAGGAATTAATCATCACATTTTTATCAAAGAAAACATTTTCAATTTTTTTAAAATTAAATTTTATAAAAATTATAAATAAACTAATGAGGATATATATATAATCCATTACATTACATGGTCATATCATCCTAACAACTACTTAGAAAACCCCTCAAGACCTATTCATTAGATTTAATGGTAAGATAATAAATTGTGGTCATCGCGGGGGGTCATTTATCTATCATGAATCCTGTGGTGATTTTCATGAGCTTAAACTTCTCCTATAGATGATTTCTCTCAAGCTATATTTTTTGAAGTTCAAATTGGGCTTGGCCTAAAAAAACCCTTTTCATACTATTTTATTTCCAAGCTTAGAAAAATACGTTTCATAAGGAATACTCCCAATTCTTGATATCATGGTTCATTTTATCTAAATTCTTCATGTGAAACAAGATATCAATTAAAAAATATTTATTTAAACATAAATATATACTAAAATTTTGGGTTATTATAATAACAAAAAACATGATTACCAAAAGTCTTTACCTTGTTTATACTATCATATATATAACTTTAAAAGATAATATACATTAATTTTCACCACCATACAATATCATTTTATAATGTATAACAATTAAAATATAACCCTTTGGAACCGTGGTTCACGAATAAAAAGAATAAAAAGATATATATAAAGAATTCATATATCCCCAAGACATGAGAAGCTATCATGGACCTCATTTGAATCAATGTTAACTTCATTACTTATCACCATAGCCATATATATGAATATAAATATGTATAAAATTCCACAGTGATCAAACTAATAAAATGAAAAAAATCCAAGGGATCATCAAAATGTAATTAATTATGGGTAACAAAATAATCACCACAAAACTTCACTACCATAATAAAAACTTTAAAGGGTTAATTACTAATCCTATTAAAATTCATTGGCCAACCATCCTCATAATTGGTGAGGAACATGGCTGCTAACATCAAAATAATTACAATGATAAAAATATAATAATTAAAATTAAACATACATACTCACAATATTAAAAAACACCACTAATTGATAGTGTGATACTTTTCAAATATTCCCTTTCACTACTTATTAGACTTATATATTAATCTATAGGGAAGAGAATTATCTTCCACATCTTTAATAATAAACCCCCAGATGCTTAATACAAAATTATTTGATAATACATAATTGCATTGTCAAACACATTCCACTAGATTAAAAACTAATTAATCTATCAAAAAAATTCTCAACAACATTACAATATCAGCCACAAGGAAACATTCCAATATAAAATTTTACAAATAAACATTACATGAAAATTAATTCTTTACCTTTATTAAATATACCACTAATTGAAATTATCAATGATCTAATATCATATCATTTTATTTTTAGAGCATCACATAAATCCTAAACCCTCTCTAGTGGTCCCACCTCTAAGGAGAGACTTTTAAAATGACATAAGGTATATCATATACCTTTCTTGTGATACCAATGAACAAATCTTGATGGAATATACACATGATGTTCAAAAGTATCATCATTTACAATATCCAATGTTGTAACATACCTAAATTCTATATGGTAATGATTAATTTAATAATCATAAATAGTCCCTTTAATTATTGCATCACTACCATGTTATACCATTGTGAGTAACCACTCATTTCATGGTTTATCACTTAATACAATACTAAAAATACTCTTAGAATTCACTCAATACCATTAATTACTCACTAAAACTTGTGTTATAACCTCATAATAATAAGGTTTCCACTGATATGTTAAATTTTACCATCATTTGATAATGACCCCAAGTTATTAACACATTCACATCACATAATATAGGGTAATATACTCCCCAGACATTAAAATAATTCATCTTCATTTTTCGAATAATTTATATCAATTTCCCCAACCATTAAATTAATTAAAACAAAAACTATAATTTCACTAACCACTAATAGATTAAATATAACCTGAAAATAACTTAATAAAACAACTTATAATATTTTTCAGATCTTCTTTCATCATTAACTGAATGATGCATTAGTTAAGTCACATTACTTTACCTTGGTATCTATTTTCAATGAGGTTTCATAGAAAATATTCACAATCCTTCATGCCACATCCATTTTATATGGTATATTTTATTTTGGGAACCTATAATATAACATTTAAAGCCAATATTCCTAATTACATGTAGCTAGCTGTAATCTGTATGGTTAAAACCCCAAAATGAAAAACATTTTATATCCATATTGACTCTAAATATAATAAAAGAATCAAATATTCCATCCATATTCAATTAATCATCAGTATTCCCTAGTGATTTTTGGAATGAACTAGAATATAATAAATATACAATATTCTAAATCCTTGTTAAGTAAACAAATGATATTTGGTCTGAAAATCATGTTGAAATCGTGTTTAATACTGATATTTTAAATTTGATATTTCAATCCTGAAAATCTAATCAACATCCCAATTTAAATCCACAAATCAATTAAATTATCTTTTTTAAATATTTGTTGTGACATATCAAAGTAAAATAAGATATGAAATAATTATTTAATTCCATTCTAGTAACTTGTATCCATATAGATGATTCATTTAAAGGTCCATCATTTATCTTCTCATGGAAATCAAAATTTTCCTTACACAAATGTGGTGTTATATAAAATTGATAATTCCCCTCTACAAATTTCATCTTCTATGACATACTATTAAAAAATAAGGAAAAACATTATATATAATTTTTTTGAGACTTTATCGTATCCATAAAAAAATAATCATAATATTACAATCAACCATAGATGGAATTAAAATCAGTTAAAACTCATTAATCCCAAATATTGAATTAAAAAATAAATCATTAAAATTTTAATATCATTTAAGTAATAAATTTAAAATTTCAATCAATTCATAGTGATTAGAAGAAAATAATTTAAAAGATATAAAATAATTTTTGTGCCAAACTACTAGAAAAAAGTCACTACCATAATGGAATACTACCGTTTAATATTATTATTAGGTATTATAGAATACTCTATATCTAAATCATGTGAAATATATATCCAAACATATATATATTCTATCTCAATACTAACTCACCATCTTGAATCACTGATGTATAATGTAGCTACCAAATAGCTATGAACACTACACACTTTATCCTTGATAAAAAATCTATCTTCTCAACTGGTAATATATCATAAAAATATTTTAAAATTAAACTCCTAGGAAATGATATGGATATTTATATAATTCTCATATGTATTCTCCATGAAAACTATTCAAAAATTCATTTAAATTAGAAACATGAAAAGAACATGATCTAAATATACATGATGCATGTACCATCCTAATTATACCCTGAAACTAATGTGAATACTTGGTTTAGTGTATACATAATCAGAGTCCATGAAAAGGAATAAATCAAACACCACAATACACTACTAGGTTTTTTAGACTCGGTAATTGGACTCTATTACTAAATCACCCCTACCTATTTTTTCCAAATCAGAGCCTCAAATGTGAATAAATATATTCTCTAAATAGATACTATGATATGAATAAATCAGATGATGATATATTAGTTAGTAAAACTTAAAGTTGAACCTATAGTAGTTAAGGGGATTGTGACTAGAACTGAGTTATCTATATTGCATATTAGGAGGCATTAGATGAGTTGGTAACATGTCTCTTTCTCAATATATAATCTTTTAATAAATGTGATCAATAAAATAATCATCAATAATGTAATTTAGATCATTTATATATGATATGAATATCTATAATAAAATATATGGTACATAAATAATATAAAATCCCAAACATAAATAACACATCTAAAATAATTGTGATGAAATATTAACTTAAATATGGGAAAAACTAAAATAGTTTCTCTAAATAAAAATCTAAGTCATAAGAAACATATCTCTTTTTTTATCATCAATATTAGATATATTCTCCCAACACCACCTACAAATCTATATTAATACTAAAGTGGAAACATGCATGTGGACATACTGTGGTTAATAAAAATACTCTATTTTTCAATCTTAGTTAGTGATCCAATCCCCATGAACCACTAATATAAATATGTATTTTTAATATTAAATATGAAAAAAATCAAAAAAAAGCATCATTGACACCATAAAAAATATTATATTAATATTTTTGATTATTTTCATAATAGGATAACCCACATATGACTAATATCATCCTCACCAAATCAAAATACATGTTTTTTAATAAGATCCTTATTCATAGGATGACACAAGAGAATAGTTCCCAATTTTATTCGAGCCTTCATTTATGGATGAGGGTAAATAACCATGGTTTCATGAGAGAAAGAGACATGTAGGGAGTGGTCAAAATTTTGGTGATTCCCAAATATAAGGAACAAAAATGAAATGAAGATTTCAATAGAACAACATGAAAGAAATTGAAATTAAACAATAATTCACATCCTAGAAAAACAAAGAAAATACATATCTAGAATAAAACATATATGAAATGGAAGATTCATCTCAAATGGACCACACTTGGATTTATCCTTCTCTTATAATTGAAGGAGGGTGCTAATATTTCTCTTTAAGAATAAGATAAATAGAGGGAACTGAGTGTTGGTCGAGCTTAATTAAAACCTTGATCTATTATAAGAGGTAAAACAAGCTACCAAATATTCCATTAAAACTGGATGAACTATAATTACTAGCCAAATAATCAGTGACCATGTTTCATTTCTTAGGAATAAATAGGATATAAACCATTTTAGAGTAATCAAAAACCTTTTTTATTTTTTATAATAAGGATCTATTCCAGATAGGATATGCAATTTTCTTTTTAAGAATTAGAACTGTTCTTTGGTATTAATTTCTATAGTCTAGTTCAAGGAATGATTATTTTTGGCCCATCACGAGGAATGAAGGCAAACTGAAGCCTCTTCCTCTACCATAGTTCTAGAAGAAACTTTCTTAATGGAAGCATCAATAAAACTACTCTTCTAGTTTTTAATAATGAAATCAATTTAAGTAAAATAAAATAATCAATAAGAATCAACATTAATTTTTTGTAGGCCTTTAGCAAGGTGATTCAAAAACACTTTCATGAAATTAATCTTGTTTTAAGAAAAAAAAGATATATTAAGGTCATTGAGGTATTCTTTTTCAAGAAAAATATTTATCATTTAAATGATGTAAATTAGATATTAAATAAAAATTAAAATAAATATTATCTAGAAAGAAAGCTAGATTATATTTATAATTATTATACATATTTTTTTAGGTTTTCAAAATGTTCCAAATTATAATAACATGAAGCAAAGAAAAAATCACTCTCTAATATTTTGTGTTATAGTGAGTCCACCATTGATTATAGAAAGAAACCAAATTAAAATATTCATTATAATGAAGGAAAATGCCAACATTTTTTTAAAAGTGACACTAAAAAATGAATCTATGATCACAATGCATAAATAGATGATATACAATTTTTTTATTAGTATGGTAGAAATTACACCTCAAAGGAAGGTGAATATCTAACTTTACCAAAATATCATAAGTATAAATGACCTTCTTAAACTATGTCCATGTATTCAATGTATTTTTTATATCAATTTATCTATTTCATATAATATTTCAAGCTATATTAATAGTTTTTCATTGATGAATATAGTGAAAGGTCTTAGTATAGTCTTTTTGAAAAAAGGTAGAAATACATGACTAGATTAAGGATAAGGTTATCTAAGGATGAACTAATCACCTTCCAAAAAGTTGAAGGGTTTTTGAATTGAGAGTGGATATATCTAATCCTCATGAAGGTAACCCAAGAAAAATCTATATTGTATATCATATTTGAAAGCTTAATCATATAAGATTTGAAATTACCATCAATGCTTTTAATACCTAATACATTTTCCTGAGTAGGATAATATAATTTACTCAAAGAAACCCAATGTCTTTTGTGGACAAATTTAGAGTCACCCTAAAGGAAATTGTCCATTTTTTATCTAGGATGTGAATAACAACTCTACAGAGTGGATGAAAATCCAAATCATAGAGAGAAAATGTAGAGAGAACATAGGTGATGAGATAAAGTTTATCTATTATGGAGATAATTTTACTCTTCCATGATTCAATTAAATTATCAAATTTTTCATTCAACATTTGGAAATGGGAATATATTGGTTTATCATCGAATAAGGGGAATCATATATAACCGATAAGAAATGAGGAATAAGTCATGTGAGTAAAAAGTTCTATAATATTGACTCTACTAATGGGGAATTTCCAATCCATAATAAACATACTTTTAGAATATATCATTGAGAGTTCATCCCCATCAGGATGTCTTTTTGAGAAGGAAAATTGTATTTTTATGAAATTTTCATTCAAACGTGGTAATAATTAAGATATCATCAGCACAAGCGATGCCAGATAGTTGGATGGATTTTTAGAGGTTGAAAAAGGTGTAACGCCCTGACCCTAGAAGCCCAGAGTTGGTGCATTATTTTAATACATTTTCCTGATCACAAGGAATTAAATATTGAAGGACCAATTAGTTTAATAGACCTGGAAGTAGTAGATACATACATGAGTTTTACATTAAATTATAAAATGAAAAAAAAACATTGGGTATCCTTTTACACACTCATATCCCATATCTTATCCCTGCAAGTCAGTCATAATATACTTCTTCGCATCCTAGGAAAAAGAAAACATATAAAGGGGTGATCTCAAATGCTCAGTAAGGGTAAATAATATAGTATAAATTATAAACTTTTAAGGAAATATGTGTAATAAAAAAATACTTTTAAACATAATCTTGAACATAATATGGAAAAAATAAATCAAACATTACCATACAAACATTCACATGGATATTCTACTAGTTTAACTAATTTCATAATGGGGGAATGCATAATTCCAGACATCATAACCACATATTCAAGGCCTCGTTCCAAGACTAAAAATAAAAATTTTGTCAAGGCCTTGTGCCATGACATTAGTTTGTCTCATGAGACCTACCGATGCATCGAGGAGCTATAGAGGGATCCACCCGTCACTTACTAATTCCAATGAATTCCTCATATGAAAAGGGTGAAACATAACATAAACATTTGTATTAAAACTAGCATAAGAAATGTCAACACTTTAACCATAAACCATGAATGGTATAAAAATAGCACATCCACAGTAAAACATATCATAACTCATTCAATACAATATGAAAGATTTTATTATAATAAATCAACCTCAACCAAGAATAATATCTAGTAAAGGATGTTGACATAGTTGGAAATGACCAGTAAAACACTTTGAGAGAAATACCCCTTTTCCATGAAATCATTTAAAAGTATCACAATTTATAAACGAAGTCATTTAAAATTTATTTTTGAATCAAAGTTTCCCCTACCAATTTGAAACATTTGAATGGAATTAACATTTTAAAATAATTATGTCCATATGAGTAAATCCTTAAAATAATTTTTAAAATATGGACATTAATTAAATAGATTTATAAAAATAAATCTTTATAACATTTAAAATAATGATCTAGTTAAAGTGTTACTTCCATAAGACCTTAAAAGAGTTCTTTTGAAAACATTTTTATGAAACATGTACATGGATGATAAATATTTCCTAGTAAATACATACATATAAACAATCTCAGATAATAATTATATTGAGGAATTAACCCTTACATCGTACTTTCCTTTAGTCGAGGGTATGTTTAATCTCCTATATAATGACCATAGTATGTTATTAAATTATAAAAGAACCATATTCATATTTATTATATCATATATGATTCATTTATTACTTTATACTACCAATTACTAATAATTTCCATGTTAAAGTAACATTTTGTGTAATAATCACTTTCTTTATCGTATGTGTTTTAACTTGTTATTCTTGATCGTATCACTTAGATCATGATTTACATACTTACAGAATATAAAAAATTATTTATATGTCATTTATATTCATAATATAAATATTTATAATAGATATATATAAAATTTAAACACCATTCATGGAGATGGTAGTCCGTACGTATGCATGGACGCTGTTTCCTTTTTTTTATCGTATTGAATAGAAGTAAGTGAATGGGATATATGCAAATACATACATACATACATACATACATACATACATACATACATACATACATACATACATACATACATACATACATAAATACATATATACATATACATACATATATATATATATTTTTCCAGTAGCATTATTATGTCATATATTACATACTTATTAATAATATATATTTTTATAATCATCGTTTAATGTCGAATGTGGAAATGAATCTCATTACGTTGTGGAGACGGTAAGCCGTATGTACGCACGAGCAATGATATCATTTTATTAATGATAAAATGGTATGGAATTGGATGGTATATTAATTATACATAAACATTAACATGTTATATTTTTTATTTAAATCAATTATACTCATTATTATACCCATCCAAATAATGAAGTGTTGAATAACAAACTACACCATGACGTGGGGACGGTATGTCGTACGCACACACGTATGGTGACTTTGTCATTCATGGGATCCATATAATAATGAATATGGTTTTACCATATTTATAAAAACATCACAGTATGTATAAGGTACTTTAGATATTATTTTGGTATGGAAACAAAAAATAAAGAGGAAGTGGAATAAGAAGAGAACTTTGAAAGAGGTGATGAAATAGTTACCTCTTATTCGGGATCTTCCTTTTGATTTGATCACGAGGGATCATTAGGTTATATTTTCTATCAATTTAAGGACTCTAGGTTGAAGTGAGGGAAGTTGGGAGGATATTTGATAAGTGGTTGGCTGAGACAAATGGCTTTGGATGTGTTATTTTTAGAGAAGGTGAAGTACCCTTTTTATAAAAGAGGTGAGGGGTACTTTAGGAAAAACCTGAAATATTATTTTATTATAAAATAATTTTCAGTTTCTAGTGGTTCAAAAAAGATTTTTTTTAGGATAAGGTCGGTATGGGTATAAAACCTCTCAACCAATAGGTTTTAGAGAATTTGAGGTCAACATATCAACCTTATATTTTAGATTTAACTCTTAGTTAAATAGTTTAACTTTTACCATTTCTTCTTGTATTTTTATATTAAATGGTTAATAAACTTAGAATAAAATTACATGATAACCTAAATTGGTTCATTAATTACATATCTATCATTATATAATTCCTTTGTTGGAAAATTATATTTTTAGGAATAATATATCATTTAATAATTTAGTATTTTTTTTAAAAACTCATTAATGTCACTTTTGACACTATTTAGTATTTTGTTTTTGTGAAGTTCATAACCAGTTTATTACTTAAAAAAAACATTAAATAAAACCTAACATTTAATATTCACCTATAAAATTCTTTTATGGCATCAAAAGTCTCAATTTACATTTATTTTGATATTTATAATATCAATTATTTTAATCTTTCATTGATAAAGTAATTACTGCATCATCATTGTGTGATAAATAAATTTCATTATTTAATCTATAAAAATTATAAATAAAAAACCATGATATAGAAAATCTTTTTATATTAATAATGAATATTTATAGTCCAAATCAACTTATTTATAACCCTATATTATAAATGTTTTAGTTATTAAAATTTGAATTTAACACTTTTAACTCTTCTTTAAATAAAATAAAAATAAATGTCCTAATCTAATAAAATTGGATAAAAAAGGATCATATTTTATTCCTAAGGTTTATTTTTTTAGAAAAAAACTCATCTAATAGAATTAGGACATGTTTTTGGGTAATTATAATATCATTTTTACCTTTAGTTACCCTATTTAATTTTAACCATGGTAAATAAAATTCAAAATTGAATATTCACCAAAAATTATTTTCATCTTATCGAACCAAATTTTACTTAATCAGGTAGAATGTGTCTCTATGATTTTTTAAATTCAATTCAAAGAAGTGGTAAAATTGTGTTTTATAAAAATTTGCAAATGTGCCTAGAATATTGGTAAAAGACGTTAAAAGTTCAATAAAATTTTATATATCTAATATTATTATAAAATGATTTCAATGAATTAAATTAAAAAATATAGGTATTATGTATCTATTTTTAATTTAAAATGAATTTAAATAAAAATAATAAATATTTATATAAAAGTCGGTTTTAAACAATAACACAGTATTTTTCACTATTCATCAAAAATTGAAAGTTTTCAGAAAAATACCAAAAATTCATCCTAAGATAATTTTGATATTAGGAATTCAAAAATTAATTCTATTTTGAAAAATTAAAAACATATAATTTGTATTAATTAATTTAAATATAATTTCCATTGTCAAAACTGGAAAGCGAGTTTTTAAAAAGTAAAGCCTATCAAAAGATTGACATGTGTTTCTGTTCAATTTAAATGTGAAATTACTTATAATGACATAAATTATATTAAATGATAAAAATATAATCTAATTATACTTCAAAACCATTATAATGTATAATTTAACACTATAAATTATTTTGATTAAAAAATTTTCTTTCAATTAAAATTTAATATCTTTCACTATTCATCAAAATATGAAAGTTATCAGAAAAACAACACAAATTTTTTATGTCCTGATTCTAAAGAAGAATTTTATTTTGTAAAATTTAATATATAAAAGTCTCAAATATTGGATTTAAAAAGGGTTTTCCATTAATAGGTGGTAAAATTTCATTTTTTGAAAAATACTTATTTTATCTGAAGAATTGAATTTGTTCTTATATTATGTCTAAGAAACACATAATTTATATGTCAAAAATATATGGCGTATTCAAAATGTTGTTAATAATATTAATAAATTCTTTTTGAATGGCTAGTTTGGTAAGTCATTGTGTGCTCAAACTCGGAGTTGCGTGTAGCACAAGCTATTGCATTATTTTAAAGAGATAACATACTATGAAATCTTGAGGTGTTACATTCTACCCTCCTTCAATAAATTGCATCCTCGTAATTTTAAATTGTTCTTATAAAACAAAAGGTTGAAAATAGAAAATACCTTTATGGAAAACCCATATCGTAAATAGGGTTAATAAAATTTTGTCTTAATAAGAGGGAAAGGGAAATGAAAAAGTCACCACCAAATTATAGATTTGAATAGGAGAACATTTGTTGTAATTATAGACACATAATTAGAGAAAAAATGTATATATTTATACATAGTGATTAAGGTCATCAATCAAAAACAAGTGGACAATAAATGTAAAATTGAGGGCCTTAAAGCCATCAATTTATGATGATTCAAAATATCATCGGTTCAAAAAAACATAAGGTATTTGGATAACACATTTTTGTTTTTAAGTTACTTTACCTAATATTAAAGAATTAATTTCTTCATATAATAAGAAAACAAAAATACATGTCAAGTATAGTTCCATCCTTTAAATAATTTATACCAAAAACTCATCTTTCACTCCAAAATACAATAGATCTCAAAAATATTCTATTTAACATAATCATATAGGATTATAAAAAAATGAATTTATAATTCATCTTTCATAACATTTTTTAAAAAACTACATTATAAACACTAGGACATCACGTATGCCAGTGGTATGTGATGCACCCTTATCGCCCTTTGGTTGCGGGTTCAAGTCTCACGGTCGTGCCGGATGCGACATGTTGTAGCCCAACCTCTGGGTTGTCCTTTTTATAACAATCAAAAAATAATCTTAAGAAATTTTTTATCCTTAAAAAATAGTATCCAATTTCCAACTTAATCCATTCCAACCTTTAGAACTATCCAAAATACTTTGGTCCAAACTCCCAGTCCAAAATTTATTAGGAAGGTCCCATAACATACATGTGAATACCTTCATCGTGTATTCTCTTAAGACATGGTAATAAAATGAATTACCAGAAAACCATATTCAATATGTTCATTCTTTCTTATTCCTTCTATTAAACATAAAATGTTGTATATACTCCTTAAATCCAAAAATGGTGTAATCTCCAATAATGATGGAATAATAAAATCATTAATTAGTTCCAAGGTAGTCAATAATATCCAGTATACTTTATCCTACTCAATTATCTCTTAAAATCGCAACCTTAGTATCAGGACCTTATTAAGGTTTATCTTTCTCTCAACCGTATATTTTCCAAAAAGTTTAACCAGCTATTGAGTCACTTTTCTTGGTACCACATAATCTCAAATCCTTAATGAAATAGTATTGCAATACAATCCTTATATATTTACATAATTAATATAACCAATACTTTGTTCATATAACACTCAAAATACATAATCCATTAATAAAAATATAAGAACCCTAATTATTTCTCTTCATCTTCGGTAGTTTCATGACTTGATTATTATCCAATAGCATTATTTGGGGTATACGCTGATGATTGGTACATTGATTCGTGTTGTGTCCAAACCACTTACAGATAAAGCATTGTACATTTGCAACCTTTTTCTTACCCTTGAAATCACGTACTTGGTGTCCTTTTTCTTCACATTTATAACAAACTCTCATTCTCTTCAAGCATTAACCAAGGTTATTCTTTCCATAGTTATCACATATAGAAAAATCCTTATTTCCCTTCTTCCCTTTATCCATCTTTCTCTCTACCATCATTTTATTCTCTTGCTTCCCTTCAATGCCATATGACTCATATAATTCTTTACTTATCTTATTAACACATGGTACTATTTATTCATATGATGAGAATACATGGGAGACTATTTCCCTTCTAAATATTGGATTAAGACCATGAAAGATATGATCCTTTTTACTCTTTGGATCATGTGTATTTTTGGAGTTCTCATTCCTTATACTGGGCAACATTTATAAATAATGGCATACACTATGTTAATTTATGAATTGAAAAGAATAATTGAAAACCTATAAAATAGATAATGTAAATTTAAAAGTTTATGAATATAATTCATAATCATAATAATGTTTTCTTTGAGGAAGTATTTACTCATAAATCCTTCATAATGGGTTGAAAATAAAATGTGAATTATCCTAAGAATATCCCCTAGGAGTGTCAATACTAGGAGTAAACCAAGGCCCGTTGTCGTGTACCGGGATACCCCGAGTCAAGCCCAAAACTCCTTGAAGTTTTCACTCCTCGGTACATCTGTGCCAAAGCCACCTCTACTTGTTTTTATCCAGAAAGATATGTATTTTCTTGGAAAATCCACATGATATTTATACTATCGAAATTTTTTGGATGTTCTTCTATACTAATCCTCAAAGTATATCTTAGGGTAATTTTTCCTAATCATATTTTATCTAAATCTAGTTTCCAAGGTTTGTACTAAAATTCATATGATACCAACAATAACACCCCGACCCTAGAATATCATAGTCGGTGCGTTATTTTGAAACACTGGTATGATAACAAGGAATCAAGTCCCATAAGACCGATCAATTTAGTATCCTTGGAAGTACTAGATACGTACATGAGTTTTACATTACATTATAAAATGAAAAAAAACAAGATTGTGTATCATTTTAATACATGTATATCCCTTAGATTATCCCTACAAGGCAATCATAATATACTTCTTCACATCCTGGAAAAAATAAAACATAGAAATGGGTGAGCTCAGATGCTCAATAAGGGTAACTAATATTGCGAAAACTATAAACTTTTATGAAAAAATGTGTAATAAAAAAATCATTTTAAACATAATCTTGAACATAATATGGCAAAAATAAATCAAACATTACAATATAAAATGAACATGGATATTTTACTAGTCGAATAATCACATTTAATAACTAATTTCTTAATGAGGGAATGCATAATGCTAGACATCATAACCACATAGTCAAGGCCTTATGCCAAGACTACAAATATTTTTTTTCATGGCCTTATGCCATGACACTAATTTGTCTCATGAGACCTATTGATGCATCGAGGAGATATATAGGGCTACACCTGTCACTTACTAATTCAAATGCATTACTCATATGAAAAAGGTGAAACATAACATAAACATTCATATTAAAAATAGCATATGAAATGTCAGTACTTTAACCATAAACCATGAATGGTATAAAAATAGCACATCCACAGTAAAAAATATCATAACTCATTCAATATAATATGGAAGATTTTATTATAATAAATTAACCTCAGTCAAAAATAATATCTAGTAAAGGATGTTGACATAGTTCAAAATGATCAGTAATACGCTTTAAGATAAATACCCCTTTTTATGAAATCATTTAAAAGTATCACAATATATAAAGGAAGTCATTTAAAAGATATTTTTAAATCAAAGTATCCCATACCACTGTGAAACTTTTTAAATGAATTAATATTTCAATTTTTTTTTGTCCATATGAATAAATCCTTAAAATCATTTTGAAAACATTGACATTAATTAAATAGATTTAGAAAAATAAATCTTTAAAACATTTAAAATTATTATCTAGTTAAATAATAACTTCCATAGAACCTTAAAATATTCCCTTTGAAAACATTTTTATGAAACATGTACACATATGATAAATATTTCCTATTAAATACATACATATAAACAATCTCGGATAATAATGAGATTGAGGAATTAACCCTTATCTTGTACTTTCCTTTAGTCAAAGGTGAGTTTAACATCCTGTATAATGACCATAGTATGTTATTAAATTTTAACAGAACCATATTAATATTTATTATATCATACATTATTCATTTAGGACTTTATACTTCCCATTAATAATAATTTCCATGTTTAAGCAACATTTTGGGTAATAATCACTTTCTTTATTTTATGTGTTTTAACTTGTTATTCTTGGTCGTATCACTTAGATCATGATTTAAATACTTCCAGAATATAAAAAATGATTTATATATCATATATATTCATAATATAAATATGTGTAATATATAAATATATGAAATAGAAACACCATTCATGGAGACGGTAGTCCGTACATAGGCATGGACGTTGTTTCCGTTTTCTTATCGTATTAAATGGAAGTAAGTGAATGAGATATATGTAAATACAAATATATATATATATATATATATATATTTACAGTAGCATTATTATTTAATATGTTACATACTTATTAATGATATATATTTTTATAATCACCATTTAATGGTGAACGTGTAAATGAATCTCATCGCGTTGTGGAGACGGTAAGCTGTACATACGCACAAGCAACGATATTATTTCCTTAATGATAAAATCATCTATAATTGGATGGTATATTAATTATACAGAAACATTAACATGTTATATTTATTATTTACATCAATTATACTCATTATTATACCCATCCAAATAAATAAGTGTTGAATAACAAACTACACCACGATGCGGAGACGGTAAGCCATACGTACACACATATGGAGACTTTGTCATTAATGAGATGGATATAATAATGAATATGGTTGTACCATATTTATAATAACATCTTAGTATTTAAAAGTTATATAATTTATTATTTTGGTATGGAAACAACAAAGAAAGAGGAAGTGGAAGAAGAAAAGAACTTTGAAAGAAGTGATGAAATAATTACCTCTTATTCGGGTGCTTCCTTTTGATTTGATAAAAAGGCCTCCTTAGGTTATATTTTTGATCAAATTAAGGACTATAGTTTAAATTGAGGGTGTTTTTGAGGATATTTGAGTAGGTTTTTTTCGAGAAAAATGGCTTTGGAGGTGTTATTTTGAGATAAGGGAAAGTTCATTTTTTTAAGAGAGGTGAGGGGAACTTTAGGAAAAGGTTGAAATATTAATTTATTATAAAATAATTTTAGGTTTCTAATAGATCCAAATATATTAATTTAGAGTATAAGGTAAATACGGGTCAAAAAACTCTCAACCAATAGATTTTAAGAAAGTTTAGGTCACCATATTAACCTTATCTTTTAGATTTAACTCTTAGTTAAATAGTTTAACTTTTACCATGTCTTCTTGTATTTTTACATTACATGGTTAATAAACATACTATAAAATTTCAAGAGAACCTAAAGTGGTTCATTAATGAAATATCTATCATTATATAAGTCCTTTTTCCTAATCTTAGATTTTTTATGAATCTTATATCATTTAATAATATAGTATTTGTTTTAAAAACTCATTTATGTCAATTTTGACACTATTTAGTATTTGGTTTTTGTGGAAGTCATATCAAGTTTATTACTTCGAAAAAAATACATTAAATCAACCCTAAAATTTCATATTCACCTATAAAATTTGTGTATGGCATCAAAAGTCAGAATTTAAATTTATTATGATATTTATACTATCAATTATTTCAATATTTCATTGATAAAGTAATTACTGCATCATCATTGTGTCATAAATAAATTTAATTATTTAATCTATAAAAATTATAAATAAAACACTATGATATAGGTAATATTTTTATCTTTATAATTTATATTTTTAGTCCAAATTATCTTATTTATAACCATATATTAAAAATGTTTTAGTTATTAAAATTTGAATTTAACACTTTTAACTCTTCTTTAAATAAAATAATAATAAGTGTCATAATCTAATCAAAGTGGATTAAAAAGGATAATATTTTATTCCTAAGGTTTATTTTTGTCTAAAAAAACTTATCCAATAGAATTAGGACATGTTTTTGGGTAATTATAATATCATTTTTACCTTTAATTACCCTAATTACTTTTAACCATGGTAAATAAAATTTAAAAGTTACTACTCACAAAATATTATTTTCATCTTATTGAACAAAATTTTAATTACTTATATCAACCATGTCTCTTATATTTTGGAAATTAAATTCACATATGCGGTAAAATTATGTTTTATAAAAAATTTCAAATGTGCCAAGAAGGTGGGTAAGAGACGTTAAAAGTTCAATAAAATTTTATATGTCATATCTTATTATAAAGTGATTCCAACGAATGAAATTGAACTAATATAGGTATTATGTATATATTTTTAATTTAAAATAAATTTATATAAATAATTATAATAATTTAAATAAATGTCATTTTTAAACAATAACACAATGTTTTTCACTATTCATTAAAAATTGAATGTTTTTAGAAAAATACCAAAACTTCACTCTAAGATAATTTCGATATTCTGAATTAAAAAATAAATTATATTTTACCAAATTAAAAACATATAAGTTCCATTAATTAATTTAAATTTAATTCCCGTTGTTAAAACTAGAAAGAAGGTTTTTAAAAAGTAAAAACTACCAAAAGATTGACGTGTGTTTATGTCCAATTTAAATGTGAAATTACTTATAATGACCTGAATTATATTAAATGATAAAATTATAATCTAATTTTACTTCAAAACCATTCAAATCTATAATTTAACACTATAAATTATTTTCATTAAAAAAGTTTCTTTCAATTAAAATTTAGTATCTTTCACTATTCATCAAAATATAAAAGTTTTCAGAAAAACACAAAAAATTTATCCAAACTAATTTTTTATGTCCTGATTCTAAATAAGAAGTTTATTTTGTCAAATTTAATATATAAAAGTGTCAAATATTGGATTTAAAAATGGGTTTCCATTAATTGGCGGTAAAATTTCATTTAAAAAAAAATAATTCTTTCATTTGAAGAATTGAATTTGTTCTTATATTATGTCTAAGAAAAAAATAATATGGATGTTAAAATTATATGGAGTATTAAAAATCCAGTTAATATTATTCATAACCCCTTTTTTAATGGATAGTTTGGTAAGTCTTGGTTCACTCGAACTCAGTGTTGCGTATAGCACAAGCTATTGAATTACTTTAAAGAGATAACGTACTATGAAATCTTGGGGTGTTACAAAGCGGTTAATTTTCCCTAATTGAAAATAATATTAATTCTATGACTGAAGGATTCATAGGCAACAATATATAAAATAGGGGATAAGGGATCAACTTATTTGATACCTCTCATGGGATTAAAGTATCCAAATAGAGTTCCATTGAGGAGAATCAAGAGGAGGGTGGAGTTCAAGTCAATCTTAATAATATTAATGAATATTTGATAAAATACAAAATAAGTAGGGAAATCTAAAATGATGTCCCATGATAGGATATATAAGGCCTTATTAAGGTCCAAAGTAATGATGATATTATGTCCCTTTCCCTTATTCTTAAGGATACACATCATCTCTCCACCATGGTGGATGTTTTCATGGATCAATATATTGTGTATGAAACCATATTTCTCCTTATAAATAATGATGTCAATATGGGTGATGAGTATGTAAGAAATGATATGAGTATTTATTTTATAATAAAATTTCATAAATAAATGGTGTGGAAATAAACAAATTTCATTGAGTTCTCTATCTTGGGGATGGGGGAAAATATAAACTTACAATAGTTGGGGTATATGGGTGACTATAGAAAAGTCATTTAATAAACTCATGTTTTATTTTCCTATGATATCCTATAAGTTTTTATATAACCTTATAGATAATCCATTAGGACCTAGATATCTGGTTGAATTAAGATCCTAGATAGCCTTTTGAACCTCTTAAATGGATACCATCTTGGAAATAAAATCATTTTCCTCTATAGAGATGAGAGTGAGAATGAAATCAGGTATTTCAAGGGCACGATGAAGAACCTAAACTTTATAAAATAAAGAAATTTAATTCAAGTCTATATAAAATATGTACTTAGGGTTATACATGAGGGTGCCACAAATTTTTTTTGTAGATTTAATGGTAGTAAATTAACATGTATTTTTGACATGGTCATTAAATAATTTTCTATTGAGATCTCCATCCTTAATAAATTTTATTCAAGATTTTTATTTCCAGAAAACATCCTCATTATAGAATGATTAATAAGGGAGGATTTTTTGTTTGTTAAGTTTTTTATGATTAAGGTCATAAGGTTTGGTATAATAGTCAATCTAAAGTCTTTAAAACTCCTCATCAAGATTATAGATGGCGTTAAAAATATTTCTAAAAGTATGATGGGTAAAATTATTGAGTACAAGTTTAATGATTTTAATAATATAATAGAATCCACACATGCATCCACATAGGGTGGGATGTATTCTATTTTAATGAATAAGATAATGGAAATCATGATAGGTGAGCCATAAATAATGGTTTCTTTAATTTCCTAGGCTATGAAGTAGGAGTAGCGAAGCTTTTGAGAATAATAAGAGAGTGGTCCAAGGAGGTACGATTTAAATGAAGGACCTTAACATCCTTAAAGATATTATATAGGTCTTGGGACATAAGGTATCTTTCTATAATATTATAGACAACCCCATTAGACCTAAAGCTAGACCATGTGAACTGATTTCAAACACACGTGGGTTCAATAAGGGAGTTGGATTTAATGATATCATTAAATTATTTCATAGCAAGTATGTTGATATTATTTTAGTTGAATAATTCCGAATATCATATAATGTTTTTGAACTCAACTTCAATGATCTAATGATCTTTGGAATCAGTGGCAATGTGATAGATAGAAGACCAAAGTTATTTCCTATAGAATCTATTTTACTTAGCATAAATGATACTTTAGTGTAAATTAATTTCATGAGAACACAAAAATACTTACAAATGAGTAAATTTAGGGTCATTTATGATAATTTATATATTAATAGAATGGTCCCAAAAGATCTAAATTTTGTTATATTAATTGTTGTAAAATTGATGGCAATGAATATTTCTAGAAAAATTTGAATTCTTTTCCAAAATAATCATATGTATATATATGGTGATAATTGGATGATGTTCACACTTAAGAATAATATTTAATCATATTAATGAGGATTGAGTACCTCTAACATTCTAAGTGAAGACATTAATCATTGAAAGGGTGAATATAATATTCATCATAAGTAACTTTCGTGGAGAATTTAATATTAAATAGAATAAATTTATTATATATAAGATCTGGCTACCTCTTTTTCGATTTAATTAACTCAACATTTTTATAAGAGATAGTGGGGGGGGGGTGAATCTGCTGATGTGGATACAACATCATCATTTTTATAAGATTGATTAGGCACACTACTTTGAATTAAAATGAATTCAGGTATTTGGGATCTTTAACAAGGTTATATTTAATTATTTTAAGTGAATATGAGGAATATAAGTTGATGAAATTTGTGGTATAATAATCCAAGTAAGATCATCTTGGTGATAAAAATAAAGTATATCAAATGGATTTTCATTTGGAATATAATTAATGTGATCTTTAGGGATAGAAATAATATCATAATTTTCAGTTTTATAGAGGGAAGTGGGCAGATACACATTGAGATAAGAATAAATTATATATATTTTGAATAAGGGTTAGTAGATGAAGTATAGGGTGCAAAAACCTTGTAATTTACATTCCCTAGAACAAATTGGTTTTAATGGAAGTATCAAGATAAGGTTTATCATTTAAAGGATGAAGAGGGGGGGGGGGGGGTAGAATAGTATTTAATTTTTTATTTCTTCTTATGAAGAAATAATTCAAAGGTTAAACCATAAAAACACATGCCTATTCTATAAAAATGTTTTTTAATAATGATCAAGAACAGAAAAATATTAGAAATAATAATTAGGTTTTTTAAAAATATTTATTGTACGAATCAATTTTTTCCATTGAAAATACATATCATATTTGACAGTGTCTTATAGACTTTTAACATAATGAAAATTCTTTCTACTAAAGTACACAAAATTGAAAGGTTTTCTGAGTCTACTTTTATGGGATGAACAAGTGTTTTCCTATTCACCATGATATATTTTTTATTCAGTAGGTGAAAAAAATAATGGTTGAGAGAGACCGAGACTAGAATGATCAGTGGTTAAAAATATGGTTAGAAGTAAGTGGACCATTTCATAATCATCATTGGAAAACCATTAATGGTTTACAACTTCTAAATCCAACAAAAACAACACTCATATTTAGAAATAAATTTGAGAAAAATATGGCTAGTGTCAATCAAGCCAATAATAACACTAGGGAAATTGACGACCTCTAATGTTATTTTGATCATTATGAGGTTAGGTATTCCAGCATAGTAAATACCCAAAAGATATAATTGGTAATGTGAGGCATGAAAGTTAACATCCCCTTCATAAAATGCAATGAAATTCATACCTTTATGCTTGAAAGGTTCTTTCACTGCGATTCAGGCTCCCATAGATCAATAGTTTGAAAAGATAGGATGTCTAGAACTATCCTCGATGATATTAGTGAATGAAATAGGATGAGTAGAAATTCTTGGAGTAGGTAGCAATGATTCAATGATGGTCATCACTGATGATTTTGAGTTAATATTTTTTATGGTTTATTTCAGCTCTTGATAATCCATTTATGTTTCAAAAGGCCTCTTTAATGAATTTCCCATAGGAGGACACTAAAAAACCAAACCATCTTCCCATACCTGAATCTTGACCTTGTATACCCAAATATAGGTAACAATATTTACTCTATATCTATCTATATATACAACATATCATCTAATTAATGGATATGAGAACTCATATCCACTATATATAGATCAAAATAACATAACATAACATGTCCCTCACTGATCTTACTCAATAACACCCACAATAAGTGTAGGGATTCCAAAAATATATATATATATATATATATATATGAAATAAAATAAAATAATAATATCATATCTCATATCCAACATAAATATCTCATCCAAAGAATCACCAAATATGCTCCACTACCTCATGCTAGAGTAACAACTCTATATATAGTCTCATCAAAAAAAATTATGGGTAAGAAAGGTATATAATCAATAACCTAATCATTCATATCAATCATTGAGATTTGGAAATTAAAGAGTGTAAATACATGGGTGAATCATACAATATCTGAATCCCAAGATCATGGGTGAAAATAAAAATAGATATCAATGTATGAACAAATTCCTGAGACCTAGGGATATAATTGATAATGAGAATGGATTCATGAATGTTTTATTCTTTTCATTAACCCAAGTATGTGGGAGATAATGTATACTCTAGTATAACATCATTATTAATATCCATTAATCACTGAACAAAACTAGATATATAAGTAAAGTAATTGGACAAAAAATAACACTATTTGATGATGATAAATCTATCATGATTATAGTAATTATTTATAATGATCCACAATATATCATAATTTCCACCATTATTTCTATATATATTTTAGTGTATAAAATAATAATTATAGATCAATTTCATTCATATTATTATTCATAACAATCCATGTCATTTAAAGAATCATATCAAAACCTATATGCTAAGTTTCTACAAATATTATAATACATTATTCATTACATCATTATGATAATCTCATGTCATAACTAGAACATGTTCATATCATCATCAAGATCAATAAAATTATTCATTTAATATTTTTGTCCTTCGTCCACTTAATCATTAAAAGATATTTATATCATTATTGTAAAATCCTTATCATCCTTTATAAATTCACATCATTAAAATTATTCAAATAAAGAATAAAACACATCTCAAATCTTTTGGTCATCCACATCTTGAAATGATATATATTCTTCCATGACATATTATTACGATATGAATTACATTCAAAACAATACTATATCTTTTTTACTATAGTTTCACTAAACTCACATCAATTTTACACTATGATTTTTTAATGATAACTATCATCATCGTAAGTAATTCATGTCATACTTGAGTAACCAATATCATAATATGATACTAATTATTGTTGAAACTAATCTATAACATCTCAATGTAGTTTATTTCACCCAAATATGTACACATAAAGTCATTATTGATTTAATTTCCAGTTACATTTTTTTATCAATAAAAAATCACATCATAATGAATAGTCAACATCATTGATATAAGAAATAAAATTCAACACCATGTAAAATTATAAGTTACCAATGTAATAATTTATTCAATGTTGATATAAGAATAGGTTAACATAATCTAACATTTCCTATTAATTGTAAATTTTCCAAATTAAACTAATTAACTTGACTAAAATGATCCTAAAAGTGTTCAATAAGGTCAAAAAGATCATAATACTATTATTGGATATATAATTTGATATTTCAAATGCCCCCCAAATAATAAAACTCCACTTCTAATCAATGGGATCCATGTTTCCAAACACTTTTCCATGGTTCCCAAACATGCAACATGTTTCATGCATCTTATTTTGATTTTAAAATATGATAGTTTGTGTAACCACATATCAACCCAGTTGAGTCTCCCACCTTCCACAGTCCAATAAAATAAATTCTATTACTTATTAAATTCATATTAATCATCTTGTTTCCATGTTCCCACTAAAATATATAGGATACACAATAATTCCAACATTATTCAATTAAATATCAAAAATAAAAAAAAATCAATTTTGTTCCACTGATGTGCCTTTTCATGTCACTACCATGATTTTAAATCTAGTTCCATACTCAAATATCCCCCATACACCCATGATATAATCATAGATATATAGTTACACTTATAGATACCAAATTTTAAAAATATTCTCACTTAATTATAGTGGTCACTTAAATTTGAGTTCCAGTTCATTAATAAAATAATAAATATATGATTTGTTTTTCATAAGTGGTAATTAAAGAAAAATTATTTCTCTTATATCTTTAAAGGTATATTAAAAATCATAAAAATTTAGGTCTTATTTTATTTTTTTATGAACATATTAATTTTATATGATTTTCGATATTAATATTCATAAATGAGAGTAATTATCACTTTTATAAAACTATTGTAAAAATATCTCTATAATATATCTCTAAAATTATCATTAAAAATTTATAAATCTTTAAATAATTGAAATAACCTCATGAATAGGAATTAGTATATTTAATTAACATGTCATGAATTTTAGGCTTATGCCTTTAAATCTTATAAATAATTTTAGGTGTATCACACATCTCTCTAAGAATTTCTCTAAATTATATATTGGATTAATATCATTCAAATTTCATAATATTATTTAATATTTAATCTTTATAAAACATAAATTAAAATAAATTATTTCAACTATATAGTTTAAAATATAAATTTGGATATGATGGTAGATAAATAATCTCTAATGGAGCTTAGGTCAAATAACCATACCTTTTCTCTGATGAATACTTGATCTCGGATGAATTATTCCATCTCTAGTGGTTAAAATTATCTATAGAAAATTACAATCCTAGGGTTTATGTAATATCAACTAAAAATATGAATATATAGAATAAATTAAATTAGAATCAATCACATTTTAATATAATTTAAAATTTATTCAAAAACATTTCCATGAAACTTAGAATTGAAACAATGTCCAATCAACACTATAATCTCACCTAGATAGAAACTTACTAATATGGATTTAATGACGGATTCTATTTATAAATTAGATATTCTATTAAGGAGAATATCATAGATTTACTATTCTAATTATAAAATTATAATTTTATTTCAAACATTTTGTTTTTATTCACAAAAAATACTAAACACAACAAATAGAAGTGCCAATGAATCTATGGAAATTAAATCCGGTGTAAAATAATAATCATAAGTTAGATAATTTTGAAACAAAATTATGAAACAAAATTCTTGATAAATATAATATCCATAGTCACATAATATTTTTAAATCTTCTCATATTACATATTTTAACAAAAAAATGTATACATTAATAAATAACGACATTAATGAATCAACAAAAATTGAAACTGATGTAAAATTAAAATCACAGGATATTTCATTATCAGAAGGTACATAAAATAATGGAATTATTATAATAATATATATCTTACATGGTATAACACACATTCCATGTTAGAGGATTCATAAAGCTTTATTCGTTCTTATAAATCATCTTGATCAGATAAGGTATCTCACATGAGTGTGATCATTATCATAATAAATAAAATACATTGTATAAGATGCTCCCCATGATGAAAAATGTATAACACTATCATACCCTCTTTCCCTCAAAAAAAAGTTTAACTTTCTTTGAATTAATAAAAACTATAATATGAAACATTATATGTTCTATAATCATATCCAAACCAATTATCATTTGAAAGTCACAGTAGAGTTTTCAGTGAGATCATTTATGAAGTGGGTGATCGGTATAACTATAATATTAGGTGAATTTTGACCTTTTATGAATGAGTTTAATTTTTATTTTTGAAATATAAATATGGGAAACCCATTGATTAGGACTTGTTAATATCTAGAATTTGTTGTGTAAGATATGAAACATAACCATATAATGAAGAATGTTATTAGGATTTTTACCTTTCTCTATCTCATATCTTCTTTTATCTGTATTCATATCATCCATGAATCACATTCCCATTTATATTGTGATTTCTTAGACTCAGTTCAATTTTGAGTAACAGATCTCGGTTGTCCATATGACCTCACATGTGACCACCCATATGCCAGAGGCATCCGACTAGCAGTAATAGACTAGGGTGTGTCCATGGGGAGAGTATTCCCTCAGGTTAGAGTGGAACACAACTCTGATAAGATGAATAAACAAATAAAGTTTGGTAATAATGAATAAGGTAGAAAATACCATTATAATCATCAAATAAATAAATAACCATCCAAATATGTAAAGTGTGTCATATAAAAATGAGGTTGGCATGTCTCTACAAAAAATTTAAAACACACATACGTGGAAATAGGTAGACAATATAATACTTGATATACAAAATAATCAAAAAAGGAAAAAAAACTTTACAAGCATCCCAATCATTGGATCAATTATCATCTATTAAGTTCCTATCCTAAATCATGAAGTTAGGTTTTCAAAGTGGGATATTTACCATTTTCCACACCTATGATCGTATAATCCACTTAGGTGCCAATGACGACCCTAATGGGGTGTGAGATAAATCTCAATAGGCTACCCTCAATGACAACTATAATAAATCCAGTTTATGATTATGAACTATATGGTGTGAAGGTATATCAAAATTAAATTAGTGTGAAAGTAAACTACCCATACTTTCTTTATCCTCAAAAAGTGTCTTTGAAAATTCAATTATTTAATTAATTATGATTCAATTTAAAATAATAAGAGAATATAAAAGTTCCAACAATATAGTAAAAGATAATTATAATAACAGATGATCCATTATGAAACCAAGGAATCCTTGACCTTAGAAGGTCAATACATCTCATGGTATATAGCCAAGTAGCCTATAATAAGGGACTAAGTTTAATCCATGGTGTACCCCCATGTAATTCCAATGTAAGAGTTTCTAACTGAGTCTATATAGCACTCTTATAGTTAATCTTAGGCTAATCATAACTGGACCCATAAAGAATGATCCAATTCATTGTATGTCTATAGACATCAAGCTGAATCAAAGGAGTGTATTTGAGGCATTATAATTTCTAAAGATAAAGTGAAGGGATCCTATGAGATCATGATGGGAATCCACTAATGTACAAATACCATGTTCCAAGGTTGGTATCTCCCATGGAAACTGGCTCAATGAATTAAAATGGAATCCTCCAAGTGCTTAAGGCATTCCCTCTGAAATCCAAGGCTGGATCAAGTTTGACCATTCCTATAAAGAAGGAAAAAAGTACATATGAAGTAGGAACCTTATACATCTAATATATATAAATTCTTTTAAGGTCATGTAATATTCATGCCAATAAAATTGTCATTAGGTCGATTCCATTACCTTTCATTATAAATGACAAAGTGAAATAAGGTCATGCAACCAATTATAAAATTTATTAGAAAGTGGGAGGGCCAATTGAAATATACACATATGCACAGACACATTCTATTTAACCATTTAATTTTCATCTATTAAATTATAGAACTTATTTTATTAAATTTAAATTGATCACACCCAAATGGTGTTGTGAATAATAAAAAAATGGGTCAAAGAGGAATAACATGGTACACACACTAAATGGGTAGTCAAAATTGAGGTCTCAAACTCTAAATACATAAAAAGGTCTCACTAGGGATTTATTTTGTAATTTAGACAATTGAATATAAAGTGGATGGATTTTAGGATCAATTCCTAGTGAAACCAACATACACACAATGAAATAAATTTATAAACAAAGAGACTTTGAGGGAAAAGACATAGATTATCTACCTTAATTCTATACTAATCTCCTCTTATAGTATCAGCCTTTAATTTGGTTCATATTTTATGAAATCCAAGAAATTGAAAAATTACCTAAAAACATGGTATATTATCTTGGACCAAAATAACTCTGTCTATGGAGAGAGAAACGATAAATGGAGATAAAGGAATAAAGAGCTTATTGGTGGCTATCCAAAGAAATAAACAAAACTATAATCCAAGTTCAGATGGAGAGATGGGATCAAATCCTATATTTAGGTAATGGAAGGACTCTTACAGTGGGGCTACAGTGTGAGAGAGGAAAAGAAAAGAGGGGTGAGGAGAAATAAAAGATGTTATTCCCCTTAAAAAAATTAAAGGAATTTACATGGAGTGTATATTTTTATACTTTATATAATGATTGGGTTCCCCCCCTCAGGAAAAAACCAATTCATGAAATGAACTTGGTCTAGTCTGACCAATTCACATCATGTATTTAGAATTCACATCATGAATTCAATAGGTCAGAGGATATATCCAAAAAATACACATCATGAATAGAAAATTCACATCATGAATTAAATATTCATGGATTGTATTTGTTTAAAATCCTTACTCAACCCCATGATACATTCTAAAAACTAACCAAAAGAACAATAAAAAGGTGTGGTCGATAGGTTAAATCCATAAGAAAAAATTGACATGTGTTTTACCAAAAAATTAAAATATTAATACCTCAAGGACCCTTAAATCAAGTCATCCATGATTTTCCCTCACAAGGGTGGTAAATATTCATCTGATAACAACTCTGGTCACTCATCACATACATTGACCACTCTCCCCCAATTCTTACCCTATACATGGATGTGATGCCATAACATCTATACCATAGGAACATACCTACCTTGTAGGTACTTTGTGATATGGAAAATTATGATAATGGGATAGTTGTAAAAATAATAATTGAAATCCAATTTAATATCCTCAGTATCAAAAGAATGAGACGAATTGGTATGGTAATGTCAAAGCTGTGAAATAAAGATGTCATTTTTCATGGAATGGTACCTATGAGGTAACATTAAATGATAGGCTAATGGCCAAAATATCTCAAAGATCTAAAAATGATTTAAAAAATGAGATGACATATTCTCTTTACTTTGTATCCATATATTCCTAAGTCTTGGTGATACTCCAAACAAAACACGATCCTAGACCTCAAAATCTAGAGGTCATCGAAAATAGTTGACATATGATTTCTATCTAAACTGAGAAATAACCATCCACTTTCTAATCAAATGTACCTACTACGATGTATCCTTTAAAAGATGATTACTTAGTAGAACTACCTCCCCTACATCTATCTAGTACATATGTGAACAAAATGGCCTACCATATAAGGCCTCATATGAATCTATTTGAATTGTTTCCTGAAATATATTATTGTAAGAAAACTCAAATAGGGGTATATTTTTCTCCTAAGAACCCCAAAATGAAGGACACGTGCTTGGATAATTTCCTCAAGCACCTATATAGTCCATTTTGAATGGTCATTGATATGAGGGTGAAAATTTGTTCTCATAATCGCCTGTGTACCCAAATATTTTCATAACCCTTGTAAGGACCTTGATGTGAAATGAGATTACCTATCTAAAATGATAGTATGAGAGCCCCATGTAGGAATATAATCTCCAAGAACTACAATAAACCAAGATCATCCACTGATAAGGTATCCTTAATAAGAATTAAGTGGGATACCTTCTTCAACCTATTGATAATTACCCAGACGACATCACTACCTCATGGCGACCTCAGTAAACCATTCAAAAAAAAAAACAATCATGACATCATCCCATTTCCATTTAAATACCATTAAGGGATAAAATAATCTAGTAGAATAATGGTGTTCTACCTTAGCATTTTTATAGGCGCAACACCTAATGATAAAACTCATGATCATACATTTCATCCTAGGCCACCAATATTGGTGGCATATATCATGATACATATTGGAGAAACATGGGTTCACTACCTACTAAGAAGCATGATATTCTCGTATCATATCCACTTTCATGTCTGTAGGAACCCAGATACATACATGTACACACATTATATCAAATCCATTGATAGAACAATCCAAAGGTGGGTCCTCACCTGAAATGATTTCTCATAGGACCAAACCCTAAGGGTCTCTAAGTTGTCTCCTCTTCACCGTATTCAGGATTGAATTGGTAACTTCTAAGGCTATATGAAAATGATGATTGTGACTTTATTGAAACTCTATATTCACATCATAAAAATGATATATCAACTTCCATTCACCACTAGATTCCTAAATGGATTCTGTCTGAGTTTTCTAGCTGAGTGAATCAGCTACCACATTGACCTTTCAAGGTGTATAGGCAATCTCAAAGACAAAATAATGAAGGTTTAAACCCATATTTTCTATATGAGATTCAATTAATGGTACATAAAGATATAGTTTAGGCTCTTTTATTCCTTAAACACTATAAATAACTCTCCCAAAATATAATGTATTCGGTAATGAAAGGCATTAATGACTGCTACAATCTCAAGGTCGTGTGTCGGGTAATTACACTCTTAAGGTCTCAACTAGCATGAAACATAAATAATAAATCAATCCTTCCACATTCGCACTACAACCAACCCAATTACTAATGCATCATAGAACAATGTATAACCTTTTCAAGGCTCTAGAAGAATCTCGATTGGTGCTGAAGTAAGTTTTAATTTAATCTTACGAAAGGCCTTCTCACATGATTTAGACTAAAATAACTTCACAACATTCTTATTAATATTGGTAAAAGGTTCCACAAGGTGTGATAATTCCTGTATAAAACTATAATAGTATACTACTATCCCCAATAAACTCTATATATTAAACATGTTCTGGTGATTTTCCCAAGAAAAGATGACACTCACCTTCTATTGGTCAACTGATACTCAAAATTTCGATATAATATGAACCAACAAGTAAAAAATGTTGATCTATAACTTTCAATTTTTGAGATTAGAATATAAATAATTATATCTTAGTGTATTTAATATGATCTCAAGATGTTTTTAATGGTCTCTTAAATTATGAGAATAAACTAAGATGTCATCCAAAAAATACCATGATGAAGGAATCCATGTAGGGGTGGAAGACCATATTCATCAAGGTCAAGAAAGAAATATGCACATTCAAAATAATTAATGGTATAAAGAGATACTAATATAATCCATACTAAATTAAAAAATCCATAAATGATATATTTGGAGTCTTGACTCACACCTAATGATATCCTGATATTAGGTTGATGTTTGAGAACATACTAGTTTCTTAGAGCTCTTCAAAAATATCATCTATTCGGGGAAAATGATACCAGTTATTAAATATAATACGGATAAACTATTGATAATCCACCCAAAGTTGGAGGGTTCCATCTGCCTTCTTGGGGAAAAGGACAAAAGAACCCCGAGGATAATTACTCAGTCAGATAAAAACATTATATTCTAAATTCTCCAACTCTCTCGTAATATCCAAGAGCTCAGTCGGTTCGATACTGTATAGAGGAATAGATACCAGAGCTTCTCCTAGAAAAAGTTTTATTATAAAATCTACCAATCTCTCAATATTTATTCCAAATAATTCATCTAGGAAAACATCCTTGAAACAAACCACCATCAAAGGAAAATTTTTTATACACATCATCCAATCATCTAAGAAAAGGTTAGAAATATGGGCTACTAATTATCATAGCTCATGATGATATGGTTTGTATTAACCAACTTGGACATAACATTATCTCTTATATAAATATATACCACCCTTGGGGGATGTAAAAGTCACCCTTCAATGATTACAGTCAATGTGGGAATGAAATTCACAAGACAATCCATCAAAATTATGAAATAAAACCCTATCATCTCAATGATAAAGAAATTACATAAGAAGTCATAACAACCAATCTTAAAAGTCTAGTAATTTCTTTTTTATACCCTCTGTCCGTACACCCAATAGTGTTTCCAAGTTCATCACCATAAAAAATTACTAAATTTTAATCCCAATAAATTCAAATATCGATACATAAATAAAGAATTGTGAGAAACCTATATCAAAAAAAGAAGATACGACTATAGAAGCTACTATAATAGTACCTTGCACAATAGAAATTCCTAATATCTACTATTATGGTATATAATTTAATGCATGTAAATAGACTAATCAATGACATTGAGATATAACAAAAATACCTTAAGGAAGTCAGTTTTACAGATGCTGAAAATCAAAAGTATGACTACCTCGACCATGTCTTCCTCCTCGGCCTGTTCGGCTAGTGCTACCCTAGCTTCCCACCTATAATGGAGTCACTGATCCTAATTATCATGGTAGATATATAGTGGGTCCTCTTCCATTAGAATAAGGAAAAAAGTTATAGAAATACCTTTAAAGATGACCCATCTTCTAGCAAGAACAACACTTCAGCAGGTCTCTATCGCACTATAGCTTCACATGCCCCTTCCTTCCTCACTAATGGCACACAATAGAGACACCCATGTTGATACTCTAGTGCCACTATTCTAAAAAGAATACTAAAGGTGATTCTTCTTACCACTATAGTAACTATTACCCTATCTTGGAACTGACCATATGTTCCAGGTACTACTAGTTTCCCTCATGTTGTGCTTGGTGATAATAGCTAGGTTCATAATATTATAAATATTGGATAGGTGAAAGATATTCACTTGAGAGAGGATAAAATACCAAAGCCTATACTTTAATAATGTCACAAGTGATATCACATCACTGGTAAGAATTTATGCAAAGAGTTAAAGATCAATTAATCACACTGAATAGTCCATTAAAGATATAATATATTGCTCTAGGTGAATTAAATACATGGATTGGTCATATCTCAGCATCTCAAAGAAATATTAATCATAGAAGGTGATAAAGAAGTCTTCCTATACAATTTTTTGATAATTAATGTCCTTAGTAATCAAATCCTACCAGTTTTTGGAAAAATAATGTAGCATACAGGTGGTGAGCTTGACCCTCCTCTCTAGAGGTGTCTCCAGATGCTCAAATATAGCTAAAATGGATTCTATTAATGACTCAATAGCCTAGGGACCACTATCACCCATGAATATGGGAGGATGATACTACTAGAACTCATGAGTAATATTATACATCATAGGTGAAGACCATATATCACCCTACATAGACTGCATCAAGTATAGAAAACTCTCCTGAAGTTGAGCATCAGTACCCATTTTTGGGAACAAAAGGTGGTGTCGTAGATGGAAATCTTGAAGGTAATTCTATTGGCTCACGACCCACTATATCTGGAGCATGATCATTTACACCCTCTTGGAATATGACTTGGGGATGACATGTTGTCATAGAACTAGAAATTCCAAGAATATGTCTCATAACAAGATTTGATAAAATCACAAAGGAATATCTCAATCAAAACAAGAAAAGACTCAAGTCCAAAAAACCAACTCCCACTTATAGAATTTGTAACACCCTGAGCTTCCACGATACGCTTCTCTTTCAATAATGCAATAGCTTGCATTGTACGCAAGTTCGAGATTCTAACACACCGCGACCAATCAAAGTAGCAGTTATGAATAAGAATACCCACTTTTTGAATTATATATATTTTATATTTTAAAATGGACTTCATTTATGGATTCAGAATATCGAAATTATCCTATATTGAATTTTTGGTATTTTTCTGAGAACATCCAATTTTTTATAAATAGGGAAAAATACTTAAAAACAACCTATTTAATCAAAATAATTTATAGTGATAAATTATACTATTGAGTGGTTTTAAAGTATAATTATAATATATTTTTACCATTTTATCCAATGGTGGTCATAATAATTAATTTCACTTTGAAATTGGATATAAAAAATTGTTAATCTTTTGATATATATTATTTCTTAAAAACACGCTATTTGTCGTGACATCGGGAATTAATTATAAAATTAATTAATGAAACTTATATGTTTGGAATTTTGTAAAATAGACATCATTTTTGAATTCAGAATATCAATTATATATTAGGGTGAAATTTTGGCATTTTTCTGAAAAACTTCAATTTTTGATGAATAGTGAAACCACTAAGTGGTAGTTAAAAAACTGATTTTTCGTTTAAATGAAACATTACCACTTCTGTGATTTGAATTTCAAAAATCCATCATAAATGGTTGTCATTAGGAAGTAAAATGTGGTTCAATGGGATTAAAATAATTTTTGGAGAATAGTAACTTTTAAGTTTAATTAATCGCGATTAAATGTAATTAGTGAAATTTAAGGTAAAAATGATATTATAAAAATATGAAAATACCTTTACACTTATCCTAACCCTATTGGATGAGTCATGGAAGACCAATAAAATCCATGGGTCAACTTGGGGACCCCATGGAGCCTCTTTGGTAGGAAAATGACATAAAAAACTTTTTATTTAATGTTAAAATAAAAATGTCACACACATGAGTTGTTTTACTAAAAGAATTTTTAAGTGGGGTTATACAAGTTATATTTTTTCCTATAAATATTAATTATAAAGATACAAAGATTTACTACATCATGATATTTTTTTTATAATTTTTAGACATTATATAAATTAAAATTATTTATGACACCATGATGATGCAACGATTACCTCATTAATTAACGATTTAAAGAAAATGAAAAGATAATGTAAAATCTAAGACTTAAACTTGTCAAGAACCTATTGGATGAGTAGATATAGAACCCTTATCAACTTAACCTCGAAATATATAAGTGCGGGACCTTTAGAATCTGAAAAATCATTTCATAATAAAGTAAAATTTCAATCTTTCCAAGAGTGCCCCTTCTCTCCTCTAATAAAAGGCCCCCACTAGTACCACCTTACTCACACCTTCAAAGCCTTTTGGATCGCCCAAACTCTGCCCAAATACTCTCTTAACTTCCCTACCTTACTCCTAGAAGCCTCAATTTTGGTAGAAGTCTTCCCAAGTAAGACTTTGGCTCAAATCAAAAAGAGTCACCTGATTTTAAGGTAATGTCTTCTCTAATGTTGTTTTGTTTTATTTTTCTTCTCCAACCCCTTAAACTCTTTTTATTCCTTTATTTTGTAACAACACCAGTATCTACAATATACTAGGATGTTGTCATGATAAAGATTTGGTTTACACTTACACACACCTTCGTCTAATGGTTAAAGAACATACTATTTCTGTGGGTGGCGAAATACTGCCTCACGAAACGATGATTGTTCAATATTCTTTTAACACCTCTAATGGTGGCCATTTTGATGAAACTATTTTCATATATGATATATATATTATGTTTATGTTTTCCTTATTCTTCTGTATTTCTCATTTATGGTGTACTTTATGATTTCCATTATGGGTAAACGCGATAATTTCATTTTAGGAAGTGCGGACTACCGCCCCCTCAAAGTGATATGAATCGTTAATGCCATATGTGGGATTTATAAAGGATGGATTAAATGGTATTATAAATTATATTATACTGGAATAATATTATACCTTTATATAATTATAACTTCATTCCATTAAATAAAAAATAGAAATGAAAGTAGCGTTCATGCGTACGTACGGCTTACCATCTCCATGAATGGTGCATTTCGTTTCTTACCTCTAAATGTTATGTAATATTATAAATGAATGTATATACTGGATATATATGATGTATATGATATATACATCATGAATATAATTATGGATATAATGGATATATTACCACATGAACAAAGTGTAATTATAAGAAGTTTATTTTTGACTCAAGTACCTAAGATCGACAAAACGACCGTTATAAACTTAAATAATTACATAATGTTCATGACATGGTAATAAGTGATATAAAAGGAATAATAGACTTGAAAAAGGTTCTTAAGAAGGTAGAGGTTAACTCTAGTTTATTATTCAGGAGGTTAAAGAGCGGTCAAGTTAAGTCGGACACGATGTAAGGGAACTTCTTAACCCAATTTCTATTCTTTGGGTTAATCTCCTACTTTCAAATTATGTCATGATATTATTGTATCCTATCTTGTATTTGTAATTTAATTATGTTTACTTATAGTGAATACACATAATATATCTATTTTATTTAAAAAATGATCTTTGTAAGGTACTTTTTCTCAATCTCTATTCATTGAGGCATATTTTGTTTTATACACAAATTTCTTTTATACGTTGTATAAACCCCTTTGACTTTTACATTTATTCAAAAGGAATATTTTTATACGAAGCACTTTACTAAATGACAAAAAGGAATGTTTTTCTTGTCGTACGTATGTGGCGATAACGACTTCTCTGCCGCCTTAACCATTATTTGAGTTTCGGCTTCCTCTACAAGCCACAACATTTTTTAAATGAAAAATAAATACCAAGTTTTAATTTTCATTTATTTTGGTATTGAAAATGGTTTTGATAAGGTTTTTATTATATAAATGTGTTGTATTCATATCTTGTGATTGAAATGTGGAAATGTTATGTTTCCTTTAGGCACATTTTATGTGATACGATTATGTTATGGTTTATGATATATTTAAACCTGTTCATACAAGGAATGCATTGGACATAATAAGTGACGGGTGGAGCCCGCTATAGCTCCTCGATGCATCGGCAGGTCTCATGAGACAAACTAGTGTCTTGACATGAGGCCTTGACAAAATCTTATTTGTAGTCTTAGCACGAGGCCTTGGCTACATGGTTATGATAGTCTGGAATTATGCATTCCTTCATTATGAAAGTGGTTATTGATATTGCCTGTGATTAGTTGACCATTAGAATATCCATGTGAATAAGTAAATGGAATTATCTCATTTTAATTTTGCCATATTATGTTGAAGTTCAAGTTTAAAAGGCTTTTGTTTTAGTTAAACATTGCCTTAAATGCTTATGTTTAATTATGAAAGCTTCCACTATATGTTTATCCTTCCTGAGCATCTGAGCTCACCCCTTTCAATGTTTTAATTTTTCCAGGATGTGATAAAATATATTATGAATGACCTGCAGGGATATTATGAGGGGATATGAAGACAAGATTTTTTTTAGTTTTGTTTTACTTTATGATGTAATGTAAGACTTATGAATGTATCTAGTGTTTCCAAGGCTACTAAACTAATCGGTCTTTCGAGACTTGATCTTTTGTGATCATGCCAATGTTACGCAATAATGCACCGACTCTGGGTAACTGGGGTCAGGGCATTACAGTTGGTATCAGAGGCAGTTTAGTACTAACCTTAGAAGCTATATTTAGAAAAACTCTGATTAGATCACATAGCCCAAAGATAGACTTTGAGGATTAGTATAGAAGAACTTCCTAGAATTTTGGGTATTATAGAGATTTTATGAGTTTTACAAGCAATACATCCCTGTCTGGATACGAACAGGTAGAGGTAGCTATGGCACAGATGTACCTAGGGGTAAAACCCGAAAACACCGCTTTGAACTAGACTCGAACGGGAACTGGTGCACAACAACGGGCCTTGCTGCACTCTTGGTTACGACACTCCTAGGGGATATGCTTAAGATAATTATCATTTTTTTACAAACCATTATGAAGGGTTTATGAGTATATAATTCCTCAAAGAAAGCATTTATTTATGGATTATGTCTATAAATAGTTCAATTTATGTTAAGTGTTTTACAAGTATGGAATTATGTATTTTAATTCATAAACAAATCTAGTTTATGCCATTGTTTAGAAATGGCACCTAGTGGGAGGAATGGAAACCGTATAAATGCATGCACTCCATGTAGGGATTTCCCTCCTGATCAAGATAATTATTGTGGAGCTGGAGATACAACTGGTGCTGATCAACTTATTACCATACTGGGACAACTCACTCAGGTTTTGAATAATAACCTTACTCGTATGGAGCACCCTGATCCACAATATGGATGATCAATGTTAGACCGCTCCGTGAGGCAACAACCACTAACATTTAATGGGGGTATAAATCCATTAGTATCTGAGCAATGGATAAAATCCTTAGAGAAAATATTCCACGCCTTGGGGAGTAGCGAAAGGGAGAAGGTTATCATGGCAGTTTACCTCCTCACTGGAGATGCCGATCAATGGTGGTCATTGATTAAAAATACAATGGAAGATGAAGAAGTATCAAGTATGTAATGGAGAGAGTTCAAAGATATTTTCTTAGAAAAATACATTCCTCATGACCATTGAGCAGATATGGAAAGACAATTTCTGAGTCTGAGGCAAAAGGAGGATGAGAATGTCGCAAAGTATGAGGACAACTTTACAAGGTTATCAAGACATTCTGTAGATTATATACATAACCCAAGAAGTAATATTGTTCATTTCTTTGATGGGTTAAAACCATTTCTCTATCGAGATTGAGTATCACAATATTTCTCAACGTACGAAGATATAGTCTCATGTTCTATCAAGACAGAAAAGGAATTCTCTAAGTCTTATGACAACAAAGTAAAGCAAGAGAAGAAGAGAACAGTGGAACAAGAGACAGATAAAGGGAAAAAGAGAAATAAGGATTTTCCATTATGTGATAATTGTGGGAAGAATCACCCTAGTACTTGCCTAAAAGGAATGGGAGTTTGTTATAAATGTGGAGACAAAGGTCACCAGGCTCGTGATTGCAAGGGAAAGAAAGAGGCTATAAATGTTGAGTGCTACAATTTTAGGGAAATGGGGCATTATTCCAATGAATGTCCTAAGCGTCAGGGAAACATACCTCATAAAAGGACAAGGGATCAAGTACAATCTTATGCTGTTACTACAGTTGAAGTGGAATAATTAATGTATTGGTGCTTTTGGATTCAATAATTATATTCTGGTTATAAGGATAATGTGATATGTATATGTATAAGGATTGTACTGCAGTACATTTTGTTTTCATTAAGGATTTAATATGATGAAGGTAATCATATTTTTATTATGTGACAATAAGAGAAACTTTACTTTGTTTGGGGAATCTGATGTTACAATTGATTTTGGAATTTAGAGACCTTTTAGAGAAAGTCTGGATATAGGTATTTTGGATAACTATAAAGGTTCGAATGAATTAAGATGAGAATTGGATAATATTGTTTAAGGTTAAAACATTTCTGAAGATTATTTTTGGAATATTATAATACTATAGTTTTAGGAAAAGGAAAACCTGCAGGTTGGGTGATAACCCGTCGCGTCGGACAAAGCTGCAGGAATCGAACCCACAACCATAGTATAACATGCCTTTATTACCTACCACTAGCCTACAAGAAGTCCCTGGTTATTACAAAAAGTTTTCCTAATCTAAATAGTATGTGTTAATATTTGAAACCTTATACAATTATGATAAATAGAATATTTTTGAGTTCTATTACCTTTTAGAGTGAAAGATGGGTTTGTGGTAAATATTTATTAAAGAATGAAAGTCTACATGACCAGTATGTATATTCCCTTACGTTCTTAGTAAATCTCATAAATAAATTCCTAAAATTTATAAAAGGTAACTTAAAAAAAAAACGTTGCCGGTTAACTTTTCCAACTGGGGATTCAATGATTGTTTAACCAATCAAAAGTTTGTGACTTTCTTATGGTTAACTTTCTCCTAATCCAGTTTTATACAGCTCTCCATCAAACCTTGATGGTTTGTTTTTCTTCCATATCCATATTTTCATAGAATCCTAGTATGGGCTATCTCGGGTGACCTTTGTACTTATCTTTCTTTCTTTTAAAGTTATATTTTTATTAACCTTATTTCCGATGTGGGTTTCCCACAAAGGTATTTTCTATTTTCAACCTTTTATTTTCAAAGAAAAAATTTAAATTGCAAGGAAGCAATTTATTTAAGTAGGGGATAATGTAACACCCCGAGCTTCCATGATACGCTTCTCTTTCAATAATGCAATAGCTTGCATTGTACGCAAGTTCGAGATTCTAACACACCGCGACCAATCAAAGTAGCAGTTATGAAAAGGAATACCCACTTTTTGAAATTATATATATTTTATATTTCAAAATGGACATCATTTATGGATTCAGAATATCGAAGTTAGCCTATGTTGAATTTTTGGTATTTTTCTGAGAACTTCCAATTTTTTATAAATAGTGAAAAATACATAAAAACAACCTTTTTAATCAAAATAATTTATAGTGATAAATTATACTATTGAGTTATTTTAAAGTATAATTATAATATATTTTTACCATTTTTTCCAGTGGTGGTCATTATAATTAATTTCACTTTGAAATTGGACATAAACAATTGTCAACCTTTTGATATATATTGTTTCTTAAAAACACACTATTTGTTGTGACAACAGGAATTAATTATAAAATTAATTAATGTAACTTATATGTTTGGAATTTTTTAAAATAGACATCATTTTTGAATTCAGAATATCAATTATATCTTAGGGTGAAATTTTGGCATTGTTCTGAAAAACTTCAATTTTTGATGAATAGTGAAACCACTAAGTGGTAGTTAAAAAACTGATTTTTCATTTAAATGAAACATTACCACTTCTGTGATTTGAATTTCAAAAATCTGACATACATTGTTGTCATTAGGAATAAAATGTGGTTCAATGAGATTAAAATAATTTTTGGTTAATAGTAACTTTTAAGTTTAATTAATCGCGATTAAAGGTAATTAGTGAAATTTAAGGTAAAAATGATATTATAAAAATATGAAAATACCTTTACACTTGTCCTACCCTTATTGGACGAGTCATGGCCGACCATGAAAATCCATGGGTCAACTTGTGGATCCCATGGAGCCACTTTGGTAGGAAAATGACATTAAAAACTTTTTATTTAATGTTAAAATAAAAATGTCACAAACATGAGTTGTTTTACTAAAAGAATTTTTAAGTGGGGTTATACAAGTCATATTTTTTCCTATAAATATTCATTAGAAAGCTAAAAATATTTCCTACATCATGATATTTGTTTTATAATTTTTAGACATTATATAAATTAAAATTATTTATGACACTATGATGATGTAGCGATTACCTCATTAATTAACGATTTAAATAAAATGAAAAGATAATGTAAAATATAAGAATTAAACTTGTCAAGAACCTATTGGATGAGTAGATTTAGAACTCTTATCACCTTACCCTTGAAATATATAAGTGTGGGACCTTTAGAAACCTAAAAAGCATTTCATAATAAAGTAACATTTCAATCTTTCCAAGAGTGCCCCTTCTCTCCTCTTATAAAAGGCCCCCACCACTACCACCTTACTCACACCTTCAAAGCCTTTTGTCTTGGCCAAACTCTGCCCAAATACTCTCTCAACTTCCCTCCCTTACTCCTAGAAGCCTTAATTTTGGCAGAAGTCTTCCCAAGGAAGACTTTGGCTCAAATCAAAAAGAGTTACCAGATTTTAAGGTAATGTCTTCTCTAATGTTGTTTTGTTTTATTTTGCTTCTCCAACCCCTTAAAATATTTTTATTCCTTTCTTTTGTAACAACAAAAGTATATAAAACATACTAGGATGTTTTCATGATAAGGATTTGGTTTACACTTACACACACCTTCGTCTAATGGTTAAAGAACATACTGTTTCTGTGGGTGGCGAAATACTGCCTCACGAAACAATGATTGTTCAATATTCTTTTAACACCTCTAATGGTGGCCATTTTGATGAAACTATTTTCTTATATGATATATATATATATATATATATATATATTATGTTTATGTTTTCCTTATGCTTCTGTATTTATCATTTATGGCATACTTTATGATTTCTATTATGGGTAAACGCGATAATTTCATTTTAGGAAGTGCAGACTACCGCCCCCTCAAAGTTATTTGAATCATTAATGCCATATGTGGGATGTATAAAGGATGGAGTAAATGGTATTATAAATTATATTGTACTGGAATTATATTATATCTTTATATAATTATAAGTTCATTCCATTATATACGAAATAGAAATGAAAGTAGCGTTCATGCGTACGTATGGATTACCGTCTCCATGAACGGTGCATTTCATTTCTTACCTCTAAATGTTATGTAATATTATAAATGAATTTATATACTGGATATATATGATTTATATGATATATACATCATGAATATAATTTTGGATATAATGGATATATTACCACATGAACAAAGTGTAATTATAAGAAGTTTATTTTTGACTCAAGTACCTAAGATCGACAAAACGACCGTTATAAACTTAAATAATTACATAATGTTAATGACATTGTAATAAGTGATATAAAAGGAATAATGAACTTGAAAAAGGTTCTTAATAAGGTATAGATTAACTCTATTTTATTATTCATGAGGTTAAAGAGCGGTCGATTCAAGTCAGACACGATGTAAGGGAACTTCTTAACCCAATTTCTATTCTTTCAGTTAATCTCCTACTTTCAAATTATGTCATGATATTATTGTATCCTATCTTGTATTTTTAATTTGATTATGTTTACTTATAGTGAATACACATAATATATCTATTTTATTTAAAAAATTATCTTTGTAAGGTACTTTGTCTCAATCTCCATTCATTGAGGTATATTTTGTTTTATACACAAATTTCTTTTATACGGTGTATAAACCCCTTTGACTTTTACATTTATTGAAAAGGAATATTTTTATACGAAGCATTTTACTAAATGACAAAAAGGAATGTTTTTCTTGTCTTACGTATGTGGCGACAACAACTTCTCCGCCGCCGTAACAATTATTTGAGTTTCGGCTTTCTCTACAAGCCATAACTTTTTTTTAAATGAAAAATAAATACCAAGTTTTAATTTTCTTTTATTTTGGTATTGAAAATGGTTTTGATAAGGTTTTTATTATATCAATGTGTTGTATTCATATCTTGTGATTGAAATGTGGAAATGTTATGTTTCCTTTATGCACGTTTTATGTGATACGATTATGTTATGGTTTATGATATGTTTAAACCTGTTTATATGAGGAATGCATTGGACTTAATAAGTGACGGGTGAAGCCCGCTATAGATCCTCGATGCATCGGAAGGTTTAATGAGACAAACTAGTGTCTTGGCATGAGGCCTTGACAAAATCTTATTTGTAGTCTTGGCACGAGGCCTTGGCTACGTGGTTATGATAGTCTGGCATTATGCATTCCTTCATTATGAAAGTGGTTATTGATATTGCATGTGATTATTCAACCAGTAGAATATCCATGTGAATAAGTAAATGGCATTATCTCATTTTACTTTTTCCATATAATGTTGAAGTTCAAGTTTAAAAGGCTTTTTTTTAGTTACACATTGCCTTAAATGTTTATGTTTAATTATGAAATATTCTGCTATATTTTTATCCTTACTAAGCATCTGAGCTCACCCCTTTCAATGTTTTAATTTTTCCAGGATGTGATGAAGTATATTATGAATGACCTGTAGGGATAGTATGACGGGATATGAAGACAGGATGTTTTTTTATTTTTGTTTTACTTTATGATGTAATGTAAGACTTATGAATGTATCTAGTGTTTCCAAGGCTACTAAACTAATCGGTCTTTCAAGACTTTATCTTTTGTGATCATGCCAATGTTACGCAATAATGCACCGACTCTGGGTAACTGGGGTCGGGGCGTTACAGAATCAAGATAAACCTAGGGGATTAATGCCCATAGAATATTATCCCAACTAATCAGGTTTAAGGTTAGGGTATTTTTAAATCTTTATTTTTTGAACCACAGGTGTTCTAGTATACGATAGAGTTCAATTGAGAGCTAAGTAAAACACTCCTTAATTTTCACTTTCCCTTACCATTTATTGGAATCAATTTTATTTATAATTAAAAATTTACATTTTATATATGTATGTGTGTATATACATAATACAAGGTTCGATTAAATGGATTAGAATTCCCATTTTATAAAGGACCATACACTTTATAAACTGAGATCAACACCAATGTAATTGCAACTAACCCCCTTACATTCAATCTTAGAATATAATGAGTAAAATAAGATGGATCGATTTGATGAATTACCTTTTCTAATTCAAAAAGGACATTACTATTTATAAATCACAATTGATACTCATATAACCATAGTGAAAGTTTATCATACAAAACCAAGGGTACATAGCTTACATGGGTTGAGATTTTATATTTAAGATTCTACTATCATGATATATGGGAGAACACCATTTAGGTTTATGATGAAATTTTAAACAACCAATATCCATTTACTATAGAAGGAATTATTGGCATTGGAATATATCATAACTAAGAAACACTCAACAATCATAAGAAACATAGGAAATGTAATCAATTAAATTAACCTATATGGAATTGAATTTGAATCCCTAAGGGCCTATGATGATGAATGTAAAAATGCCTCATTACACACCGGGACAAGGTAGAGTCTCTATAAAGCCTAACAAATACTACAATTCATGTGCATTACCCAATAGTGATGATATATCAACTATAATAGTCATAATGTAAGACAACCATTTCCTTTTCCTAGGAAACTTGGTGTTTACCCTGAACGCGGGTTAGCTACTCCCAGGAATGGCTTATGACCAAGTTTCAACAAATTAATAATCTCATATCTAAATTTCCCAAATAATAAGACATGAAAAGAAATCCCTCTAATACATCTTTGTGATGTCCCAAACCTAGTTCAATCCTGATTAACCGAACTCTGCCACAAGAATATATCCCCATGCAATAGAGGTTGCTGACTAAGAACGAGGTATTGGGGTATGTCAGTGAGGATACTATGCATATAGGTCATATTAGAGAATATCAATGTTAAGATGAATAAACAATAGAAGCATGGTAATACTAAATATGGCAAAAAATTCCATTATAAGCATCGAAGAAATTAATAATCATCCAAATCTATAAAATATATCATATAAAAATGACGAGGCATGTCTCTTTAAAAAGATAAAATAGACATACATGGAAGTAGGTAGATAGTGAAATATTTTATATGCAAAATAATAAAATGGGAAAAAAACTATACAATCATCCCAATCACTAGATCAATCATCTTTTACCAAGATCCCATCCTAAAGTAAGAAGTTAAGTGTCTAAAGTAGGATGTTTCCCTTTTTCCATACCTAGGATCATTTATTATTCCTGAGTACTAATAGAGACCTATATGGTGAGTGAGATAAATATAAATAGTACTCAACCAATAATGTCTATAACAAATCTGGTCTGTGAATATAAAATTTATGGTGTGTTTTTATCAAAAGTAAAGCAGTTCAAAAGTAAACAACCCATACCTACTTCAACCTCAACTAGTGTCTCTAAACATGAATTCATTTAATTAATTATAATTTAGTTTATTATAATAAGATAATATAAATTTGAAAATATTATGGTAAAATATAATGATAATAGCATATGATCTAAGGTGAAACCAATGAATCCTTGACCTTATAAGGTCAATCCATCTCACGGTATAAAACTAAATTTCCAAGCATAATGGAATAAGTGTAATCCAAAGGGTTCCCCCAAATAATTCCACTATAATATTTTATAACCAAATCTATGGAGCACGTCCAGAGTAAATCTCAGGATAAAAATGAATGGACCCATGGATAACGATCCAATGTGTCACATGTTTGTAGATGTCAAGTTGAATCCAAGGAGTGTATTTGAGGAATTCTAATTTTTAGAGAGAAAGTGAAGGAATAATATGAAATAATGCTAAGAATCCACTAATAGAAATATTTCATGTCCCAAGGTGGGTATATACCTTGGAAATTGTCATAATTAATCAAAATGTCATCCTTTGATTTCTCAAGACATTGCCTTGGGAAACCAAGTTTGGATCATGTACGGACATTCCTATAAATAAATAAAAAGGCCCATATTCATTAGGAACCTTATATATAATATATATATATAAAGTCATAAAAGTTCATGTAATACTCCCACAAATTAAATTTTAATTAGGTTCATTCTATTACATTTAATCATACATAACAAGGTGAAATAATGACATGAAACCAATTATCAAATTAATTTTAAAGGATGAGGCCCAAATGATATCTATACATATGAATATACACTTTCCACTTAACCATTTAAGTTTCATTAATTAAATTAAGTTACTTAATTTATTAAAGGTCAATCGATCACACACTGATGATGATATGAATAATCACAAAATGTGTCAAAGATTCATAACATGGTGCACACCTGAAATGGGTTCTCATCATTGAGGTCTCAAGATCTAATAATATAAAAAATTATGACTAGGTACTTATTTTGAAATTTATATGATATAATCTAAATCAAATATATTTTAGGATCAACACCTGGAAAAATCAGAGTGTGCACAACAACGTCAATTTATTAACGGTGATACTTTGAGGGAAAATTCATTGAAAACCAAACTTAATACTATAGTAATATCCTTATCCATTTTCATCCATTGATTTGATCCAAATTGGGAGAAAATAGGGAAATAAATAAATGACTTGAAAATAGGGAATATTATCTTGCACCAAAACAACTCTGTCGATAGAGAGACAAATGAGGAAAGAATCTAAAATAATGGAGAGATTACCCGTAGCTATCCAACGTGATAAATAGAACATGAAACAGAGTCTGAATAGGGAGAAGAGATAAAATCCAAGATTTAGGTGATGAAAGTACTCCTATAGAGTTAATATTGTGTGATAGATAAAAAGAAAAGTGGGTTAAGGAGAAAGAAAAGGGGTTCTTCCCATTTTAAAAAAATTGAAAACATTTACACGGTGTGTATATTTTTACACTTTAGGTAACAATTAAGATATCCCCTATCTAGAAAAACCAATGCATAAAATTAGCTTGTTCTATACTGACTAATTAAAATAATTTATTTGGAATTAATTTCGTGAATTAATCATGTCATAGGATATAACCAGACAAATACATGTTGTGAATAGAAAATTCACATCATGAATTGACAATTTATGTCAGGTATTTGTTCTAAACACTAGATCTATCCCCCTTTCTACCTTCAAAAGACTAACAAACCAATCATATTAAAAGCACAGTATCTAGGTTTAATCCCTAATTAAAACTCGATTAAGTTTTTACCAAAAATGAAATTATTCATACCTCAAGGAAAATCAGGATATTACATATAGCGTGTTATTCATGTTTTGTTTGTATATTTATCCAATAAAAATATCTTGTTTGTCTCTATTTTATATATTATGATTTATCATTATTAATAGTTATTATAGATATTTCTCATCATTTTTTATCTACAGGAATCATGTTTCATAAATTTTTTTAATGTTTTCATTCTATAAATAATGGGTTTAATAATTGCAAAGTAAAAAATAGATGTATGAGTAATAAAACATGTATATTTTCCCTCAAAATCAAGATAGTTTCTCATTAAAACATTTATAATTTTATTCCAACCTATTATAGTGCAATATACATAAAATAGGATACAAAAAAAGAAAAATGGATGTGTAAGACTTTAAAGATAAGAAAAAATATAGAGTCATAAAAAATAGAGGTTTTATTATCAAATAGGTTTTGGAGGAGTATTCTCCCAATAGTTAATGATCCTATGATATAAAGTTATATATTTGTATCAATAAAATAATCACAAAAATAAATTAATATATAGAGTTTTAATAATAAAAAATAATATTCAAGTTCCATGTATTCCAACCAAATCAACTCAAGGACTAAATTTCTTTACAAAACAGATTTATTTTACAAAAAATACCAAAATATACATATAAAAAAATATAAATGGAATTATTAAAATACTAATAATATATTTTACATAATGTTACTTATATAAATATACTTCATTGAATTTGACACTAATTTTTGCATCACATGAAAGATTCCCAACATGGTCCATATGCTTCTTTATTGAGGGCCATATACACCCTTAAGAAACTATCATGATATCTTTTTCAATAATATTCCTACTAAAGAATTTTTTATCCATTTATATATAGATAATCATATCATTCCCATAAATTTTTATATTGTTCATTATTTTTTATATACACATCACCATGATTGGCTTGCTTCCTTTTGGGATAAGTCACCAATCATAGAGATTCCCTACTGGTCACCATTATTCTCCATACAATATTTTAATTTTATTATTATAATATATATCTATCATAATGGGGAACACTTACAAATACATGTGACCTTACATTGATAAACAGAATATATTTCCAAAAATTCACCAGAATCATAATATTTATAAATGTTCTGTCCATAATTACAACGTATCCAAAATTTATTTTGGTCTTTTAATAGAGAACTATAAGGAATAAAATATTAAATTGGGTGGTTCTGGTTATCATAAATCCATTCATATTTTTAAAGGAAATATTGAATAAGTTTAGATAAAATAGTTATTAGTATCCTAAATAATATATGAAACCTAATTTTTGATCATTAAACTTATTGTAAATTTATTACAGAGCATAAAGTTTTCTTGAAAATACTAATAATATCTAGAACTATATCTCTATAAAAGAGTGAGAGTATATTCAATAACTTTGTCTCATATTAATTTTTGAGAATAAGTTTACTACTTAACTTTCTAGTCTTGACATTAATTTTGAATATGATAAGAACTTCTTCTATCCTCACTAGATATCCTTAAATAATTTACTCAAGTTATAAATAATTAGGTCATGAATTTCCACCCATAAAAATGCTAAAACTATATTTAATCTTTTAAACTTCAATGAAATATCACCCAAAATATAATTCTTGAGAGATAATATTTCTATCAAAAATAATTTCCATTGAGTTTTGGATTTACATCTACTTATGTAATTGACATGTTTCATATGAAATGAATTAACATAAATTGTGTTAATTCATGATGATAAATAGATTATTATAAAAATAATGATCCAATAATATTTTAAATGGATATTAATAGATTTAAAACCATTAGACATATTCAATTTTTTATGATATGAAATCTTATTTATTTTTTTCTTCTTGCATTATTTAGGATTTTACCAATTCATGATAAAAAATGTTTTTCATTGATAAATACTTAGAAATGTAAATTAATTATCTAAAATTCATTATTCCATAAGTTTTAACTTCATTTTATCCAAATTAAAAATAATTTTATTAATAAATAAGTGTTATATTTTCAACTACTAATCAAAACTATAATCCAATTTAACATCTATCACACAATCATAACAAGTATAGTATTCATATTAGTATAAAATAGATGATTATAAGGAATTAAATTGTAAATTTCTGGTCTGGGATATCATAATATCATTCATATTTTTAATGAAAATAATCAAAAGATTCCTTTGGCTGACATGAATTAGGATGTCAAAAATGATCATTTGTATCTAAAATACTCAAGGATATATAATCCTAGATAAATAACCATAAAAAATCCATATATGGATCAACATTATTTTCTATAAAAACTTTATAAACACACCACACCAATATCCTTGAAAGAGTAAGAATATATTCAATACACATGCCTCATATTTGATTTTAAGAATAATATTTTTACTTGAGTAGTTGGCCAAAAAATTATTTTTAAAACGATTAACACCTTATCAATCCATATAGGATATCTTTTAGTAATATCCTTAAGTTAAAAATTGTAATTACATAAAATTATATCCTAATCATGGTGAATCATAGGAAAATATTTTAAATTTTATTAAAATTTACCTCAACATATAATTCATAAAAGTGAAGATCTCTATAAAAATTAGTTCCTATAAAGTGGATGGTTTTCATATTTTTAAGAAGCTGTTTTACCTCTTCTAGAAATAAATTATAGAACAGGTCTTTGAACGAATTTAAATTAATATGGGGACATTAATAATGAATCAATAATCCTTTAAATAGATCTATATCATTCCAAAAAAATAAATAAGAAAATTTTTAATACATAAAAAATTCATTAATTTTAATTCATGTATATTTTAAGAGTTTAATAATGAATTTTAGGAGGGAGATATCTAATCCACTCATTTAAATCCTTTTATTTAATATACCATCCAATCAGTCTAATTTTTATAACGAAAGAACTTATTGTTATCATTCAATCCACTTATATTTATCATTCTATACGATCCAACACAATTTATTCACTTGTTTATTCTTCAAGAGTTAAAATAATTTAATTGTCAATGTATTCCAGGTATTTAAAAATTTATTGTTTTTTAATAATATCAATAAATTTTTAACATTAAAAAATTAATTAAACATTCTTAGAATAATAAAAAAAAATAGTTCTGTTTTTTAAAAATGATCCATGATTTATTTTTAATGAACTTACATTTCCTTAGATTCATTATTTACCTAAATAAAAGATGTAAATACTTATTATATGGAGTGTTTACCTAAATTTTGAAACATTTAAATGATTATTTCAACATTTTGGATTTTCCATGTATTATTTTTGAATATTATATGGATTATTTTTTAGAATGATCATTGAGATGATGTATTATTCTAAGTCCCAGTGTGGCTAAATAGATGTTTGAAATATATTAAATATATTAAATGGAACGTGTGCGTAGTTTTCATAAATAATTATAATAAATTATAAAAGGGGGAATAAAAAAATATGAGGGCACCGTTGAGTTCATAATATGGGTTTTACCCTAGGCGTGACATAAACTTGGTGAGCATGAGGAATTTGCAGAAAAGTCATCATGTGCACAGAATTGAATTAAATAATTAAATAAATTATTTTAATTCTAATTCTTGATTAAATGGTAGACATGCCTTTAAATATAGTGTTACATCAGAATTATAGGGTTAGCATCATAACCCTATAACCATTAAAGAGCCATTGTAAATAATATTGGAGGATTTCTATCAGACAGACGATGACCAAATTGTAGATTGGCAATCGATACATAACATATTCAAAGGATCTCTCCAAATATATCGATATTTCCCCATTATTTGTTAGTGATCAATTCAAATCGAGGTTGGACATTTTTTTATTTGGATTTATTTCTCGTTTTTGATTCCTATGATGAACACGTATCAATCGACCATTTGATTGATCCGTGGATCATGTGTACTTAGTTGATGGGTTTATTACAGGTTGTTTTGGGAGAATTACTTGAATTTAGGATTTATTATTTTTTATTCTCACATAGATGAGTCAATATCAACACAAACATCGAATGAGGTTTGTTCATCTTGTTTGTTCCTGTGCTTTTCTCCTCCAGTTCTCCATTCTTCATGGGCGTTATTCGTTTGGCATGTGGTTCAACAAATCTTGATCTATCGATTGTTGAATACCCATTTCATGGAATAATGATATGATATCATAGATCTATGATCAACACGACATGATGGAGGTGTGACGGTAGCATCAACAATGGATCAGATGACGTAGACACTTGATTACATGTTCTTTGGAGTGCAATGAAGAACGACGCATAAATCATTTTTCTGAGTAGACCAAAGGCCCAAAATGTGCTGTTTGGTGATATTGTGACTTGAAGAGGCTTGATATTTAATTTAGTTATTAAGAGATTACCAGATCAAATGATAGTGTAACCACCAGGATGTGCGGAAGAAGATCCAGATTTCTAGAAACAATTTTAGTTACACGGTGTGTAGACTTAATCTACATGCTGTGTAGATCCCCCTAGAAGTAGTGATGGGGTTTTTTCGAGAATTAAGTATCAGACACTATCCACCCCTGGGATAGGACATGTTGCCCATTTATATGTGAATCAGTGTGTACTTAAGGAAGTATAAGGACACGGGTTAAATTACATGACCATATGACATGCTGTGTACTTATACACAGACACAGATTGGCGTACACGGGCCAATACATGAACATGTATTTGGTACATAGACACATCCAACCTATACAGATAGGATATCATGTGTCTCTATATGTCATGTACTCATTCTACACATCATATATTTTGATACCACACGCCCTTTGAGGCTCTTCCACATGGGTAGTCAAGGCGATAGCTGGACATGCTATGTAATCCATTTAAGAGCCCTTATGTCCCTTTTTTTCTTAGTTTGGACCATTATTGGTGGATTAAAATACCATGGTCCTTTAACTCTATGGTAAAGTGAAACATTTCATCCATATCACTGGATTGTGATCCCATATAGTGGAAGAGTCTCAGATAGAGTGGTGGAGTCCCTTTGTGAGACTGGAGTGAAATCCATTATCACCTTTGTTCCCTAGGTGGTGTTTGTGAAATCAGCATAACTTCCCTGATCAAGGATTTGATCTTCCATCTAAAAATCCATATTAGTTGGGTTTTTGTAACTTTTTTCATATGAACCCCAATGTAGTGGGTGATCCAGATTGGGTTTGTTGTATCCCCCAATGGTTCTTGGCATGACCACCTATCTGTGTATCACTGTCTTCATAGACCAGTTACATTTCCTGGGTATGGACTAATGAGATAGACGTATTCATAGAGTTTCTATGATGATAGCATGTCTCATGGAGAGGGTTCTCCTGAAATGAGTGTTTCTTCAAGAAAAATACTATGGTTGGCAGTTGGTTATGATAGTCTGGTGGCATGGTGTATTTACAGAGTATATTTGAGTGTTTCAGTTATACATTGATTGTTTTATCTGGTAATGATCTGAATGTACTTGGTTATTTGTGTTTATCATTTTCTAGTTTTCTTACTGAGTATTTTTATACTTACCCCTGTATGGTATTTTCCCACACGTGTCATATATTATGTAGATGATGCCCCTTTTGACACCGACTCAGGTAGACATGGAGGGATTTGAGTGTATAGGGACTTTAATATACTGAGGTGTTTTAATGGGAGAATTATTTTTACTTTAGTCCGTTCCCTTAGATCAGGTTGGACTCTTTACATTTTTGGTTGGGTTTGTATTTGTCCACCTTTTCTGTTTCTTTACTTTCACTATCGTAATTTTTTGTGGGATATTATATGTATACATGAATTGTTTTAGTTATTTTATATTTCATCATTTTTTTTCTTGTAGATGTGTGTGTGTTTACAAGTACATTTGTTTAATACCTCCCATTTGTGGGATATGCCTACTCGATTCTGGAATCCATCCCCTAGCCGATTAGAGTGGTGGGCATGGGGTAGTCATAGGTTGGGCCTTGGTAGGTCGGGCTGTGACAAAGTGGTATGAGATCACAGTTATACCTTAAGATAGGAGTTGGTGATATTGGTTTGGGTAAATAGTTTTTAGTGTTTCAAGTTCATCTTTTAGGCTAGGTACTCAAGTGTTGGTGCGAGAGTCGATATATTCATGCACCAAGACTCTGATAACATGCCTTCTGAATGAGTACATGTAAACATTAGTTGCATGGAATGTTTTTGGAACATGAATCATAAAATAAGGGTTGTGTTTTCGATTTCATTCTTGAGTCAGATCCTTAGATTTACTATTTTTACCGTGGAACATCTTTTTTTATTTATGGATTCCTTCAAAAAGATAGATAGCTAGTATTACAATGCTCGATCATGAGGAATATTCACCAAGTGAAGAGGCATGAGTATAGGGGACTCTAATAGAGATAGCACCCTTAGGTGGCTTACCAGCTATACCACCACTTATTGGGTGGAAGATAGAGCTGACATTACCAACTGAGGATGCACAAAAGTTGATTACGTTGTATGAGTTTCAAAGGTAGTGACCACCTAGGTTTTTTTGTGTTCTAGACCCCCATTTGGATGAGGAAAAGATAGAGACATTCAATCATGTTTTATACCTTGTGAGGATGCTGGAAGATCAGATAGTAGTCCTCATAGCAAGTTTTCTTCAAGGATATGCTGGGAGATGGTGAAGCTTGGTGACTCAGTCACACGAAGAGACAACTCTATCCAATTTAGACTTTGAGTGTCTCTTTATATAAGAGTTGTATCTAGCCATGTTGTGATCGGTACACATACATAAGATTATTCATATTTAATAGGGAATTATGACGTTGGCTAATTACTTAGTGAGGTTTACAGATCTCTCATGTTACTCCTTGGATATGGTGTAGGAATAGTTCTTCACAGCCTAGACGTTTGAGTAGGTCCCGTGTTAGAACATCATATATTTAGTGGTATCCCTTGGAATTCCAACCTATATTGGGGTGGTTGAATGAGACTTGTTAGTGTAGATCTTATTAGTAGAGAAAACACCCGTTGTGGGAGACAGTAGTGGGAACCCAATAGTCACGAACTTAGTAGCAAGTAGATGATGGTGTTAACATGGATTTAAGCATGTCATATGCTACATGAGGTGATCTTGGGACTCAGGGATAGTGGTAAAGGGATTCCAGGGTGTTTTAAATCAAGAAATGGAATGGCGATGTTTCTCTTATGACGGTTGAGCACATATGGATTGAGATTGTCTGACCTGTCATATATATGGTTGTGATATGGTCAAGGGACTACTGAGGTAGAGAAATAGGCAAAAGAATGGTGGTCTATAGGGTGGAGGGCATGAAAGAAGGGATAGAAAGGAAAAAAAGGTGGTTAATGGTTTGACATATTACCACCACCACCCTAGGTGGTCCACGCCAATCTCATGGATCTATTGGGAAGGGATGAGGTTAGTTTTAGGTTGTAGAGGCATATGATCCCAAGGCTCCAGGGATGATTTGAGGTATGATATGTGTCTTTTCTACTTTATATGTAGTATTTATAAACACAAGTGATATCCATTCCTTCCATTCCACTTCTCAGGTTCAATACATAGAGATTCATGTTGAGCTATTGGCTCGAACCTTGAGGTTGGAGATTCCGAAAGGCAATAACTTACTAACTTCACACTTCTGCTGATAGTGAGATATGACACTTGGAGGTGAGAGTTTTTTATGGGATATCTTTTTTTCATCAATGAGGCCTTACAAATTCATCTTAGGTATAAACCTGATATCCATAATTCATGCTCATATTGAATGTTTTAATAATACGATGTGGTTTTTCTATAGTGAAATAATGAGTTTTTCCTTTGTGGGTAGAAAGGAGACCTTAACAGAGAAGGATAATCTCAGGCATAGGAGAGTGAAACTGATTACTCATCAGTTGTCTAGTATGAATTTTGGAGTAGTGGATACCTTAAACAATCAATTTCATGTAGTGGTGGCGGAGTATGAGGATGTATTTCCTAAGGACGTACCAGGTTTACCTCCCCAATTATAGGTATACTTCTACATCAACTTTCATCCTGAGATGAAATCGATATCTACACTAGCACATTGGATGGCTCCTATAGAGATTAAAGAGTTGAGGATTTCGTTGGAGGAATTATAGGAGAAGGCATATGTGAGACCCAATTTTTCCCCCTAGGTAGCCCCAACGTTGTTTTCTAAGAAGTTAGATGGGTGCTTGAGGTTATGTGTGCATTATTGGAACGTGGACCAAGTGAATTTAAATAATAAGTATCAACTACTGAGTATTGATGACCTATTTTATTAATTGATCGAGGAATGATGGTTCTCAAATATTGACCCCAGATCAAGTTATCACCGGTTGTGAGTACAATATGAGGATACACTCAAGATGACCTTTAGATGTCTTTATAGTCACTATGAGTTCTTGGTGATGTCGTTCTGCATGAAGAACAACCAAATAATTTTCATGGGCCTCACGAACTAGATCTTTCAGCCTTTCTTAGACTAGTTCATGGTAGTCTTCATCGATGAAATCCTAGTGTATTTGGCATCTGAGGAAGATCACACATGACACTTTAGAATGGTTCTAGACATACTCAGAGAGAACAAAATTTAGGGGAAGCTCTTGAAGTTTTTGTTCTATATTCAAGATGTCCACTTTATGTGACATATAATCTCAGGGGATGGATTAGTAGTGGACCCAGTGAAAGTTGAGGTAGTTATTTCTTGGGATCTACACTAGAGTGTTACCAAGGAACTGAGTTTCATTGGGATAACAGGGTACCATGGGAGGTTTGTACCTGAATTCTACCGAGTTGTAGCACCCATGAAAGATTTATCTTGGAATGGATTCGTTTTGTGTGGATGAAAAGGTTCTATAAGGGATTTTAGGATTTGATATATAGGTTAATGAGCACTCCCATATCAAGATTTCTAGAAGAGGGTGTCAAGTACGTAGTGTTCTATGATTCATCAAGGATTGTACTTGTTCATGTGATGATGTAGATGAAAGTGGTTATTGCTTATGGTTTATGCCAGTTGAGACCACATGATAAGAACTACGTGACCTAAGATCTTGAGTTAGTAGTGATATTCCTCTCTTTGATGATGTGGTGACACTACTTTATGTGAGAGCGGTTTATCATCTACTCTGACCCCAAGAGTCTCAAGTATATCTTCTCTCGGAATGATCTTAAATTTAGACATAGGCGATGGCTAGAGTTCCTCCAGGACTATGAATTAATGATTTTATATACTCCTAGGAAGGGAAATTCTGTGAAAAACTCTCTCTGTAAGAAATATTATTCTTAGTTATTGGTCAAATATTCTGAGAAGTTTTCCTCACTCCTGTTGTCCTTTATGGAAAATAATGGTGCTTCATATATTTAGTCGATGGTTGAAACCCCATATCTTTTACAAAATTTTAGGGATGATCAACATGAATATACTAACTATGAGACCTTATGTACTCAGATATCAAATGGACATTCTACAGATGAATATTCTAAAGGTGTGGAGAACATTATCTGGTTTAGAGGGTGACTGATAGTAACTTTGAGGTTGAGGAAGGAGGTGTTGTGGGAGTCTCATACATACACATTAGTGGTACACCAAGGTGTGTAAATGATATACCAGTACCTATAATATTAGTTTTGGTGGCCTAGAATAATTATAAGAGTTATAGAGTTTGTCTCTCAATGCCTTACTTATCAATAGGTGAAGGTATAGAACCATGTTATATCGGGTTTAGATCAACCCATTGAGGTTCCATATAGGACGTGGGATGGGATTTTCATTGAACAAACGATGGGATTACCACATATGTCTAGGGGAAATGATTTAATTTGGGTGATTGTTGACCGACTCACTAAGTCAACCCACTTACTAGCTATTAGAGAGAAGAGTTCAATATAGAGATTGGGATGCCTCTATGTGTAGGAGATTGTTAGACTCCAGGGAGTTCCATGAAAAATTGTCTATGACTGTGATGTTTTATTCACATATCAGTTATGTAGAGGACTACAAGGATCCTATAGGACTTAGTTACGCTTGATCACAATGTTTCATCCCCAAACTAATAGCCATATAGAGCGAACCATCCAGGTATTAGAGAACATCCTATAAGACTGAATGTTGGATTTTGATTGTAGTTGGGAGGATCACCCACCCTTAGTGGAGTTTGATACAACAAAAGCTACCATTCCACCATTATTATGGAACCATTCGAGGATTTTTATGGCCAACCCTATAGGTAACAATTTTATTGGACTGATCTAGGTGAGTCATCACTAAAGGTCCCAAAGTTGGTGAATAATACTGAAGAGAAGGTGAAAGTCATCTAGGAGTGGATGAGGATTGCACAGAGTCTTCATATGTCTTATAAGAGAAAATAACAAAGACCTTTGGAGTTTTACGAATGAGGCCATGTGTTCTTGAGAGTCTCACCTTAACGTGGATTGATTATATTTGTCCATGATGACAAGTTATCTCTAAGATTAATTAGTCCCTTCTAGATAATTCTTTGAGTTTTTGAGGGGGTGTACCACTTAGCTATACCGCCAAAGTTGGACTAGGTACACAATGTCATCCATGTGTTGCATTGGAGGAGGTATGTGCATGACCTATCACACATTATCAACTAGGGAAAGTTGCACATCAAGGATGGATCTGCCTTTGCAGAGTACCCAGTTGATATCAAGAATCAATAGAAGAGGATCAGTCATGGGTGTCTGATTCCCCTTATGTGTGTTCAGTGGAAACACATGTATCTTCTGGAGAGCACTTGGTAGAGGGAGACCCAAATGTTAGCTTAGTACCATTATCTTTTTAATTAGTTTTTTCTCTTTTTAGGATTAAAATACCTAAGGTGGGGATAATGTAATGTCTCATATTTTCTATGTATTATTTTTTGGATATTATATGGATTATTTTTGAGATCGAGCATAGAGACAACATGTGATTCCAAGACCTATTGTTCTTGGAATAAATGTTTGAAATATATTAAATTTAATATGAACAAGTTTTATCAAAAAGTAATATAAATCCTAAAATGGGGCCCGAATTAGGAATCTGAGGATACCGTTGAGTTTAGAATGTGGGTTTTACTGTAGGTGCAACTTAGACCTGTTCAACATGAGGTGTTTGTAGAAAATTCATCGCATGCACATACCAGAATAAAATAATTAAAAAAATTATTTTAATTATAATTATTTATGAAATGGTTGAAATGAATTTAAATAGACTTTTACCTCAGAATTATAGAATTATCCGCATAACCCTGTAACTGTTGGAGATCTGTTGGAGAGGATGTTGAAGGATTTCTCTCAGACAGAAGGTAGCCAGATCGTAGATCTATGATCGATGCACAAAAGATTCAAATGATCTCTCCAGCAATCATGGTGAATCCCCATTCTTCATCAATGAACAATTTCAATAGAGGTGGGATGTTTGTTTTTTTTATTTCTTTCCCTCTCTTAATTCCTTTGACAAATATGGATCGATTGACTAAAGTATTGATCCGTAGATCATGCGTATTGGCGGGATGAGTTTATTATAGGGTGATTTTGGGATAATTAAATGAATTTATGATTTATTCATTATTATTCTCACAAAAACTAATTGATATTGACAGAAAAATTTATTGATGTTCTTTCCTCTTATTTGTTCTTTTGCTTTTATCGCTCAGTTCTTCATTCATCGTGGGCATTCTTCGTTTGGTATGTGGGTCCATTAATCTCGATAAATCGATAATTTCACACCCATTTCTTGGTGAAATAATCTGATATCATTGATCTTGGATTGGAAAGACACAATGGAGGTGTGATAGTGGTAGTATCAGTATATCAGATGAGGTAGATACTTGATTTCATGTTCTCCGGAATGTAACAAAGAACGATGCATAAATCCATTTTTCGAGCCGATAAAATGACTTAAACGTATTGTTTGGTTATGTCGGGACTCAAAGACACTCAATAATGGATTTTGAAGTTAATATATTTCCAAATAAGAGTCCAAAGTAACAACTGGTATGTGCATAAGTAGATCTAGATTTTTGAAAAAATATGAGTTACACAGCATGTAAACTAGATCTATATGCTGTGTATCCCCCTGGCTACGGTGCTAGGGTTTAAACCATAGTTAAGTACCACACATCATGTACCCCCTAGGACACGCCATGTTCCCCCTTTCCATGTGACTTGACATGTACTTTTAGAATTACATGAACATGGGTTAAAGTACATAGCCAGATGGAACACCGTGTACTTATACACAAACACGACTTGGTATACACGGGCTGATACACAAACACAACTTTGGTAAACATACAAGAGTAGGCTACACATAAAAAATATTGTGTGACTCTACACGTCATGTACTCCTCTACATGCCATGTATTTTGAGACTACATGGCGTGTGAGGAACTTCCACAAGGGAAATCAAGGTAATATATGGACACATCATTTACCCCCTGGCACATGCCACATAATCCCTTCAAGAGTCCTTATGGATATTCATTTTCTTAGTTTAGACTAGTATATGTTGAGTACATTCCCTTAGTCCTTTCCTCGAGGGTACAATGTTATATTACATCCATATATCTATATTGTGATCCTCTATAGAGGTTGAGTCTCATATAGAGTTATGGAGTCCCTATGTGAGGCTAGAGTTAAATCCTCTGACACCTTTGTTCCCTAGGTGGGTTTTGTGTAATCTACGTGACCTCCATATATATAGATTTGATCCTGTACCTAGAATGTCATATTGGTAGGGTTTGTGGAATCATTGGAATGTGATCCACTTTGTAGTGGGTTAATCCAGATTTGGGTTCATGGTGACCCCCAGTGGTTCTGGCCGGGACCCCCTATCTATGTATCATTGTCTTCTTAGACTAGTGATATTTCTTAAGGTAGTAATGGGTCAGACCTTGATTGGTCGGGTCATGAAAAATATTATTTCAAACATTTTATATTTAATTATATATGTTTATATGCTAACAAAAAGAGTTTTTTATCCTTTTTAATTGGGTTGAGAATATTTTTTTTGGGTTGGAAGTTTCATTAAAACTAATAAGAGAATATTTGAAGAGTTTTCCATGAGAAAGATCTAGGAGGTTAATTTTCTTGTATATAAGTAAATCCATAGTTTTTTTTCTAAACAAGGGTTTATAAAGAGTTCAGGTAGGTCTTCTTGGGATGAAAATAATTAATATCACCATAGTAATATACATTTTTTAAATTCAGTCATAATTTTTCTATATATCCTTATTTATAAATAAATAATATTTAATTTTATGGTATCATTCTATTACATGCTTTGTATTATGATCCCACATTCATAGGAATACTTTGTAAATAACCAAGAGTAGTTTTTTGACCCTAAAAATATACTTCATTTGAATTTTATTTAATTCACTAAGTGAGATTCAATATTTCCTTAGTCAATCCTATTTTATTTTCACACACTTATTAATAAAAAACAATACAATATCTATTATTTAGAGGAGATCTCTAATATTCCAATCACACAACTCAAAAATTGTTTCTCTTTATTTTTATAGAGATATATTATCAAATGAGAAATAAAAAAAATAAATTTTAGATCTAGTTAGAGTATTATTAGGAGGTTTTTATTAAGGTTCGATAATCTCTATATTTTTTATAATTATTTTATAAGAATTGGAAATTTTTCTTTAGAATATTATAGAATGAGTCCTGAAATGTTATTATAATGATAATTAAAATAAGTAATAATAACCATAAAATATATGTAATACTTAGAGGATTATTTCATATTTTATATTATTTTATAAGAATCACTGATTAGTTTTGGAACCAATTTTATTACAGTGAAATTATTATTTTTTGAATGTATTAGTGGTGATAGTTTCTATGGGAACCCTATTGGTAGTGATGAATGAAGTATTTTATATCATATTTTATTTATTATTGATATATTTTAGGATGATTTTGGATAGTTTTTTAGAATTTCTTGTAAAAAAAAATTTAAGGAATTTGGATCAATTGAAAAAAGTTTTGGTAATAGTTTGAAATAAATGAACAAAATTAATAGATAAGAACATTGATATGATGGTTGAGATTTTTAATAGTGATATAGTTAAGGTTAATTTTATATGGAATTTATATTACCATTAAAGAGGTTAATCTCATATATTTTATAGATAAGTAAAAGATTAATAAATCACATTGGATATATGAATTTGATTATCTTTTATGTAAAACCTTAATCATTCACTATAAATATTACATTAATTGATAGATTTTTCTAAATATGATTTATTACATATATGAAAATTATCCTAAATTTTATCATTCTATTACAAGAATGAATTTTTATTCAAATATTTCTTTGATTTCTATTTGTATATTAATCCATGAGGAGTGATAGGATGATTTGACTAGTCAAACTATTAGGTTTTTGGGATTTTTATCTTTCACGAATGATAGAAATTTTTTCATTTAGAATTCATAATAAATAAAACCATTTAATTATATTATTTTTATAATTATAAGATATAGTGAATGCTACAAAAAATACCCAGAGTAAAGAATATAGTATATTAAGTTATTACTATTGGATTCACCATGAAAGCTGATGATAGGGTAACAAAATTTATAACACACATAAAACACTTTCTAGGATGACCATTTTTTGGGTTTCATCACTTTTAGTACTTTATTATCCTCATCAGATGACATAATAAAATCCTTTCATATACAAATATTGAAGTTGATATGAAATCCTTTATTTAAGTGATAAAAAACATTTATAATTTCTTATAAATGATTTATTGATATACTGAGTTATTAAATATAAAGAGGTATTGTAATATCCTTTATAAAATTTATCCTAGATAACTATGCTAATACTTCATGAGAGATATTTTAAAATGTGATCACAATGATTCTATACTTTTTTTACACCAAAAATAAGGTTCTTTTTCATTTATAAGTGGGTTTTATTTTCTAAAATTTTCTTAAAATAATTTAAACATTTAATAGTATATTAATTTCTCTTGTATTATAATTTAATTTAATATATGAGTTTGTGTCAACTTATTCTTATTATTTAATTTCAGGTATAAATTTTATTCCTCGTTCTTTTTCATATTATTTTCCAACCAGCTATTTGATATTTTTAATTTCATTAGATGATGTAAGATATCTATATAGGTGTATTTATGATGTAGTTATATAATAATTTGGAGTTTAACTTTAAAGTTGTCTATGATATATGGATCTTAACTATAAGATTTCAGTATGTATTGGGTGTAATAAACACCATTACTATATTTAACTTTAATTTGAAAATATATAAAAGAATACTCACACATTATATATTGAGTTTAAAGAAAATAAATTCTAAAAAAAATACAAAATATTTTTCATTCATTAAGTGTAAGAGAAATTTTGAGACCCCATAGTGAATATGGGTTTAACCAAACATTCTCTATTAAGGATCAAATAATTAATTTGGAATGATATGAAACATTAAATAAACATTTGTTACAAGGGGTGGTCAAATTATCAATATAGTATCATTAATATTCTCTTTTAGAGATTTGGAATAATAGAGGATTTTTGTGATATTTTAAAAATAACAATGAATCAAGGGTTGTTTAAAGTTTTGATAATAATTTAAATAAGGAAATTTGATAGTTAAATTTTTTCCTGAATAAAATAAATCATTTTATGGTCAATAATCATTAATTATGTGTCTTTATAAGAGGAATAAATGAATCTAGAATGATTTTTGATAATTATTTTTACCAAATAATGAAAATTTCCTCCTACCCTTTTCAAAAAAACACCAACTAAACACCAAAGAAATCTATTTTTTGGAAGTAAAATTATCCAAACCATTATAGGAAGTTACTAAAAAAAATAATGAATATAAATGTTCTTGGAAAAAAATATCCTTTGAGTACTTTTCTAGGGATTTATTATTCTACTAAGATAAAATTATTTATAAAGATACTTTTAAAATTCATATAATTCTATAAATAAAATACCTAAAATTCCTATCCAATATTTGAAACAAACATAAAGAAATGAACATGTATTTGACACTCTTAACACTCATCATTTCCTTTATAGATTGAAATAATTAGTTAACTACTAAATTATGATCAAAAAACACTATACAATAATAGTGAATCATGTATTTCATAACTTATTATTTCATCATTTTTAAGATAAATAACATAATAATAATTAATTTTAGAATAAAAAGGTTTATTGTAATAGGAAAATTAGGTTTATACAACAAGATTAAAAATAAAAAGTTTAACATTATTTAAATTATTTGGCATGGTACTCCTAAACTAATTCATAATCATTCTAATAAATTAAATAATCCAATGAAATAAACCAAATAAATGGTGAACTAAAATCCATGTAAGGGGAGGTATAATAGGGAAGGTGCATGAAACATGAATCAATATGGTACATAGGTGAGAATAATAATTATTGTAATATCATAATCATAGGGTAATAATATTTAGGGAATAATTTAAAAGAGACATGGAATATTGAATGTTCATAATAATTAAATATCAAAAAATATGTATAAAAATCCCACACATATAATGTGAACAAATCTAGCATCATGTTCACGTATATCATATGTGCATAAATCGTCACTTTATAAAATGCTAGAAAATATAGAATAAATTTCACATGTAATAGTCATATCATGAGGTATATCACATTAAAAAATTAATTGTAGGTATTTATAACTCAATTATGACCCATCACATCATAAAATTCACATAATCATTCATTATACAAACTAAGAGAACATTTATCAATAATAAAAATCATGTAAACCATTGATAAACTAAGGTGTTCCATAATGGTGTATTATGAAATATATCAATGAATAAAAAATTATTTTTTTCCAAAAAAAATATTGTTAGATATAATTTTTGATGCTTAAGGGATATATTAACAAATAAAAGATCATATTTCTGAATAAGATAAGAATAGCCTTAAGAATAATCATTAAGATATTTCGAGAAAAATTCATGATCAAAATAATTAAGGTGGATATGAATAAATCCCACCATAATGGAGAGATGTATATCCCCAATAAAGAAAAATGGATATTTAAATAAATTAAATTTAAAATTATTTTTATAGGAAATATTGTTAAAAAATGAAGTAAGAGAAGATAAACCCAAAAGTAGAGTTGGGTTCATGAGTCCCCTTACCTTATGTCCAATTTTTTTTTCCAATTATATGCCTCCCATATTATAAAATTTGGTTCATTTAAACATTTGTACAAATGTATATTATATTTAATTCTTGAGGAATAATAATAATTCAAATTTATTTATTAGTTTTTCATTGAAGAGAGAATGGCTTGAAGACATGTTTATTTGAATTTCCTATTTACATTTTGATTTCATAGTTTTGATTATTTATAATTTATCAATTATTAAAATTAAATATAAAAGAATTATATTACATAAATTTAAATTTTTATATATTATATATTATCTACACTAACCATCCATGAAGGTAGATAAACATTAATAATTAACACTGTACTCATTGGCGGAAACTGACCATTAAAGAGACTTTTTTAAAGATAGAGAGAGATATAATATACTTATTATAAGTAGATTAAAATAAGTACCTATTAGAATAATGAAATTTTTATAATTTTATGTACTAATTAATTAATTGAGGAATGATTTTTTTGAATATGGAGTGTAATAAAGGAAATAATTGATGAAGTAGAGTGAAACAAAGAAGTGTGATATTATCTTTGAAGATTTTCATTTACTTAGGCATTAATTTGTTTGATTCTTGGGTTTTTATGAAACCAAAACATCCATATGATCTTAAAAAGACTCAAGAGGATAGAATTTGGTAGATATTTATCTAATAAAAGTGATTGATAATTTAATTTTCTAGGGGAGGGAGACAAGATATTTATACATAAGTGGAGGGGTATTTTTGGGTTAAAATTTTGAATAAATTATTACTTACAAAGTAAAAATTTCAATAGTTAGGTTTTTTGAATTATGAATTATATGAGTTTTGAATTAGATGTTTTATGAATTCTTAACTCCTTTTACATCGATTTTTTTTGTTTTATGAAAAACAAAGGGAAAACAATTTTTATGATATAATTTACACTTTTAGCCTTTAGAAATTAATTTTTAGGTATGGAAATTGATTTTATAGTACTTTAAATGAATTATTTATATTAAAAAATCTATTTTTTGGTGAATAAAACCATTTTTGGATTTATTAAGTCATTATTATATCAATATTACATCACAAAACATCAGTCAAAAACTATATTTTTACTCTTCATCTAAAATTTTAGGTTTTTCAAAAAATTACCAAAAAACCACCCATAGAAAATTTTTAAATAATTATTATAAAAATGAAATTCATATTATAATATTAATTTTATAATATAATTAAGTTTATTTATTAATATAAATATTTTTTATATAATATGATAAAATACACTTTATAAAAATATATACTTATACATTATTTGAGTTTCTAATTTGGTTTTTTATTTTGTGGTTTTATAATATTTTTATTTAATAAATTTATTCAAAATAAATATTATTTACAAGTAATTATATTTTTTTATTGGTTACGTTACCATTCTAACAGTTATATTATAATTTTAACAGCCATGTTACTATTCCTAACAGTCATGTTACTATTTCAAATCATTAGGCTACTATTCAAATGGTCATATTGGTTTTATACTTCTTATAAATAAAACCTATTTCATTTATACAATATTCAATTCAATTAATATTAAGGTTATTTATTTTCCATTATTAAAATTCCCATAATATTTCTATTCTTTTATTTCTTTTTTACAATGTTTTTTGAGGCCATGATAATTCTAAGGGACGAAAATGTTCCAAAATATTAAATTCTTGTTATGTTATTTTTGTGTTTTTATTATCCCATTGTATTAATTTTAATTTTATGAATTATATCTATCCTTAGTATTTAAATATTTTATGTTGATGAAATAAAATAGTGTTGATTTATTTTATGTGGCGCATATATTTTATTCTATTTCATTTAAAACAATATGGAATACATATATATTTATAAGGATATTATCACATAGGAATGTTTGAATTGTTACATTATTACCACCTTTAAAAATTTCATCCTTGAAATTTAAACTCATATACTTGGTTGAGAATAAATGAGAGTACTTATATTTCATTTCAACCTCAGGTTCCCATGTTTTATCTTCATACTTATGTTTTCTCTAATGTAATTTGACAAGGTGAGTTATCTTTTTGTGTAGAAAATTTTCCCTATGGTGCAAGATAACCATTGATCTATCCTCATAAGAGAGTTCATTAACCATATATACCCCCTCTGAATTTATTATATTTGAGGGACCATGTTTTTACTTCCTCAAGAGTGATACATGGAATTCAAAATTCACTTGAGATAGGGTTTTTATAAGTTCTACTAGATAGGTCAAATATCTTATGTAATAATAGATATCAAGTGGGTCAATGTATGTAGGGAAAATATTTAGAATATTTTCATTCCTCATGAATCTATTTCGTGGTGATATTCAAAGGAAAAATTAATCTATATATTAAACCACTAACATTATTTGATTATTTTTATAAAAAAGATTCAATATAATCTAAGAAAATTTAATGTGTTGATGGATTTATTTCACTTGAACTAAAATTTCATTCATAATATTAGGTCCCATAATATTTTTTTTCACAAACTAATCTGTCACGAACTAACCATGGTCAACCTGAAAAATCACCCAAATCGATCCTCAATAAGTCTTAAGGCACATTTCATATCACCCTAGTATGAAAACTAGTTACTAAGCATAAAAAATAACCAAGTGAGAATTATTTCACCCTCAAAATATAAAATAACACCCAACATAATATTACTAAGAATCCTTCCATGTGTGCCCATATGCCGGACTACAATGTATAATAAAATAAGTTGTTTCAAATCTAAATAGAATCCAAACAAGGACATAAAAAATGTAAATGACCAAACCAACATCTGAAAATGAACATAAATCAAGATATATAATGGGTAAAAGTATAGAAGAGACTATACGTAAAGGAAAAGGCCGAAGAGGTTGATACACTTACCATCCATGATAAAACACTAAACCTGAGTTATCATGAAATCATAACCCTATGGAGAAAGGATACCTTCATATACTATGAAAACTAAAAACCTATAAAATAACACATAATAACCATATTATAGCATAACCTATCTATCTATAGAATTAATAAGAACTGTATACACACCAAGGTGAATATGTATGGTGTGAGCTATATGTACCTAATATGTTTTCCCTAATGAAATATTTTAAACAATTCATTTTATATGAAATTATGTAAATTATATATTGAAATACATATCATGATAATAGATTTTTCATAATTTATGTAATATAATAAAATATATAAACCTCATCACCCCTTTTTATAAATCAGGGCCACACTTTAAAATCTAGAGGATGGTTTTATGGAAATAAATTTGAAAACTTTATTACAAAATATTTAAATAAATACCTTTATTTCATGTTGAATAATAATTGAGTTTAAAAACCTATCTTTACCCTTTTATTCACTAAACCAATTTGTTTCAAACTAATGAAATAAATAAATAGAAACAAAAACCATGAATTAAGCATGTGTATAAAATAACATAAATAATAAAGGTAATAAAAAACATAATACAAGGATAAACTACCATATGGACATGAATGTATAAAATAAATATAAAATATTTAAGGTTTTATAAGCTAAATAAAAACCTAAAAAAGTAAAAAAAGGATAACATAAAGTGATTATATAATAATAATTAAAGAAAATTAGTTCCAAAAAAAGAGTACAACTAATTCTTATTAATTATATAAATCAAAGTCAAGTTGGTAATATTATGCTTCATAAAAATTTAAACATTAAATAAAAAAAAATAAGATGAACATCTCAAACATGCGTCATGAGATAATCCATATGAAAACTAAGGTTAATAAACCCTTGGATCCTTGTAATATATTGGGGCCAAATTAATTTAATATAACTACCATATTAAATTAGGGAAGTCCTTATAATTCTTAAAAAGACATATATAAATACCCAATGGTCATAAGGGAAAATATCAAATCCCTAATAATACATTATAATCTAGACTGTATAAGTAGTGTTTAGTTAGTGTGGTGTAATCCAATGTTATATAGGCATTTAAAAAAACATAGAAGAACTTATCATAGTATTACCATGTAAGCATCTTGATTTCCCATGAAGCTATATAATAGAGGTGAAAAAACATTTTAACACCCATCAAACACATACCAATAACATCACTAAAGAAAATTTATCACAATATCAATCCCTCACCTCACCCCTAAACCCTTTAATAAGAATATCTTTAATATTCACATAAACCATAAACCATAATCAATTTCATCTCCCAATATACATATAAAAACACATATAAATCATAATGATGGGGGATCAAGCCATGTGTGTAGCCTTTGTTACAAAATCATTTAAAAAAAATTTACAAATAGGCCTTTAGTTTTAATCAAACATTCTAAACCTTGTAAAAAACATTGAATCCATTTTGAAACAATATGTAAAAACAACTTTGAATCTATTTTTTGATTCGAAATATCTTTTAACAAAAAATAGGATTGAAAACATTGAAATAACATGACTAATATTTCATAATAGGGAACAAACATCAATTAAACTGCATATACATAACATGAACATAAACCAACACACACCTATAATATAGAAACATATAAAATAGAAGAAATAATCTTAATAAAAATTAAATTTCCATCCAAAAAATCCCTTAAATTAAAATATATCACTTATTAAATCCTATGGAAATCATGATAATTTGGAAACCTTATTTTATTTGCCAATTTTATCAAAATGAATCTTCTTAATAATTTTAACCAACACATAAAGTCAATTGAAATTCATTCTAGGTTTATGTAACAAAAATAACTTTTAAAACATCCTTTATTGAAAGAAACATAAGAAAAAATATATATATTCCTCAAAGTTAGTATTTATATATATATTTTAACTGAAATATATCTTTAGAAATCTCAATCACCCATGACATCCCAAATAAATAGAATTTCATAGAACTTCCTACCTTAATCAATGGGAAACATGCCCCCTTCGATGAATAATGGTAGATAATGTCTTAAGAGAAGATTCACATACCCTAAATTTCAAAGGCTCGATGTTTAGATCATACCTAGATTTTAGATTTTTCCACCAAGTCTATTAGTAGAAGAAAAAAAAGAAAGAAAAGAGAATAAATAAAATGAGGAATAAGAGAATGGGAAAAATAAGAGAAATATGGAGACTTACCTTTAAAATCTATGAAGAAATCAACCCTAAAATCAAAAGAAGGAGTTAAACTCGACCAAGAATCCCATCACAAGTCCCTCTTGAATGGGGGATGTAAATAAGGATTTTTCATAATATAAATCCCCTAAAATGAAAAAATATCTCACTTCAAGTAGCTCACATTCTTTAACCACATGGTTTACCAAATCTTATATAAACCATGTGAGTGTTATTTGATTCAAACCTCCATAGACCCACAATATTTACCAGCTTGATTTACAAAATCGATCAGCCTATAAAAAAGTGTAAAATGATCAAAATTTTAAACCCTATAAACAAAAAACTAGGGAACATATTATATAATAAGTATAAAAAGCTAAAAATGACATTGGGGTATGAAAATTCTAACTACCATGCCATGTTATACCACCATAAATTAATCAACAAAATTATAGGAACTAAAAGTCTTAATGAAATTAGAATCAAGAAAGTGATACTCAAAATCATAAATGAAATAGAGATACTAGATGATTCAATGTCACTCAAATCCAAAATCGATAGATTAGATAATTAACACAATGATTATTCATCCGATTCATTATTGAAATCTAAGAAAATACTGAATGGACTGGTATGTATCATGATCAACATCTTTTAACTTTTCAAATGAGAAAATGGAACTATTTTAAATGGATCCACACTCAACTAATCCCCCCTAAGTAAATTCTAAGTAGTTTATTACCATGGGGAGAACTACTATAATCATCCCAACCATGAAAGGTATCACCTTAACATGGTGAAACAGATAAATCCACACTACCAAGGGGGAAACATTTTAAGGGAGACATAATTTTTCCAAAGACACACACAAAACCACCTAAGATATGTATAAATTATTCCTAAATAACAAAAAATATAGAATAATCCCACTTAATCTTGATGGCATAAAGGACTAATCAATATAGACTACCCTGTCGTTGACAACTTCAACTCCATGACCGTATTAACCACTTCCTCAAAAAATCTTATACATGAAAGGAAGATTATAAATTGAGGCATGGGAGTAGACTCCTTTCAAGGGTGTGGGTTCCCAAATGAGTGATTAATGCTTATATCTAGAGAAAAACACTATGTGAGAAATCATTTTGGCTCAAGTACTCAAGTATTAATTTAGGTCAATTATATGATCAAAAAATGTCATACCCAATCTATAATAGGAACCTTTCGAGAAATAATACCTTGATTAGAATTTTACACACTCCATTGAATCCTTTATAGGGGATACACTCTAAAAAAACACAAAACTCAATCACAAACATCTCAAAATCCAAACCACATAATCCAAATATGACCCAACAAGTCAATTCAAATTAAAATCCACATCAAAATAAAGAACACACATATTAAAGGAAGAAAACCCATTTTTAAATCCTTTAAAAATCAATAAATAATGTTTATTACAATTAATTTCAAAATTTCCCCAATAATATTACACTTATTATTTGATAATCCATGATGTTGAACCTTTGTAAACTCATTTAATATTTACTCAAACCTTTAATTTTCAAAATTATTTTATAAAATCCCCTTTCCCACACAACACCCAACCTTTATAGCATGTAACTAAGTAACATAACACAAATTAAAATATTAATTTATAATTAAACATCACCGTAATACTATAAAAACTTATTTTAATACTTCTTAAAAAACATATAATACAAAAATTATAATCACTTGGAGTTCAAATAGAAAATTCAAGAGGTGTGAAAAACTATGCAAGTTTTGTTCACATGGTTTGGTGAACCATCTTCCAACCATGTGACATGATCTATATATTTCCTAAAAACATGTGCATAGGCTGCACATGGTTTTTGAGATAGTGTAAACTAGCTGCGAGCCTCTGATTCTTCTTCAATTTCCACCTCAAAACTAATAAAACCTCAAAATGGACCATAAAACTTAATTATAGATTAAAATAAAATCAATAAAAATAAAATTTCATAAAATAATAATAATTAAAAACCTAATTTGAATATTCAGATCCCCACTACCCATGAAATTTCAAGCCCTTACCTAAAAGGTGGTGATCAGGAACATACTCATGACTTACCACTTGAGTTCTGATAATATCATCTCATGTTTATAATATTTTCTTAAATAAAAATAGGGTAATTTAATATAATTTTATCATGACCTACCTAGGTCAATCGAACATGTCACCAGAGGTATCCCAAGGAAAGGAACAAGGCACACTCCCAATCACCACGAGCAGAAAACTAGTTACGGGGCATTAAAAATAACCAAGTGGGAATGATTTCACCATTTAAATATAAAAAACATGTAGAAAAATATTTCTAATAATCTGACATGGTGCATCTATAACTTGGATGACTATGCATAATTAAATAAATAGTTTAAAATATAATTAGATGCTAAATAGGGCCATACAATGTAAATGAAAAAACCCCAATATGATAATAAATATAAATCAAGATACATAATAGGTACAAGTATAGAAGACACTAAATGTAAATAATAATTTCAATGTGGCTGGTGCACCTACTATCCAAGATGAACCAATAAACTTGATCTATTATACGATCATCTCTATATAGACTATGGCCACCTATGTGTGCTAATAAACCCAACAACTAGTAAAATAGTTCATGATAACAATATCATAGAATAACCTATATATCTATAAAAATCATAATAACTATATAAAAACTGGGGTATGAATATAGGGAGTGATCTACACATTACCAATAGGTTTCCACCAGTAAAATATTTTATATAATTCCTTTAATAATTCATTATATAAATACAGGTTTGAAATACATCTCATAAAAATAATCTTTTTTGTATTTATGAAATAAAAAAATATGTGTACCTAATCAACATTTTTTTATAAATCAGGTCCACACTATAAAGTCATGAAAGTTTCTTCGTGGAAATACATTTGAAAACTTTTTTAAAAATATATATATAATTATCTTTGATTTCATGTAGAATAATGATTGAGTTTAAAACCCTATGTTTTCTAGATTATTTTCTAAAATCCAATGATAATTTGTTTTAAAATATTGAAAGAAGGAAGTAGAAACCAAAAATATAAAGTAAGTATCCATATAGAATAGCATAAATAAGCAAGGAAATAAACCACATAGCTCAAGGATAAACTACCATATGAACATAAAATATATAAAATGAATATCTCATATGTATTGTTAGAGATGAATAAATAGATAACACAAAGTGATAATATAATTATAATTAAATAAAAGTAGGTCCAAAACAAATAATACAATCAAGGATTATTAATTATGGAAAAAATTAAAGTAGTACATATTATGCTTTATAATAATCTAATCATTAATGAAAAACCATGAAAATTAACATCACTAACACTAATTAGGGGATAATCCCCAAGGAAAATAATGTCAAGGCACACTAGGATCCTCACACTATATTGTGATCTAACCACATCCATATAATCACCCATAAGATGCTAGATAAGGCCTCATTTTCCCTAAAAATTCATTTATAACCTCCCAATGGCTGCTATGGGAAATATCACATCTTCAAAAATATAGTACAATTAGGATCATGGAATTATTGTTTAGTTAGTGTATGGTAATCCACTGTTAGGTGGAAATATCTAAAAAGCTATAGGTACTTGTAACTTAAGAACTCGAGTTTCCCATGAAACTATTTAAGGGAGTTGGGGAAACATTTTAACACCCATTAATCACATACCAATAACATCGTATAAGAAAACTTATCATAATATCAATCTCTCACCACACCCCCTACACCCATTAATAACCATCACCTTATTTTTCACAAAAAAATTAAACCATAATCAATTTAATCACATCGTGTATATATATACAACCTCATATAAATAAAAACAAAAATTAGATACTAAAAACAAGTTTACAAACAAGCCTTTAGTTTTAATCCAACATTGGAATACTTATAAACCATACTTGGATCCATTTTTAAACCATCTTGAAAAAAAAATTTGAAACCAAAATTTTATTACAATATCTATTAAAAAAAATAGGAACATAAACATTGAAGTAAAATGATCAAGATTCCATAATAGGGATCAAACATCAAATAAAATATATAAAAATGAAATGAACATAAACCAACATAAACATGTAATATAAGAAAATATCAAAGATAAGAAATAAAATTTATAAAATTAAAAAAAACAAAAAAAAAACCTTAAATCTAAAAAAATATTACACATGGAATCATTTGGAAATCATGAAAATCCTAAAACCACACTTTATTTAGAAATCATCTTAAAAATAAGCCTTTTTTTTAAATTTTAACAAACACATAGAGTTCATTAAAATTCATTCTAGGTGTATGTAACTTAAAAACCTTTGACAAAGAATGTTTTTATCACTTCTGAAAAACAACATCATAAAAAACCAATATATCTCCATTAATATTGGAATTTTTAACTAGATTTTAATGATAATATAAGTTTAGAAATATAATTCATAGATAATGTGAAAAATAAATATAATTTCATAGAATCACCTAACTTAATCCAATGTAAACATGTTTACTTTTAATAAAAATGGTAGATAGGGTCTCAATATAAGTTCCACTTGCCCTAAACATCAAATTTACCATGTTTAAATCAACAATAGACACGAGTTTCTTCCATTACGACCCTGACGTAATTAAATAAGACAAAAAGGATAAAAATGATGGAGGGAAAAGAGAAAGGTAAGAATAAGAGAAATAATGAGACTTACCTTATAAATACATGAATAAATTGAACTTTGAACCAAATTAATGATTTTAATATCTGTAAAAAATATTCTCAGACATCCCTTGTGAATGGGAAAAAGAAATAGGGATTAACCCAATATAAATCACCACTAAAAGGAAAAATTAACCCTCCTAAAGCAGTTCATATGGTATGCCAACATATTTTATAAAATTGTGTAGAAACCATACCAGTTCCACTAGATTCAAATATCCCCAGACTATCACACCTTACACACATATTTTATAAATTCATACGGTAATCATGTAGACTAGAAAAAGTGTCCAAAATTAAAAACTTTCTGCCCCAATCACCTTAAACTTATGGGAACATATTATATAATAAGTATACACACATAAAAATTATTTTGGGGTGTGATTTCATCCCAACATGATGAATTTCTACATCTCTTTCCATATAGAGCTTCATAATGGGACATTTGAATACTTGATTGGAAACTATTATTGTATGAGATCTCAATAAAGGGAATATATTGATTTAAACCTCCTTTAAAATCCATTAAGAAATCTCAAAATATGTCTTTAAGTTTCTGAATATTATTTTCATATTGACAACCATTCTAGGGGTGATATGTCATACTTATGTTCAACTTAGTACTATGTGATTGTTGAAGACTTATACAAAACATAAAGGTGAACCACATATTTTGATCTGATTCAATCAAAATTGGTTCCCCATAAAGCCTCATCGAATCTGCTACATATATCTTGACATGTTATTCAGGTGATGAATCTTCCCAAATAGTGATGAAATGAATTGTTCCAGTGAGTGTATACCCCACAACCAATATGCTGTTGTTTCCTTTATATGTATTTTGAAGACCCATGGAAATTTTTAGGGTGATGTTCACCTATTTACATATTGGTATAGGTAATTTTTTCATTATCCCTTTAGTATTTTGATGTTATGAATTATGTTTATGACATACCAAGCACTTTGAGGTATACTCAGAAATCTCATTATTTATGTTTTCCCACCAAATGTGCTCTTAAATATCTTAGTATATCTTGGTACTTCTAGGATGGATGGAGAAATATGATCTATGTTGAAAATAAAATATATATTTATTTATATTATCTTATTATGGAACATATATACTTATTCCAAACCAAATATCTCCATCTTTACCAATGTTGAATTCTTCAATATCTCCTTTGTTGATATAATCTTGTTTTTAATCTATGAATCATCCCTTTGTACTATTTTGATCTTCTCTTGGATAGATGGTTAGGCAGTCATTTAGTCAAGGTCATATGTCTTCCCCACATTTATTATTTCCATATTTATCCTTTACATATCTATGAGGATATGTTTTCCTCAATCCTCATCATGTATAAAGTAATAGGCTCCTTTCTACAAATAGCATCAAGTACCTAGTGTTGGATTTTGTGTTCTTGGGTCAACTGTTTATACTTTGATAACATGTATGTTCAATGTAATGTATATTAATAAAAAAATTATTATATATTTTCCATTATTCTATATGGCTATAATGTAATAATTTACTAGAGTATATGTCTCATTGAAAAGTTCATAATAGTTCCAAACTATGATGAGAACCTTAAAGTTCTATGATGATATTCATAAATATAGTTATGTGGTTGGATAACATACTATGATGGGACGCATAGTACCTATACTATCATGTGTGAGTACTGGTAAGTTGATAAGGATTATTCTCATGAAGTTATAACTTGGTAATCTCTAATATGGTATATTTGAGAATAAACACTCCTATAGAAATTCCGCATGTTTTTATATCATCAGATATTAATATTTGTGAGTGTATAAATGTCCTTATACTTTAAAATAATCATTAATGCATTTCATGAATCAATCACTTAGATTTTTTTATTGAAAATCATGATTCCATATGATTGTAGTGAGGTAGGGTATGTTGGGTGAATAATGATTGACATGTCAGTAATGGATAAGTTGAGGAAGATCTTTCCCTTCCATCTGTACGGAAGATGATATCTCATCCCTTTGGATGGAATAGAACCATTGACCTAAATTCCATTTCCATGGTGTAACAACATGTTTATTTTAAATAGTCAGAGAAATATGTATCGATTATATAGTTTGGTGACACATATGTGCAACCTGATTGATGAGTTATTGAGATAAAGAGATTATATTACATAGTGAGAAATTTTATGTGATTTTCATCTTTGTGACATTAAGTTATTTCTCTTTGGTGACATAACCCATTTATACATAGTAATCATGGAAATTGGGCCATCCCACATAATTCAATTGAGATATTATCCTATAGGGCCACACACTAAGTGTTTCCAATGATGTCAATAAAATTTTAGTTGAATTTAATTAATTGAATAAATATTATTATAAAAAATGAGGGATAATTTTATTGTTGTTTTATTGATAAAAAATACTTAGTGATTAATGAAATATTTAAATTTAATATTTATTTGTGTGTTCAAAAAATTCTAGTGGGTTTCAAATGAACTAGGACCGTGTCTGGTGAAAAATATTAATTAACAAGATAGTTTAACAGTATTTATTATTTTGAAAGTTGGAACACACAATAGAATAATAATAATAATATGAGGATAATTTTCTCATAGATATATGAGGAATTAAATATAATGGAAATGATTCCATATGCATAAGTGGTTGGGTCATTCATGTATTTTATGTTATGTACTAGTCTAGATGTCACCTACAGATTAAGTATGGTTGGAATATATCAAGCTATACCAGATGGCTTCTATTGGATGATAGTTAAGACTATCCTTAAGTATCTTAGGACTACTAAGGATATGTTCCTATTTTATGGAGGATATAAGGAATAATTCATCATGGGATATATAGATTCTAGTTTCTAAACTGACCAAGATGACATGGAGTCACAAATGGGATACAAATTCACTTTTAATGGAGGTGTTGTGAACTTGAAGAGTTCAATGAAATATATGATCACATACTCTCTAGTAGAGTCTAAGTATATTAATTCTTTTTAGGTAGCTAAGTAATTAGTATGGATGTATAAATCATTCCAAGATCTTTATGTGGTTTCTAAAAGTAAAGATTTTATCACTCTCTACTATGATAATACTATAGTAGTTGATATCAAAAAAGAACCACGGTCACATAAATGAATGGAGAACATAATTCATAAACATAATATATTGATGAATTTTTCTAAGATAGGTGAGGTTTCATTGAGAAATATTTCCATGGAAGACAATGTGGAAGACCCCCTAACTAAATCCTTGAATCATCATAAGCATGATTATAATGTGACAGCTAGAATATTAAAAGTCATAGGCAGTTGGATCTAGTCATTTTTTTTGGATTTGGTGTCCTAGTCCTAACTAATTTTACTTTTATTACATGTATATTTGATTTATTTAATGTTAATAAAACTTATTATTACATATTATTCATTATTATTCATTTCTCTATTGTAATAATGTTCTAGAGTATACATCACATTTATAGGGTCATAATGGTTCCCTGATATGCTAGGAAACTTGAATTTCTATAAATATATTCTTAAATATAGTTCTGTGGTTGGATAATGTACTATTATAGGACTCATATTAAATATAATGTTGGGAAAAAGTAATAATATTAGGATGAGACTTCTTTTCATGAAGTTCACAATTGGTAATCTCAAATAATGGAGATTATGAAAAAAAACCATCTTGTAGGAATTCTGTATGTTTTGGTTTCATTGGATACTTCTATATGAGAGCATTCTTAATGGTCCTTAAATTTTAATATTATAAATAATTTACTTTGAGACTACACACATAGTTTTACTGATGAAAACTATGATGCCATATATTCATGGAGAGGTAGGGTATATTGGGTGCTTCAGGATTGACATGTCATTAATGGATAAGTCAAGGAAGGATTTTCCCTTCCATATTTATGGAAGATAATATCTGGTCCCTTTTATTGGAATATAACCATCACCCTAAATTCAATATAAATGGTGTAATGAAATGTTTATTTTAGATAATCAAAGAAATAAGTATTGAGTATATAGGTTAGTGATACAAACGTGCAACTTTCTTGATGAGATATCGAGACAAAGGGAATATATTTCATAGTGAGAGTTCATTATATGGGGTTACTTGACCCGTTACTATAAAATAATTTTGGAATTTAGGTAATCCCACTTTATTCTAATGAGAAATAATCTTATAGGGTCATGACCCATGTTTTTCTGATGATCTCGATTAAATTAATTTTGAATTTAATTAAGTGAATACATATTATTATCAAGAATTATGGATAATTTTATTCATGTTTTATCGATCAAAAAAATTTATTGATGAATGAATTATTTAAATTGAATATTTATTCTGGTGTTTAATAAATTCTAGAGGAGTTGGAATGGATAAAGATTGTATTCAGTGAAAAATATTAATTAAAAAGCTGATTAAATAATATTTTTATTGTGAAATTTTTTTCAAACAATAAAATAATAGTAATGATATTATTATTTTGTATAATGGTGTTTATTAAAGTTCATAACAACATTTAAGGGCTTAAATTTAATTTAATAATTATTTTAACATAAACCCTAGATCTATAAATAGATGGTTATGTACATTGTTTAGGGTGTGCAATCGAAAATAGGGAATTTTTGGACAAAAAAACTCTCCCTCAACTCCCTCTTCTTCTCTATCTCTCTTAAGAACAAGAAAAGTAAGAGAGATTACTTAAAGACTTAAGGACAAGATATCAATACAAACAACACAATACAACCGATTCACTAAGCTAGCACCCAAAGATCTATTGGATTTTCGTGGAGATCAAATAATCACATGTGAATCACCGCTAGATGAATTATATACTTGGATCCTCATAAGACAACGAAGGAAATATGAAAGGGTCGGATCAGATGATCAAAATTTATATAGAAAAAAACCCTAAGCCTTGGTATTCATTTCTTATGATATTAAATAAATTCATTATAAATTTAATGTGTATGATCTTTTCTCTGCGTTTTGAGAAACTGAATATTAAAATAAATTTTAATATATCGCCCACCACCGCACTCTTCCACTATGCCCAGAACCATCACATTGTTTACTTTTCCTAGATGGTTGTGCATTGAGAAATCATTATCCTTGATTAAATATAACCATATTCATTGATGAAAATTTAAATCTTTTATGTGAATATATACTTTAAAATCTTATGATTAATATATATTTCACACTTCTCTCAATAGAGATACTTTCTCCAAATTTTCAATGAAAATATTATAATTTTTAATTATAAATCATACATCACATACTTATTTTAATTAATATTCAATTATTTAAAGGAATGTTTTTTCACTTAATCATTTTTAATGAGGACATAACCTAATACTTTCATTGAATCATTGATGTATATCATAAATCATTATCCACTCAAGGGAAGTGTGAGTATAGGTGCAGTGATTAACCTCTTATTAAGATATTTAAATATTTATTCACATTATTTCATAAATACATACTTCATCCCTTTCCATGTTAGTTTAGTTATTGGGCTATACAATCATGAGAAATTTCTAACAAAGTATTGGTAGTACCCAACTAATCCAGGAAACCCAAAGGTATCCCTATAAATTTTGTTCTAGGCTATTCTTGAATTCCATTTTTATTTAAAGGATCCACATAGATTCCCTCAATTGTTATCACATACAACAAGAATGTGAGTTGTTTCTTCCAAAAATCACACGTTTGGAACTAATCATTCAACATTTTCTTTCTTATTGTCTTAATTATAATTATTATATACTCCTAATGTTCGTACTTACTCTTAGGGTATATGAGAATATCATCAATAAAGGCTACCAAAAACTTGTTTAGGTAATATCTAAATACTCTATTCATAATTCTATAATTTTTTGGGCTATTGTATGTCCGAATGGAAAAATAATGACCTCATAATTTCCATATCTTGTACAAAAATATATCTTTTTAATATATTATATCTTAACTTTTAGTTTAATATTTACAGAGAAAAGATCCACTTTTAAGAAGTATTGAGATCCTTGAAGTTGATGAAAAAAGTCCTTAATAAAATATAGTGGATTATTGTTCTTTATGGTGATATTTTTGAGCTTTTTGTAGTTAATTCAATGCTGCATTGACCAATACTTATTCTTTAAAAAGGGAAATGGTGATCCTCAAGTAATTCATTAGGGAATATGAACCCTTTATCCAAATGATCTTTCTTTTTATTCATTAACAAATATAGTTACATTAGGTCCATCCTATAGGGTCTCTTGGATATAGCTATAACATTAGGTATAAGTTAGATCATTAAATCTACATCATGATATGGGGTAAGGTTAGATAAATATTTTGGAAACACCTAAATATATTCCATCATAATAGGCATGTTATCAAGGTTATTTTTTTCATTTGTCTCAAACATTTGAGAAAAATATGAATCATCGTTAATTATCAACACCCTTACCTTTATAGTATTTTATAAAGAAGATTCATAATCTTCGTTGAATTTTTATAGTAACATGATATGGATCAATATATTCAAAGAGATTTTATTTTCTCAATAGTTTATGTGGTATCTATATAATTAGAGCCATTCCAATCTCAGTATATCATTAAATTTTACTAATGGAATGATTATGGTATTTTATTAGAGAATCACCCTCCCATAATAACAGGTCAGGAGTCTAACAATTAGGTTGGAATGACTTAACCACTATATGTTTTCATAGACATATCTACTTCAAGGTATAGGGGATATGATTCAATAGTTATAAAAAAAATTCCATATATAAAGTAATACATAGAACATTAATTAAATTAATCTTTCACTAGCATTGGGGGAATATTGAATGCACCTTTTTCAATTTTATTTTATTTATTTGGGTCATCACCATTTTTCTAAATAATAAAAGGTTATAACAAATCATAAGTCAATAATTTATGTATGGAAAACTTATTCACATGCGTAGATCAATTCTAAAGTCTTATGTTATGAGGTATCTATGTTTATTCTAGGTTATATTTTACTAACCTGATTCCAGAATTCACTAAACCTTGATCTGATACCAACTATAGTGACCTGCATCTTTCATACATGATTACTAAATCATTTTATGTTAAATAATATAGTAATAATAAATTCTATAATTGAAAGTTTTAGTGTCTTGGGAAAATTACTTCCAAACAAGATGATTACACATGAAATTTTAAACATAATTTAAACCCTTTAGAATGGTCATATTAAATGCTTGCATAATCATTTTAATACATGTAATCACCTGAGGGAATGGATGGGCTAAAATATTAGTAAGGAGAGTAATTATAGAGAAGGAACAAGTAACATGGATCAATATAGTACATGAGTTAGCATAATCATCATTATCATATCATAATAAAAGGACCATAAACATGGGGGAATCATTAGAAAGAGATATGAAATATGAAATATGCATTATAATGAACCATCATAACTAATGTGGCCAAATCCCATGCATAGAATGTGAACCAATCTAATATCATGATCACACATATCATATGTGTACAAATCATCACTTCATAAAACACTATAATAAAAATGGTATTTAGCAATGGTTTAAACCATTGCTAAATGATTTTCAACACATTCTATAAATTATCACAGATTTTTTTTTAGAATACTTTCTTGATGGTTCTTTTAGTGACGTTTAAAAAAAATATTATTTATTATTGATTATCTCAGGACCATCACACCATGACTCAAAAATACCCACCCTATAAAATAAATAATATATATGTGTTGGATGAGATTTGAACCACTAATATCTGGTTTATTTTGCAAAGCCTTTACAACTACACCAATCCTTTCATATGGTGAGTAAACACACATTAATATAATAATATTTTTAAGGATAAATGCATGTAAATACATATATATATGTAAATATATTTATTCATAATTTATAAAAAAATACACCTATAAAACTAATTACATATAAATACACACACACACACACATACACATATATATATTGACATAATATATATAACCTCCCTGACTAGAAGACATTTGAATTTTTATTTATTATATAATACCCTTTTAAAATGAATTTTTAGAGAACCCCTACATGGATCAGAGGCCTAAAGCTAATGGATCGAAGGCCGAGAGACATAATATCCTTTTCATCCTTTTCATTGACCTAACTTCACAAAAACAACCCCACCCAGAAACGATTTCAATGTTTGTGCCTAGCTCACTACCTGATGATGACTTGTAAATATATATATATATATATATACACACACATAAACACACACACACACACATAAATACAAATAAATATACATAAATATATATAAATATACATATAATTATATATATATAAATATACACATAATATATATATATGAATATAAATTCATATATATATAGATATACATAAATATAAATAAATATAAATAAAAATATATAAATATATATAATTATAAATATATATATATATATATATAAATACATATAGAAACACAAATAAAGATACATAAATAGACACACAAACACACACACACCCAAAAAATGAATATAAATAAAATATATATATATATATACACACATAAATATGAATAGATAAACAAAAATACAGAAAAATACATATAGATATCTATAAATATACATAAATATGAATGAATTTATATAAATATACACTACTACAGATAAAATCTTTTATCAGTGCTAGAAATCACTTTTATCAACGCTAAATATAACACCCCGAACCTAGTTACCCAGAGTTGGTACATTATTACATAATATTGTCATGATCACAAGGGATCAAATCATGAAATAACGATTAGTTTAGTAGCCTTATAAGTACTAGATACATACATAAATTTTACATTACATTATGAAATAAAAACAACAACAATATTTTGTCCCCTTTGAACACACTTATATCCCTTAGCCTATTACTATAGGCCAACCATAAAATACTTCTTCACATCCTATAAAAAATAAAACATATAAATGGGTGAGCTCAGATGCTCAGTAAGGTTAACAATATAGTAGAAACTTTAATAAATAAAAATAAACATTTAAGGCAATGTATAAGACTAAAACAAAAGATTTTTAAACTTAAAATTCAGCATAATATGGAAAATATAAATCAAATAATTTCATTTAATTATTCACATGGATATTCTACTAGTTGAATAATCACATGCAATGTCAATATCCAATTTCATTATGATGGAATTCATAATGTTGGACATCATAACCACATAGTCAAGGCCTCGTGCCATGACTACAAATAAATTTTTTTCCAAGGCCTTGTGCTGAGACACTAGTTTGTCTCATGAGACCAACCGATGCATTGAGGAGCTATAGCAGGCTCTACCCATCACTTACTAAGTCCAATGCATTCCTCATATGAAAATTTTGAAACATAACACAAACATTTGTATTAGAACTAGCTTATGAAATGTTAATACACTAACCATAAACCATGAATGGTATAAAAATAACACATCTATAGTAAAAAATATCACAAAACCTTCAATAAAATATGGAATATTTGTATAATAATAAATCAACTTCAAACAAGTGTAAAATCTATTAAATAATGTTGACATAGATGAAATGAAAACTATTTGAGAGAAATATCTCTTTCTATTTTGAAATCATTTAAAAGTCATGAAATTATTCAAGAAAAAATTTATTTTGAAAATATTCTTATAAGCTTGTAAGGTATGCTTCAAAGATGTTATAACAATGGAAAATATCCTCACCCACCGTATACGTTAAAAACATTCTTACCTTAATTTGTCGAAAAGGTCATAAAGTACCTTATTTGGAAAATGATGGAAAGATTCATTTAAAATATTTATAAAAAGTAAAAAAAGGGAAAAATGAATTTAAACCATATTCTAGGAAATATTAAAAATGTTTTCAAATACATTTTTAAGAAGCACATATGTGTATGTAAAGAAGTCCTAGTAGATACTTACATAAAAACAACCTCAGATAATAAAGAGATTATAAAATTAACCCTTACCTTGAACTTTTCATTGATAGATGATACATTAAACTACTTTATAATAGTTAAATAATTGTTATTAAATTATAACAGAACCACATACATAAATTTAATATCATATATGACCTTATAATATTTCTTTGTTAATAATATTTCAGTAGTATCATTGTTTCAGGTGTTAACTGATTCTTTTTTATTTATATGTATTGTTTCATAAGTCATGTTTGTTATCGATAGGATGTATTTGATTCATTTACAGAATTATATTATGTTCCTAAACATTATTTTTAACTATAAAATTAAAATTATTCTTTAATGGTTACGATGGAGAATGAATCTCATCGCGTTCGTGGAGACGATAATCCGTACGCACGCACAAGCAACAATATCATTCAATTGAAGGTGAAATAGTATATAATTGAATGTTATATAATATATATAGAATAATTAACATGTTATATTAATTATTTACATCAATTTTACATCATTATTATACCCATCCAAATAATGAATTGTTGAATAACACCTACACCATGACGTGGAGACGGTAAGTCGTACGTACGCATGCATGGTGACTTTGTCATTAATAGGATGGATAAAATAATGAATATGGTTGTAAAATATTTATAATAACATAATTGTATGAATAAGGTACTGGAGTTATAATTTTGGTATGGGAATAACAAATAAAGAGTAAGTGTAAGAAGAAAAGAACTTGAAAGGGGTGGTGAAATAATTACCTCTTCTTCGGGTTCTTCCTTTTGATTTGATCAAAAGGGCTCCTTAGGTTGGATTAGGATAAAATAAAGGAATCTAGGATTAATTGATGTTAGTTGGCGGTATATTTGGTTAGGGGATGGCTCGGACAAATGGCTTTGGAGGTGTGATTTTGAGATAAGGGTAAGTGCCCTTTTATAAGAGATGTGAGGGGCACCTTAGGAAAAGCTTGAAATATCATTTTTATAATAAAATCATTTTTGGTTTCTAATGGCTCAAAATGGATTTATTTGTAGGATAAGGTGGGTATGGGTCTAAAACCTCTGAAACAATATGTTCTATACAGTTTTAGGTCACTATATTAACCTTATATTTTAGATTTAACTCTTAGTTAAATAGTTTTACATTTCCCATGTCTCCTTGTATTTTTATATTACATGGTTAATAAACATACTATAAAATGACAATAAATCCCAACGTGGTTCATTAATGAGATATTTATCATTATATAAGTACTTTGGCCGAACCTTAGATTTTTAGGAATGTTATATCATTTAATAATATAATATTTGTTTTAAAACTCATTTATGTCAATTTTGACACTATTTAGTATTTGGTTTTTGTGAAAGTCATAACAACAATATTACTTTGAAGAAAATTCATTGAATCAACTATAACATGTCATATTAATCTAAAAAATTCGTGGATAGCATAAAAAAATTCAAAGTATTTTTATTTTAATATTTATAATATCAATTATTTTAATCCTTCATTAATAAGGTAATTAATGCATCACCATTGTGTCATAAATAAATTTATTTATTTAATGTATATAAATTATCAATAAAATACCATTATGTTGGAAATTTTTTTATCTTTCTAATAAATATTTATAGTTGAATATATCTTATGTACAACCATATATTAAATATGTTTTAGTTATGAAAATTTGAATTTAACACTTTTAACGCTTCTTTAAATTAAATAATAATAAATGTTGTAATCTAATAAATATGTACCAAAAGGATCATATTTTACTCATAAGGATGATTTTGGTCAAAATACACTTATGTAATGGAATTTTGACATATGTTAGGGGAATTATAATATCATTTTTACCTTTAATTACCATATTTTCTTTTAACCGTGGTAAATAAAAGTCAAAAGTTACTATTATGCAGAAAATATTTTCATCTTATTGAACCAAATTTTACTTATTGATGTCAAATATGTCTCTTTTATTTTTGAAATTCAATTCATAGATGTGGTAAAATTAAATTTTATGAAAATTTGCAAATTCTCTTAGAAGGTGGGTAAAAGACGGTAAAATGTTCAATAAAATTTAATATATCTAAACTTATTATAAAATGACTCCAATGAATTAAATTGAACTTATATAGGTATTATGTTTCTATTTTGACCTAAAATAAATGTAAATAAAATGATTAATTATTTAAATAAAAAGTTGGTTTTAAAAATAACACAGTGTTTTTCACTATTCATCAAAAATTGAATGTTTTCAGAAATATAACAAAAAAATCAGCCTATGCTAATTTTGATATTTCAAATCCAAAAATGAAGTCCATTTTGAAAAATAAAATTTATAAATTTTAAAAAGTGGGTATTAATATTCATAACAACTAGTTTGATTGGTTATGGTGTGTTAGAAATCGAAGTTGCATACATCGCAAGGTATTGTATTATTCCAAGAGTAGCGTATTGTCGAAGCATGGGGTGTTACATTCTCCCCTATTTCAAATAATTTTTTTCACAAAATTTCTAGAATATTACTGCATAAAAAGATTCAGATGGTTCTTCATCATAAGTTCCTCGGGTTCCCACATTGCCTCTTCCATCTTATGATTTCTCAATAGAACTTTCACCAAATGAGTTGTCCGGTTTCTCAACACTTGTTTTATGGTATCAAGAATTATGATATTCTCTTCAAAATAAGATGGGTTGGGTTCCAGTTCTATTTCATTATAGGTGAGTACATGTGTTGGGTCATGCAAGTATTTTCACAACCGTGATACGTGGAACACATCATGAACTTTAGAGAGGCTTGGCGGAAATGCCAAACAGTAAGCTACAACCCCAATTCGTTCAAGAATTTCAAATGGTCCTATGTAACTAGGACTTAATTTACCCTTCTTACCAAATCGTATAACTCATATTCATAGAGATACCTTCAAGAAAACATGATCTCTTACATATAATTCTAAATCATTCCTTCAGTTATCAGTATAGCCCTTTTTCATACTTTGAGCTGCTTTGATGTGAGTTTGGATAATCTTCACCTTTTCTATTGTTTCCTCAAAAATTTCTGGTCCTACAATTTTTCTTTCACCAACATCATCCCAACAAGTTGGTGTGTGACATCTCTTTCCATATAACGCTTTATAGGGTTCCATCTGAATCCTTGAATAGAAGCTATTGTTATAGGAAAATTATACCAAAGGTAAATACTGATCCCACATACCTTGAAAGTCAATTGAGAAAGATCTAAACATGTCTTTGAAGGTTTGAATAGTCTAATCTGATTTTCCATTAGTTTGAGGGTGGTAGGAAGTGCTCAAATGAAGTTTAGTATCTAGGGCCTTATAAATACTTTTCCAGAATTTGGATGTAAAATGGGGATCACAATCAGAAACAATCAATAGGGGTACTCCATGAAGTCTTACGACCTCATTAATATATAGTCCTTCTAAATGTTCAAGTGGTAAATCTTCTCTTATTGAATGAAAATGTGCTGACTTGGTAAGACAATCTACAATGACCCATATTTCATCATTCCTTCTATGAGTCGTTGGTAGCCTCATGACAAAGTCAATTATAATATCATCCCATTTCCACTCAGGTATGGGAAGAGGTTGCATGACTTCTCTAGGATGTTGTCTTCCAGCCTTCACCTATAGACAAACCATACATCTTGACATATAATCAGCAATATGCCTCTTCATGTTTTCCCACCAAAAATGTTTCTTCAAATCTCTATACATCTTAGTGCTACCAGGATGTATAGAGAGATTGGAGCTATGCACATCATCCAATAATTCCATTTTCAGATCAGGTATATTGGGAACCCAATGTCTCTTCCCAAATTTCAAAATATCATCTTCATATATGAAGTCGATCAATATCCCATCATTCACAGCTTTAATTTTCTTTTAGAACTCCTCATCATCAGTCTGAGAAATTTTTTTCCTTAATAGTAAAGATGGTTTGGAATCCATTTGAAAAGTATTGATGTTTCACCTTCCATGATTATTCCCATATCCATATTTACTAGATCCATGAACATAGTATCCTTTTAAAATCTCATCTTATTTAGAACTCCATGATCATTTATTCTCAAATCATTTTCCACCTTATTTTCCTTTCCTGTGTAGTAGTGTATAGTGCAATCATAATCCTTGATTAGTTTGAGCCATCTCCTTTGCCTCATGTTGAGTTATTTTTGTGAGAAATATACTTCAAACTCTTCTGATCAGTGTAAATTTCCCATTTATCACCATAAAGATAGTGTCTACATATCTTCAAAGCAAATATTACAGCTTCTAACTCAAGATCATGAGTGGGATAGTTTTGTTCATAAATTTTTAGATGTTGTGATGCTTAGGCAATAACCCTATCAATCTGCATGAGGTCACAACCAAGTACTTTCTTTGAATCATCACTAAAAATAACAAACCCATCATTCATATATGGTAGCGTCAATATTGGAGCACTGAATAATCTTCTCTTCATTTCTTCAAAACATTCTTCACACTCTTTTTTCTAAACAAATTTAACCCATTTACATGTGAGATTGGTTAATGGGTTAGCAGGCACTGTAGTAGTACTGTAGCAGAATTGTACAAAGTGCGGGTACTGTAGCAGAACTATACACCGTGTAGGTACTATAGCAGGCACTGTTGTAGAACTGTACAATATGCGGTACTATAGCAGGGCTGTACACTATTCCGGTACTGTAGCAGAACTAAATGCTGCACGGGCACTGTAGCAGTTGCTATAGTAGGTACTATTCGGTACTGTAGTAGCTGAAACTATTCACCTTGGGCCACCAGTTTGGGCTTTGAGTCCTTAAGGATTTTGGGCCACCCATGGATTTGGGTCATTAGGGATTTCAGGCCATATTTAAGGCCTTCGGGCCACCTCAAGTCCTTCGGGCCACATGCAGTTGCCCCAGACAGACTCTACAAAAAGAAGCAGTGCTAGAAGAGGATTCAGAGTAGGTGCACTAACCAGAGTAGAGCCAAATGGATTTTTCAGAATGAGACGGTATGGATATGCCATCGAGACCAGCCTGTGCTTGCACGGGAAGCCTTGCCAGATGGCCATGCAAAGTTGTTGAGCTACTATCATGATGCAGATACTAGGGAGGGGCAATTCCTTATAGATAGTCTGGTTGATTTCCCTAGACCTTCGGGTCATGTAATCTCTTAAGCCTATGTGCCATGTAATCTCTGAGCCTATGGGCCTTGTAAGGCTTCCCACTCATCCCTTGAAAGGGTGGTTATCAAAAATCAGTAAAAATGAACGCCTTCGGGCCATTCGGGTGGTTAATGGGTTAGCCAATCACGAAATAGTCTGGACGAAACACTGATAATAACCTGCTAAACCAATAAAACTACATACCTCAGTTATACTCTTCGGTGATGGACACTCTTGTATTGCTATTTTCTTTGAAGTATCAAAAGATATTCCATCCTTAGAGACAGTATGACAAATAAAATAAATATCCTGAAGCCATAATTCACACTTTCTAAAATTCCCATATAATTCATTTCTTTAAAGAGTCTTTAGAATAGTGCGCAAGTGATTTTCATGATCTTCGTAGATTTTGGAGTATACCAAGATATCATCAAAAAATACCACTACATATTCATCAAGATATTCTTTGAAAACTCTATTCATTAGATCCATGAAGACAAAGGGTGCATTAGTCAGTCCAAAAGGAATTACTGTAAACTCATAATGCCCATACCTGGTACGAAATGCTGTCTTTGGAATGTCTTCCTTTTTCATGCACAACTGATGATATCCAGATCGAAGGTCAATCCTTGAAAAATATTGAGCTCCACGAAGTTAATCAAATAAATCATCAATGTGAGGTAGGGGATAATTGTTCTTTATTGTTATAGATTTTATCTCCATTTAGTCAATGCACAACCTCATAGATCCATCTTTTTTCATAACAAAAATAAAAGGGGCTCCCCACAGAGAAACAATAGGGTGAATAAATCTTTTATTACTCAATTCCTCTAGTTATTTATTTTTCTCCACTAATTCCATAGTGGCCATTCTATAAGGGGTCTTCAATATGGGCCTTGCACCTGGAATTAAATCAATGGAAAACTCAATTTATTGTTTTGTAGGATTCCCAGGTAAATCCTCTGGAAACACATCAACATATTCTTGTACAATAGGTACATAATCTATTTGAACATTCTTTTCCTCACCCATAGTTTTTTTATTCTCTTCCTCCCCAATAATTGAATTTAGTTGAGATACTAAGGGTGGATCTAGATAATAATCAGGTGGTGATGTTTCTACTTTAAAGATAAGGTATTCTTTATCATCATCATCAAAAATTGTAACCTCCTTATTACAATAAATTTTCACATAATGGTCTGAAAGGAAATCCATACTGAGTATTATATCAAATTCAATCATGGATATGACGATGATATCAGAAGATAAAGCATGTTAATATGCCATAATGGGAACTAATTGAAAGAACATTGTTTCAATGATACTTCCCTTAAGATTTTTGACTGAAAAATCCCTTGTTAAATCAAATTTGAAATATCTAATTTTCATAGAAAACTAGGAAGATATGAAACAATGCAATGATCCAGAATCAAATAAAGCATTGGATAAATTTGTGAAAACCCTTAAATTACCTTCCACCACGTCATTCAGAGCTTCAACCTCAGTAGTAGTGATCGCATATGCTTGGAATTTCTCCCTTGGCCTCTTATGAGGTAAGTTTCCTTGGCGCTTAGGGCATTCATTTTCATAATTACCCATTTCTCTACAATTGTAGCATTCAACATTGACAACTTCTTTCTTTCCTTTACAATCACGATCTTAGTGTCCTTTTTCACCATACTTTTAATAGACTCCCATTCCCTTCAGGAAATTACCTGAGTGTTTCTTCGCACATTTACTACAGGATGGATATTCAAATTTTCCCTTATTCCCATTATTTCCATTTTTAGAGTTTTCAATAGATCTCTTATTCTCTTACTTTACATTAAAGTTATAAGACTTAGAGAATAAATTTTCTGTCTTCATAGAACATGAGACTATATCTTCGTACTACAAGAAGGATTGTGATACTAATACTTGATAGGGAAATGGTTTTAACCCATAAAAGAATCTATCAATCTTACTCCTTGGATTACGTATATAATCTGCAACATTCCTTGATAACTTTGTAAAGTTAGCCTCATACTTTGAGACATTCTCATCCTCTTTTTGCCTCAAACTCAGAAATTGTCTTTCCATATCCACTCGATGGTCATGAGGAAATTATTTTTCTCAGAAAAGATTTTTAAACTCCCCTCCATTCCATTTTTGATACTTCATCATCTTCCTTTGTGTTTTGAATCAACTACCACAATTGATCTGCATCTTCTGTGAGGTGATAAACTGCCATAAATTTTTTTCCCTTTCGCTACTCCCCAAAACATGAAATATTTTATCTAAGGAACTTATCAATTAATCATCTACGACTTTATTTATAGTCCCATTGAATGTTGGTGGTTGTTGTGTCATAAATCTGTCTAACATTGATCCTCCACATTGTGGATTAGGGTGCTCCATACGGGTAAGGTTATTATTCATAACTGGAGTGAGTTTTCCTAGTATGCGATAAGCTTGAGGGGCACCTTAGGGAAAGATTGAAATATAATTTTACAATAAAATTATTTTCAGTTTCTAATGGCTCAAAAAAGATTTATTTAGAGGTTAAGGAGGGGATGGGTCGAAAACATCTCAACTAATAAGTTTTAGACAGGCTTAGGTCACTATATTAACCTTATCTTTTAGATTTAACTCTTAGTTAAATAGTTTAACATTTACTATGTCTCCTTGTATTTTTATATTACATGGTTAACAAACTTACTGTAAAATGAAAAAGTGAACCCCAAGTGGTTCATCAATGAGATATTTATCATTATATAAGTCATTTAGATGAACCTTAGAATTTTAAGAATATTATATCATTTAATAATATAATATTTGTTTTAAAAACTCATTTATGTCAATTTTGACACTATTTAGTATTTGGTTTTTGTGAAAGTCATAAAAACATGATTACTTCGAAAAACCTTAATTGAGTCAACCCTAACATCTAATATTAATTTATAAAAATTATTGGATTGCATAAAAACTTTCAAATTATATTTATTTTAGTATTTATAATATCAATTATTTAAATCCTTTATTAATTAGGTAATTACTGCATCATCATTGTGTCATTAATAAATTTAATTATTTAATGTATAAAAATTATAAATAAAATACAATTATGTAGGAAATATTTTTAGATTTAAAATTAATATTTATAGTCGAATTTATTTTATGTATAACCTTATATTAAAAATGTTTTAGTTATGAAAATCTGAATTTAACACTTTTAACTCTTCTTTAAATTAAATAATAATAAATGTCCTAATCTAATCCAAGTGGACCAAAAGGATCATATTTTATTCCTAAGGATGATTTTGGTCGAACTACACTTATCCAATAGAATTAGGACATGTGTTAGGATAATTATAATATCATTTTTACATTTAATTACCCTATTTAATTTTAACTATGGTAAATAAAAGTCAAAAGTTACTATTCACCAAAAAATATTTTAATCTTATTGAACCAAATTTTACTTAATGATGTTAACCATGTCTCTTAGATTTTTTAAATTCAATTCACAGAAGCGGTAAAATTAAGATTTATGCAAATTTGCAAATGCTCCTAGAAGGTGGGTAAAAGATGGTAAAAAGTTCAATAAAATTTTATATATCTAAACTTATAATAAAATGAATCCAATGAATTAAATTGAACTTATATAGGTATTATTTATCTATTTTGACCTAAAATAAATTTAAATAAAATAAATAATTATTTATATAAAAAGTCTGTCTTAAACAATAACACAATGTTTTTCACTATTTATCAAAAATTGAATGTTTTTAGAAAAATACCAAAAATTCACCCTAAGTTAATTTTGATATTCCAAATCAAAAAATGAATTCCATTTTGAAAAAAAAATTATAAAATTTCAAAAATTGGGTATTACAATTCACAACGACTAGTTTTATTGGTTGTGGTGTGTTAGAACTCGAAGTTGCCTACAATGCAAGCTATTGTATTATTCAAAGAGAAGAGTACCATGGAAGCTTGGGGTGTTACACTAAAAACACATATAAAGAGACATAAATATTTATTAATAAATTCAAATTTATATACATAAATATATGCTAATATGAATATATATATATATATATACAAGATGGAATCAAGCCTCTTTATTAAGAAAGGAAACCGATTTTTAATTAGGTTGAGAGAGAACCCTTCCATGACATAGAACATTACATGGTTCAGGGTCCCACCATTTGATGGCCCACATGCCCATTCACCCAGGCATAAAGGGCCATTGCCTAAGTCCTGCACCGCACTAACATGAACCTCAGTCTGCACCCCTCTTTGTATCATCACCCACATCACTACTTTCATCATTATCCATAAATAGAATAGAAATCTACCTAATGGAGTATGATAGAGTTTAAACGCTAGTCATATTTAGAATTACTTGGTGGCTTTACCACTCAGGTAGGCCTCATAATGCGCGTGCACACACAAGCACTCTATAACATGAAAATAATAAAATTTTCAAATAATAGTAACCATATGAATGTAATATGAGGGAATAAATTAATCCTCTACTTAAAAAAATAATTTTCTTTTAAACGAAGCTAAAATTTCATCGAATGTTTAAAAATTTGGTCATCCAAACTAAAAAATCAGTTTTAGAGGAAATATAAGAATTTATGACCAATAAAAAACATGGTGTGGGGGTAACCTAATATCAAATTTGCTATATCTATTTGCAGTATCTGATTAGACAGCTCATAGAGCCCAAATAGACACTCAGATCAAAAGTTATGGTTGTTTGAAATTCAATTCATTTTCAACTTATCATGAGATATTATTTAATTCATTAATTTTTTCTATCAATTTTTTTAGTAAATATTATTACTCAATACTAATTTTTAAAATTTTAATAAATATTAACTCATAATTATTTTATAAATCACTCTTCACTAAATCTATTATATATTAAATGTAAATACATATTTCATATTATATTAATTATAACACCCCATGTATTTACAAATAAATTTAATATAGAATGTAATGTATGTAACTTTGAGTCTATGCAAAACAATAATTTTTATTATATATATTTAAACAAGTTAGTAATAACCAAGGTGTTAAAAATAGTAACATGAATAATAATAACTACTATAAAATTCTATCTATAATGGTTTCACCTAAATGAAACATATCTATAATGAATTGTAATTTTTTTTGTAAAATATTTTTTTTTAATTTGTAATATCAAAATTAATTTAGGTTTAATTTTTATTATTTTTATGAGAAGTTTATTTTTTTGATGAATAGTGAAAAAATGCATTTTCTTTAAATATTTTATTCATTTAAATAGTAATTATATTTCAAATTGATCAATTATACATATATTAATCCAATTTAGATAATTAGAATCATTTGTATATTGACATTATATATAAATTCTTATTGAACTTTTGAAAGTTCTTTTTACCCGCCTTCTCGCCAAACCTGTGGGATTAGCAATAAACATATTTTTTCAATTTCCATGAATTGAATTTAGAAAAAGAGACACACATGGTTGCGATCAGTAAGATATTTAGAGTCTGATAGGATCAACACAATTGTTTTTTGTGAATAGTAATTTGACATTTTGGAATAGTAATGTTACCCTCATGAATAGTTATATAAACCTTATAAATAGTAAATTGGCCAAATGAATAGTAACCTCACCCATGAAAATATAAATAAAATTGACGAACCTTATAAAGGAAATTATAATATAATTATATCATAGTATATGTAAATGAATATTTTAAAAAATTTTAAATTAAGTATTGTTATTTTTGTAAGTCATAAATATTTAATTTCCATTTTATAATTAATAAAATTATTTAAAAGAAAATATATTCATATAAAATTTATTCATATATTAAATTTTTTTTTGTCTTATTATTTTAGGATAATTTTATGAGACCATATTTAATTTTTGAAAGTGTTATAAAATCAGTTATAGATTTAAAATATGTATTTTTTGATAAATGATGTTTTTTTCAAAACTAAATTTCTAATATTTATAAAATTACTTTCATAAAATGAAGTTCATTTTTTAAATTCTCCACATTTAAGAATGGTTAGGTTGATTTTTTGGTATTTTTCTTAAATACTTGAATTTTTGGTGAAGAGTAAGATACGATAATTTATGATGAATGATAAATACATGATTTATTGGGTCATAAGTGATGTTTGACTGATGTAAGAACCCTTTGGTTCGAAATAACATGCACTTATTACTATATTTAGTAACAAGAATCAATATTATTTCTTTTATTGAGCAAAATAATAAAATAATGAATAAAATAATGAGAAATCACCCCTCTCCCTCACTACAAATATCTCCCCTCACCACCAATTCTCCTCACAACTCTAAGACTTGAAGATTTTCAAATTTCTTACCAATACTCTCCCTTATAATCTCCCTAAATTCCAGAAGCTCTTGGTATTAACAAAATACCAAAACTAATCCTATTAAGGAGGTTCTCAAGGAAGATTATTCAAGAGTTAAAATCCTCTTCCTTTTCCTTTTAGTTTCTTTTCAAGTTCTTTTATTTTATTATAATATCATCACATCCTCTCTCAAAATTAGAATGATAACTACAGTATAATATATATATATATATATAATGTAATTATATCATTTTAACAGAATATCCTAACTCAAACTCCTTTCTCTCTCTCTCTCTCTCTCTTTTATTTTAAAAATGAAATCATCGTCCAAGAGGTGCTGATTTATAACCTTTGTGGATGACAAATTTTCGTTCTTTAATTTCTCCTTCAAGGATGGTAATTAAAATTTTTTATTGTTAAAAAATACTATAATATATGTATTAAAACCTTTATTATGTTTTGGATGTAACATATAAACATAATACTAAATGATAAAACAAAATGAGTTCGTTATGATCAATAACCGCCTTAATAATGTAAACAATTATCACTAAATATATTATCTAATGATTCATAGTCATACCATATAAAAAAATTATATATATATATATATATATATAACCATTTAAAATTATATAGGTTCATTAATATAATATTAATTAAATTTTGTAGAATTATACCCATTCCATATGAACTTCCATTCTCATATACAAGTATATCGATCGTGAAAACCAAGGAAATGAACGTTCCTGAGTAATAAAATTATATCTTATAACTCAAAAAAGGACATAAATGAACTTAATAAAATTATATTTAATAAAATACATGTAGATAAGGTTCTTAATTAATTATTTAATGGATTTAATTTGATTATCCTAGACATTAAGGTCAATTTCCGAACACATTCAGACATAAGTTATGGGTTTTCTTCCCGTACCTCCATTTTCATTCGGGTTATGATTTCTTCCGGTATACACCAATTTAATTATTAATTATTTTTATATAAATATTTTAAATTATTTTTATATGTTCCAAAATCATGTTTGAATATCAGTCCATCTTTATTTTATAAGAAATACTTGTTTTTTCAAGGCCCCCTTTCAATTCTTCCTGATACGCATGCCTGATTAATTGGAATGTCTCAATTTCTTATCCATTTTCAAGCACCATCCATAATCTATTTTAAAACACCATTATTTTTTTAAAATCAATAATTTTTTCATGAAAAACTTTATTTTTCATTACTAGTTTTATGCAAACAATTAGGATAAATAAAAATGATTTTTCTAAAAGAAATCTACTTTACAAAGTAAAAGGGGTATTTATCTCAAGAATTCCTCAATGATTTTATTAGAGTATTTTAATCCATTTCAACAACTCTATTGAATTTTATGATTTATTGAGATTTATATATTATTATTTTCATCTAGCATATATTATTAAATGGTTTATTACTGGTTTTAATGTGTATAACTATCTTGATACCACTCACCAGGCTACTCCGATTAGTTAGTGATTATGATTATAGATTGGGGAAAGTTATTTACATTTCATATGTTTATGTTGTTTTTGTTTACCCCCATTAATATGGGGAATTAATTGGACTTATAAAGTCATGATTGGGACCCTCTATATCCCCTTTATGCATTTGTAGGTCTCATGAGACAAAATAAAATTGGTTTTTGGCCGAGGTCTTACCCTAGTATTTTCAGAAGTCTTGGCCTTGGCCTTAAAGATATGTTTCAAATGTTTGGAATTATGAATTCCCTCATTATAATATTTTAAATTATTAATCCATGTGATATTTTACTAGTATAGTATCCATGATCAAGGTCCATTTTCTAATGATCAGTTGTATGGCTTTATTTACTTAGACTTCATTCCTTCTATATTATGCTCAAGATTATTTTTAAAGGCATGTTTTTTTAGTTATTCACCAAGAATAATGATTATTTTTATGATAATTTCTAGTTTATTACATACCCTTACTAATCATATGAGTTGAATTTTTTCTTATGTTTTATTTTTCCCAAGATATAAAGATGAATATTATGAATGACTTGAAGGGATAATCTAGGAGTTATGAATGTTCCCAATGGAATTTCTATATTGTTTTTTTCATTCAGGTTGCAATGTAAATATTATGTTTGTATCTAGTTTTATAAAACTACTAAACAATCTAATACTTTTGTATACAAATTCCTTATCTTTTATAACAATGTATTAATATAAGCATCAACTTTTGGAAACTAGAGTCAAAGTCTTTATAGTTGGAATTATAGAAAGTTTAGTAGAAACCTTGGAAATAAGATTTAGAAAACATAGATTAGGAGGAAAACCTAATATAGAATTTGAGGATAAGAATACAAGAACATCCTATAATTTTGGTAATTTAGTGATTATGTGTATCTTTTTATCAATAAATATTTTTTTGGATACTACAAGAAGACACGGTTCTGTCACAGATGTACCTAGGTGTAACAACTCTGAAAAGGTGTCCCAGGCATAACTCAGGGTAACCTAGTACACAAAAATGGGTCTTAATGAACATCTTCTTTGATACTCCCAAGGGATATTCTTATGATAATTCACATTTTCTTACAAACCATTATAACGGATTTAAAAGTAATTATGCCCCAAAGAAATCATGTTTATAACTTTGAGATAATTTGTACAATAAAATCTCGATTTATGTTATGTGTTTTACTAGTTTGAAATTATTAATTATGATTCATATCATAATCTAATGTATTCCATTTTTCACAAATAGAACCTAGTGGAAGAAATGTAAACTACATAAATTCACATAATCCAAAAAGAAAGAATGATAATTTCTTCGATGGGTTTAAGCCAATATTTTGATGGGAACTTGTATCTAAAATGTTCTAATCATACGAGGAGATAAAATCATGTTATAACATGAATAATAAAAATGGTTCTATGTGTTACAAATTTTTAAGGAAGTATGAGAAGAAGAGTACCGAAGGAAAAAATATGGAGAAAGGGAAGAAGTGAAATAAGTATTTTCCCACATGTGACAATTGTGGAAGGAAACACCATGGTATATGATTAAGAGGAAAAGGAGTATCCTTTTTGTGAGAAGAAAAATGAAACCATGCTCCTCATTGAAAGGATAAAGAAAATTTTTCTAATATACAATTCTTTAACTATAAGGAGATGCGACACTATGAAAATCAATATCCCATACATCAAGGGAATATACACCAAAATAAGATAATGAATCATGGTCAAGATTATGCTACTACCATAGATTAAGAGGAATGATTAATTTTATTATGTTCGGATTCAAATATTATGGCATTTGAGTGTTTTATAAATGATGTAATGATAATAAGAATGATTAAATATAAAAGTATTGTACTATGGTACTATTTTATTAAGGATTTTAGGTCATATGTTGAGTGGTACTAGGAAAAATGATTCATTAGAAAGTTAAACATTAGAAAAAACATGGTTAAGGGAATGATAAACATTAAAATATTCTTGGTGATGAGATAATGATGTTGGATAGAGAGATGAGTGATATCAATAAATTAAATTGTATAGTAATAACTACCATGGGAAATATTTTTAAGTGTTGGATCATGATATTTTGGAAAGTTTAACCACTTATGAAATGGTTTATGTTGATCATTGTATGAGATTTTAGAGGTTAATTTATTACTTCAACACATGATTTAACCTATTATAAGAGATGAAGTATAAATATTTCAGGGTAAAATCAAAGGATAAGATTGTGTTTATGAAACATAAACATATATTTATTCTCTTATAGAGTGGAATAATTCCTCAACCCTAGAAAATAGTATTAATGAAAAATGTCATCCTATTATAATAATCATTAATGACATCAATTAAAATTTTCATAACTATATTTTATGGTTTTTTGGTAATAAAATTTCATATAAACATGTTGTTTATCATTTTTCATCATAAATTCATAGTTTTATTTTCTTCCATGTCCAGGTTTTCACTTCCAACTAATTTTATCCCATTAGAAAGCACAATTTTGTGGTGACCACCTGTTTTACCTTAATCTCATTTTAAGAGGCTATTTTATTAACCCTATTTCCAATGTGGGTTTCTCACAAGGGATTTTCAAGTATCAACCTTTAACTTTATAAGTTCAATTTCAAATTGCGAGGACATAATTTATTGAAGGAGAGGAGAATGTAACACCCCAAGGATTTACAAATAAATTTAATATAGAATGTAATGAATATAACATTGAGTCTCTATGAAACAAAACTTTGTTATTATAATTATGTAAACGATATAGTTATAACCTAGATGTTAAAAATAGTAATATGAATAATTATAACTACTATTAAATTTTATTTATAATGGTTTCACCAAATAAAACATATTAATAATGGAATATATAATTTTTTAGTAAAATAAACATTATTTTTGAACTCTCAATGTCAAAATTAATTTAGGGTGAATTTCTAGTATTTTTATGAGAAGTTTCATTTTTTGATGAATAGTGAAAAATAATAAATTTTAGTTAAAAACTTTTTTTTAATTTAAATAAGTATTGTAATTTAAATTGATCAATTATAAATATGTTAATCTAATATAGATAATTTGAATCATTTTTATTTAGAAATTAGATATAAATACTTATTGAACTTTTGAGCGTTATTTTTACCTAGATTCTCACAACACTTGTGGGATTAGTATTAAACGTAATTTTTCCACTTATGTGAATTGAATTTTGAAAAACAGACATACATAATTATGACTAGTAAGTTATTTAGAGTCTGATAGGATCAACTTACTTTTATTGGTGCGTATTAACTTGACCTTTTGGAATAGTAATGTTACCCTTATGAATAGTAATTTGACCACTATGAATAGTAAATTAGCTAAATGAATAGTAACCTTACTCATGATATTATAAATAAAATTTAGCCACCCTATAAATGAAAGTATCATATAATTATATCACAATATAAGTAAATGAATATTTTAAAAATTATTAAATTAAGTATTGGTATTTTTACAACTCATCAATATTTAATTACAATTCTATATGCAATAAAATGATTTAAAAGAAAATATATTCATATAAAATGTATTCATAAACTAAAATTTTGGTGTCTTATTATTTTCTAATAATTTTATGAGACCTTAGTTTATTTTTTAAATTGTAATAAAATCATTTATAGATTTAAAATTTGTATTTTTCGAGTAAATAATGGATTTAATTAAAAAAAATTATCAAATTTAGAAAATTATTTTCATAAAATTGAGTTAATTTTTTAATTATATGTAATCTTCCAGAATTCCATGGATTTAATTTCAAAAATTAAATGGTATTATTTCAAGACTGTAAAACTGGGCGACACGTAATTCCGAGGTCCGGAGAGCCCAAAACGGAATTTTGAACTTTTTTTAAGGTATGTTCATTAAACGTGCGATCATGATTTTGTATCATTTGAACTGTTTCTCGGATCAAAAATATGAGGGCACTGTTGAATTCAGAATTCCAGGGTTCTCCTAGAAATGACCTAACTTCGGCCGTCGAGGGCCGAGAGGAAAAGTTATTTTTTCAGAATTTTTGAGAAAAATAATAAAATAATAAAATAATTTAAAAGAATTATTTTATTTTCTTTCTCAATTTTGAGTCATAGAAGACGATGACGCGGGGCAGTGACAGGGCGGTGACGATGTGCATCACTGATGCTCAAAAATGGATCATTAAACTCGTAGCGTAATAATGCTTTAATGACCCGTAACAACAACGTTGTTTATTAAATAAAATAGTGTAACGATGCGAAGTCACATCATAATGGGAATATTGCAAAGTGCTCTTATTTATAGTTCGATATGCTGGAGAAATATGAATTAGAAATTTTGAGGATTCTCTGGAGAACCTCTGACAGACTTCCACACCAATGAAGAACAACGAACACCGACATATCTTCACCACCTTCGACACCTTTCGAAGATTGGATACGGGAAGTGATGTTGAAATTTTAACCTCTCGAGGAAAAACATCATGAAATCATATGTCATAAGAGTTAGGGGTTATTTGATTTTAAAGTTTCCCCATTCTTTTTTTTCAAAACGATGAATGCAGATTAACCCACGAATTGGTTAATTCGTGGACTGTGCGTTCTTGCAGGAGGGTGACTTCTTAGGGGTTTCTTTATTCAGGATTATACCTTGGTATGAATGATTGAATACAAAACTCCTTGATCCCCCTTATTTAGACCTCTAACACGTATTCCCCGGGCCGACACGAACAAGGCTTGAGCACCTCACCTCATGTGTTCTTGGTGGTCGCATTCTCAAAGCGACGACAAGGATGGTTTGAAGGATTCTTGGTAAATATATCCTTACCTGGAGACCGTTGGCACAAGGGGCACAAGGAATGGACCACCAGAGTGCATCTGGTGGCCTGACAAATAATCTGTCGGTGCTCACAGCGACAACAGTGGCGGTTGGCCTTGCTAGAGACGTGGAGGTGGCAGCCCGCATCGACAGGCCATGTTGACTTGGAGGCCACGACTCATCTGCCACGGTGGCATGTGGGAGGTCACAGCACCAGGTGGGTGCTGCGTGGATGGGTGGATTGTGTTTGGGCCACTTGGCAGGATAGAGGTGCTGCGGCCCGTTGGCCATAGTAGGATTCCGGCATGGCACCAGGAGGGCACCGCGCAGGAGGTGCGGCCCACCCTTATGGGCTGCGTTTGGACTAGAGGGGATGTGTCTTGGTACCGCGTCCTAGGGGCTCACATCGACCACACCACATGGCTGGTCCCCTTAATGGAAGGTCAAGCCCCCAGTGGGTTGGGATGGTTCTGCTGCCTGGCAGGTCGGACCCGCACCGGCGGGTCGTAACCGCACCGGTAGGCCGGACCTACGCCACTTCAGGATAAGCCAGACCAGACAAGGTCACCAGGCGACCTGACTGGCTGGACCCTTTGCCAACTGGGCTGTGTCTAGAGAGGCCTATTGGGCATGGTCCACTAGCCAGACCAGACCATACCGATCTCAACCTATACCAGGTTGGGTCGAGTCCATCTTAATGAATTAGGGTATGTGGGACCCCTGGATCGGGTTGGTCAGGTCGGTCCGACGGGTCGGACTGGGTCCCGTCGTAACTGGTCCCCTAGTTATTAAAATTCCTGAAAACGAGACGTCCGTTTGATGAACCGTCTATGGCGCTGAAATCCTGGGGACGAGGTGGTCCTTTTGAGATACCCCAATTGTGTTTTGGAAAGAGTTGAAGTATGACTGGGTTGGATCGAACAGGAATCCAACCAGGCACTCACTACTAAAATGCCTATAACATACAGACCAGGCATCCGATTGACGCACCGTCTATCTTGTTGGAACCCTTATAACATGGAGGTTATTCAAGTCAATTATTTGTGGAACTTGGTGGTAGTTTAGGTACGACTGATATCCTGATGAGAAGGACTAGGGTGTTTCTTGTTGTGATAGTTAGGACGACTACTCCCTTGACGACTCAAGGTGCGGGTATTTCATACTCCTCTGCTCTGATAGAGACGGAACTCCCCACATCATGGGTGCATGTTTGTTTTCATCTAAGAAGGTGCTTCTTTATTTGGATTTAGTAATCCCCTATTGTACTAGGGCGCGAGTACTCTATACTTGACTCACATAGAGTCAGGTACTCCCCTACCTAGTAGGGTGCATGCCCTCTATATTAGGAGTAGGTACTCCCCTATCGACCCAGAGTGCGGGTCCTCTTTACGTAGTGCTACCACGGAGTTGTTATTCCCCTAATTTACCATGGAGTGGGTCCTCTAGTCACAGAGTTGTACCCCCTGCCAATTTAGGGTGCAGGTCCTCTTTTCACCTTGTTCTAGTAGACTCAGTACTCCCCTTCCATGCCAGGGTACAGGTCCTCTAGCCTGGGGTCGGTACTCCCTTAACGTACTAGGGAATGGGTCACCCACAATAGACAAAATACTTGATTTGTACTCCCATACTGTTTAGGGTATGGGTCCTCACTTATAGATAATTACTCCCCCTTCTTCGAGTAGCGACGGGGAGAAGTTCCTTCATGGGAGTTTGAGCTCCCTCGACTATAGGGCACAGTTACGAGGAGAAGGCCCCTCCACTTGATGTAATCGATACCAAGGTAGAAGTTAGTGATCCCTCAATAGAATGAGATGCAGGACACTTCTTAATGGAGCGATTGAGATATATTGGGTTATAATATATCATTTCATGACCAACTAAACCCAGGGTCAAGGAGTAGGCCTCTTTACTTTTTTTCCCTTGGTCTTACCTTGGGTGTAAGGTGGTGACAGCGAGACCTCTAGTGCTGGGCACTAGTGGAAGTTCTAGCAGAAAGTTCCCTATAGAGAATATCCTTTCAGATGTACCATTAGGAATGGTTGATTTGTACTTGATAGAGTACATCTCTCTAACAGGTCCCATTAGGGATGGCTAGCTCATGGAGCGTGTACTCCAAATCCTCGAGTTACACTTTGAGCCTTCTTTGGAAATCTTGGTAATGGATTTGAGGACGGAGCATTACTTTTTATTATTGACCAGATGAGTATATCTAGATGAAATCGGTATATGTATGGGAATATACCTGAGTAGAGATGACTATGCATAATATTTGTGGTTTAGTTCATGGGTTTGGCTTTGTGGTTTTATTTGTGGGTTTGGATTTGTGGTTGTGTCTTTGTGGTTTACTTTGTGGTTATTTTGTTGTGTTTTCCTTTGTGAATTTATGAGAGACCATCGAGGGTCTCGAGGTCCCCTACTGAGTACTGAGGTACTCACCCCGGTATGGGATTTGTCCACACGTGTTGTGTCTGGTGCAGACGTTTGACGTTTCAATAGAGGCCCTCAGGGAGATGGGACCGAAAGACGTTGCGATGGTGGACTTGGTGGCCTAGGACCAGGCGGGGCATAGTAGAACCAAGAGGATATGAAATACTACTTAGTCTTCCAGTAGCTTCACTACTATATCTATCATGTGGGATTTTCCATAAACGTCCATCGGTGCTCCCTCTGTACCTTGATATTTCTAGTTATTTTTTTGGGCTTGTATATTGGCCCGATTTTACCACTCACTGATTTACTTTATTCTATACTTTAGTTTCTGATTACTTAGTGTTCACAATTCAAATTTTTGTATTTGGTTTGTGAGTGAATGTGTGTACAGGTATCCAGGAAAATGACTCCCACCTGCAGGTTGAAGCCTTCGACTCTAGTTACCAACCCCTGGCCGTTAGGAGGTAGGCTTGGGATATGTCACGGTATGGGCCCTGGGGTATGAGTCGTGAAAAAGTGGAATCAAAGGTGGTCGTTTCTACCTCAATGACCCAGGTTCTATTGTTTTTGTTTGTAAGCAATAATGTTAAGTGTTTCAAGTTCAGATTTTAGGCTAGGGACTCCAGTGTTGGTGTGGTGGTCGACGTATCTGTACACTAGGAATCTAAAAACTTATTACCTGACTCATTACTTGGAAACATTGGTTGTAGTGAAATGAAGGGAATATGAATCTCATATTGATGGTTGTGATTTCTATATTCCTTCTCAAGTTATCTCTCTAGATATACTTCTAATTTTGGTCTATCTTGACTCATTTTAGGATGCCACCACAACAATAGCCAGGTAGAATTATACTACATGATCGTGATGATGATATTTCCCAACTGGAGGCTTCAGTGCAGGGCACTGATATAGGGGTGTTACGTTTGGGTGGTTCACCAGTGATTCCACCACCCATTGAGTAGCTATTTCTACCAGCAGTTTAAGGTGAGGATACACACATGCTGAGCACACTACACAGGTTCCACATATAGAGACCTCCCAAGTTCCGAGGTGAGATAGATCCTCAGGTATCTGAGGATTGACTTGAGGAAGTTACATGTGTTTTCCACCTAGTGAGGACACTGCCTGACCAGATGTCAGTCCCAGTTGTAAGCCTTCTTCAGGACTTAGAAGGAAGATGGTGGAGTCTGATGATTCAAACTCATGACGAGGTGACCCTCACTTGGATAGACTTTTAGTGCCTCTTCAGAGAGGATTTCTTTTCAGAAAAGTTTCACTCTATACACATACAAGAGCTTCTGAACCTACAATAGGGAAACATGATGGTAGTAGAGTGCTCAGAAAGATTCATGGATCTTTCTTTCAACTCCACAGATATGGTACAAGACACTTACTTTAGGTCCCAAACCTTTGAGCAGGAACTGTGCCGGGGAATCAGGGCATTTGTGATACCTCTCATCCTTTCGACACATGATGGGGTACTGGAACGAGCCCTAGTGGTTGAGAGCTTCCTGGCAGAGGAGTAAGTGGATGTGAACTATGACAGAGGTCAGGAATTAGTAGTGTCTAATGGAGATAACAGATGAGTGGCAACGAGATCACAGTGTAGGAGGAATACCCATGCTCGGACATAAACACGTGGGTCGGTGGCACAATAGTTATGCCAAGGAGCAGATCATCCATAGGAGAGGTGGTGTTACACTTGTAATGGCTAGGGGAATCTCTCTAGAGATTTCCCAACCATCCTTACTACTAAGATGGAGCAGGCAGATGAACTTCCTTGGTAGAGACAATGCTTGAAGCATAGATTTCTTCAAGTCTGCAGGTGAGGACAGCTGCATGCAGTCATGGATCATGACCAAGAAGATCCAAGAGAAGTTTGAGGTATGACATGTGTCTTTTCTTTTTCTACCTTTCTAAATAGACACATGTGTTGTACGTTCTTTTTTTCCGCAAGTACTATTAGAGACTTTGTGGTTCCGGTTGGACTGTGGACTAGAACCTCACGCTTAGAGACACCTGTTGGAGGAGACCTGCTGATCACACACAGATTATGATAGTGTGACCTGGATCTTGGAGGTGAGAGTTGCAGTTGAGATATCTTAGGCATGGAATCAAGACCTTACGATTCCATTTTGGGTATGAACTACTACCATTCATGCCCAAAATGAAAATATTAGGCAAGTGATACGGTATATCCATGTGGTGGAGAAGATATTTCCCATGTGGTGAAGGGGAATCCCATGAAGCACGGTTTGGAATCTTGTATAGTATTATTCTTGAGTCGTTATTTGGTAGAAGAATTAGACCACAAGATTTTTCTCACAGAATGGATTGGTTCCTAACCATCCATTCTCAGTAGACACACCACTAATAGGTATGGTAGTGTCCTTTTTGGCCAGTTGTGTGTCTGCTAGATGTTACAGTTGAAGGTCCTAGTAAGACCTAGCGTTCACTCATGGGCATCCCTATTTCATTCGTAATTAAAACCATGTTTTTAACATCAACCTTAAATTCTTAACGCCCATGGGGTTTTTTTAGCACATTGCATCCATGGGCGGATGTGGACTATGGGATTATTTCTATGATTAGTGTTTGGTTAGCGTGGAGGTGGGCTGCTAGACCCCATGAATACAGATGTATCATGATTTTTAGTGTTTTCTCAACTTTTCACAGCTAAAGAAACATGTGTTTTTTGCGGCATGATGTTGACCTTCCAAGAGATGGACATGAGAGTGGTTGAATTTGGTGTTCCCTTATGGCACGTTCTTGGAAGTAGCGCATGGACCTTTGTTGGACTCTATTTCTTACCATGAGTTTGGGATTTGTATTTTCAGGGATGAAAAGTATAAAGGTAGGGAGAATATAATGTCTTGGAATTCCATGTATTTTTTTTCAAAATTTAAATGGGATTATTTTGAGACCAAAAAATCCAACAGCATAAAATTATGAGGTCTGAAGAGCATGAAATAGAATTTTGAACTTTTTTAAGGTGTGTTTAGTAAATGTGCGAGTGAGATTTTATATCTTTTGAATGATCACTAGGAACAAAAATATGAGGGCACCATTGAATTCAAAATGATGGGATTAAACTAAAAATGAATTAACTTCGGCCAAAAAGGGCCGAGTGGAAAAGTTATTTTTCATACTTTTCGAGAAAAATAATAAAATAATTTAAAAGAATTATATTATTTTCATCTTCACTTTTGAGTCACGAACGACGACTTTTTGGGGGCGGCGATGATGCACATCAATGAGTCTCATTAATGGCTCATGAAACTCATATCATAACGATGCTTTAATGACACGTAACAATGACATTATTTCTTAAATAAAATAGCGTAACGATGTGACGTCACATCATAATAGGAATGCTACGACATGCTCTTATTTATAGTTCAACGTGATGGGGAAATATGAATTAGAAATTTGGAGGATTCTCTGGAAAACATCTGACATACTTCTACCCCAGCGAAAAAAATGAATGCTGGAAGATCTTCACCACCTTCGATGTCTTTTGAAGATTAGATCTGGGAAGCGACCTTGACAAATTAACCTCTCAAGGATTAATTCCATGACATCAAATGTCATAAGAGTTAGGGGTTATTTGATTTTAAAGTTTCCCCATTCTTTTTTTCATCAAAATGCCGAATGTAGATTAACCCAAAAACAGATTAATCCGTGGACTGTGCATTATTGTGAGAGGGTGAATTCTTAGGGGTTTTTTATTCAATAATAAACCTTAGAATGAATGATTTAACGAAAACCTCCCCGAGACTCCCACTTGTTTAAACATCTAACACGGAGGCCCCAGGCCAACACGAACAAGGACTGAGCACCTCTGCTTGTGTGTTCATGGTGGCTACATTCTCGATGCGATGACAAGGCTGGTTTGAAGGATTCTTGGTAAAGACATCCTCGACCAGAGACTATTGGCACAAGAGGAGCAAGGAACAAACCACCAGAGCTAATCTGATGGCCTGCTAAAGATTCTACCGACCCACTGACGACGACAATAGCGGCAGCCGGCCTCGCCGGCTCCCTGGAGGCGGTGGCCTACACTGGCAGTCTGCGTTAACTGGTAGGCCATGGCTCATCAGTCGTAGTGGTATGCGGGAGGATGCGGTGCCAGGTGGGCATCTCTTAGAGGGGTGGTTCGCATCTGGGCCACCCGGTAGGCCAGTGGCGCCGGGGCCCATCAGTCACGGTAGTATTCCAATGCAGTACCATAAGGTGTATCTCGCCCGTGGGGCCAAATTCGGACTTCCGGGGACACATCTGGTTGCCGTGTCCTAGGGGATCACACCGGCAGCACAACGCGACCGGTACCCTTGATGGCGGGATGAGACCCCAGTCGGTCGTGACGGTTCCACTGACCGATGGGCCGGACCTGATCCCAGTGGCCCAGAACCGTGCCGGCAGGCCGAACTCGTGACTACAAGTCGGATCGGCGTAGGCAGGCTGGGTCAAACTAGATCGGGTCTCTGGGTGACCCAGTGGGCTAGATCCTCTACCAACCAGGCCGGGTCTAGTGAGGCCTTTTGGGCCTGGCCCACTGGCTAGGCCAAACCAGACCGACCTCAACCCACACCATGTCAGTTCAAGTCTGTCTTAATGAAACGTGGTATGTGGGACCCCTGGTGCAGGTTGTCCAGGTTAGTCTGACCGGGTTGGACTGGGTCCCGTCGCAACTGGTCCCCTAGTTACTAAAATTCCTGTATATTGCAAACCAGACATCCGTTTGAGGAACCGTCTGTGGTGAATAAGTCCTTGGGAAGTGATAATCATTTTGAGATACTCTGATTGAGTTTTGGAGAATGTTGAAGTATGACCGAGTTGGATCGAACACAAATCCAACTGGGCCTTTGGTACTAAAATGCCTATAAATTACAGATCGGGTGTCTGATTGACGTGCCATTTGTCGTGTTGGAACCTTTATAACATAGTCGTCCTTCAAGTCACTTCTTAGTGGAACTTTGTGGATGTCGAGGTATGATTGATAGCCTAAGGAGTATAACCAGGGTGTTTCTTGTGGTGTGAGTTAGGACAACTACTCCCTTGACAACTCATGGTGCGAGTATTCTTTACTCCTTTACTCCGATAGAGACGAGACTCCACATATCATGGGTGCGGGTTCGTTTTCTTCTGAGAAGGTTCTTCTATCTTTTGATTTGGTACCCTCTATTGGACTAGGGTCCAAGTCCTCCATACTTAACTCACAGAGAGTCAGGAACTCCCCTACTGGGCAGGGTGCGGGTCCTCTATGTTAGGATTAAGTACTCCCTTATGAACCCAAAGTGCGGTTCCTCCTTAAATAGTGTTATGGTAGAGTTGTTACTCCTCTACTTTACCAGGTCATGGGTCATCTAGTCATCGAGTTGTACTTCATTACCGATTCAGGGTGCGGGTCCTCTTTACACCTTGTTCCAGCAGAGTCGGTACTCCACTTCTATGCTAGGGTATGGGTCCTCTAGATTAGGGTTGGTACTCCCCTAACATACTAGGGTGTTGGTCCTCTATAGTTGAAAACTATTAGATTTGTACTCCCCTACTGGGTAGTGTAAAGGTCCACACTTATGGAGTAGTACTCCCCGGTCTCTTACTAGCGATGAGGAGCAGGTCATTCATGGGAGTTGAAGGTCCCTCAATTTTAGGATGCAATTACGAGGACCAGGCCCGTCCACTTGATGTAATTGATACGAATGTAGAAGTTAGTGATCCATCAATGGACTGATTTGTGGGAAATTTCTTAGAGTAGGGAAGTGCTCCGCCAACTGAATACAGTGTGGAAAATTGGGCCTCTTCACTTAGTTTCCCTTGGTCTCGCTTCTGGTACAAGACTATGACAATGAGATATCTAGTGTTGGGAACATGAGGAAGTTCTAGAAGATCGTTCCCGATGGAGAATGTCCTTTCGGACGTACCATTAGGAATGGTTGAGTTGTACCTGATAGAGTACATCTCTCTGATGGGTGCCATCAGGGATGGCCAGCTCATGGAGCATGTACTCTTGATCGTTGATTTACACTTTTATCCTTCTTTGGAAATACTAGTAATGGATTTGAGGTCAGATTCTTATATTTCTTTGTGGATTATACAAGTATATCTTGATGACCTAGTTATATGTATGGGTATATACCCGAGTAGAGATGAATATGAATAATATTTTTGGGTTAATTCATGTTTTTGGATTTGTGGTTTATTTTGTGGTTTTGGCTTTGTAGTTTACTTTGTGGTTGTGGATTTTTTGTTTACTTAATGGATGTTTTGTGGTGTTTCACTTTGTGAATTTCTGAGAGACCATCAAGGGTCTCAGGGTCCCCTACTAAGTACCGATTTACTCACCCTTGCACGGGCTTCACCCGCACGTGTTGTGTCTGGTACAGACCTTCTATATTTCAATAGAGGTACTTAGGGAGATGAGATTGAAGAACACTATAAAAGTGTAATTTGTAGCCTATGACCAGGAGAGGCCCAGTAAGAATAGGAGGATTGGAAATAATACTTCTTGTTCTAGTAGATTCACTACTATAGGGATCCGGTGATATTTTCTATAGATGGCCATCAGTTCTCTATTTATACCTTGCTGTTTGAATAGAGGCACTTAGGGAGATGAGATTGAAGAACACAAAAAATTGGAATTTGTAGCCTATGAACAGGAGAGGCCCAGTAAGACTAGGAGGATTGGAAATAATACTTCTTCTTCTAGTAGATTCACTACTCTAGGGTTCCGATGATATTTTCTATAGATGGCCATCAGTTCTCCATTTATACCTTTCTGTTTCCAGTTATTTTTTTGGGCTTGTATACTAGCCTGATTTTAACACTCAGTGCTTTACTTGATGTTGTACTATGGTTTCCAATTACTTAGTGTTCACCTTTAAGCCTTTTGGATTTGGTTTGTGAGTGAACGTGTGTATAGGTATCCATGAAAATTCCTTCCACCTACAAGTTGACGCCTTCAAAACTAGTCGCCAACCCATGCCCTTTAGGAGGCGGGCTTGGGGTATGCCACATTACATGCCCAGTGGGATGGTTCGGGACATTATACACATCAAAAAAATGTTAGGGTGAATTTTTTGTGAATAGTAAAATATGATAATTTACAATACATGATAAATACATTCTTTATTTATTCATAGGTAATTTTTGAATAATGTGAGAACCCTTGGTTAAAAATCACATGCACTTATTACTTTTTTTAGTCACAATAATCTACAATATTTCTTTTCTTCAGAAAAATAATAAAATAATGAATAAAATAATGAAAAATCACCCCTCTCCTCCACTATAAATACCTCCCCTCACCACCACTTCTCCTCACACCGATTATCCTTAAAGCTTGTCAAATTTCTGCCCAATCCTCTCCCCAAGAATCTCCCCATGTCAATGATATCTTATTACTAACAAAATACAAAAGACAATCCCCTTAAAGAGATTCTCAAGGAAGATTATTCAATAGGTAAAATCATCTTCCTTTTTCTATTTAGTTTCTTTTCAAGTTATTTTCCTTTATTATTCACACCTCACCTATTATATCCAAATGACAATGAAACCTCTAGTATCATCTATATACTAGAATTATATCATGTTAATGGAATATACTTACTCAAAATCATTTCTCTCTATCTTTTATTTTAAAAACGAAATCATCATCCGAGAGGTGCTGATTTACAACCCTCGTGGATAACAGATTTTAGTTCTTAAATTTCTCCTTAATGGATGGAAATGAAACCATTTTTATGGTTAAAAAAGACTATAATATATGTATTAAATCCTTTCTTATGTTTAATAAGTAACAAATTTACATAATAATAAATTATAAAACAAAATGAGTTTGTTATGGTCAATCACCGCCGTAATAATGCAAACGATTATCACTAAATGTCTTATCTAATAATTCATCCTCATAAAATATAACTGAATTTAAAATACGTATATAACCATTTACACTTATGTATGTTCATTAATATCATATAAATTCAATTATGGAGAAGTATACCCATTCGACATGAACTTCCATACTCATATACAAGTATACCAATTGTAAAAACCAAGGAAATGAACACTCCCAAGCAATAAAATTGTATCTTATAACCCATAAAAAGTCCATTTATGAATTTAAAAAAGTAAAAATAAATAACATATATGTAGATAAGGTTATATATTGATTAATTAATGGATTTAATTTGATTATCCAGGATGTTAGGGTTAAGTCCAGAACACATTCGTACATAAGGTAAGGGTTTTCTTCCCGAACCTCCATTCTCATTTGGTTTATGATTTATTTCTCTACATACCAATGTAATTATTCATTATTTTAATATAATTATTTTAAATTACATTTAAACATTATAAACTCATATTTCTATACTATTTCATATTTTTTATAATAAATACATGTTTTTTTTCAAGGTTCTCTTTTTAATTATTTCAGATACGCAAGATGGATTAAAGGGAATATGTTGATTTCTTATCCTTTTTCAAGTAACATCCATAACATATTTTAAATTCCCATTATTTGTAAAAAATCACTAATATTTTCATTAAAGACTATATTTTTTCATTACAAGTTTTATACAGACAATTATGACAAATAAAAATGATTTTTCCCAAAAGAACTCTTCTTTGCATAGAAAAGGGGTATTTCTCCCCAGAATTCCTCGATGATTTTATTAGAGTGTTTTAATATATTTCAACACCTATGTTGAATTTTATGATTTATTGAGATTGATATCTTATTATTTTAATCTACCAAATGTTATTAAATGGTTTATGAATGGTTTGACTATGGATATGAAATATTCACACCATTCACAATGCGACTCATATTGGTTAGTGATTATGATTACAGAATAGGGAAAGTTATTTACATTTAATATGTTCATATTGTTTATGTTTACCCCCATTTATATGATTAATGAACTAGACTTCTAAATTAATGGGTGTGTCTTGCTATATCCCATCGATGCATCAATAGGTCTCATGAGACAAAACACAATTGGGTTTTGGCCGATGCCTTACCCTAGTATTTTTAGATGTCTTGGTCAAGGCCTTGATGATATGTTTTAGATGTTCGATATTATGTATTAACTCATTATAATGTTATTAATTGATAGACCATGTGATATTTTACTATTATAATATCCATGATTATGTTTTATTCTCTTATGATCAGTTATATGGCTTTATTTACGTAGCTTTCATTTATTTCATATTATGATCTTGTTTATTTTTAACGGCACATATTTTTAGTTATTCACCATGAATAATGTTTATTTTTATGATAAATTACATTTTATAACTTAAATTTACTGATCATATAAGATCACTCCTTTTTTATGTTTTATTTTTCCTAGGATTTGAAGATTTATATTATGAATGAATTGTAGGGATAATCTAGAAGTTATGGATTTTTCCAATAGAATTTATATATATTTTTTCCTTTCTAGTTGTAATATAAATATTATGTTTGTATCTAGTTTTCCAAAACTAATAAACTATTCAATCCTTCAGGATACAAATTCATTATCATTTATACCAATGTATTAATATAAGGCACCGACTTTGAGAAACTGAGGTTTGGGTGTTTATAGTAATCATATTTTATAAATATATTATATCTCTATCAATATAAATATATTTATATACTAAAATATATTATTTAATAGTATATGATGTGTTTTTTATGAAGTATACCTTTTATCAGTCACATATATAATTACATAAATATATATAAATACACACATATATAAGTATACAATTTAATAAAATTATATAAAAACTAAAATAATATAAATATAGGTATATATGCGTGAATTTATATATAAATATATAAATATATAAATAATTACTAATTGATAATTTATACTTAGAAAATAATTAATAACTAACAATTAATAATGTATAATTAATAGTTAACAAATCAAATTTATTTAAAATTTTAAATAATAAATAATAAATAAATATAAATAATAATTAATATTTATTAAATAGAATATAAATAATTAATAATGATTCATGAATAATTAATAATGAATAATCAATAATGAATAACTATTAATTATTATCAAGTAATTAAAATTTTTATTAATAATAATAATTAACTATTTTTAATATCATAGTGATTGTTTAAATACCACCTCTACGATTTTCTAAAAAATTAAAATTTTACATTTAGCTATGGGTTTAACCACTACTAAAAACCACTGCACATTAGTATTTGTCTTAGAAAAACACCACTAAAAAACTGAAAACAAAAAATTTAGTGGCGGTTTTGAAAACCACTGGTAAATATAATTTTTCTTATAGTTAAACGTGAAAAAAAATAAAGCATCATATTTAGGCATGATAGTCATCTTAAGAGATATATCACTTTACCCAATTCATTGTAGGGGTATATAATTTTGGTTCCAACCATCACATCATTAAATTCTCATAATCATGCATTCTAAATAGAACGGGAACATTTTTCAAACATAAAAATCAAGTCAACTATGATAAAATAATGGGTTTTATAATGTTTTTATTAAGACTATATTGATGAGTAAAACATTTATTTTTCCTAAAATAAGAAGGGAAGACATAGAATTGGACATTTAAGGGTAGTATTAAAAAATGAAGATCATATTTCAAACATAATAGAAGAATAAGCATAAGTACAATCAATAAGAGATTCCGAGAAAAAGTGATGATCAAAACCCTAAAGGTGGTTATGAATGCATCCCTATGTAATTAAAACATTTATATACCTTGTTATTAAAAAGGAAAATTTTATTATAATGTATTAATAAGGTATTTTAGAATAAACATTGTGAAAATATATAGGAAGTGAAGATAAACCCAAAAGAAGAGTTGGGTTCGAGAGTCCCCTTACCACATGCCTCATTTTATTTCATCACATTTATGCCACTTTTAGAATAAACTATTGATAACTAAAACATCAATCCACAAGTATATTATATTCATTTTTTCTATTATTTATCAATTATGATCATTAAAAATTATTTATTACTATTTCATTGAAGAGAGAACGACTTGATGGAATGTTTATTCAGATTTTCCCATTTACATTTCGATTTCATGGTTTTTATTGTATTTTAATTATGAATTATGGAAATTTACTCAATACCCATAATAATAAATAAATTTAAATTTTAAAATGTTATATATTGATTATACTAACTAGTCAGGAATGTGATGATAAATAAAGAATTAGTATTTTCCTTATTTATGGTAAACCAACCATTAATGAGGAATTATTAAAGAGAGAAAAATAGATAATAATATTATTTCATAATAAGTATCCAGTAGAATAATAACATTATATAATTTTTATATCCTCATAAATTAATGATGGAAGTATTATTTTAAGAGAGTGAATGGGATTATGTAATAATGGATTAAGTGAAGTGAAATTTAAAAGTGAGAAGGGTTTATTTGTCTTTGAATATTTTATTTTTTAGGCTTTAATGCCTTAGATTCTAGGGGTTGTTTGGAACCAAAACATCCCTAGGGTTATAATAATAGTTTTTAGGAGGTAATTGATCAGATACTAGGCTAAGAGAAGTGATTGAGAAGTGATTTTACAAGGGGAGGTATATGGGATATTTATACATTAAGGGAGGGATATTTTTGGGTTAAAATATTGAATAAACTATTATTTAAAATGTAAAAGATTCAATAGGGATATTTTTTCATGATGAATCTTATTTTAATTAAATTAAATTATTTTAGGAATTTTTAAATTTAGTGACCCAATATTTTCATAAGAGGGAATTAATTTACATTTTATTTTTTTGGGCCAGGCCCCTTAAAGATGGTAAACCAGTAAAATTTACCTAGTGATTGACCTTCAAAAAAATTTATGATGGTTCCATTGAACTGAGAATGTTGTGTTTACCATTTTATTTAAATTTTAGTGAAATTATGATCTTCTTAAATTCATAGGGATATTTCATGTTTATTCATCAAATAATTTTTTTTCATGTGAGTGTGGACATTTTATAACTCCTAAACAAAGTCCCATATCAGAATTTTGCTACCACAGTTGCATCTAGAAATAGTTATTTTTATAAGGTGAGGTATAATTTTTTTGTCACATCTTTGAACCATATGAATGATTATTTTCATTATTTAAAATTAAATAAAAATAGTTTTTTATTATGTTCTGAACATTAATGTGGCATTGAAATGCCTTGATAATGTGGCGGCCTTATGTCATGATTGAGATTATATGGCATGTATAATTCTAGAACCTAATGTTTTTGGTATAAATATGCTCTAATGAGGGGATTTTGTATTTATATGGGTTTTTTAATATAGGGAACACAATATGGGAATTTTATGGTGTTTACTGTAGGAGGTTACGTAAAGTAATTATTATTTCCAATAAATTTTTGGTCTCCATTGGAAAATAAATATCCCCCTCTACCCTCTCATTTTTAAAGGTAAAATAAAAAATAGAATCCATCCCTTTCAATCACTTCCTATATTTTCATAAGGAAGGGTTCTCTTCTACATTATTTTTATTCTTCAAAATGGCAGTGATAATGATGAACAAGGAATTTGACATGATTATCAAACATTATCAACATGTTATAATGGTCAAGACCATTCTAAACCTTTAATTTGTGAGTTTTGGGTATTTGGGGCCATATGCTGAGTTTGAGGAAGGGAAAAAGTAGTTAGAGTTTAATATGAAATTCATTTGGTGATTTATATCATGAATAAGCTGTCCATAGTTTGAATGATGTTTTGTAGGTTGGGTTTATGGATTTGGAGACCTGATTTCTAAACTTTCCCCATGGGACTGATTCATGATGTGACATATTGATTCTGACATGAATGTTCAAGTTGGGGTTTTTGGTAGTACTATTTTTAATAGAATCATGACACAAAAGGATTTATTCACAACATAAAATACCTTAGTGTTATTGGATTTAAGACATTGTGTTTTTTTTGGAAGTAAATCATATAAGGTTCATGGAATAAACTATCCATTTACACTGTGAATGGGAAGATATTCAGTATGTTTATAAATTTCATCCTCCGTAAAATTTCCCTCACCATCTAATTGTTTCATTAAAACTTTAGGATATCCCTAGGTGATTTTGGTATCTCTAACAACATTGATATTTGATGATCATCCTTAACTCCCAGAGATTTTATATTAGTGATTCAAGATGATTCCATCTTCTATTTCTATCTAAGTTATTCCATGTTTCTGTATAGGTTTCTCGGTGGATTTTTTTTGTTTGAAGTTTGGGGTTTATTGGGATATAATTTTAATGAGATATCATTGGGATTCATATTTATCTAAGGATCCATTCTGTAGGTGTGCCTTACTGTTATTTCTCTCTTTATTATTAATTATATAGAAAATCATAGATATTCTTTTGAGGTAGGTGATTTGAGTTTTATCCCTTTTTTATGAGCATCTATGAAATTATCCTAATTTTTCTAACTCTTGGGTAAATGATATTAATTTTTATAATAAATATAATAAACTAGAATAATGAAACTAAAAGGGGAATATGTGATGCACATGTGGTTACCAATTTCCCTTGATATTGATTATTTTTGTTTAATGTTATATTCTTCTAATAAAACCATGAATTATAGAGATATTTTTATTTGATAATACCCTTAAAATGGTTAAATAATTATATACAATAAATATAAATATTACATTTAATATGTTTTTTCTACGATGATCAAGATGTGTGAAGTTTTTTTGGCCTTGGTTGTTTGTGGCTTGGTGGAATTGGTTGTTTGTGGCTTGGTGGCCTTAGTTGTTTATACTTAGTGGAATTGGTTATGTGTGGATTGTTGGACTTGGTTTTTGATACAATGGCTTCATATTTTTGTTTATTAGTAAAAATTTGATATCAATGGAATAATATAATCTTATATGATAATGTGGATATGGATAAAGAAGTTTTTGGTGAAAACTGAAATTGATAATTAAATAGGTAATGCATTTTGGATGAATTTTTAAATAAAATATGTGAAATCAAGCCTAAGTTGTTTCCCTTTATCTGATTCTTATGGTCGGTTACTCTGTATTAGAGGTAATGCATGGTGGAAAGATATCGAAAGTATCGTGATAGTGGGTTTATTTTTATTTCTTGGGTAAAACCATAGGCACAGGCTTGTGTGAGACTAATATATACCAATATTATCTTTTGTTTTTTTTATTATATACCCCACCCAAGTTAGATAATCTAATAAAAACCTATAGATATTGGTGGTGTTTTCCTAACATTTGGGATGGGTAGGATACATATGGATAACTAACGCATATCCCCCACACTCCCTTTAATAGTCATTTATGGTGATACCAATGGTAAATAATGATAAATGTGGTGGATATCATGTGTAGTTGGATGAGGGCATGAGGTTTATTCCCTAAATGTTAATTATAAACTAATTACATGGATATGTGATATGTGATATGTGATAGGTTCCTCGAGATGTGATATGTGATTAGTTTTATGAGACATGATATATGATTGGTGTCGTCACTGGTGGTTATGGTAGGGATGCGAGCAAAGGATGTCCTCACGTTACATAGGAGAGGAAAATTAGAAAGGGGTGGTTGTGATACACCTTTATCTATATTCTTAACATATTACTTTACTACTTTTGGATGTGTTATTGGGTGAGGGAGCCTTTGTGAGGCTAGGGGGAACTAGTTGACCAATGTGAGTGCTAATTAGTTCTTCTATTTGTTTAACATGTAATTAATATGATATTTAACTTTTCCATGAGAAACCTTGGTTATGATTCTAATGAGTATATATGTTATTCTCACCCTAAGTATATATAAACTATTTTTTATGTTTTTAATAGGAAATTTGTAATCAGGTTAGACAATACTAGCTTATAGATTTGAGTTATTACAAATATTTCCACAATATTCTTTTGGTATTTATTTATTTTGGAGACATTTGTATCAGTTTTATTTTCTTCGATTATGGGTTTTTATTATGTGGGATTCTAGTTTATACACCATTCAGGGTGATTGGTTGGTTGTATTTATATATTTTCCTATGATAGTTGAGGGTAATTACTCCCATATTTATGAAATATACCATTGGTTCACATCTCCAACCTAGGGCCTATTGTAGGCAGGACTCAAGGGGGTCACTTCTCTTCAATACCATCCAAAGAGGGGTACTAGTGGGGGGCGGTGGGGGGGGGGGGTCATGGAATAGAGGTATCAAATATGTTGTTTTAATGGTAGAGTTTGGATTTAGGAACTAATTATGACTATGTGGGTTAGTTTGGTAACCATTTTAGGTGAACCTAGAATGTGATGAAAATAAGGGATTCTTGCTATGACACAATATTTTACCACCACCCCCCATGATTGAATATAAAGACCATAATCTCTAAAAATTTATTAATAAAAGTGATTTTGTTTTTAGGGTAGAGACCCAGGAAAGGTACATGCATCATACGTGGTTGAGTTCAATTTTGAATGAGATAGTTATAAAAATGAATAAATGAATTAATTAAATGAATTTAAATATATACATCGATACCTAAATTATGTGTCTATTATTTTTTTCAAAGATACCAATTGGTCACCACTCATGTGTGGTCTGAGTGGCATACAATAATTTTGCTAACCCTATTAATTGATGGATGTTCAATCCTACTTAGAAGGAAGATCAGTGGTAGAAGATGTTTCATTCCTTTCAATGTTAGATACTGGTGATGTATGAGGGAATCATATTTGATATACATATGGAGAGAAAGATGGAGGATCTATTGATCAATTTTGGATTTATTATAGATCAATCCAAGTATTGGGTTCCCCTACTAGTTATCTAGTTGTGTGGAGTATCACGTAAACAATGGATACAATTCATTAGGAAGAAAATGGAGACTAATGTGTTATGGGAAGAATTTAATCATGAATTTAGGACTAATTTTTTATCAACAATAGTGAAGGTAGAGAAGAGGAAGGAGTTATTATCCCTTTGGTATGTATTCATTAGCATTCGAGAGTTTCATATTAATATTATGTACCTTTTAAAATTTCCATTAATGTATTTCCAGATGAGGAGTCCCAAGAATGATGCTTAGAGTAATAATTTCACCCTTACCTTTATCATACAGTCCTCCTATTAAAGATAACCCAATATTTGGAGGTTAATAAGAAGTTTGAGGTGATAGATAGGGTGAATGAGCATGCCAGAGCACCCTTAATTGAGGGTCGAAAGTGACACATAAGGATCATGGTGTCAGATAGATGATCATGAATGTCACACCAGTAGAGTTTATCATTGGTAGGGATATTCCATCAATAGTCACCATAACATTTCTCAAGGGATGTCAGTTCCAATGAATCAATAAGGAGCTATCCTATTTCTTTATTTAGTTGCAGAGTTTATAGTCACTATTAGTAAAAATTTCCTTCATCCCAAGAGGGTTAGTATGGTTTCAGTGGCCATAACCCCTTCCAACTGTAGAAGTTGTTTCCCCAGAGGTAGTATCAACGACAAGTCCATCCAATTTATATTCTGTAGTATTATAATAATCTATTAGTATGTTTAGATAGAAGAAGGAATCCTCAAAATTTCCCTTTTCATCAAGGACCTAAGCGGGAGCATAGACATAAAAGGCATCTATAGTGAGGTAGAGGAGTCAGTTGGGGATATATGCATGAAAATAAGAAAAAATTGTAGAGGGCCCAAATGTTGTTCAAGGTATGATCTATTTATCATCAACCCTAGTTCCTACTTTTATTTATTCTGTATCTTTATACTTTTTTGTTAAGCCCATCTTTTTCTAAGCTTTGGGACGGTATGTGGAGAGACATTCCCATGTCCCTAGTGTTATCCATGCAAGTTGGAGGCCAGACTAGATTTTTTAATGTATTCCAAGGATACAGACTGATGATGGGGAAACATCGATCAATGAGAGATTTCATTGTACTTGAGATAAAACCATATGAGGTCATTCTTAGAAAGGATTGGTTTTATTCCTTTCTTATAGTGGTTTATTGTCCCAGGAGGAAGGATTATTTTTCTAATATGGGCTTATACCATGTAGTTTTTATTGGTGGTGAATTTTTAATAGGAGGTTGGTGAGAAAAGCCCCTTCAATCCTTGATTTATAAGTTAGTTATAGATTCTGTGAGAGCTGAAGTGGTAGAGGTACCCATAGTTTTTATACAGTTTTTAAATGTTTTCATTGAGTAGTTTGTGACAATACCCCTTAAACATAATTTAATGTTTGGAATAATGTTGTATCTTGGTTCTAAATTGATTTTTATGGATCCTTATTATATAACACCCTCAGAGTTTTGGAATTTGAGAACCCAAATTGATGATACAAGGTAGAAAAGATTTATTATTCCTTCTATATTGTTGTGGGGAGATCTTATTTTATTCTCCAAGAAGGAAGAGAGTAGTATAAGGTTGTGTATAGATTAACAAAGGCTGAATTAGGTGATGATCAAGAATCATTACCCTCTTCTAAGAATTGATGATCATTTAGACCTGTTTAAGGGATCTAGATAGTTCTTTAAGATTGATTTTTAGTAAAAATATCATCAGTTGAGGGTAAAGGAGATAAATATTCCAATGAATACTTTTTGGTGATAATATGTGAAATTATGGTTTTTAGTCATGAAATTAGATGTCATGAATGCACCAGGTGTGTTCATGGGACTCAATAAATCTATGTTTTTTGAGTTTATTGATTTGTTTATAGTTGTTTTCAATGACAAAATTATCATATAATTGAAGCTATAGGAGAAGAATTTTGAGAATCTGAGGATCATTTTGTAGTCTCTTCGACACCAATAGCTATATAGAAAATTTTCCAAGTGTATGTTATGGATGTGAGAGGTGTATTTACTTGGGCATGTGGTATCCTAAAAAGAAGTATTAGTGGGTCTAGAAAAGGTTGAGGCAATATTTTCTTAGAATGTACCCAACAATGTGGCATAGGTTTGTAAATTTCTTGGTCTCATGGGTTATTATTGTAAGTTTATATCTAATTTCTTCAATATTGAAACCCCATTAACATCCCTAGACAATAAGGACCACGATTTTGTTTATACTGATCAGTTTTATGAAGCATTCAGGTACATTAAGGATCGGTTTTTTGAAATCCCATTTCTTTATTTCTTTAATGAGGGAGTGATATTTATGGTGTTTTTTGGTTCTTGTCTTTTCATATTAGGATGTGCCTTGATGTAGAAACTAATATTAATATCCTCAGGTTCTTGGTATTTATACCCCCATGAGAATAACTAAACCACCCACAATCTAGAGATGATGGAATTGGTTTTTTCCCAAAATATTTGGTGACATTACCTCATCGAGGAACACTTTTTGGTCTTCATATATCATAATAGTCAAAGGTATGTCTTTTCTCAGCATGACCTAAATCAACTACAACATATGCAGACATAGTTTCTTAAGGGCTACAATTTTGAGATATTCTATACACTAGGAAAGAGAAATATTGTGGAATATAAACTAATCATAAAGTATTGGGGATCCATTTGAGAATATAAGGATATAAGGAGGTCCATTTAAGAGTTAAAAACGTTATATCTCAAAGAAGAGGAAATTTATGGCATAAGATACTTATTATAGATGATTGTAGAGCTCACTTTGTAAGGAACATACCTTAATAATTATATATTCTAGTGACTTTGAATAAGAATTTGATATCTTACAATTCCAAGTATCTTTTTGGTTTAATTTTTTAGAGAATTAGGTCATAAAAACTCATATATTACAAAGTAGACACTTCTACTCAATATCTATTTTTTCATAATATAAATATTTTAAATCAAAATTTGATTTATTTTCATGAAAAACCTTCATGAATTTAAATTTACAACTTCCTTTACCTTAACCATACTTAAGCCCTATGAAAAGAATTAAATAATTTTGTATGATCACAAATAGATTAGTAAAAGAAATAAAAAGAAGGAATTAGTTAGTTCAGTGAAAAGCATGAAAACCCATATAATGTTTAAATTTTTCTTAAATGTTCTTTGGGTACATGAAATAAAAAATTTCCACATAAAAACACACATATTTTTCTCAAATAAAATCTTTAAAACCCATATCATGAAAATGAAAACCCTTTTGGAAACTTAGAGCATCACATTCATAAAACCCTTTCAAAACCCTTGAAATTAGAATAACAATACGGTTCAATTACAATAAAATTAATGGGAGAACATAATAATTACCCAATACATTGGATGCCTATAATGGTTCTCACCCTTTATATAATCTATATCATACTTACCTATTTTTTATGAGCTATAATGGGAATCAACCCTTCATATAAGCTATATCGGGCGTACCTGTGAGCTATAATGGGGATCAACCCGTCATATAATCTATATCAAGATTAATCATTTTTTATATAATTCTCAAGTACCAAATCATGAGTAATTTTTTTATTCTTGTATATTTTCATTATAAATCCATTTTTTAAAAATTCTTTTTAAATAAAAAAAACATTTGTGTATCAAAACTCCATTTTTTTAAAAAATGAATTCCTAAAATTAAAATTGCAGATATCATAAAGAAAATTTTTTATTTCAAAATAAACATGGAAAATAATAAAGGAAACTTCAAATTATTTTGTTATATTCAGATTAGAAAAATAATTTCAAGCCATATAGGTTAGAAAAACATTCTTTTCATATATTTTTTCGGAAAAGTCACAAATTACCTCATTCCAAAAATGATAAAAAGAGTCCTCTGAAACTATTTTTTAAAAAATTCAAACACAGTAAAAAATACATTAAGAAATAATTGGAGAATATTAATATTATTTTTGAAAAGAGTTTTCTAAAATATGGTCATAGAAGAAAATAAGAGTTTTAGGGGAAACTTCTAAAAAATAAATTTTAAAATAAGGACCATTTCTTCGAGTCTGTTTGATCATGTACATTATTTATCTTCTGAATAATAAATATAGAATAATTTATAATTTATTGATAACCTTTTTCAAGTTTATTATTCCTTTTATATCACTTAATACCATGTTATATACAATTACTAAATCATTTATGTTTACGTCAGATGTTTTGGTGATATTTTGTATTTAAGTTAAAAATGACTTTGGTATGTTGACTGGTAAAAGAGATTATTATTACATAATTACCAAAAATAATAATCATGACATAACTATCTTTTTTATACATCAATTATACATTTAAATTCATCCATTAAACAAGGTTATAAAAAATGAACAATGTTACAATCATGGAGATAGTAGGTCATACGTGTGCATAAGTAAAGTTTCAATTTTCAATGATCACTACAAAAATACAGTAGTTTTATTTTATATTTATATAATTATAATAATATAATAAATATAATATTAATCCTTTAAATATAGTTATATATATCATCCATGTTATGTGGTGATAAAAACAAATCACATCACTTTGTGGAGGTGGTAGTCCACACATATGCATGAACAACCTTATCATTTTTCAGTTCATGGAAATTTAAGAATGAAAATGATAAAATATATTTTAATAATGATAAATATTTAATTAATTTAAAACAAAAAAAATTAATTCCATCATTATAACCAGTATTTAGAGATAGTGATGGGAAATTAATTACATCGGTTCATGATGGGGTAGTCCGTCGTACAAAAAATGAAAATTTCGATTACCATTTGATGGAAGAGGAGATGGATATAAGTTATGATATTAACAAAATAATGCATAATTATATTTATGATACCTATTTTATTATTATATCACAATTTAAGAATATTTTATAGAGGATTTTTTTAATGAAACTCAAACTTGCAACTAAAAACTACATCTCTTCTTTGGAAAATCTCTATTTTTTAACACCTTAAGATATATAATATTGGTATTATATCTTAAAAAATAAATCTGTAATGACATTAATGATTATAATAAGGTATTTGGGAATGTATTGTCTTGAAAAAATGAGCGTTTAAGCATTATGTATTGAGATTAAGAGGAGGCCTTTTCTAAGAGAAGAGAGGGGTACTCATGGAATTTTTGAAAGTATTAAATTAATATAAATTAATTTTCAATTCCAAATGGATAAAAAGTGATTTATTTCTATTATAATATGCTTATGTGTATAAATAACCACATAAAATAAAAATTTTACAAGTTTGGACTATTTTTATACCATTATATTTCGGTTTTAATCCTTACCTAACACTTTTAACACTTACCGTGATAATATGGATATTTACAATTTAATGGTTAATATAGTTATGAAAAAATGAAAAAAGACCCATAAAAAGACCTTTTTTGATATTTTAAACTTTATAATAACAAATTGGATGAACGTAATATTTTTTGAAATTTTATATCATTTTAAAAAATATTACTTACTATAAAATATCCATAATATAATTTTTAGAACTATTCATTATGTGGACTGTAATAATATCAAGATAACAATAAGGATTAATTTTTTTAGGTTCATCTATAAAATTATTATATTAAATTAATTATCTTAAAGTAGATTAAATATATTATTTTTTTAATATCAATGAATTTATATTTCTATTAATTGAATTATCACTCTATCAGTGTTTTGTTAGAATTTAAGGAAATTATTTATTCACTAAAAAATAAAAATAAAGTAACATGACTAAGATAACTATTTTATGTTTAAAAATAATATTTACAGTTGAATATATCTTCTAAATTACCCCATATTAAAAATATTACACTTATTTAAAATAAGAGTGTGACATGTTTGACTTTTCTTTAAGTAAAATATTATAAAGGTTATAATGTCCTCTAAGTAGACCCAAAATTTAATAAATTATACACTTTTATGATTATGGTTGATATATACTCATAAAATAATATTTAGGTAAGTTTTTTGGGCTATTTAATTGTTCTTATCATTTTATTTGTATCCAAAGTTACCTGATTTACTCTTTACCATGGTAATAAAATTACTATGTTTAGTATTCATATTTAAGAAAAACAAAAGTGACTTATTTGATAATTTTTTATAAAATTAATCAAAATATTTAATCAATTTTAAAAAATTCATAACCTATAAATTTCATAATTTAATTTAAAATTAAACTGAAAAATGTAAGGAAAAACAGTTTTTAAAAAAATGTCATTTTTGAATATAAAATATTTTTATACTAAATTTAAGTATAAAATACATTTAATTTTTTTTATTATTTTAAATAAAAATTAACTAACTAAAATTTAAATCAAATCCAAAACAAAATTTTACCTTCTAAATACTTTAAAATAAAATAATTTTTTAAATAAAAAAACATATTTCTCTATTCCTTAAAAAATCAATATTTTCATAAAATTATTAAAAATTAATCCTAATATAATTTAGATAGGATTTATTTAAAAATAAAATTAATTTTATAAAATTAAAATTATATAATTTGAAAACTAATCATTTAATTAAAATATTATAATAAATGAGTTTGATACAAGATTTGATTTTTGATTTTAATAATTAATTAGTAAAATTTTAATGAATATAACTTCATATTTTAGGAATAAAAATATATTAAAATGATTTATTATATAATTAATTGGGTTGTTACATTCTCACCCCTTTGTAAAATTCATCCTCATAATTTTTAACTCAGTCTACGTAACTAGGGTTTGACTTTTCAAAATACCTTTGTTGAAATCTAAAATCAAAGAATGGGTAAAAAATGACACTTGAAAAGATAGAAAAAGGAAATAAAAAGGTCATCTAGAATAACACATATTAGGTTTCCAAGTAGGAGAACATAAATGGGAAGTGAAAACTTGGGTATATAAGAGAAAAATAACTCCCATTTACCGATGGAGAGTGATAAAGAACATGGTCATGAGAAAGTAAACCATCAAAAAACCATAAATATATTATGGGTTATAATCCCATTGATTCCTTGATAATAAAAATAAATAGAAAATGTTTTTATTTCAAGGTAATTTTCTTAGAGGTAAAGAATTTTATTTCCATTTATACTAATAATATAGGGAAATATACTTTATAGAAAAGTATAATTTCATCTTTTAACCAATTTACACCAAAACCCATTTTTTCTCCAAATAAGGAATATGATTTTTTATGCCTGAAGAACTAGAATATACTTCTTTGGTTGAAAAAATCAAAAAATAAAAACAATATATTCCACATATCTTTAGATATTAAATAAAACCAATATGGTTAGTTCATAATAATATAATTCCCCTAAAATAAGAAAACTTCATATGATGAAAAGTAATTTAATCTAAAAAACTCAATAGTAATACCCAAAGTTAAATTTAGATCACTCAATAAATAAATATCCTTAAAATTTCTAAAACATACTACACAATAATAAGGAACCCAAAAATTAGAAGGATTTGATCACATTGTCTTCCAAGATAAATTTATTACTTATCTCCAAATAATATCAATCACTCCTAAAGTCTAATACAAAAATGTAATTTCCCTAATAACATAATCTTAAAATTTTGATAATCATTTATATAAAAAATCTGAATCATTATAAAGCCTAGTAAAACCACATATTATTCCAAAAGATAATTCATCCTTTATTTCTCAAATAAAATCCCATAATATTTTATTTAACTTAATGCTATAATGTTCCAAAAAATTATAGTGATATTATTTAGAAATAAAATTAATCACTTTATGACCAAATAATTTTCCAACCACAGTGGTTATCTATGATAGAAAATATATATTCACAGAAACATCATTAGTCACCATTAAAATTCATAACATAAAGCCTCAAAAGTGTTTTCTAAGCTATTAAACTTATGATCAGCCTTAAAACTATAAACCCATGATGGTATCCCTAAGTCTTTAGATAACCTCACATGAAGAAATACTAATATGAAAAGCTATATAAACCCTCCTATGACACCAACAATAAGTATCCGACCTTTAACATTTCAAATTATAATTTCTTTGAACTAGAATTCATTTTCTTAAAATTATGAGGATATTTTCGATTTAGATATATATATAATTAGGTCATAACAAATCATATAAATAAATAAAGAAACCTCTACTCAAGATCAATTTTTTCACAACATGATACCTTTTTGAAAAATATTATTTCTTTTTGTGAGAATTCTTCATGATATTAAATTGAATTATTCCTTTACATTAACCATCCTTTAACCCTGTGAAAATCATTTAAAAACATGTTATGAGCCAAAAAGATCAATAAGGGACATAAAAAAGAGGAAATCTATTTGTCTAGTTAAAAACATAAAATACCATGTAATGTTTACCTTTATCTTCAAAGTTCCTTGAGTTTATTAAATAAAACATTTTCACATAAAAAAGACACACACATTATTCTCAAACAAAACCTTTTAAACCCATATCATGTAAATAAAATCCCTTTTTGGAAACATAGAGCATAACATTAATAAAACTCGTACAATTGGAATAACCGGATGACCAACTTCTAATTAAATTATCCAGAAAAAAATCATTAGTAAATTCATTGGATAACTATAATGCGTCTCACCCTTCATATAAGATATATTGTAATAACCCATTTTTCATAAACTATAATGGGGATCAACCCTTAGTATAAGTTGTATCAGTCTCACCCATGAGACGCAATGGGGTTCAACCTATCATATAAGCTATATTAGGCTCATTTTTTCCTATAATTCTAAAGTACCATATCATAAATAAATTTTCTTTCTTGCATCTTATCATCATAAACCTCTTTTTTTAATTTTTTTCAAATAAAAAACATTTGGATATCAAAATAACATTTAGTTATAAAAATATATTTTTAAAATTGAAAAATTTCCAAATCATAAATAAAACATTTTAATAAGAATATCCATGACAAATTAGAAAGGAAAATTCAAATAACTAAGGTTTTATGATGGTGGAAAAATCTTCTCATGTCATATAAGTTAAAAAAACATTCCTTCTATATTTTTTTTTTCAGAAAAGTCACAAAGTAACTCATTTGGAAAATGATAAAAAAAATTCCTTTCAAATCATTTTGTAAAAATTAAAACATAGTAAAAATAAATTTTAAAAAATAATATTATAATATTAAAAAAAATTATTTTTTTATAAAACAAAAAAATGGAATAAAATGAGAGTTCTAAAGGAAACTTAAAAAGATAATTTTTAAAAGAAGGTCCCTTTCCTCGAGTCCAATTCATAACATATAATATTTATTTTCCTGAATAATAAAAATATGTTAATTTAAAATTTATTAAGAAATTTTTTCAATATTTTTATTATTTTCATACCACTTATTATCATGTTATATACAATTACTTAATCAGTTCAGTTCACATCAGATGTTTTCATGATATTCAATACAAAAGATCAAAATGACATTGTTATGTTGACTAAGGTCAAAGTGGTCATTATTAAATAATATATAGAATAATAATCATGAAAATATTATCATTTTTAGGAATAAATTATACTTTTAAATCCAATAATTAATTATTGTTATGAAAAATTAACTACGTTACAATCATAGAGAAGGTATGTTGTACGTACGCATTAGTAAAATTACCATTTTCAACAATCATTATGGAATAAACATATGTTTATCTTAAATTTAAATAATTAATATAATATCTTAAATATAATATTACTTCTTCAAATATACTTATATATATCATCCATGAGATGTGGTGATAAAAAAATGAATCACATCACTTTGTGAAGGTAGTAGTCCACATGTATGCTCGAACAACGTTATAATTTTTCAGTGCATATATAAGTAAGAAAATAGATGATATATTATATTTTCATAATGATAAATATGTTATTAATATAACATAAAAACATTAATTCCATAATTATAACCATTATTGAGTTATGTTGGTGGAAAACAAAATATATCGATTCACGATGTGTTAGTTCGACGTATACATGAACGATGGTTTCGTTTCCCATTTGATGGAAGGAGAGAAATATATAGTTTAAGATATTAACATAAGGAAATATAATTACATGTTTGATATTTATGTTTTTATTATATTTTGTTTGAATAATATTTTAAGGAAGTGGATTAAGAAATGAAACTCAAATATGTAGATAAAAACTATACCTCTTCTTCGGAAAACCTCCCATGACTAAGACATTAAGACATAAAAGATTTGTATTGAACATAAAAATACCTCTTGAATTATATTGTAGATTATATTAATGTATTTAGGTAGGTAATTTCTAAACCAAATGTGTTTTTAAGTTTGAAGGATTGAGAACAAGAGGTCCCCATTTATAAGAGAAGGGATGTGCACTCTTCGAATTTCATATAATATTAAATTAATTAAAATTAATTTTCAATTAAAAATAGATAAAAAGTGATTTATTTATAATATAGGATGATTGTGGTTATAAATACCCACATAGAATAAAAATATTACAATTTTTAACTATATTTATACCCCTATAATTTTGTTTAACCCTTATTTAACCTCTTTAACTCTTATTATGACAACATGGTGTTTTACTCATTTAGGGTTAATATAGTTACTATAAAATGAAAAATGAAAAATAAATGGACCATGGATGATATTTTAAAATTTATCCTAACCACTTGGATAAATTTAATATATATTTTTTTTGAATTTTATATCATTTAATAAGATATTATTTACTTTATAATATCCATAATGTCATTTTTTGAATTATTAATTACATTGAATTTAAGAATATCATGATAATGCAAAGAATTAGAAAAAATCTTATTTTAATAAATATATAAAATTTTATGTTCATATATATATTTTTATTACATTGATTATCTCAAAGAATATTAATTTTAAATATTGTAAATATCATTTGTTTGATTTCTCCATTAATTGAATAATTACAACGTTAGCGTTGTGAAATCATTTAAGGTAATTAATTATTCACTAAAAAATAAAAATAAATGACCATGATGAATATAAATAATTAAAATTTAAAATACTATTTATAGTAGAACATATTCTTTGGATAAACCCATATTAAAAATATTATACTTATTAAAAATAAGAGTTTGACATTTATTTAAATAAAATACTATAAAGGTCATAATCTCATCCATGTGAACCCAAAAGGTAATAATTTTGACCTTTTGATAATTATGGCTGATATATACCAATAAAATAAGATTTAGGTAATTTTTTGGGTAATTAAATTATTCTTATCATTTTATTTGTAACCCAAGTTACCCGATTTACCCTTTAACGTGGTAATAAAATCACTAAGTTTACTATTCATACTGAAAAAAGTATCTATTTACTAATTTTGGTTCAAATTATTCTGAATATTTAACCCACTTTTAAAAATTCAAAACCCATAATTTACAGAATTTAATTTTAAAATCAAACTGGGAAAATATAACAAAAATTAGTTTTTCAAAAAAATTACATTTTTGAATATAAAATGTTTTTATTCTAAATTCAAGTATAAAATCAATTTTTAAAATATAAGTAGACTATTTTAATTCATAATTAAGTAATTAAAATTTAAAAATTATCCAAAATATAGTTTTATATTATAAATAATTTGAAATAGAATATAATTTTCAATAAAAATTAGTATTATTCAATATTCTTTGCAAATTAAATATTTTCAAAAAATTATCCAAAATTCATCCTAAGATAATTTTAACACGAATAATTTGAAATTGAAATTAATTTTTTGATATTAAAATTATTTAATTTTAAAATTAATGTTTTGAATTAAATCTTATAGAAAATGAGTTTAATATATAAATTTACTTTTTGATTTAAGGAATTAGTTAATATATTTGTAATAAATATAAATACATAATTCGGGAATAATAAAAAATATAAAAAATATTTATTATATCATTATTTTGGTTGTTAAATTCAACACCCTTTTGAAAATTTCTTCCTCATAATTTTGAACTTGGGCTCGGTAACTAGGTTTTGACTTTTGAAATACCTTTTTTGAAATTCCACTTCATAAAAAGTGTAAAAAAAATCCACTTAAGAAGAGATAAAAGAGATGTAAAAAGGTCATATGAAATAACACATAGTAGGTTTCCAAGTAGGATAACATAAGTTGTAAGGGAAAATAGGGATATGGAAGGGAAAAATAACTACCATGTATTAATGGAGAGCAATAGAGAATATGGTCATGAGAAAGTGAACCATTACAAATCCTTAAATATGTGATGTGTTAAAAGGCCATTGATTACTCAGTATGAAAAATAAGCATATAACATTTTTTTCAATATCTTTTTCCTACAGTTTATGAATTTCATTTGCATATATACTAAGAACAAAGGGAAACATATTTACATGAAATGTATAACTTCATACTTTAATCAATTCCCACCAGAAAATCATCTTTTTCTCCAAATGATAAGTATGATTTTTTGATTCCTAAAGAACTAGAATAAACTTATATGAATAAAAAAATGTAAAAAATTAAAAAAATTATTCTTCCTATAATTGTACATTAAACAAAACTAATATTGTTAGTACTAAATAAGATAATCCACCCAAATTAATAAACCTTCATGTTATGAAAATAAATTTAATCTCAAAAATTCAATAGTAATACTCAAAGTTAAACTTAGAGCATTTAGTAACTAAATATCCTTAAAAGTCCTAAAACCTTACAGATTAATATTGAAACCCAAAAATATGAAGTATTTTATCACATAGTCTTCCAAGATAAATTTAATATTTATCGCCAAACAATATAAATCACTCTTAAAGTATCATACCAAAATTTAATTTCCCTAATAATATAGTCTCTGAGATACGCTAATTATTTCTATAAATAACCTTTATCATTTAAAATACATAATAAAATCATGTATACTTCCAAAATATAATTCATATTTTATTTCTCAAATAAAATCCCATTATATTATATTTACCTTAATCCTATAATTTTCCAAAAAATTATAGTGATATTATTCTGAAATAACATTAATCACATAATCACCAAATCATTTTCCCATTAAAATGGTTATCTATAAAATAAAATATATGTTCCTAAAAATATCATCAGTAACCATAAAATTTCATAACATAAAACATCAAGAGGGGTTTCTAATTAAGAAATTTAACTTATGATAAAACTTAAAATTATAAATCAATGATGGTATCCATAACTCATAAGATAACCTCACATGAAGAAATCATAATATCCTAAGTTATCTAAACACTAATATGACACAAAATATAATGAGATGACCTTAATTATTACCTATTATAGTTTCTTTGAACTAGAATTAAGTTTATTATATCTACAAGGATATTTTTGTTTTAGAGTTATATATAATTAGGTCACAACAACTCCTATATTACAAAGTAGACACTTCTACTCAATATCCATTTTTTCACAATATAAAACTTTAAAAAAATTATTATTTATTTTCATGAAAAATAATCATGACATTCGTTTGAATTCTTCATTTCCCTTACCCATCCTTAAGTCCTGTGAAAAAAATGGGATAAGGACAAGAATCTTAGTAGGGGACATAAAATTAAGTAATCTGTTAGTCTAGTAAAAAATACGAAAACCCATGTAATTTTTAACTCCATCTTAAATTTTTTTGGGCGTATGAAATCAAAAAATTCCACATGAAAAACACACAGACTTTTTTATCAAATAAAACCTTTAAACCCCATATAAAGGAAATAAAAACCATTTTGGAAACTTCTAAAATAACATTCATAATACACTTTTAAAACCCTTACAATTAGATTAACCATACGACTGAACTCCAATAATTTTTTTCCAAATAACATAACCATTTCCCAATGAATTGGATAGATATAATGGATATCATCCTTTGTATAATCAGTATTGGACTCACCCATTATTTATAAGCTATAATGGGGCTGAACACTTCATACAAGCTATATCAGGATTACTTGTGAGATTTAATATGGCTCAACCTATCGTATAAGATATATCAAGATCACCCATTTTACATATAATTATAAAGTACCATATCATGAATTAAAAATTTTATTCTTTCATATTTTCATTATAAAACCAATTTTTTAAATTATTTTGAAATAAAAAAGAATTTTGAAATCAAAATACTATTTTATTTTAAAAATAAAATTTTAAATCGAAAACTGTACACATCATAAAGAAAAGAATTTCATTAAAAGTAACAATGGAAAATTATAAATGAAAATTAAATACATTAAGTTTTCATGATAGTATAAAAATATTCTCATGCCGTATAAGTTAAAACGAATGCTCTTTTAGTATTGTTGTCCGAAAAGTTACAATGTTCCCCTTTAGGAAAATGAAAAAATATTCCATTCAAATCATTTTTTAAAAATTAAAAAATATTAAAAATTTCTTGAAAAAAGCATAAGATAAGAGTTAAAAAATTGAATACATTTTTATAAAAGAAGGACATGGAAGAAAAAGTGGGGTTTATAGGAAACATTAAGAAGATAATTGTTAAAATAAAGTCCCTTACTACGAGTCCTATTTTTCATGTATGTTGTTTATATTATAGAATAATAAATATAAGTTAATTTATAATTGATTATTATCTATTTTAATGTTTATTTTTCCTTTTATATCACTTATTACCATGTTATATAAAATTAATAAATCATTTAAGTTTACATTGGATGTTTTGATGATATTTAGTAATTAAGTTGCAAATGAATTTTCTATGTTGAATACGGTCAAATAGGTCATTATTACATCATCTTTATAATAACAATCATGAAATAATTGAGATTTTTTAAGCCAATTATACTTTTAAACCAACCATTAAATATAGTCATGAAAAATGAACTACATTTCAATCATGGAGACAGTAGGTCGTACGTACGCATGAGTAACATTTCCATTTTTCAGAGACCATTATAGAAAGAAGTTAAGTATTATTTTATATTAAAATAATTTTCATAATACCATAAATATAGTATTTATTATTTAAATATACTTATATATATAATCCCTGTGATGTGGTGATGAAAAATGAATAACATCTCTCTATGGAGTTGGTAGTCCACACGTACACACAAAGAAAATTATTATTTTTTAGTTCATTAAAAGTTAATATAATAAATGATATGTTATCTTATAATAATTATAAAAATTTCATTAATATTATATATAAAAATAAATTCCACAATTATAACTAGTCGTTAGAGATGGTGATGGAAAACGAATTATATCGGTTCGCGAGGCGGTTCTATTACAAACACAGGAATTGTGGTTTCATTTCCCATTAGTTGAAAGAGGATATGGATATGAACATAATAAAAAACATTTTTATGGACTATATTAGTTTTTTTATTTTATAAATATTGGAGAATATTTGAAGGAGGTTGAAAAAAAGAAACAAAACTCAAACATGTAGATAAAAACTATACCACTTCTTTGGAAAACATTTCTTTCTAAACACCTTAAGACCTATAAGATTGTTTTTATGACTAAAAAAGACCTATATAATGATATTATATATTCTTGGAAATTATTTTATTAGATAATTTCCAAACCAAATAATCTTTGAAGTGTGAATTATTGAGAATAAGAGGTTCTCTTGTATAAGAGAAGGGAGGGGGACTCTTGGAATATCTTAAAATATTTAATTAATAGAAATTATTTTAAATTAAAAATTTAAAAGAGTTATTTATTTAGAATATAAGATTATTATGGGTCTAAATACCCACGTAAAATAAAAATTTGATAGGTTTTGAATATATTTTTAGCCTTAAATTCCATTTTCCCCTTATTTAACCCCTTAAATCTTACTACGACAAAAATGATTTTTACTCTCTTAGGTTCAATATAGTAACAATGAAATGATAAAAGACTCATTAATGTAATATGGTTTATAGTTTAAACTTTATTCTAACCACTTTTCCAAATTTAATAATATTTTTAATTTTATAACATTTATTAAAATATTATTTTCTATAAAATATTTAAAATGTCAATTTTTATAAGTATTCATTACATTATCTTTAATAATATCAATATAAAATTCAAAATTTTAAAAAAAATATTTCAATATATCCCTAAAATGTCCTTTTAATCTCTAAAATTAATTTATTACATTAATTATCTTAATGTATGTTAATTTTAATATTGTTAGTATCATTTTTTAGGATTTTTCCATTAATTGAATAATTACCACATCAGCATTGTGTAAGCATTTAAGATAATTATTTTTTCACTAAAAATTAAAAATAAATTACCATGATGAAGATAAATATTTTATATTTCAAAAAAATATTTATATTATAAAATATCATCTATATAACCTCTTATTAAAAATATTACACTTATTAAAAATAAGTGTGTGACATGTTTTACTTTTTTTAAATAAAATAATCTAAACGTCATAATCCTATACAAGTGTCTCCAAAAGGCCATAAATTCTAAGCATGGATGATTATGGTTAATATATACTCGTATAATTATTTTTAGGTATGTTTTTGGGTCATTTAATGGTTCTTGTCATTTTATTTGTAACATAAGCTACATGATTTACACATTAATCTTATAATAAAATCACCAAGTTTACTATTCATATTTAAAAAAAATAAAACGGTTGTATTTAATAAATATATACCCAATGATTTAAGTTGTAAAATAAATGTTTAAAAATTCAAAACACATAAGTTTCATAATTTCATTTTAAATTAAACTGAAAAAACCCAATGATTTTTTTCTTTAGATAAATGGTCTGTTTAATATAAAATGTTTTTATAATAAATTGTATAATAAAATAGATTTTTAAAAATATAATTGAATTATTTTAGATTAAAATTAACTAATTAAAATTTAAAAATAAGCAAAAACATAATTTTACATTTTAAATATGTTAAAATTAAATATAATTTTCAATAAAAATTAGTATTTTTAACTCTTACTTGAAAAATAAATATTTTCATAAAATTTAAAAAAAAATCCTAAGATAATTTTGATATTATTAATTTTAAAAATAAGTTAATTTTTTCAAGTTAAAATTATATAATTTAATAATTAATTATTTAAATAAAATATTATATGGAATGAGTTTAATAAAACCTTTTCCTTTTTGATTTTCAGAATTACTCAATATATTTATAATGAATATAACTACATAATTTAGGAATAATAATAAATATTAAAATGATTTATTTAATTATTTCATAGGTTTTTACATGATTTGTTACAATAGGTGAATGATTTTTAGTGGGGAGACTCATAGGAATAGGTGATGCATGATTTGGCCATTCATGGTAATGCCCATGGGGGATAGTTAAAGGATGACTAAAATTGGGTTATGTTCCAAGGAATAATGTTTGTCTCATTGGAGATGCATGAGATAGTCCTATGTTATTTTCATATATCACTTATATCCCTGCACCTTAGCATATCTAAGATGTACTAGGCTTGAAGTGGTTGTTTTTCAGCTTGGAATGAAGTAGTCATTGGTAGAGTTTGTGCTACAATTTCTAGTCTTCCTGTAGGTGAAGGAATAATATTGTGTCCCTAATGGTTTTTTTTGAAGCCTTTAGATATCCCCTAGTGTAATTGGGAGTAAATATTGATGGATGTTTCACTGGGCTGCTTTGGGATCAAGGGGTATTTGATTTTATCTGAGCGATCTAAAATTTATTGATTAAGTCAACTCAATTTCAGTTGATCTATGAGTCAAGTACCATAGACATTATAAAGAGATGGTATATGGATGATGTGGTGAGACTTCAAGGACATCCACAGACTATCATTTTGGATTTAAACCCTTAGTTCAATTCAAAAATATAGATGGGATTTCACCACACCTTTGGCTCTTATTTATGCCTTAACACTACTTTCCTTCCTTAGATAGAAAGATTGAGGTAGAAGACCATACAAACATTAGAGGATATACTGTGAACATGCATCTTGGATTTTGGTGGATAATGGGTGTGACAACTACCTTTGGTTTAATTTTCTTATAAAAACCCCTATTGAAGAATTGTATAAGAGGCCATGTTGATCCCAATTGAGATTGACCGAGATTGGAGAAGAAATAGTTCTTAGTCTTGATGTGGTGCATATCATGGAGATGAAAAATTCATATGGTTTATGATAAGATGAAGGTGTATAATGACAAAAAATATTATTATACTGAACATTGGAGAATACCTTTTGATTTTAGGTTCAGGGGATATATTTTCCAGAAGGTTTCCCTTTGGTTTGGGAAAAAGAGGTTTGGACAGGGGAGAAAGCTCCCACCCTAGTATGTTGGACCCTTAGAGGTGTTGGGGAATTTTAGTGAGGTATCTTATAAGTCGGCTATTCTCGTGAAGCTGTATAATGTTCATGATGCCGTCCAGGTGTCCTATCTCCACCAATAACATCACAATGATGCCCACTTCATTGAAGAGGGTGAGTTAGATATTAAGGATAATGTGATATTCATAGAATGAATAATAGAGATTCAGGATAACTTGGAGAAGGTGTTATGGGGGTTTTTATCCCCTTGGTTTGAGTCCTATGGAGAAATAGTTTCCTAGAGGAGATTACTTTGAAGTGTAATTCATAGAAAAAACCTAGTAACTATATTTTTATGTTCCAAAATATTTTGGCTGTTTTTATGTTAGACTTTTGTAATGTTTTTTTTGAGTTCTTGATATTATGTTATATGATCCTGTTGTTATGTATTGAGGTGTGTTTTGATCCTTATTTGAGTTTTTTCTATCATGGGATATTTTAGAGGGTTCTAGTGAACTATTACACTTTTTATAGTATATTATGATTCCTAAGGATAATAATTTATTGATTTGTATCTAATATAATTGTTCAATGTCTTTTTTACAAGTTACTTTGTGATTTTTGGGTGTTGGGTGACTTAAGATGAGTTTGGAGAAGGGATATGAGGACAAAGTGATGAATATGTGACTATAGGTGGTGATTTATACTATGAATAATTGGTTCATATTGTGAATGATGTTTCATTGGGTGGCTTCACAGCTCGAGAGTCCTGATTTCGAGAATTTATTCTTAATTTGGATTCATCGTGTGACATGATGATGAGTTATGTGCATGTTCCTAGTAGAGTTTTTTTTGTATTTTATGGTTTCATGAAGTGGAAGACTTTATTTATGATGTAAAATTCCTCTTAGGACTATTGTATTGTTCACCATGTTTTTTTGAATATGTGAACCACGTAAGGTTTTCAATTAGAACCATCCATTGACACTGTGAATAAGATGATTTCAAGTTTATATAAAAACTTCCACCTCTCGTTAATTTCCCTTATTATACCATCATTTATATAAAATTTTCGGTGATCCATTGGTGTTTTTGGATTCCTTAACAACCTCTAATCTTTAATGTCCATCCTTGGATTTAAGAAATTGGATATTAGTGATTATGGGTGAGTACAACTTCTCTTTATCTCTGGGATCTTCCTTTTTTATTCATAGGGTTTTAAATATACTTTTTATTTTAAGTTATAGTTTTTTAGGATATGATTTTTATGATACATCACTATGTTTTAGATTTATTTGAGGATCCCTTATGTTGTTGTAGCCCTACAGTTCTTCCTCTTTTTCTTTATCTTTGTACAGTGAACAAAAAATCTTCTTTTAAGGTAGGGGATTAAATTTATCTCCATAGTTACATACATATATGAGATTATCAGGATATTAATTTCTTCTATTTGAATGGTATCAAATTTAATAATAAAGATAATAAACCAGACTAGTTAAACTAAAAGGGGATGGTGTGATGCACATGTAGTTTCTGGTTTTCCTTGATACCAATTGTTATTACATTATGATATATGCTTATTATTGAATTATTCCATATAGGGTAGGAATTATTTGATAATACCCTTTAAATAATTAAGTAATTAAATCCTGTAAACAAAAATACTATATTTAATATGATTGTTCAATTCTTGTCATGATTTTTGCGACTTGGTGACTTTAGTTATTTGCTGGTTGGTGAACTTTGTTGTTTGTAGCTTGGTGTGCTTGGTTTTTTCAGCTTGGTGGCCTTGGTTGTTTTTTTCTTGGTGGCCGTAGTTATGATATGAAATTTTGACATAGAGGTTTCTTAGTAAAGGTTTTTTGGTTCCACATGATTCTTTTGGTATTATTTTATTTTATTGATGTTTGTATCTATTTTATTTGCTTTCATTGTGGGTTTTTCAAGTATGTGATTTTTGTTTATTTACCTTTCATTGTGATTAGTTGGTGGGATTTTCTATATATTATTAGTATTTTTAGGGTAATGCCTCCAATATTTGTGTGATAGACCCTTAATTTTAGTTTCCAACCCATGATTTACTGGTGGCAGGACTTGGGGGTTAATCCTTCTCTTCACTACCATCATAGGAGGGGTACCAATGGAGGGGCAGTCGTGTACCATTCCATCATGGTAATAATTATTATTGTTTTATTCAAATTATTTATATTGTGTGATTTGACCCCTTCCTCTCATGATTAAATCCCTAAAAACTTCTGTGGAATTTAAATGAATAAAAAACAATAAAGGGTTTAAAATATGATTAATTACAAAATACTTGATTATAAATTCCTCATGGATTTATTTTCAAGGGAAAAATCCTAATAATTTTTGTGTAAACACTGAATTTATTTTTTTCCTTCAGAAATAGTTTTTTTGGTGATCAAAGAGAAAATTATTTATTTTTAAAAGCATTTTTCCTATTATAAACATATTTGAATTAGATGAAAAATTATAATCAAAAATTGGAAAAGGAATAATAATTAAATAAATTATTCTTTTTATGTCATGTCTTAACATAATCATCATGTACCAAATCTATTCATTGCATGTATCTGATCATTTGGGGATTTCTATAATATTAAAAAAGCACGGTTTTAAAGGAAATTGGATTAAATAATTAAATTATATTATTTTCTCAATGCATGAAGAAAATAATTTCCATACTTAAATTTTATTCTTTTCTTATTCAGTCATAATAGGTAAATTATTTGATAATATAATTCCTAGAATAGTTTGAATATATGGATGAAGCCTCTATGTTCTTTATGAATTTTGTTTTTTGCATTATTTTTTGTAATTACCCTAATGATGTTTGTTCATGGAGTTGATTTTGAACAATTATATTTATGATCAATTAAACAAAGTATTTGATAAATTATTTCTTTGTGAAATAAATAATTGATAGAATATCCATTTTATGTTGAGATTTTTTCTACGGTGTGAAATCCTTCAATCCTTATCTCATACTCATATTCTTTGAAGAACTTGAATAACATATCATTCATGGGTTATAAAGTGTTCCTATTACCATCAACATCTCGAATATATTTCTCCTATTGTTAATTATTGTATTAGATTTTTATTACATGAAGATATGATAGAGGAAACTAAATAATTAATGGGTTCATACATATGGAGACAATGACATAACAAATTTTTGGATGGTTCGATGAACTGTTGAATGAAATTGGTTATCTGATGTTAGATTCCTGAAAAATATCCTAGAGGGGTGTGTATGAGTTTCATAAGAAAATAGACTTAGCTAATAACAGAGGTATGACTGAATATAGAGACAACAAAAGTGGTTGCAATATAATATTTTTTGAAATAAAGACATTGAAATCCTAGAATTTTTAAAACTAAATAATATAAAATCATGTACCACACATCATGTAGTTATCCATTTATGGTATCCATGTTTTAATTAATGACACATGGCATGTACCTCTGAAATTAGTGTTATGAGACTCGTTATGTGACTCTAAACTGGAATACATGACATTTTAAATTGTACATGTCATGTGAAATGAGGTCACATTCCTTGTATGTAGAGACCATGTACTTCATAATGTAACCATATTTATGAGGAGATAGTTAGGTGGACCCACATGACATGTACCTTTATTAAACACATCATGTATATTATATTGGTAAGGTTGGTGTGTATAGGTTGCACATGCAAGATCCCATATATACTTACATGGTAAGTGTTCTATAGAGAAATCATGTACTGATGGCTAGATACTGTATTATTCTAATTTCACACATAATGTATTTTATGTAAGGATAACTTGGAAATCCTTTAATATAGGTCATATTAAATTATCTAACACTTTTATATTCATATTTTACACCCTACTGAACATGAATTGGATGTGGTCTTCACACAAGTTGGACAATGGTAGTACATGATCAACCTTTCTCGAGATACCTACTCATCATGTACCCTACAAGAAACATCACGTACGTGGATATTTCATTTATTCTTAAATATTTTAATCTAGATTGCCGTTATTATACATACAATTAGTTTATTATGATTATATTCTAATCTAGTGGAATAATAGTATGATTTCATTAGTCATTAGAGGGTGCTCACATTGTAGTTTTGATAGTTTGAGGGTCTTACCTTTTTTGGAGAGATTATACGAGGCAGGTGAGATGTTTATAAAAGATATGAAGTAGGTACTCCCCATGTATTAGGGCACGACCATCCATGTTGGGGTTTAGGTACTCCCTTGGAGACATACACATGACTAGGTGAGGCCCCCCATATGAATTTTGATTTCAAGAACTAATCTTTATGGTAGAGTAGGTTCTTCTATCAATGGAGTCAATACTCCCTTATATGTGTGGTTATAGTCTCCCATAAATGCCATGTACACAATTTATCAAAAAAATTATATCTAGATGAGGGATGATCTATTACTATAGTCTAAGAGATTTAACCTAGAAGTTTTGTAAGACTAGTATATCAGGATTCAAGTAATGTATAATATATCAGCATATAGATTCCATTAGGGGTATTAGTGGCCTTTTTTAGCCTATGTGGTTCCCATCCACTTATGACTTTTAGTTAGACTATCAACTTCAGGTATTACAAGATTCATTCTAACATAGGTATCATTGGTTTCTTAGGTTATATGATCATTACTGGAGTTATGATTTTGATATTGGTTTCATACCTTTTCCATGATTTTTTTAACATTAGAGAATATATGGTTCTTTTGGGATAACATCTATTATTAACTAGTCTTGGGATTAAGATGACTTACTATAATACCCTTACTTTGTGTTATTATGAATTCTTATTTGTTATGCTTAAACTAAACCCTACACAAGAATTCATGTCCACATGTGTTATGTCTATATAGATATTTTCTCTAGGGTCTTGATCTGATAAAGAAGGGTTATATGAATAGTTAAGACCATAAAATTTGGATTGTGGTGGAATGGGTTACCAACAATCATTGAGTTTGTTGCATATATATTTGTGGAGGTTGATGAAATGTCTTGGTATACACTTTTTATTCTTTTGAATAGAGAAACCACAACCCTACAAGGATACCTTATATAGTGGATGTTCCCTTGTGGTTATTGTATTTCTCATTAAATTTAAAGAGCATGATGCTCTTCCTAATGGTTCCCTTAATAATAAGCTTTAATAAGGTAGAAATTTATGGTTTATGGTTCTCTCTATGAAATGTGTATATATTACCAATGGTTATAATGTTCATCAATGTGGAATATAGGAATAAGAAACTCGATTTCTACTTACATCTTTTACAAATTATATATTAGGATAGGCTTGGTTTGGTTGATTCTTGTGTAGAGGTGAAGGATGCTTTCATGGATAGTTCTATCTCAAGTCTATCTAGGGCTTAGATCTATAAGAGTGGATTGTGAATGCATGATATTAATATGTATACCCTATGAGGTTGTTTAAAAAACTTATAATTAACATCTTGGATTGTTTCATTTTTAATGAATAAAATGTTTAAAGGTGGGGATGATGTAGTTGTGATGCCCAAAACCCTTGCTCCGAGATTGAAAATTAAATTTTTATTATTTTTAAAGGGTATAAAACACCACATCACACATGGGGGATGAAAATAATGAAGAACAAGGGCATAAAACTTAAAAAAGAACATACAATCATCTGGTAAGGACCCAACCCCATCATAAATTATAATATTCTTGACTGGGATCCCTTTTATAGCCAACACATTGGCTATGAAATTATCTTTCATCCAATTATTAATGACCAGGGTTCCGTGGTTGATAAATCATTTATAGTTTCTAATAATATAATTCAATCTTCAAGGATACTTGTTCTTCCCTTGGAGAAAACCCACAAGCATAGTTGAATCTGATTTGACTTTTGTGACATGAATATTGTGCCTCCCGAAATGCATCATCTCTATAGAAGAGGCCCTAGACTCCTCTTTAATAGAGTTCTATACCCCCAAAAAATAACTAAAACATAGTAGCAGTGAGACATTGTTTTCTCTCACAAGTCTAGAAACCATCATCTTCCTTGAAAAACATGAGTTTTCGACATTAATTATCAGCCATGTGATATGAGACTTCCATTGAATTAAAGTACCTATCTCTCATATCGTGCTATACCAAAAATAATAGGGTTGCGATATTAACCTTATAAATGAAGGATCCTATAAACTACCTTGAATAACGAATCTAATATATTACACCGGATCATTAATATACACCTGGAACAATATAGAAGATATTATAATACTTACTCATGCCCTGTTCTGAGCCTCACAAAGAGTCCGACATGCTGCTAAATTGTTTTTGTCAGCCTTCACCTCCACACCTTGCAATATGAAATTTTGAAAATAACCAAATATAGACTCCTAAATTACGTCACCATCCATATTTATATTCTTGTTGAGATATAAGAACCTCTAGACCTCCTTCGACTAATCAATATTGATGAATAAATGATTTGGTAACCCTTGTTTTGAAAAAACACAATAATTAAATTTGGACACCAAAAAGATACTTTTCCTCTATATGTTCTCATACATAGGGAGAGCCTTGTTTCTCAATATCCAAAAAAATAAATTCATATTTCTCATAATCTTTTTACACTACACTTTTTATGCCTAGAAATCTGTCCCATTTCTATGATGCACTATTTTCCTGAAGTGTATGACATTAATGTTTCATGTAGTTGATTCTAAAAACACATAGCTGTATGGTTCTTCATTGAGGAAAATACTATCATATAAATTTATATATTCATGATTAATAATTAAATAAATTAAATTTATATTCCTAGAGGTCACTTTGAAAGAAAGTCTTGGGAATAGACATCCTAGAAAAAATAACTCATCACCTATATATTTTGGTATCTATAAGTTTATAACTCCAAGGATGATGAATCATCAAGACTTAACATTAAATACCTCTATATGATCGACTAGGCATTGTACGAGGTTAGTAAGATTATTGGAGTGATTTGTCCAATTTTACCAACTTTCACCATACCTATTCATCATGAATTTTTCCCATAACATACCCCCTATGATAATATCACTTGATATTTTAGCAATAATGGAATGAATGGATTCTTAAATTGTATATAAATCAACCCCACATTAATCTATTGGCCTTGAAAAATATTTACATGTTGACCAATGGAACTTTATCATGATTAGAATCCCATAAAAATGTTCATGATCTACTCCATCCTTGATATTTTCCCCTTCGTTTGTTTTATGATAGAGAGTATATGAATTGGTATAGAGGTAAGGACACTATTAATGATGGTAAATTTCACTCCAAAATATATAAATTTGTTTTTCTAGTTTCATATCATCCCTTAAATTAGATTGATAATACTATAAAAAAAGATTTTTTTATTCTTCCATTAGATATCAGATCTCTAAGATAATCTATTAGGACATTATACCTTTGTATGCCAAATTTATCTAAAATGATATTGCCTCACCTCCTTGAAAATTTTCTAGAAATAATAATTATTCTCTTATCTGGATTAATTAATTTCCCACTTAAACTTCTATAAATTTCCATGATTTTATTGAACCTTTTCAATGAATTTTTTCTACTATTAATAAAAAAAAATTTCATTTTCATACATTAATTAGGATATCATACTACTTCTAGAACTTTTTGTGAATGTCTTGATCCTCCCATTCTTTAGACCCCACTTTATGTTTCTTGTTAGTCCTTATTAAGAAAAAATAAATACTAGGAGATAAAGTATCTTCTTTTATCACACCACGAATCAATTTGAAAAAGCCAAATCCCCTTCCCATCATATAGATAGTGAACCATAGAGAATCATAAAATAAAAATCATAAATCACAAAACCATTAATTAAATACAAACAACCTCATGTTCCATAAAATAAATTACCATTAAAATATTTCATAAGATTTTTTTATGTCCACCTTAATCATGAAATTTGAACCAATGGATATTTTATTTAGATGCTACTACATTTCTTTTTCAATTCTGATCGCCCCCTGAATGTTCCTTATTTTCACAAATCCATATTTTTCCTCATATATTAGACTTGGGATAAAACTAATGATCCTTCTGTTGATAAGTTAGGTAAGAATTTTATTTATAAAATTACACAAGTAGGCTGTTATATATTAATTCAAGGATGTAGGACCTTTCACTTTATGGATCAAAACCTCCCTTAAAGTACATATGGCTCTTGTAAGTTCTCCACCTCTAAAAAATCCTAAACTTCCTTCTTTACCCATGTCTTAAAAAAATCATATGAAACAACATAAAAATCACTAGTGGATCTATCCAGACCCGATGCACTATCTTTATTCTTACTAAATACAACTTTTTAATTTTTTCTTCCTCTAGAGGAGAAAAAAAAACTTTATTCTCATGATCTTATATAAAACTAAGAATGAAACTCATGAAATTATCATACTTATAAGTCCTAATAACACTAGCACCCATACAACTATTCTTCCAAGAAAGGAGGTTCTCAAAAATTAAACTAAAAAAACCCATGTATTTCTCATCTGATGTGTATTTTTTTCAGTATATAAGAAACAAATTAATCCATAGTAAGTCTTTTATATCTCCAAGAAATTATCTACATAGGATATTCTATTGGATATATCATGTGTAACACTTTTATTTATAACATAGGGAAATAGAAACATACGAATGGGTGAGATCTAACACTTTGTAAGGGAAATAAATAATTTATTTGTTAAAAAATATAAGTGTGGAATACATAATATGATAGGAGTGAATAATTTAAAAAATTATAGAATCAAATGAAACTGAGAGAATTATATATTTATGAAAATAAATGAAAACATTGATAAAAATAACTACTGATCTCATACTGATGGATGAATAATTTTAGACATAAAAAACCAAAAGTCAAGGTCATGTCTGAGGACATTATACTTATATGAGGAGAGGTATAGACCAAAACCCAAACTGTTTTGTCTCGTGAGACCAATCGATGCATCGATGGTATATATAATTCCATGTCACATCCATCCATTGTTTATGTCCAACGAATTCACCATAAGATTCAATAAAACATTTCATGCCATTCCCTAAGAAACCAGTTTCTTAATTAAAACATGGATATCCATATAATGAAGAATATGAAATGTCAATACATAATCAAATTGTGTTAGAAGTCAATAATCATCAAGAATGTCAGTAGTTTTCCACATGTAAATAAAGGGATAAAATGATTATTACTCATATAGATAAAGAAGTTAGATTTTCAAATAAAACATAGTCAACTTTCCAATAATCATTTGTATTAGAATAATAATACACAGAATTCCAATACTTTTTCCCATGAAAATAAAAGGGATAACATGAACATAACCCATCAGGAGAAACAAAGTGTATTGTTGAAAAATGCACAATTAAATTTCTATTAAACATATGTATTATAATAACAACATATATAATCAAAATACTTTTCTGTATAGCAATATAATAACATTATTTCTAGGTGAACATCATCCAATCTAAACTATTTAAAATCTGATGGTCACGACGTATATAGAAATGCCTATAAAATTACGTCAATAATGGAATAAAATGATCATAATTCATCCGTAGATAAAAGGTGGACGTTTTCTAAATAACATAACCCCAATGTGACAAAGTAAACCTAGACGAATGTAGATATAAATGAAGAACATCCTTGCAAAATAATGATTGAATGAGACCACCAAGAATGGATGAGGATTTTATTGTTTAGTACTATGATTTCATTCCCACAAAGGATAAATATATATCTATAGTTAAATTAAAACCCTATTATGTTAAATAATTTTTAAAATTTAAATCCAAATATAATTGAAAAAATATTTTTTTTAAAAAAATTAACACTAACATAAAAGAAAATGATATAGGTCACTTTGAAAAGTATTTTTTTAAAGGTGAAGTGAAAAATATTTGGAAAAATTTACTTTTAAAAATAATATCTAATAACATAGTTTTTAAAATTTAAAAATTTTTTCAATAGGAAATGTGGATCGAGAAGATAAAATTTTTATTATGAAATAGACAATTTTTAATACTTGAAATTAACTTTATTGAAAATATAAATTATAAAAAAGAGTAATAAAACCTTCATTTAACCAAAGAGGATTATAAATTATATTAAATATTAGTGTGGTAGAACCCATGAATAGAAGAGAAATATTCATGATAAAACATTGTAACACAAAGATGGAGATTTGAGTTACCAATATCTATTATTGAAAAAATATCTCAAGAAGTGAGAAATATTTTTCAAGTGTTTTATGTGGTAATAATTAATATCCCCATAAAATAATGATATATTATCACATAATAAAATAAAATGGAAGAATGTTACAAACTTATAAGTTTAATATAATGATCATAACTCAATAAATAAAAGTTGAGTTATTAAAAATTCTTCCATCTATTGAAACAACTGAATTAATACCCACTTGAATAAGAGAACATGATTTGGATATTAAATCCCATTAAATAAATGGAATATGATAAAAATAAATACATGTATAGTAAATACACTATAAAAATGAAACATAGTTCCCAAAATATATTATGTCTTAAAGAATTAAAATTGAGACCAATAAAAACCTTATGGATTTCACTACTAGAAAACTGGGCTATAACCATGGACCTACAACCATGGTTTTCCAAAACTGTATCTATAGGTATTTACACGAAGGCGATAGCCATAGTTTTATATAAAAACATGGCTATATGGTATATTTTCTAAAGATATATCCACTATTTAGGGAAATTGTGGAAATAGAATTTTTCTGAGAGCTATAGGCATGGTTTGGGTAAAACCATGGATATAGGGTCTTTTTTAATGGATATATCCATGGTTTGGGCATAACCATGGATATTGGGTTTTTTCTAAAGGCTAGAGCCACAGTTTGCATAAAATTGTTGCTATAGGGTCTTTTTCCAAGGGCTATTGCATAGTTTGGGTAAAATCATGGCTACATGATCTTTTTCCAAGAGATATAGCCATAGTTTTTGTAAAACAGTGGCTATCGACCTAATCTAAAGCCATGATTTGATATAAACCATGGTTATATAGTATTTTTTTTATTTCCTATAGCCATAGTTTCTCAAAACCATGGTTATAGGTCTCCCTCACTTATGCGGAAAAAATATTAACATATGAAAAAAGGGTGGGAAGGGTTATCTCCATGGTTTACAAGCTATAACTATAGTTTTTAATAATATATTTACTAATATATATATACCATAAGTCATACAAAATATTGTGGTTATTCTGCTGGTGTGTATAACAGAGGTACAAAGATCAAATCCAGTTGGTAACATATTATTTTGGGCCATAGCCATGGTTTACTTAGGGTATAGCCACAATTTTTCAATGTGGAAATAGCTCTGTTTCTATGGCGGACAACCATGGCCATCGCCCAACTACCATGGTGGGAAATACGAGAGATATTTCCATGGTTTGTAAAATCATTGAAATATAACTATTTCCACAATGGACAACCCTGAATATGACCTTTATCAATATTCACTCCAATATATGCCATAGTTATTTGGAACCATGTCTATAGATTATATCCATGGTTTTGACCCCTATAGCCACTATTTTAGGCTGTGGCTATAGCCAAAACTTGTACTTGTGTTTATAAACATTCAAATCAAAACCCCTTAAAAGGGATGGATTGAAATTTAACATCAAATAACATTATTAAAAGATAATTCAAGATATTATTTCTTAATTAGGTAGTATATACATCATATAAATGAAATTAGGTGTATAATATCCAACATGTATTAAAGAGATGAATTTGAGATGGAAACCCTGAACTTGTATTAGCAATTACTTGACAGTGCTCTAACCTATTATATAATAAAAATAACTAACTTTATCACTTATCTCATGAACTTAATATAAACATAAAACCATTTTTATAATTATTTTATAAACATATATTAAAAAAATATTAACCAATTATTGTTTATTTTCTTTATCGAGTTTTACAAATTTTGGTTCCTTATTTCGTATAAAATTAATGAAGATGGGATAAATTCCCACTAATAGGTTTCATATTCCTTATTCCAAGATACAAAAATATGTAATAATAATTTTTTTCCGAAATATTAATTAGGTCCCATTTTTATTAGCTGAATGAAATGAATATGGCTTGTTAAAATGGCAAACATGATAAACTAGGTTTAGCATATTTAATGATCGAAATGAGATATATTACTGACACATTTCCAAAATAATTAATAAATATTAAATTAATTATTATTACATGATATCATCATTATATAACAATCCTCAATCATTTATGAAATAAACATTATGACATCATTCACATATGTGGTAAAACCAACCAAAATGGTAACATTTTATAATATTTTCATGAGTAAGGGAAGGTATTTAGATTAATATGTTATGAAATATCTAAAATCATAATCATGAAAATTATAATATATCCTTAGTAAATCTATTATTATAACCATATAAAATGGGTGGTGATGACAAACAAAATTCATCATTAATGGAGGCGGTAACACGTATTATGCACGATTAATGATCCCATTTCTCAATGAATGGATAGAATAATGGTATACGAAAAATTACCATTTAAGAATTTTTGTGTGAAATAGAAATAATATTTATTCACCAAATCTATCCTTTATACAAACTTTGATATGTGGTTTTGAACAAATAATAACGTCAATTCATGGATGCGGTAGTCCGCACAAACGTGCAATCAATGTCTTGGTTTATATTAGTGGATGGAATGAAATGAATAATTTTTTTAAATAATATAATGATATATAATTATATTTATGATACTTAATTAATTATATTCATAAGGTTATAAAAGTTGATTATAGTAACACTTAATAAGGAATACTGAGAATAAGTTGATACTCACAAAAGGGACTTAAATTTTCACTAGGAATTCTCCTTTGAAATAAAGGCCTTATGATAACTATTAATGACTTGAGGCTTCTAGAAGTGGTATAGGGTTTGGGAATAAGAGATGTGGAGAGTTTCAAGGGGAATATCAAAGGAATGGTGAATCTTGAAGTGGAGGAAGTGTTGAATTTTTATACAAGAAGAGAAGGGAACTTTTGGAAGCACCCTTAATATCTTCAATAATGTGTTGTTACTATTCTAAGGTCAATAGATCCAAAATGGGAAAAGAAAATGGGAAAGTGAGTTAGGGTCTAAACTCACCTCTACCACTCAGTTTGGATAAAATGTGGAGTTTTTTAAGGATTTTATTTTTTACTTTTATCCTTTTACTCAAATTTACTTTTACATTGGCAATAAATTTGTAACCTAATATAAATGGAAAAAATTAATATTGAACCATTTTACAAATTTCAAAAATTTAATTTCATATTTGAGAATAATTTTATCAAATAAAATTTATATGGGGTTGAAAGGATAATTTTATGGTTAGATCACTTAATGTATACAAATAGTTTTAAGAAAAAAATATCTTTTCAAGTTTAAAATTTATGTGTAAAATGTAGTATTCAAAATTATAAATTCACATGAAATGAATTGGTTTATTATAAAACAAACTAAAGGTAGGAAAATTTCATGTAATGAAAAAACTAAATCTCACCATGAAAATATTTGATTCAAAGAAAAAACTAAAAATAGTTTTTATTAAACTAATATTTATAATTACTTATAAAAATGTATGTAACATAACTATTTTTTACATGTAATGATTTGAAATATATATAATATTTTTATATGATCTAGGTGCTAAGTCCACATGGGATTCTAGGGACTGAAGAGTATCATTGTTATTGTAATAAAAATAATAAAAATATTACATCATGTGTACAGATTTGTTCTGAAATAATTAGCTAAATCCAAAATAGAATATTGGATTAAAAATATATTATCACCATTGAATCTAAAATATGTTATTAACCTATACATGGCATAATCATAATCAACATTGAAAATTATGATAAAGTGCTGTCACATGTGAAAATAATGAAATAAATTATTTTCTTTGTTTTGTTTTAATGCAGAGACCTAGTCCTCTATATATAATATAGGCCATTCAAAATATCTACGGTTAACCACATTACCCAAGGATTGAGAGAGGAGATGCTGAAGGAGAACTTAGAGAATCACAATGGTTAGAGGACCATTTTTTCCAAATAATTTTATGGATCTATCCAACAACCCTGACAAGACATCGTTCTTTATTAATGATTAATCAAAACCCACGACATGATGTAGTTTTATGTGGATTTATCCCCATTTATGAATCACATGATGATCATGAATCAATTGTTATAATAGTTTTATTCTTAGGTTGATCGTGTTATGCTGATATGGGTATATCTTCTTAAAAATATGAATTTGATATTTGTTTTTTTTTTGCATCTTAATTAATCATTCATGCGATAATGGATCAAGGCTAACCTAAAAATTGGATAAGGTTGTCCCCTCATGTCTGGGTTTTTAGGCATTTATCTCTTCGTTCTTCGTACGTTCATTATCAGTATTCGATTTGGTTGGAGGTTTGACAGATACCCTATAAACGATTATTGCACAATTGATCTTTGGCATAACAGATCATTATCATGGGTTCAAGATAGAGATTTATGAAATTGTTTTGATTTGTAGTGATAAAAGTAGATCCAGACCATATTCGGTGATCCCCAATAATGGGATTTGATATCTTGACCAGGAAGTGCGGAAAGAGAGGCATCATGAGTAGACTAAAGGCCAAATTTCGGCCATCGGTGATGGCTCGAACATGGTTGGTCATAGATTTGAGATCTACAGGAATGGTAGATGATAGAATTTATGGAAATAGTGGCATAAAACTACTAAAAAATGCTCTATATACAGTTATGGCCTTTATCAGTGCTAGAAAAAAGTGACAATAAAGGAATCCCTTATCAATGTTAAAAAAATTTATGATAAAGGGTACCTGTTATCGGTGTTAAAAAAGCATTGAAAAAATGTGCACTTTATCAGCGTTTTTTTAGCTCTCATAATGGAAACCTTTATCAACGCTTTATTTTTAGCACTCATAAAGGTCCCAATTGTGTGTATGAGTCCCACATTGAAATACCTCAAGGGAGACCGCTTCTTCATACATCCTACCTTTGCATTCTGATTTCAGAAGCCTACTTCGGGGATGAGATCCTACATATACACCACAAATATATATGGGCAAGTTTATGGGACCATGTCTTCCTTGGCCCTATGCACCACTCGGGTATTGGCCCACCATTATACACCCTACCGGGTCTTATACGACCCAACCCCCCTATCTGATAAAAGGATATTAATGTTCTAATTAAAGAATTACTAATAAATTTAATATATATATATATATATATTATAAATATTAATAAATAGTATATTTTAAATATATAAAATGAATAAATTAAAATAATTATAGAAATAAAATTGAAATTGAGTAAATTAAAAAAATATTAAGTTTTTTATTAATTAAATAAATATTATTAAAAATTAATAAAATTAATATATATATATAAAATATAAATATTAAAAAATATTATATATTAAATATAGATATATAAAATGAATAAATTATAATAATTAACCAAAAAGTAAAAAATGAGTAAATTACAAAATTATTGAAAAATTTATTAGTGAAACGATTATTAATAAAATTTAAAAAATTTAATATATATATATATATATTATAAAAAATTATAATAAATTATATATATTAAATATAAATATACAAAATTAATAAAATGTATTAATTAAAAACATGTTAATTTCTTAATCATTTTTAATGTTTTTATACAAAATTATTCATTAATAGAATTAATATTTTTATTATATAAATATATTGATATATATATATATATATATCAATATAAATATTATTCCCTAAAATATAATTTATATGAGAAAAAAATTCCTATTAAATTAAATAAGTCATATATTTAGTGAAAAAAGGTTTATAATTAAAAAATAATATTAATTGAAAATATTGACTAATTGTATCATGTAATGGAAATTTAAATGAATGTTATTTTATTTTTCAATTTAACATATACCAAATGTGTGTGACATTGATTTCATACATGCATATACGTAATTAATGCGTTTTTATATAAAATATACTCACATAATATTTTTTAAAATTTATTCAATTTTTAATATTCATTTAGAATTATATTTATTAACATAATATATTTAATATATATTATATTTATAATCATTAAACTTTATATTTTTTCATAGTTCTATTTAATATATAATATTTATTACTTTTTTATTTTTTTCGAATTTTTTTATTTTTAATATTTTTATTCATTAATAATATTATTTTTTAAATATTTTTTTAATTTATTCATTTTCAATTTTTCATTATTCGATATGTTTGTAATTTTATCCATTTTCAATATTTGTTTATACATGTTTATTCATTAACATTTAATGTTTTTAATATGGATTTAGTTAATATAATTAACTTGTATTCATTAGCATATATAAATATTCATTTTTTAATTATATATATAATTAATAACAATTATTCTTCTTTAAAAATTTATTTATTTTTATTATTAATTATTTCATTAATAGATGATACGTATTATATAATTTTATTGTTCAATTTAACATATATCAAACTTATATATATATACACACACAATAATATTTATTTAATTAATGAAGTCTTATATAGAAACAAGTACACGTGATATTTATACATGTTTATTCAAATTTTAATATTAAACATTGAATTTAATTTATTAACATAATGTATTTAATATCTTATGTTTTTAATTGGTAAAATTTATTTATTTATTTTTAATATTATTACAGTTAGTATTATTTATTCATTTTTAATATTTCTTTATTTTTTTTTATAATTTAATCATTTTATAATATTTATTTATACATATTTATTTATTATGTTTTAATATTTTAAATATCTATTAATCTTTATTTTATTATATATCAACATTTTTTTAAATAATTAGTGTAATTAATAAAACATATCTAATTTTTCAATATTTTTAAAGTCTATACATCTTTAATTATTCAATTTCACTCATTTTCAACATTCATGCATTTAAGATTATATATTTATTAATAATGTGAAAAATACATTTGGAAATAAATATCTATAAGTAAATATATTTATAAATGTATATTTGATATATTTATCAAATTATATAATTATAATTGTAAATAAATAAATACAATTTTTTTAAAAGTATTTATATAATTATAAATAAATAATTATATATTTAAATAAATATAAAATTATAATAAATATATTTAAATAATAAATGTATTTACTATATATATATATTTATCAAATATACGTATATAATTATATAAATATATAATGATATAAATATATTTATAATTATAAAATGATGATAAATATATTTGAATAAGTAATATATTTACTATATTTATATTTATATTTATTTATTATATATGTAATGATATAAATATATTTATAAATATAAATGAATAATTATAAACATGTTTTCAAATATATTTATAAAATTATATATTTATAATTATAAATAAATAAATATGATTTTTAAAAAATTTATTCATATAATTATATATAAATTATTAGATATTTAATTAATTATACTATAATAATAAATATATTTAAATAATTAATATATTTTAAATAATTAATATATTTAAATAACTAGTATATTTAATAGATTTCTATTCATATTTATATATATTTATTAAATACATATATAATTAGATAATTATATATAAATATATAAATATATTTATAATTATATACAAATATTTTTGAATATATTTGAGTCTGTATTTATTTATAAATATAATTATAAATATTTATTGAAAATCCATCTTTATCAGTACTTGTTGCACTGATAAAGATATATCTTTATCATTGATAAAAAAAGATGATTAAATAAATATTTATCATCGATAATGTTTTATCACAGATAAAATTGGATTTTAGCAGTGCTTCTTTATCACTGATAAAGTTATATATATATATATATATATATATATTTATCAGCGCTAAAAAACGTTGATAAAGAAGTCTTTCATCAGTTTTTAAAATTTTAGCATTGATAAAACCCCTCTTTATCAACGTTTTTTGGTAGGTCTGATAAAAAACTCCCCAATCTATTTAAAAGAATCGTAACTGAATAGGTTTGAATCATGCCTCTCAATCTCTCATGGAAGTCCATTGTTTTCATCACTCCCTCTCAAGTTTCTCTCAGATGAATCAAGCCTCAAATCTAAGGTATGTTTTTTGTTTCTCTCCCTATCTTGTTGTGTGCTTGTTTGGGTTTTGTGGTGTGTGTTAGTGAAGTGTTTTATTTTCTCGGTTTTCTCATGGGTTCTACGATTTCCTTCTCATTCATTTTATCCTCCATCCATTTTCTTCTTTCTCCTCCCTCACCACTTCTCTCTATTATTCGAAACATAGTTGTGTTCAGGTCCACAATTTTTAATGTCTTGACCCATTGCGTGTTTCTATTCTATTTTTGGATATTTATGACTATCAATTATTGGTTTGAATTTATGTTATTTGAATTTATTGTGATTTTATGTGTTATAGATTCTGGGCTTAGGTTTTATTTTAATGGGATAGTTATGGATGTATAATTTTTTAATAATTTATTGATTTTTGTGGTTATTAATTATAAATATGATAAATGATTTTTTGTATAATTCAAGGTATGATTTTGAGTTATGCATTGGAAATATGGTTATGGGTTGATTATTTGGGATCCAATTTCAATGGTATTTATTTCATTAATTATAGTGGTTTTTGTGATTTGGTTTCCTTTGTTATGAAATTGTAGTTCCATGATTTTAGGGTCTTCTCATGATCAATTAGAATTTTAAAATATCTCTATTAGTATTGGTAGGTGGTCTAAACTCACCATATGATTCAAAAACTGAGCCGATAACATGTTTTACCTCTATTTTAAAAATATTTTTATAAAACTAAAATTATATTTTAAAAATATCTATAGATGGTTTCCAATAATATTTTTAAAAAAAGGATTAAAATTATTCAATTGTTCCACAAGATTGTATGCAGAGATCATCACTCTCTCCCGCTTATTTGGGATAAAACTCACTTTACATATTCAACTTTAGTGATCCCCTACAAACCTATATCATAATTTCTAATAAAATTTCTTGAAATTAAAATCTATTACCCCATATTAGATCTTGTAACATTATCCCATACAATTAATGTGTCACTCACTTTCTCTTCACTTATACATGGGATGAAATAGAATATTTGGGTATGTTTCAAAGTCATTATATTTTCTATAAAACCTGTAGGTAAGGGCCTCAACTTGACTTATCACCATAGTTAATTATCATGTAATTATAGTGAACTTCATTTAACCTCAACATAAATCTATAATTAGAGTCACTTATTACCACTTTAAATTCAATAGAATAACATTTAACAAACCAAAATTGACCTATGGAAAAGAGTGATTCAATTGTGATATGGAAGCAGAGTTTAATAGGAAAGAAGAATTAATTTACTATGAAAAACAAAAATAATTTAAGATATTTACCCAAACATCACACTTGAAAAATATAATGGTTTTATGAGAGTTAAAGGGTGGAAATTTTTACAAAAACCTTATTCTAGAAATGGATTATCTTAGGATATGATTTATATTTTTTTCTCATTTAAATATTTAATTATTATTCAAAATATTTTAAACAATTTTTTAGTTAGCACACACATTTACCTTCTAAAACATGTTCACTTAAATTAAATTTTGTTACATATAGTATTAATTATAATCCTTTTAATTATTCTAGAGTTAATAATTATTACATTGTATTTAAAAAATCCTAAAAAATTAAAAACAATAGTCTATTATAAACTTATAACATTGATTTGAATTTATTATTACCATTTCATCCAAAGGACTTCCACTTTAATACTGATTTTTAATGGTTAAAACTATTTTAATCTATATTTTTGTAAATTAGTAGGCTTTTTTATTCTCACAACCATTTTATCTACTGTGTGGAGACACCCTTATTGGTTTCTTACTATTTATTTTTTTTCTCGATTTATACATGGAATCCTTTGTGGATATACAACCTCTATTTTACCAATTTTCACGTACTTAGGGATAATAGTAACTATAATATCACTTGAGTGGGTCATTTATGTTTTTTTATAGAAATGGATTAGTTCCAACATCAAATTATGAGCTACTTGAGGTTATCTATTATCATGTTGGGATCTTCTCTAATTCCTCTTAGTTTTTAACTCAGTGTTAGGTTGTATTTAGTTTGAAATCTATTTTTTAATTCCATTATGCTATGAGTTTCATTTTTTTATTTGTTTTTTCATTTATGTATCGAGTTATGGGAGGTTAAAATTATTTATCTTTCCACATATGGCCTTTTAGTTAATGTTTTATTCTTATAAGGATTGGCCTACAGAAAATTCATTATAAATTTTATATAAATAATTACCATGAAATATGTCTATAGAAAAATGGTTAAATCATTACCTAACTATCATTTGATACCCACAACACTATCAATCAGTTGTTGGGGACCAAGGAGCACTCTTGGGGTAGTAGTGAATGTGAATCAAGTGTTATATGGGTATTGAAGTCATGGATAATACATGAAGATTAATTTTTTACTTCTATGAATATTATTAATATTATGGATTTTGAATCATAATAATTTAATGATAAGGATAACTATATTGAAGTAAAAAATGAGTAAAAATAAAAATATTGATAAAAATAAAATGGTTGACTGAAATTTCTCAATCCTTTAAATCTCTACTAATACTATCAATAAAACACCACCTCACCCACCATATACCAAGTAAATAAATGAATAAACATCAACTCCTCCTACTTGTTGGAATCCCACCTAGAAAGGTTAATGAAAACATCCTAGAATTACCACCTTTTTGTCACAAGAAGCTAAATTCTTTTGAAATTAAGTCCTTAGACCAATGTCTATTTCCTTTTCTTAGAGTAATTGAAGTCTTGATATGAATGTTGAAACTTTAATGGATATCTTAGAATGAGTGTGTGTAATACTATCCAGCTAAGACTTCTCATGGTCACATCAATCACGGAGCCCCTTGTAGGGATTAGACTATTGCATTTTCTTTTTCATAATTAGGAAACAAGTTATGGAATTTAGTTTGGTGCTTCACCAACTGCTATCCAGGGAACATTTATATATAAGGATACAATTTCCATCTTTATCATATTTATCTCTAGAATATTTATTATTGCATTTTGTTTCTTGAGACTCATCCTCCATCTCTTCTGGACACACATCTATATTGCTTTAACTAATTTGAATAATAGTCACCCCATACCGAGTACCAGTGATCATTTGGATGAATTTAGAGGATAAAAACTACCACTAGTGGAGTAATTATTTTCTTACATTCAATTACCCATTTCCTTCAATGATTAGAAAAATTATTTGAAACAATAAAATGATGGGATTCTCTTATTAAAATTATATGTAACTTTATCACTTTATTATGAATATCTTATGTGTATTTATTTATTTATTTGTAAAAAATGAATATTTTCTGAACCTAATTGGAGGGATTTGAATTGAAAATATAAGAATTATGATCAAATAAAAAATGAGTATGAATATAGAGTTAAATATTTCATCAAGTTTTTATTAGAGCATATATATGACCCCTCTCAAATCATTTGTCTGTGTTTATTTAGTTTTTATTCAAGAAAAATTAACTAAGAAGAGATGGAAGAAAATATTAATTTTCATATTATAGAGAATAGATAGAAATTTTGAACTAAAAATGGTGAAAATTTTAATGTTCATACTAATTGGTAGGATACTACTATTTTTAGATCATTTTATATGAATACCAATGTAAATGAGGATAGATATCAAATGAAAGAAATAAATATGGAAATTGTAGATAAACATCATGATTGTAAAAATTTGTTTGAGAAGTTAAATAGCTATGATAAGAGACACTTATATACTATTTGTACTAAATAAACAACATTCTTAGCTATATTTAAGTTATATAATTTGAAATTTGGAATTGGATAGAGGAACACCAGCCTTACAAAACTACTTGGTCTCCTAAATGATATGCTACGTGAAGAAAATGAACTTCCTTATCAAATATATGATGCTAAAATAAGACTATGTTCAATGGGAATGATTTATAAAAAATACACACTTTTACCAATTATTTAATATTTTTTCACAAGGACCATGAATTATACATAAAATTCCATAAGTGTGGAATAGATTGATATAAGAAAGATGAATCAAGCCCTCCCAAAGTTATATGGTACCTTCCTAATATTCAATAGTTTAGAAGTCTATATGGATTTCCTGAAACCAGAAGACAATTAACATGGAATGCAAATACTATAATTTAATATGGGAACCCATGTCTTCAAAGAGATTCTCCTCTGTGAATGAAAATTGATTAAGAGTATACTGAATTGGGAAATGAGTAGGGAAACTTCCATATTTCATTATCTAGAAATGGAATAAATCCTTTTTCTGTACAGAGTACTAGTCATAGTACATGGCCTACCATGTTGGTAAATTATAACTTTCCAACATGTTTATTTGTGAAGTACAAATACATTATGTTTTATTTTCTTATAATTGGACCAAAGATACCAAGTCATGATATCGATCTCTACTTGTATCTATTGATATAATATCTAAAGATGATGTGGGATATACATGTTATAATGTATAATGCTCACAGAAGTGAATAATTCACATTGAGATAAATATTGTATGATATGATGAATGAATATATTTATTATGGAAATTTGTTAGGATATAGAATTAAAGGAATTTTTGGTTATCATATTTGTGAATAATTCACACATTCAGTTTAGTTCTCAAAGACCATGTTTTTAAGATATCAAATTGTTTTACCTTGATGACATAAATACCGATCCTAGATGAATATATTTGATGGGAATACAGAAAAAGGTAAAAAACCATCTCCACTAATGGGTGATTAACTATTCAATAAGGTAAAGGATATTGAAACTATTTTCAGTAAATTATTTTCAACAAATAATAAAAAACCAGGTTGGAAAAAGAGATCAATTTTCTTTGAATAATCGTATTGGAATTGTTTGTACGTGATACATTGTATTGATGTCTTGAATTTAGAAAAAATGAATTTGATAATGTTATTGGAACATTAATGAATGTTATTAGTAAAAAAATATGTCATCAAGCCATGGTTAGACATAATTGATATGGGTATAAGGGAAGAGTTGGAACCAATGAAGGGTAAATAATAGAATTGTAAAGACCCAAACTCCTGTAGCATGAAGCTGATTCCTTACTTTTTTATATTGGTATAAGATATAAGGAATATTATCCCAAAGGACAAAGTAGCTTAATATTATTGGATAATTGGAAACATAAAATAAATTAAAATTACATTTCAAATATAAAATATAAAAAGTATTATCCTTGAGAACACCATTTTCTCCTTAGCACAATCTTTCATTTTCAATCACAAAACACTTCCTGATATCCCGAGGAAAAAGAAAACATATGTAAGGGGTGAGCTCAAATATTTTTCTAGGGTAATTATATAATGGAAACTATTATAAGTAAGTATAAACAATAAGGCAAGGTGAATAACTAAAAAAATTCCATTAAAACATAAACATGAGCATAATATGGCCGAAATAAAAGATGATCAAATAATGGTATATAAATAATCACATGAGAATAAAACTTAACCATTGATATTATATTAGTTAAAAAATCACATTTAATTTTAATAAATACTCTCATAATGAGTTAATTTATAATGTGGGACATCATAAACATATCGTCAAGGCTTCATCAAAGACACCATATATAAATAGGTTAAAACTCGGTCAATTTGTCTTGTGAGACCTACCAATGAATCAAGGGCCTATAGCAGGCCCCAACCAATAGTCACTAAGTCCAATGAATTCCTCGTATAAAAAAGGTGAATCATAATCAGAGTATACATTAATATTGATTCCATCTTATGAAATGTAGATAATTTTCCCAATTAGTAAACATAATCACAAACTATCTAGAGTAATATGGAAAATGGTATTAAGATAGTACATCCCTAGTAAAAATGATCATAAACCATTCAAAAAAATATTTTAGATGGTATAATAATATATCAAACTTAATTAAGTATAATATGTAACATAGGGTGTTAATATAGATAAAAATATTCTAAAAATATCATTGAAAATTTCTCGAGAGAAATATAATTTTTTTTACTTTGAAATCATTTATTTAAAAAGCTACATAATTATAAAAGAAGACATTTTATTTTCATATGACCTTGTAAAAATTAAAAAAAGAGTAATAATGACTTAAAAATAACAATAGAATAGTAAAATTATTTATGAAAATAATTTTTTATAATATGGATAAGGAAGAAATAGAGTGTTTAAAGGGAAATTAAAAAAAGATAATTTTAAAACAAAGTCCCATAAAAATATTGAAGTGAAAATTAATTAAATGAATCAAATATTTGTATCCAATTAAAATAAATATAAAAAGTGTAAAAAAATAATATATTCTAAATTAATTTCACAAACAATCCTAGTACAACATGATCAAGGGAGTAAAATTTTAACCCAAAGATTAGAGATTGGTTTAAGAATTCCCTTACCACTTTGTAAACAGTCGAACCGTATACCCCAATAAATTAATGATAATAAAATAAAACACTAAATAATATGAATATAAATAGATTCATGATATGTTACATCAAAGGGTAGTGTATATACACAACACATAAAAAATAGTGGTGAATAAGGAACATCTCACAGAAATAAAATTAAGATGAGAAAAACCCTTACCACATGTTAAACTTATTTCAAACCTATTTTAAACTCACATTTTAAACATATTATTATCTTATGAAATAATAATATTAGTATTTATGATATAATATATGATTCCATTATAATATTTTATCACTTATTTGTAAATGATATCTTGTTATTACCCTTGTTTCAATGTTAAATAGTTCATTTTCTTATGCATGTTTTCTCTTGTAAGTCATGGTTATCTTGCAAAGGTTATAGATAAAACACCTCCATAATAACATTAATTTTATTAATATATTATTTAATCATTAAATATATTTTTATAACTATTCATAAATGTTGAACTTAGAAAATGAATTACACCACTATATGGAGACTCTAAGTCATACGTACACATGTACAATGCTTTCATTTTTCATAAGATGAATAAAAGCTAGAATATGGTTATTTCATAATCATAATAACATCTAGATATATATATTATATGGGATTTATTATATGACAAGCGAAACAACACATTAAAAGGACGTAAAATAATAAATTAATTTGAATGAGCTGGTAAAAACTATTACCTCTTCTTCAGAGAACTTCCTTTAGATATCTTCTCAAGGGATATAGGGATGGTATTTCTGGAAATAAAGGACCTAAAAAACATGTATATTAATGTTTTGAGGAGAAATTTAAAGAAATTGGTTTAGATAAGAGGCTCAATGTAGTGAAATTAAATGATATAAGAAGTGCCATTTTATAATTGAAGTGTGGCGAACCCTTGAAAATCCTTAAAATATTAAATTATAATACTTTAATTTTCTATAAAAATACAACCAAATTTCTAAAGAATAGAATATAATATGATATAAGGTTGTAATATAACATTCCAAAATATTTTTTTTTCATTTTTTTGGTTTTACTCTAAACCTTATCATTCTGACTGACTCTAGTTAACATAATTTAATTTTAATTATGGTAATAATTTATTTAATAATAAAATATAATAATTTTTACTTATAAAATATCAATTGAACCATAAATAAATAATATAGTACATTTTATACCAATTAATAACAACTTTTTTAAAATATTTTAGTAATATATATTTTGATAAAATATATTTAGTGTCAATTTCGACACTATTCATTACTTTTTCCATAAGGAAAATAAGATAACAAGATAACTTAGAACCAAAATATTTAATACACCCCAAATATTTAATAATCATAAAGAAAATCTGGGAGAACCATAATTAATTCAAATTATATTTATTTTATTATTTTTAATATCATTTATTTGGTTTTTCATTAGTAAAATAATTACTACATCATCATTATATGATTATTAAAGGTGAATATTTCTTCCGTAAAAATTAAAAATAAAATTACATGATATATATAAATATTTTATATTTGAAAATAGTATCTAAAGTCTAAGATATCTTCTAAGTAACACCATAGTTAAAATAATATAGTTATTAAAATATGAATGTGACATTTTGATCTTTACATTAAATAAAATATTATAAATATCATAACCTCATCCAATTGTTTCCCAAATATTCTAAATAATTTTTTATCAAAAAAATAAGTTTTTTATGTTAAATATTTACAATTATATTCATTCAAAACCAACCATTGTCTCCATGTTGGCACATAATATATGTTTGGGACAAATAATGTGACATCTGTGTTTTTATTTAATTTAAAAAATATAAAATTCATTCTCATAGAAAAGTGTCCAATTAGTGAATAAATTTCAAACATTAGGTGTTATGAGTAGAATATAAATCATCTAATAAAATTTGGAAAATTTTAGTGTAATTTTCTAATCCTTATCACTTTTAGCCTAAATTACCAAATTTTCCCTTTACCGTGGTAATAAAAACATTTCTAAAGTTACTAATCATATTGAAAAAAACTAAAAGGAGAATATATAATAAATTTATACATTACGATTCGAAATATAAAATATATTTTGAAATTAAATTCATATTAGTTTCATAAATTAATTTAAAATTAATCCCGTAGACGTGATGAAACAACGAGTTTTTAAAGTAATAAAATGTTTAAAATATTGAAATGTTTTTATATACAGTTTCAATATGAAATTGATTATAATGAATTAAATTGTATTTATTGATTTATAATTTATCAAATATAACATTAGTACCAATTTAAAATATAATTTATCATTATAATATATTGAGATGATAAGTTTGTTTTTAATTAAAATGCAGTATTTTTTACTGTTCATCAAAAAATGAAACTTATTAGAAAATACCAAAAATTCACCTTGATATAAATATGAAATTAAACTTTTAAAAATTAATTTTATTTTTTTTAATATAATTAATTAAATTATCAAAATTTTGTTTTAAAACATGTTCTTCTTTAAAAAGTAGTAAAACAACTTTTAGAAAAATGTAGGCTTTTATGGATAGAATTTGATTTAATATTATCTTATGCCTATAAAAATAATTTGGATGAATGTAAAAACATCTAATTGAATATATTATATATAAATTTCATAAATTTGTTAATACTAACCATTCTTACTAATTTAATGGTTAGGTTATAATGATAAGATATTAACATTTCACTATTTTCCAGATATCCATGAGATTAAATTCAAAAAGAGATGTACCATAAAATATTGGGGTGTCAGATTATCCCATAATTTAATAAATTACATCCTCAAAATTTGAAAATTATCTTAACAAATAAATGGTTTATACTTGATAAATCTTTTTTTGAAATCCCACATCGTATAAAGGGTTTATAAAACTTTCTCTTAAAATGAGGTAAAGAGAAATGTGAAGGCTACCACAAAACTAGGTTTCTGAAATATGAGAAAACTCATGAAAATATGGACATGAAATTGAAATATAAATTTTAGGTTCTGATGGATAGTGATAGAGAATGTGGTCATTAAAAATTTCACCATAAAAAGACCATAAATTTTTGATTGGTTAAAAGACCATTGAATTGTTAGTAAGAAAAGTAAATGGATAATGTTTTTGTTCCAAAATCATTTTTCTAGAGTTGAGGGACTCTTTTACTATATAGATCAGAACTTGATAAAATAAAATTAATCAATATCTTTCCATGCCATAAGTATAATCTAATCCTTTGGTTACACTTAGATCTCTTTTCAATTCATCTCTTACACCATGAAATGAATGTTCAAGATGATTTTTCAAATGTGGATCACTTTTAATGAATCATAAAGTCCTCATATCATTCCTTCCTCTAAATATTTATCAAAACCAAAATGGTTAAAATAGATTTTCCAATATGATAAATCATAATGTAACATAAAAAACAATATAAAATGTTCAACATAATCCATTTCATAATTAGGGACCCTAAGACTAATTCAAAATACATTTTACAAATTCAATGTCGAGAAATTTAAAAGGAAGGTCACTAAATTTCCAAAATCAACTAATTATAAAATTTAAACAAATAATTTAGCTCTTATTTTCATAAACAAAATATATGAATACTTTAATATCCTTTAATCATTAAAAAAAGGATTTCTTGTAATAGTAAAATCTCAGGTTATTGAATGTATTCCTCAATTCCAAATTTCTAATAATTCTAGAATAACATAAACCATTAGATCACTAACCACCTTCATGGTCACAAATACTATCCCATAAACAACTATTAAATATTATCTCAACATAAAAAAAATATTTAAGTCTATATTTCCCATGACATTTGTTTTCAAAAAGATCAACTTACAAAAGAATCACTTCTATTGATTACTAGTGCAATTCATCACATACTTCTAATTAATAAATGAAAAATAACTATATTAAAATCCTTATATATCTCAAGATTCTTATAAATAGAGAATTATTAATAAAATAATCAAATAATATAAATATTGAATCCAAAATTTTTTATATTAATCATTTCTCTTCATCTGAGGTACTAACATGAGATTTACTTTGATCCATTATTCTCTTTTGGGGTATATTCCTTCGATACATTAGAAAATTATTTGAATAGTGTCCCATATCCTTTCATTTGAAACATTATACATCAAAAATATTTTTCATACCCATATAATCATAGGCACGATAGAATTTATCCCCACACTTATCGGAAACCCTTATTATTTTTAAGCAAGTACAATGGTGCTTTTTCTATAATTATCACCTATGGGAAAAGTATAATTTCTCTTCTTTCATTTATCTAACTTTTTCCTAGTTATACTAATGTTCTTGTTCTTCCTTATGATGGAATAATACTTTGAGAATTATTTCATTATCTCATTATCATATGATACCATCTCCTCATATGATGAGAATATTTGGGATACTTTTTTCATTAGAAATATTGGAATAATACATTAAAATATTTAATCCAAATTCCACCTTGGATCATCTTCATTGGTGAGGTTCCCATTTTTTCCTTCATGCACTATTTCTATAAAATGACATACACTACATTATATTATCAAATTTTAAAACTATTGAAACACTTAATGTATAACTAATCTCAAAATCATAATCTTAGTTACCTCAAGAATATTCTCAATGTCAGTTATAAGGTTATATTTCCGTAGTCTATGTTTTCTTAAATCTAATTTCCAAAGTTCTTACTAAGATTTCTCGAATAACTATGGTAAATATCCAAACCCCTGTAGCTTGAAGATAGTGCATTACTTTATTGCATTGTAATAAGATAAAAGGAATCACATCCCAAAGGACTTATGAGTTTATTAGTCTTGGATAACTAGATACATACATGAAATTAAAATTACATTTCAAAACATAAAATACAGAATATATTTTCTTTGAGAATACTATTATCCCCTTAGTATAATCCTGTATAGTCAATCATAATACACTTCCTGGTATAATGGGGAAAACTAAAAATAGGAATGTGGTGTTATCAGATGCTCAGTAAAGGTAATCATATAGAGGAAACTACCATAAATAATAATAAATAATAAGTCAACGTGAATAACTGAAAATACATTCCATTAAAACATTAACTTTACCATAATATGACCGGAATAAAATCTGATCAAATGATTCTCTATAAATAATCACATAAGAATGGTACTTAACTATGGAAATTATACTACTATAATAATCACATGGAATATAAATAACTAATCTCATAATGAGGTAATGAATAATGAGGGGCATCCTAAATATACCACCCAGAATTTTTCTGAGATAACATACATAAATGGGTAAAAACCTGGTCTAGTTTGTCTTATAATACATACCGATTCATCGAGGGGCTATAGTAGGGACTACCCGACACTTACTAAGTCTAATTCATTCTTAATATTAAAGGGGTGAAACATAACCAACATAGACATTCTTATTGAAACAATCATTTGAAATGTAGATATTTTCCCTAATCACTAAACATAATCATAAACTATCTAGATTAATATGGGGAATGGTATCAAGATAGTACATCTTGAGTGAAAATTATTAAAAACCATAAAATAAAACATGGTAGATGATATCATAAGAGATCAAAATTAGTTAAGCATAATATTAAATAGAGGTTTATAAGATAGATGAAAATATTGTAACAAAATCATTGATTTTTTTGAGATAAATACCTTTTTTTTATTTTTAAATCATTTATTTAAATAGTTGAACAATTATAAAAGAAAAAATTTTCTTTTATGATGACCTTGTAAAAAGTAAAATAAGTGTAACAATGAATTAAATAATAATAATATAATAATAAAAATATTTCCAAGATCATGTTTTGGGAACAAGGAAATGGAAGAAAAATGAAATTTAAAGGGAAATTTTTAAAAGAAAGTCCCTTGAAAATAATGAAGTGAGAATTATTCAAATGAATCAACTATGTGTATACAATGTAAATACAAAAGTGATAAAACATAATATATTCAAATTAAATTACAAAAACAAGATTAGTATGACATAATCATGGAAGTATAATTTTATCCCAAATAATAGAAATTGGGTTAAGAATTCCCTTAAAATTTTGGAGAGGACTCACATGCCCTGTAAAATTAATGACCATCAAATGAAACATTGAATACCATTAATATAGATATATTCATGGTATTATACATCAATGGTCATTATACATACACCACAAACAAGAAATTGTGGTGAATAAGAAAAATATCATAGAAATAAAAGTGAGAGGAGAATAACCCTTACTACAGGTTCAAATTCATTCAAAATTTTCTGAACCTTATGTATAATAGTTTTAATCATATTAATATATTATAAAAAAATAATATTAATATCTAGGATATAAAATATTACACCCTTATATCATTTTACCACTCTTTTTTTAATGATATTTCATTACTACCATTATTTCAGGTGTCAAATACTTCATTTTCCTTTGCATGTTTTCTCATGTAAGTCCTAGTTATCTTGCAAAAGGTAAAAGTAAAACTTCTCCAGATTAAAATTAAGGTTATATATATCACATTTAATCATTAAATATATTTTTATAACTACTCTTGACTATTAAACATAGACAACGAATTACACTATTACGTGGAGATAGTAAGTCATACATGCGCACGTGTGGTGATTTCATTTTTCATAAGATAAATAAAAGGTAGAATATAATAGTTTAATAATCATAATAACATATACATATATATATTATACTTTATATATTGTAATATAATGGAAAAACACATCAATATGATGTAAAAGAATAAATGAATTTGAACGAGTTGGAAAAAAGGATTACCTTTTCTTCAATGGACTTATGTTAGATCAATTCTTAAGGGATCTAGAGATAATATTTATAGAAATACAGAACCTAAAGAACTTTGATAAGAATTTTATGAGGAGAAAGGGGTATGAATCTGTAAATATAAGAGGATCAAGGTTGTGATATTAAATTAAGTAAGGAGTGCCCTTTTATAATTGAGGTGAGGGGCACCCTTTGAAACCCACAAAATATTAAATTATAATAAATTTGTATTCTATAAAAATACAACCAATTATTAAAGGATTTTAATATAATATGAGATAAGGTAGTAATATCATCATTTTATAAAGTTTTTAAATGTTTATTTACTTTAAACTTTATAATTTTGATTTAATTTAGTTAATATAATTTAATTATAAATACGGTACAATTTATTTAAAATTAAAATATGGTAAAATTAACTTATAAAATATAAATTGAACCATAAATGAATACTTTATAACATTTCAGACCAATTAATAAAAAATATCTATCTTTAAATAATTTAATAATATATTATTTTGATAAAAAATTATTTGGGTAAATTTTCACACTATTTATTACTTTGGCCTTAAGAAAAACAAGAAAGCAAGATAACATAGAACCAAAATATTTATTACACGCCTAATATTTCATAATAATCCAATTTTGTTTTAGAGAAACTTAATTAATTAAATTATATTTATTTTAATATCTTTAATATCATTAATTTGTTTGTTTCATTAGTAAAATAATTATTGTGTCCTCTTTGTATAATTATTTAAGGTGATTATCTATTCCCAAAAAATTAAAATTAAAATACCATTATGTATATAAATATGTTATATTTTCAAATAAAATCTGTATTAGAAGATAAATTTTTAGTAACACCATACAAAAAATAATATAGTTATTAAAATGTGAATGTGACATTTTTGTCTTTTCCTTAAATAAAATATTATAAATATCATAACCTCAACCAAATGGTTTCCAAAAACTATAAATAAATTTTTATAAATATAGTACATTTCTTATGTTCACAATTGATACTTATATTTGTTAAAAACCAACATTTTTCTCCGTGTTGACACATAATAGATGATTAAGACAAAGAAAGTAAAATTTGTGAATTTTCTTTAATTTAAATAATATAAAAATCATTCTTATAGAAAAGTGTCTAATTAATTAATACGTTTAAAAAATTAGGTGTTAAGGTTTGAATTAAAATCATATAATAAAATTTGGGAAAATTTTAGGATACTTTTATTATCCTTATCATTTTACTTTTAGGCTAAATTACCCAATTTACCCTTTACTATGGTAATATTTTTTTTACCAAAGTTACTATTCATATTGTAAAAATAAAATAAGATTTTTTGATAAATTTTGAATTTATAATTCTAAATATGGAATCAATTTTTCAAAATTAAATTCATAGGGGTTTTATAAATTAATTTAAAATTAATCCCACCTATGGGTTGTAACAAGAAGATTTTAAAGTAAACAAAATGTTCAAAAGATTGAAATGTTTTTATATATAATTTCAATGTGAAATTGATTCCAATGAATTAAAATGTATTTATTGGTGTATAATTTATCTAATACAAATTTAGTACCAATTTAAAATATAATTTTGTATTATATTTTATTTAGATGAAAAGTCAGTTTTCAATTAAAATATAGTATTCTTGTACTATTCATCAACAAATGCAACTTATCAAAAAATACCAAAAATTCACCATGAGATAAATTTGACATTACACTTTTAAAAATAAAGTTTATTTTTTAATATAATTTATAAAGGATATATAAATTATTTTTAAAACAAGTTTTCCATTAAAAGGTGGTAAAACTACCTTTAGAAAAATTTAGTTTTTTAAGCGTAAAACTGGATTTATTATTATATTATAACTATAAAAATAATTTGGATGAATGTAAAAATATCCAATTTAAAATATAACATATAAATTTTATAATTTAGTTAATACTAAAAATTACCACCAATTAAATAGCTAGTATATTACAATCCCATAATAATATTACATTGCTTGTATAATATAAAAGAGATTAAATTTAAAAAGAGACATACCCAAAAATATTGTGGTTTCACATTATCACATGATTCAATATATTTCATTCCCATAATTTGAAACTGAACTTCAAAAATTAATGGTTTATACTTGAGAAATCATTTTTGTAAATCCCACATCGTAAAAAGGGTTTAAAAACATTCTCTTAAAAAGAGGTAAAGAGAAATATAAAGGTCACCATAAAACTAGGATTCCAAAATAAGAGAAAATTCATGAAAATATTTAAAGAGAACAGAAATATAAATTTCAAGTTGTTATGGAGAGTGAAGAGAACATGGTAATTATAAAGTCAACCATCACAAAACTATAAATTTGTGATTAGTTAAAAAAACATTGATTTCGTAGTAAGAAAAGTGATTTGACAACATTTTTATTCCAAAATACTTTTCCTAGAGTTGAGGTATTATTTTACTATATAGATAGGCAATTGATAAAATAAAATTACTTGATTTATTTACATGTCTTAAGAATAATCTCATCAATTGGTTGTATTTAAATCTATTTTCACTTAATCCATTATACCAAGATATGAATGTTCATGATGAATTTTTAAAATGTGAAACACTTTTACTGAATCATAAAGTAATAATGTCATTCCTTACTATAAATATTTTTCAAAACCAAAATGTTTAGCATGGGTTGTCCAATATGATTACTAATTATTTAACCTCAAACAGTAATATCCAATTTTGAACTCAATCCATTCTGTAAGTACTGAAATTAAGACTGATTCAAAATACATTTTCCGAATTCAAAGTCCAAAAAGTTAAAATAAAGGTCACTAAATTTATAAAATAAACTTAACATAAGATTTCTAAAAATAATGAAACTCTTATTATCACATACTAAATATTTTTATACTTTAATCTCCTATGAACCTTTGTGAAAACATGAATGCTTCCAAGATTAAAATATTAGGTTGTTGAATATATTTCTTAAATCTAAAAATCTAATAATTAAAACAAAAAATAAAACATCAGATCACTAATCACTTACATGGTCACCAATACTATCCCATAAAAATATATTCCTTATTATCTCAAAATCAATAACATATTTAGGGCAATCATTCCAAAGTCATGTGTTTTCAGAAGATAAACTTGCAATGAAATCAATTCTCTTGAATACTACTGTTATTCATCATATTCTTCCAATTCCTTAAAGAATAAGTATTTAAGTACATTCCTTATATATCTCATTATTGTTATAATCAGAGAATTATTGATAAAATACTAAAATAACGTAATTATTTAATCTAAACATAGTCATATTAATCATTATTCATTGACTGAGGCAGTATAATAAACTTAAACATGATCTATTATCCTCATTTTGGGTATATTACTTTGATGCTTTAGCCAATATTTTTCATAGTGTCCCATATTCTTTAAATCAAAGAATTATAAATTTACCACAATTTCCATTCCATTAAAATCACATTTATGATTTCCTTTATCTACACACTTGTGTCCAAATCCCATTATTTTCAAGCATGCACCACAATGTTTCTTTCTAAAATTATTACATGTGGGAAAATTAATTTTTCTCTTTTTTACATTATATAACCTTTTCCTCAATGTATTATTTTTCTCATGATTCATTCTAATGCAATAATAATTGGATAATTATTTATTTTTCTTTTTTATCATATGATACTATGTCCTTATATGACGAGAATTTTTGGGAGACATTTTCCTTCAAAATATTGGTATAAGACTATAAAATATGTGATCATCCTTACTCTTTAGATCATGTGCATTGGTGAGGTTCCCATTCCATCCACTAGGTTCCATTTCTAAGTAATGTAGTACACTAAATTATATTATGAAATTTTAAAACTAGTAAAACAATTAAATTATAACTAATCTAAAAATCAAATTCTTGGTTACCTTGAGAATGTTCTCAAAGTCATTTATAGGGTTATATTTCCTTAGTATATGTTTTCCTGAATCTAGTTTCCAATGTTTCTACTAAATTTTATATGATACCAACTATGAACACCCAAACCCTTGTAGCCAAGAGAAAATAACTATCCTTATTAAATTTTAATAGTAAACAAGGAATAACACCCCAAAGAACTGAATAGTTTAGTAGCATTAGATACCAAGATACATACATGAAATTAAAATTAAATTTCAGACATAAAATAAACTTTCTTTGAGAACACCATTATCCCATTAGAAAAATCATGCATAATCAATCATGAAACACTTCCTAAAATCATGGGTAAAAATATAACATAATAAAGGGGTGAGATAAGATTCTTATTAATGTTAATTATACAATGAAAAATATCATAAATAATCATAAGAAATAAGGAAATGTGAATAACTAAAAAAACATGCTATCAAAACATAAACATGAGAATAATATGGCTAGAATAAAAACTGATCAAATAATTCTATATAAATAATCACATGAGAATGATACGTAACCATGGATATTATACTAGTCAAATAATCACATGGAATATCAATAACTAATCTCATAATGATGGGATGGATAATTTGGGACATCATAAATATAATTTCATGTATTCAACTAATACACTATAAAAAATGGGTAAAATATTGGTACCATTTGTCCAATGAGACCAACCAATACATCAAGGGGATATAGAAGGCTCCATCCAACACTTACTAATTACAATGATTTACTCATATAAAAGGCGTGAAAATGATCAATATATACATTCACATTGAATGTAGATTATGAAATGTTGAAAATTACACCAATCAAAAAATATAATCATAAACTATCCTGAGTAATATACGGAATGGTATCCAGATAATGAATCCCTATCCAAATGATCATAATATATTCAATAAAATATGGTATATGGTATCAAAAGAGATAAATATTAGTTTATAATAGGATTCAACAGAGGTAATTTACATTGTTGAAAATATTATAACAAAATCATTGAAATTTTCTAAAGAGGAATACCTTTTTTTACTTTGAAATTATTTGCTTAAAAAGACGTACAATTATAAAATAAAACATTTTCTTTTAACATTAACATGTAAAAAGTTAAAAAAGAGTAAAAATGAATTAAAAAATCATAAGATAATTGTGTAAATATTTATGGAAATAATTTTAGAGAATATGGATAAGGAAGAAAAAGGGATCTTGAATGGAAATTTTAAAAAGATAAATTTTAAAAGAAACTCCCTTACAAATATTGAAGTGAGAATTGATCAATAGAATTAAATATGTGTATCCAATGTAAATCCTCATAAAAAAGAGAAAAAACATAATATATTAAAAATTAATTTCACAAACAAGGTTATTATGAAATAATCAAGGAAGTAGAATTTTAACCCAAAGAATAGAAATTGGGTTAAGAATCCCCTTTCCACTTTGAAAATAGTCAAACTGTATGCCCTTTAAAATTAATGATCATAAAATAAAATATTTAATATCATAAAGATAAATATATTCATTATATGATACATCAATTGTTATTATAAATTCAGTAGACATAACAAATAGTGATGAATAAGGTATATCTCATAGAACTAAAAATGAGATGAAAAACCCTTAAAAAAGGTTCAAAATCCTTTAAAAGTATCCGAACGTTCATATAACAGTTTTAATCAAATTACTATCTTATAAAATAATCATATTAATATTTAGTATATCATATATTATCCCTTTATAAAATTTACCATTCATTTTTCAATGATATTTTATTATTACCCTTATTTCATGTGTTACTTAATTTTCTTATGCACGGTTTATCTTTTAAGTCATAGTTATCTTGCACATGGTATAGATCCGACATTTCCAAAATAAAATTATTTTAATAAATATAATATTGAATCATTAAATACATTTTTATACCTATTACTAAATTTTGACCATAGAAAAAGTTGTACACCACTATGTAGAGATGGTAAGTCATACGTACGCATGTGCAATGCTTTTGTTTTTTGTAAGATGGAAACAAGGTAGAATATGGTTGTTTCATAATCATAATAAAATATATGTATATATATGATAATTTATTTTTTATGTTATATGGGAAAACACATCAATAGGATGTAAAATAAGAAATTAATTTGAATGAGTTTGTAAATATGATTACCTCTTCTTCAGCAAAATTCCTTTAGTTCTCTTCTTAAGGGATCTAGAGATGGTATTTTTGGAAATAAAAGACCTCCAAAACATGGATAAATATGTTATGAGGAAACAATTTTAGAACTAGGTCAAGATAATATGTTCATGGGGTGAAATGAAATGAAAAAAGGAGTTACCTTTTATAATTGATTTGATGTTTTCATCAATTGGGTTAAATCTATCTTGAGCTCTTCCAAAATTTCAATTATTATAAACGAATCCCTTGAAGGCTACTTTGATTGCTTGAGAGGTCTCAGAGAGGGTGAATCTCTATTAATGGTCATTTTTTCAATTATTGTGGATTATCTCAGTAGTTTTCTCTCCATTATGGCTGAAAAGGGTAAGATGAAATCCATTCATGCTATAAGGGGTATTGTTTCTCCTAAGAACCTCTTATATACTGATGACAATATCCTATTCACTCAAGGGGACAAGGGAAATATACAAAACATCAACAGAGATATTTTTCATTATGAGAGGGTTTATGGACATGATATAAGATTGAACATGTCTTTTATCTACTTTGGAAGAAATATTTCTGCTTCTAGGAAAAATGAAATCATCAGAGAGGTGGTCATCCGGGAGAGGGCCCTTCTCTTCACTAATCAGGGAGTGCCTATGTTTTGAGGAAGACTAAAGGAATATATTTCTCTTACATTGTTAGTATTCTTAGAAGGTAAATATCCTCATAGAAGGAAAAATAATTATCCATGGCTGGTTGGGTGTGTCTTGTGAAGTCAATCATCAATTTTAAATTTGTGTACTCTTTCATGGCGTACAAATGGACGGTTTCTCTACTTAAGAGCATCAATGTTTCCATCAGGAACTTCATATAGAGAGGTATAATCATTGAAATATATCTTGAAACAGTTCCATGGAATTTTGTTTGCAATCCTTGTGATAAAAGGGGTCTAGGTATCAAAAACCTTGGGTGCTTTAATGACTCATTGAAGGCTAGGTTTATATAGAGGCTCATCAATGTACTATATAACTCTATTGGATTCCTTAGATCCAGATTCATGGATAGGTTCAAATCTAGAATCTTTAACTTCTTCAATTATTCAATGTGGCCTAATTTTAAGAATATGTTCTCCAAAATTGATGTTGATTCATGGTTTCTAGTCTCTAGGGAGTCTTCCTAAAAAATATGGAAATTTAAATGTTCAAGAAATTACTTGGAAGACCTGGTTTAAGAGGATGACCCAAATCTAGATTTGGATCTATCAATCAAAGAAAAATATGGATTCCTGGAAAATCTCCCAAATCATACTATTTCCATTTTCGATAAGTATATCTTCCCCTCCAAGGGAGATTTATGGGCCTGGGAGATGGCTTCCAATGGAATAATTTCCTCAAATGGGTTATATAAGAATTTTATTAGCAGTAATTATAACTTTAAGTGGTTGGGGAGACTGAACAAGAGTATCTTGAAACCCCATCAGTCCACCTTTGTATGGAGAGTAGCCTATAAGAAAATTCCAACTGATTATTATCTTTAATCTTTAAGAATTTACCTCTTCTCCAGGTGTGTGTTATTCCATAACCACATGGAGGATGTCGATCAACTTTTTATCATCTATGTAGTGACTTAAGCAATGTGGAAAGCAGTATATGATATTTTTGAAATCTATTTTCTACAAGCTAGCTTGATATGTGACCTCATGAGGAGCTGGGATAACCTAAACCAACCACCACAACTTCTGACACTTTTTCAAGATGATGTGCACGAACTCGTGCACTTCATCTAGAATTTCTAAAACAAGGTTGTACATGAGTCTAAGCCTTTCCGCAATGGATCTCCCATGTCTAGAATTCTCACTACTATTCATGATGTGGAAATCCCACTAGGTAAGTACTCTTCCCATTCCATTCATGATCTCTCGGTTCTCAACTGGGTAGGGGTTAAGGGTAATTTCTCCCCTCCCCTTATTATGCTTGATGTTTTTTGGTAGGCCCCATTTTATGGATGGATCAAAATTAATTTAGATTGTGATTTAAGGGGGAATCTAGGCCCTTTGGGATTTGGTGTGGTTTTCAGGGATCATCAGGGTTATGTTCTTGGGTTTCTTTATAGATCATGTGTTAATGCCTCTGCTCTCGAATAAAAAATTCTTGGTGTTATTATGGAAGTATAACAAGCCGATCAGTTGGGATGGAATAATATTTGGCTTTAATGTGATTCTACAACTATTGTTCTTTCCATTTAGACAAGTTTGTTTCACCTTTCATGGAAGCACAACAATCGTTAGACTATATGTTTAGACATTATCTTTTCAAAGGAGCATATTGCTACTCATGCTTATACATAGGAAAATTTGTTGGTAGATGGTAACTCCAATAAAGGAGTGAATGGTACTGTTTATCAATGGGATGACCAAGTGTCGGGTGATATCATTCTTATTCTTAAGAGGGATAAATGTAAATTTCATACTTTCAGACTTGTGTAAGTTTTTTATCAATAAAGAGGTCTTTCTTTTCTGGGAAAGATCTCAACCTGCCATAAAAAAAATTAATTTTAATTATGGTAACAATTTATTTAATATTAAAAGATGCTAATTTTTTCTTATAAAACGTAAATTGGAACATAAATGAATAATTTATTACATTTTAGACCAAAGTATAATAATTTATTTAATTTTTTTAATTTTTAAATAATTTTATAATATATTATTTTGACAACATATCATTATTATAAAATTTTAAACTATGTAGTGCATTTTCTTTAAGGAAAACAAGACACCAAGATAAATTGAAAATAAAAAATTTAATACACCCATAATATGAATAATCATCTACAAGGTTCTTGGATAACCGTAGTTAGTTAAAATTATATTTATTTTAAAATTTTAATTTCATTTATTTGATTGTTTTATTAATTAAATAATTACTACATCATCATTGTATAATTATTTAAGGTAATTATTTCCTTACTAAAATTGAAAAATAAAATACCATGATATAGATAAATCTATTAGACTTTTAAAGAATATATATAGTTAGAGATGTATTCGGAGTAACACCATAGTAAGTATAATATATTTATTAAAATAGGAATGAGATATTTTTTTATTTTCCTTATAAAATATTATTAATATCACAACCTCATCAAAATGGATCCCAAAAATTATAAATAAAATTTTATCAGGACAATATGTTTATTAAGTTCACAATTGACACTTATATTCATTAAAAATTAAAAATTTTCTTCATGTGGGCACACACGAGATGTTTAAAACAAAGAAAGTGACATTTTTTATTTTTCTTTAATTTAAATAATATTAAAGTCATTCTCATGGTTATGTTTCTAATAAATGAATCAATTTTAAAACATAGGTGATAAGGTTCAAATATAAATTATATAATAAAATTTGGGAAACTTTTATGGTAATTTTATAATTTTTATCATTTTTTATCCTAAATCACCCAATTTACCCTTTACCATGGTAATAAAAAAATTACTGAAGTCACTATTCATATTGACCAAAAATAAAAGGAGCATATTTACAAAATTTGGTACTTTTTATTTCTAATATGGAATCCATTTTTCAAAATTAAATTCATAGTGGTTGAAAACCTTAACATTACTACAAAAATCCCCTTTAACAGCGCTGGATTCAACCTTAATCAGTGTTAGAAATGCACTGATAACCGTAGCATGGGTAAAAGTCCATAATTTTTATCAGCCCTAAAAAAGAATCAATAAAGGGTATATTTATCAGCGTAAACAAAAGATATGATAAAATATCCCATTTATTAACACGTTTATTTAGCGCTAATACATAGTACCTTTATCATCACTTTTAAAAGCATTGGTAAATGAATTCTTTTATTAGTGCTTTTATTTGTGCTGAGAAAATTATTATTTCTCATCACTTTAAATGTGCCTATATAGATTGAATTTATTAAAAATTTTATAAGAACCAATAAAGGAGTCTTTTATCAGTTATTATTAAAGAACTGATAAAAGAAATATTTATCAGCACATTTGCTAGAGCTGATAAAGGTGAAAACTATAGCGTGATGTTGTAGCACACTACATCACCAGAAACCAATGCAACGTGTTGCAATATCACACTGCATCAACAAAAGCATAAAAAACAAAGATATGATAAAAATACTAAATTTAAATGAAATAAAATATCTAACACAAATATAAAAAATCACTATTATAGAGTATGTAAGTTGTTTTTTTTTTATTAAAATTAATGTCAATTTTGAATTAAAAAGACGTAATATTAGTCATACTGGCCACACAGTGCATCATATTGAGGTGAGGCTGAATTCTACAAGTCAAAAATTATTCATGGGTAGTTTTACTAAAGTAGCAAAACAATTAGAATTCATTTTCTTGGTTTTGAGTATGTTAGTTGTTTTTTTATTAAAATTAATTTCATTTTTGAATAAAATGACACACTTGGAGTCATACCGGTCACACTATGTGTTATATTGAGGTGTGTCTAATCCATACATGTCAAAATTTTCATTTGGATCATTTTACTAAAGTACCAAAACAATCATAATGTGTTTTCTTGGTTTTGAGTACATGTTTGATTTTTTTACTAAAATTAATATCAATTTTGAATAAGAACGACACAATTGGAGTCATACTAGACACATCATGCATTATATTGAGGCTCAGATGAATTATACATGTCCTAAATAACTCATGTATCACTTTCATAAAGAATCAAAATAATAAGAATGGATTTTCTTGATTTTGAGTATGTCAATTGTTTTTTTGATTAACAATAATGTCACTTTTGAATAAAAAATATGCAGTTGGAGTAATACCAATCACACTGTGCATCAAATAGAAGTAAAATTTATCCTTACATGTCAACAATTATGTATGAATAATTTTCTTAAAGTACCAAAAAAATTCTAATTCATTTTCTTAGTTTTGATTATGTTAGTTGTTTTTTTACTAAAAATAATGTAAATTTTTAATAAAAAAGATGCACTTGGAGTCACACTATGCATCTAATGGAGGCGTGGCTAAATGATACTTGTCCCAAATGACTCATGGATCGTTTTCATAAACTATCAAAACAATCATAATGCGTTTTCTCAATTTTGAGTATGTTAGTTGTTTTTTTGATTAAAAGTAATGTCACTTTTGAATAAAAAAGACGAAGTTGAAGTCATACCAGTCACACCATGTATCAGATAGAGATGAGTCTGATCCTTACACATCACAAATTATGTATGTATATTTTTTATAATGAATGTGTTTTCTTAGTTTTTAGTATTTCAGTATTGTTTTACTAAAATTAATGTCAATTTTGAATAAACAAGACGCACTTGGAGTCACATTGTGCATCATAATAAGGCACATTTGAATGATACACATCCCAAATGACTCATGGATCATTTTAATAAAGTCTAAAAAACATTATAAATGATTGGTTTTGAGTATGTGAGTTGTATTTTTACTAAATAAAAAAGACGCACTTGGATTCATACTAATCACATCATGCATCAGATTGATACGCGACTGAATGATACAGTTCCTAAACGACTCATGGATCATTTAACTAATGTATCAAAACAATAAGAATGAGCTTTCTCAGTTTTGAGTATTTTAGTTGTTTCTTTGATTAATATTAATGTCACTTTTGAATAAAAAAGATGCAGTTAGTGTCATAATAGTAACACCAGGTGTTAGATAGAGGTTAGGATGATCCCTACATGTCACAAATGACATAAGAACCATTTTCCTAAAGTATCAAAATAATATGAATTATTATGCTTGGTTTTGAGTATCATTATTGTTTTTTACTAAAATTAATATCAAATTTGAATAACAAGGCACACTTGGATTCACATAGTGTGTCGAATTGAGGAATGACTAAATGATACATGTCCCAAATGACTCACGGATCATTTTTAAAAAGCATATAAATAATAGGAATGTGTTTGCTTTGTTTTGATTATGTATTTTGTTTTTTTATTACCATTAATGTCACTTTTGAAAAAAAAATATAGTTAGAGTCATATTGGTAACATTATGCATCATATAGAGGTTTGGATGATCCCTACACGTCAAAAATGATGTATAGATTGTTTTCCTACTGTATCAAAATAGTCCAAATGCATTTGATTGGTTTTCAGTATGTTATTTGTTTTTTTACTAAAATTAATGTAACTTCTGAATAAAAAAGACACGTTTGGAGTCATATTGGTCACACCATGAGTCTTATTGAGGTTAGAATGATCCCCACACGTCCCAAATGACGTATGGATCGTTTTACTAATGTACCAAAACAATCCGAATGCGCTTTCTCAGTTTTTTGTATGCCACATGTTTTTTTACTAAAATGTCATTCTAAACTGGAAAGACACATGATGGGTTATATATTAAGTGAAAAGTGTTGTATTCACTTTTAAACAATCATTATAAAACACAGTCATGGTATGATCCTTATTCTACTTCATTGCTAATTTTTATTATTATTTACAAGATAAAACTTCTTATCCTCCTTTGCCTCGGTCTCCACCTCAGTCTTTTCCTCTACCTACTCCCCCACGTCGGTATCAGACTCCGAATCTGCATCCGCCTTCACCTATGCCTCAACCACCACCTATGACTTTTCCTTCACCTCTACGTCTAACTCTTCCTTAGCCTTCACCTGCGCCTCTACCTCTACCTCCGTGTTTACCCAACAATTTAATTTTTTAAAAGTCAGTGCTTCTAAATAAATTGATTTCCTCTAATAATATTCTCCATCATAAAGACATAAAAAATAATATATAAGCATTCTAACACTAATTATTCACATCCCAATATCTTTTGAATGTAAAAAATAATAATATATCACAAACATAGTACGTAATCACCTAAATTTTTTACCAGCATACAGTTTGACATATGATTCCCAATCATCTCTAAACAAATTGATTTCTTCTTTTGAGTATGTCTATGGTTGGTAATCTTGATTGTACAGAGAAAATATAAAAAAATGATAATAAAATATTTTCAATTAAATTGTAATTACCTTCATAAAGTATATGTTGGGGGATGTTGGTCTTTTCATGTTGTATTATTTCTGTCATAAATTTTCAAACATAATATTCAAAATCAATGGCATTATCTTATTTCAGACACCGTATGAACAATGAAAAAAATAAGTAAATTGTTTCAAAAATTTTTGATAGTTAAATATTTCTATATATACCATATTTTCTTCCATTTTTAGTAATCGAAAGGTTTTATCTTGTCAGACTCCAACCTCATTCATTGATTTATCCTATATTTAGTTACCTCCCTATCATAACAAAATTTTTGTTAAAACACAGAATGAATATATAATTCAATTTTTATCTATAAAATGTGGATTTTAGGGTATTAATGATTCAAAATACACATCATGTGTGGTTGGTTGGTTTGAAATCCCTACATTGAATCCAAAAAATAAGTATTCAGGGTGTCTATGTTGACTACTATCAACATCCAGAGCTTCCAAAAATAGAAAATTAAGTAATCCAAAAATTAAAAATATATTTTATGTGATTAGATCATAGTGTTTTCCCCTTTCATTGTAGGCATAAAAAAGAGTCAATCATCTTATTCTTTTTTATTAAACACTTTGAGTAACTCATCTTTTTTCTGCTTAATTTATTACTCATTCAATATAATTTCTATCATAGAAATGATACAGGGATTAATGAATCCAAATCATGCTTTTCATGATCTGCACATTAAATAGTTTTAATATAAATCCCTGTAAAAAATATGAATTGTTATTAACATTAATAAACATATTTAGCTTACCATTTGGATAGATGTATTTTGAAAATGTACCTTATATATGTATTCACAATTAAGACACCAAGCCATTCGTTCTTGAGAATCTCATTTAGTGACATGAGGCCAATTACATCTATAATGAAAGCTCCAAATATTTATTCTTCATATTTAATTTAAGAAATATCAATATTATTCAATGTGGTCTCTTAAATAATTTTTAATGTTAATAAATGTTTCTTATGAACTGGCGGAGATAAGGTACTCTAAGAAGTTCATTTTGTATGGTTAGTAGATTCAATATATTTCTTTGATTCAACCTTTTATTTCTCCATCACTTTATCCATCTGTAATATCATACCTCACTTTAGAAATTTTATCATAAACTGTTACATGTTTTTTATATGAAAAAACATGTTAAAGACAAACCTTATATATCTTTATAATATTAGATGACCATGATATTAATTCTCTAATAGTATCTTAGACAGTTGTAATATCTAGATCATCACGTGGAAAAGGAAACTTAGTAGTCAGCTCATAAGCTACCTCAATCCCCACTCTAGTGTGATCTTTTGGGAGTTTTGGATTGTGAATCTAGTCTATAGGGATATTATATGATGTACCCCTCTTAACACGAAAGTAAGTAGGTGTTAAAATAAAAAAATCAAATACAATTACACCCTACATAATTTTAGTAATATAAAGTTATAGAAATTTGTTTGATTCACATTTAGGAGAAAGAGTAATGAAAAAATTGATTGTCTAGAGTAAGGTTTTTAGGGAATGAATTTCATAAAAGCTAGTGGGATCATTTGGATCATGTTCGAATCTTTGCTCCACCGCCAGTTTTGTTTGATGTCTTCTTATACATTGTTCTTCATAACCAAACTGCAAAATAGTTTCTTGTAGTGTAACACCCTGAGATTTTATGAGATATATTAGTTTTAATTTCTTTCATATCTTATGTTGTACGCTACAACAATATTATCTTGCGTTATTTGCAACACTATATTAGCTTGCAGTATACGCAACACTATAGTTGGATCGTGTTACACACAATTTCAAGTTCATTTGATAGTAGTTATTCTACGCAACATTGAGTGTATATATATATATGTTCAATGTATAAATGAAATATGGTTGGATTCTATTATACACAACAACAAAGGATTCTTTCACTACATGCAACCCTGACTTGGATTGCATTACACGCAATCACGACCTTCCTCGATAGCGTGTGTTGTACGCAAGACCGGGTTTCACTAAACAAAGATATGTTATTAAAATATTATATAAAATAGCCAATATGAATAGTAATACCCACTTTTTGAAATTTTATAAATTTTATCATTCAAAATGGACTTTATTTTTTTATTCATCATAAAGAAATTAGCCTAGGGTAAATTTTTGGTATTTTTCTGAAAACTTTCAATTTTTGATGAATATTGAAAACACTGAGTTATTGGTTAAAACCAAATTTTTATTTAAATAATAATTTATTTTATTTAAATTTATTTTAGGTCAAAATAGATACATAATACCTATATAACTTCAATTTAATTCATTGGAGTCATTTTATAATAATTTTATATATATAAAAATTTTATTGAACTTTTCACCGTCTTTTACCCACCTTGTAGAAGAATTTGCAAATTTACATAAAACATAATTTTACCTCTTCTGTGAGTGGAATTTAAAAAATCCATGAGACACGGTTGATAAATATTAGTAAAATGTGGTTCAATAAGATAAAAATAATTTTTGGCGAATAGTAACTTTTTACTTTTTTTACCATGGTTAAAAGTAAATAGGATAATTATGGGTACAAATGATATTATTATTACCCTAAAACATGTCAAAATTCTATTGGATAAGTGTAATTAGACCAAAAAATACCTTAGGAATAAAATATGAACCTATTTGGTCCACTTGGATTAGATTAGGGCATTTATTATTATTTAATTCAAAGAAGAGTTAAAATAGTTAAAATCAAACTTTAATAACTAAAACATTTCTAATATAGGGTTATACATAAGGTAAATTCGACTATAAATATTAATTACAAATCTATAAATATTTCATATATAATTATATTTTATTTATATTTTTTAGACCTTAAATAATTTAATTTATTTATGACACAATGATGATGTAGTAATTACCTTATTAATGAAATATTAACATAATTGTTATTATAAATACCCAAATAAATGTAATTTGAGACTTTTTATTAATTACAATAAATTTATTGGTTAATATAACATATTAGGGTTGGTTAGATGATTTTTTTTGAAGTAATAATACTTTTATGAATTTAGAGAAAAAAATACCAAATAGTGTCAAAATTGACATAAAAGAGTTTTTAAAATAAATATTATATTATTAATTGATATAATGGTCCTAAAAATATAATTTTCGTACAAAAGAATTATATAATAATATATATGACACTAATAAACCAATTTTGGTTCTATTGGCAGTTTATTGTAATTTTACTAACCATATAGTGAAATAATATAAGAAGACACGGTAAAAGTTAAATTATTTAACTTAGAGTTAAATCTAAATGATATGGTTAAAATGGTAACCTAAACTTGTCTAAAACCTATTGACTGAGTTTATTGCGACCCATCCACACCATAGCCTCGAAATAAGTCACTATAGAGCCATTATAAACCTAATTTGAATTTATTATAAAATAATATTTTAAGTTTTTTCTAAGGTGCCCCTCACCCCTCTTATAAAAGGGAACCTCCTCCCTCTCCTCTTCACAACACTTTGAGCCTTCAAGATTAGCCAAAACCTACCCATTTCTCTTATCCAATTCCCTAGAACCATTATTAAGGTTCTGGTTTTCTAAAAATACCAACTCTAGTCCCTTAAGGGGAAGCTTAAAGGAGCTACGTCGAAGAAGAGATAATCTCTTCTACCGATTCTTTCAAGTTTCTTTCTTCTTCAACTTCCTATTATTTAGTTCATTCATTGTAAAGTAATACAATAATTATAACTAATATACTTATATGATATTGTAAATATTAAACAACCCCACTTCACCTTCTATCCAACCTACGAAAAACAAAATCACCGCGTGTGCGTACGTACGGAATACCGTCTCCACGCTGTGGTGTAATCAGGTTTTCCACCACCACCTTACTTGGATGGGTATAATGGTGTAAAGAATAAATATATCTGGTTATCATGAAATCATACTGATTATGAGATATTATATCATCCACTCCAATTCTATTCATTAATTATGGGAATGATATCATCGCTCATGCGTACGTACAGACTACCGTCTCCACGAACGCGATGAGATTCATTTTCCATGATTAACCATTAAAGTATGATTATAAATATATATAATAAATAATAATGAATTATATTACATAATAATGATACTTTATTTATGTACCTATATGTTTCATTTACTTATTTCCATTCAATTCAATAAGGAAACGAAAACGTCGTTCATGCGTACGTACGACCTACCGTCTCCATGAATGGTGTATTTCATTCCATTTATCTATCTATCATATATATTTATATTCATAATATATATTATATATAAATAATTTTTTACATTATTGAGTTAATTAAATCAGTATATAATTAATAATATCAAGAACAACAAATCAAAACACGTACGATAAATGAAACAATTTTACCCAAAACGCTGCTTTAACATGGAATTTACAAAAGAACAGGTAATATAAAGTCATAAGTGAACCATATATGATATCATAACAATGAATATGATTCTTTAATAAGTCAATGGAATTATTTAAATCATTATAAAGGAGGTTATGATACATACGAATCATATCAGACATAAGTTAAGGGATAACTTTTCCAATCTTTTTTTTATCTGAGATTTTTTATTCGTAACTATTTATTTGGGTTATATTTATCATCCATGTCCCTGTTTTCTAAAAATGGTTTGATGTATGTTTAAATTCCTTCTTACAAATTTCTTACTTTTACTACATGGTATGTATGGAATATTTCTTTTGTTTACCATACGAGGTACTTTTTGAATTTTCTGGCAAAAGTACGAGAATAATGTTTTTTTAACTTATATGACATGACCAAATTTTTACAGTTTCATAAAGCCTTATTTTTATGAATCTTCCTCCACAAAATTTCATGATTATTTTCAACAAAATCCCTTTCTTTTAAAATTTCATGGCATTTTGTGAAAAGATAATTATTTTGAATAAGAAAGGAAATTTTCCTCAAGAATTCATTTCAAGTGTTTTGTCAAAACTATTTTCCATCTAAGATGAAATTATTTAGTATGATTAGGTTTCAAGTATAATGTATCTATTATTTACATGGTTTGATTCTTCTTATGATGAAATTATCTCCATTTGTTTTATATGGATTATGTTATGATGGGATGATGTTTATGAAACACATTTTATTTTTTGGGTTATGATGAATGATTTATATTTATTTTGTCGCACAAGTAAGAATGATTTCATTATGAGATGGGTGAGACCTATATCTCCCTCCAATTAATTGGGTAAAGATTTATATCTCATGATATAAACATGACTGGAATGGAAAGTTAATCCTGTTTAGTGATACAGGACTGGAACGAGGAGTGAACTCGATTCCGAAAGGGACTTTTTCCACTATGATGGTCTTGGAAGAAATGTCATGGATACTATAGAAATCATAACATGTGCTTAATGGTTTTCCACAATTATATGTTTTATTACCATGCTATTTTATCATGATTTATGTTCCATTATGATCTATGCCTTACGTGCTGCCCTGTTTTATGTCATTGCTCAATATTTTGATGTTTAAACATCATGTTCATGTTGTTAAGTTCAAATGTATATGGTTTGTTTTATTTTCTCTATGCTTACCCTTACTGAGCATTTGAGCTCACCCTTTATATGTTTTCTTTTCCCCAGTATATAAAGAAAGGTTTTAGGTAAGAAAACAAAAGGGGAAGATCTTTATAGGAGATGTTGAAGATCTTTCACCATGATTAGAAGATTATGTTCTGAGTTTCGAAAGACACTAAACTATTATGATACATAAGTGTTGGTTTTTGTTATGTATTAAGTATTCTAAAAAATTAATGTAATGTCCATGTACATCAATTTTGGGGTCTCTACAGTTGGTATCAGAGGAAAGGTTGAGTTAACCTTTGGAAACTAGGATGAGAAAACTTTAGTGAGATCCCTAGAGATATTTCTAGGCTATGTCTAGGGATGTCCATAAGGTTAAGTATATGTATAGGTTATATTCTTAGAATTACGGTAACTATCTTAGAATTAATCCTAAGATGTTATATATTTAAGGTACTCCCCCTTTATTATGTTGTTTTCCCTAGCATGGTTTTTTCTTCTCAAACTATTCTTTTTTGGTTTTAGACGATTGTTGGAACCCGAAGGAACCGTGTTGATCAATGTAATGGACAATGAAATGATTGTCCTTCTGAAGAGAACAATGTTATGGGAGATGGAGTGAAAAATATTATTTCTATACATACACAATCTATTAATCATTCTGGACTTCCAAATGACCAGAGAAGGGAACAATATTCTATTGAGTCCTTCATGAGGCAACGTCCACCTTCTTTCAGTGGGTCTTCTAATCCACTTGTTGCTGAACAATGGATCAGTACCATTGAAAATATATTTTCCATACTTCACTGTTCAGAACATGAAAAATTCATTCTGGATGTTTACCATTTATAAGGTGAAGAAGACCGGTGGTGGAATCTAATTATGAATACAAGACCCCAAGATGAAATGGAATCAATAGAATGGGACGAGTTCAATAACATGTTTTTCAATAATTACTTCCATAATATTCTTTGAACAAAGATGTAAAAGGAGTTCCTTGATCTTAAGAAAAAGGATGATGAATCTGTTGGTATATACGAGGTGAATTTTACAAGGCTTGTAAGGTATACATCTTGCTTTATCATCCAACCTGAAAGTAATGTTGATCGATTCTTCAGTGGCTTAAAACCAAGTCTTAGAAGGGAATTTTCTATAATAGACTTTAGTAGCTATGAAGAAATTGTGCGTTGTGCTATAAAGGCAGAACTAGAAGTTGGTGTTACATATCCATCTCATGGTTTTGGCAGAAAACAAAAGATGGAGTTCAAGGAGAAATCTCAGAACAATGGTGAAAAGAAGATTAATGTTTTTTATGCTCAAAGTGTGGAAAGAAGCATGGTGGAGATTTTCTAAAAGGTACTAGAAAATGTTTTATGTGTGGAAAATAAGTTCATCGAGAAGTTTAGTGTCGATGTAATGGGAAAAGGTAGCTAATGATGTGAATAGAGAAAAGACTACAGAGAATTATCCACCAAAACTTTAATGCTTCAATTGCAAGGAAATGGGAAATTATTCTAATCAATGCCATAATCCAAGGGTTAATGATGATCGACGTGAGAAAAGTCTTAAAAAAATGATAAAGGGAAGTCACATGCGATCACTATTTGTGATGTTGAGTATGAAAATGATGTTGTGGAATGATTAAGTGTTTATGTAATGTGATTTCAAAATAGTATCATGGAATCTCATTTATGGTACCGTGGAATTTTGGGATATCTATGTATTGGTTTTCAATAATTTTATGGTACCGATAATGATGAAAAGTGATTAAAATATTTTTGAAATAAGATGATATGTGCATAATGAAGGGATAAAGAGAAAATTAAATGAGCTCATGACTGATATAAGGACAAAGTTATATCATGGATTGAGTATGTAGAAATTTTGGGGATTTTGGTATGTCGAGAGAGTTAATGTTTGACAACATTCAGGTTTTCATTAAGGTTATATGGTAAGAATACATGATTAAGGTATTCACATGTTTCGAATGTGATCAACAAGATATATCTTATGATATATGGGGGATAAATGATGGTATTCACATGCTTGTTATATGACCTGTCTGGTAATATTTTTCACTATAATATGAGATTGGATAGATGTATTTTGGATAAGCCTAAAGATTAGAATGAATTATGTTGAACATAAGTTAGTATTGTTTAAGACTAGAATTTTTTTCAATATTATTGATGGAAGTTTATAATAATGTAGTTTTAGAAAAAAGGAAAACCTGTAGGACGGGTGAAAACCCGTCGCGTCGGACAAGGATGTGGGAATCAAACCCACAACCGAAGTGAGACATGCCTTTATAGCCTACCATTGGCCTACAGGAAGTCCCTTAAGGGGTATGATAGATGAAGTATAATTCAATTTTTGGAATCATATACAATTAACCTCAGCACAGATGGACTTATGTATATTTGATAACTTTTTCTAACCTTTTGTTTGAGATAGATGGAATGACCCATCATTTTATCACATGGTCTGCTAACACTTCAAGAATGACAAATTCAACTTCATTTATTTAAGAGATGAAGTGGAAATTGTTCAAGGAATAGACAATGGTGAGATTGTACTAAAATAAAATAAGTATTTCTTCTAATTCAAATTCTTCAACTTTAGGGAAATGATCTTGAAAACCAAAAATATTTTCCTAGTTTCCTCATATTCGATGAATCATATGGTACCTTAGATCATCACATATTTATGGCTTGGTGATTGTTGGTTTTTTCATATCCATGTTCTCTACCAATCTCCATCAGAACTTGATGGTCAGATTTCTCTTCTATATCCATATTTTCACCTATATTCTTCTATGTGGAAACCTAGTGATGAGTTACATTGGGTATCTGTTATGTTTCTAACATTCTTTTTTAAAATGATGTCTTAGTATTTTTTTTAACGATGTGGGTTTCTATGATAGAAACTCTCAAGTAGTAAACCATTTATAACCCTGATGAATTTGAAGGGAAAAAGTCATTTTAAGGGGGGTAGAATGTAACACCCTGAGATTTTATGAGATATATTCTTTTTAATTTCTATCATATATTCTGTTGTACGCTACACCAAGATTATCTTGTGCTATACGCAACACTGTATTAGCTTGCAGTATATACAACACTATTCTTGGATCATGTTACACACAATTTCAAGTTTGTTTGATAGTATTTATTCTATGAAACATTTAGTGTATATATATATATATATTCAATTTATAAATGAAATATGGTTGGATTCTGTTATACGCTACAACAAAGAAGTCTTTCACTACAATCAACCCTGACTTGGATTTCATTACACGCAATTGAGACTTTCTTCGATAGCATGTGTTGTATGCGATATCGGGTTTCACTAAAGAATGATATGTTATTAAAATATTATATAAACTGTAACGACCCGAATCCGGAGCCCCTCCACTAGTGCCCCATACCCAGTCCACCACATGACCTCAAGCGCGTTTCCCCAAACGCCAGAGGCTGCCGACTAGCAGCGAGGGCCTTGGTGAGTTAGTGGGGAAACTATGCAATCATTCGGTAAGGTATACAAGATAAGGAAACAACAATAAAAAGCAGAAGTAGTAAACAACATGCATAACAAAAGAAACCAAAAAGTGGAAGCAATGCAGATATATAACAATGATGACAATAATGCAGCAGGTACAAGTAACTATGGAAAGCAGAAAACACAACAACGTGCTGGAATACAACTGAAACCAAGTTCAAAAGAAAAACAAAGAAAGCTCCTCAGCATCACGAGCCATGGCTCAGTCCCATGCTCCCCAACTCCAGTGTAATCATGAGCCTAAAGTAGAAGGGCACTTGCCCTTATCTATACCTGTAGCAACATAGTCTGCTTGGGCCCAAAATCATGGCCCAAACAGGGTGTGAGATACAATACCAGTAGGCAATCACCCAAATATTTGTGCCTAATAGTCAATGAATACATGGAAGTAAATAAACAAGAAGTAGTAAACTGGAAAGCACAAGCAGCTACAATCCACAGTTTTAACAAGTAAAGTACACAAGTAAGCAACTAGCAACAAGAAGAAAATAGGTAACCCTCTAGGTAGATCTCACAGCCTAACCCCTATGGTTCAACCTATAGTATTAGAAACCCTCTGGGAGGCACACACAGTCTCACCCCTCTGGTTCATCTATGTAATTAAGCAGACTCTCTGGGGAAGCACTCACCGTCAATTCCCCCTATAGTCTCGTATCGTGCTAAAGGCTCTCTGGGGAAGAACTCAACATCAATTCCCCATGTGGCCCGCGTCGAGGATCTACATACTCTCTAGGGAAGCACTCAACGTTAATTCTTCCTATAGTCTCACATCGTAATTAAAAGACACTCTGGAGAAGCCCTACCATCAATTCTCCCTTTGGTCTACTACTCTAGGTTCTCACAGTCCTGAGTACAACTAAACATGCTCAGAATGCATTCATTGTCCAAGTAAACCTCAAGAACTACTTGGATAACAACTAAGGCTCAATAGTAATAACAAAATAGATAGTTCCACTATCCTACAATAAGGTATGGAAACTGTCAAAACGGCCAATAGGAAAAAAGCACGGAAAAGAAAAATGAGCACAAAAACAATTACTCTACTCAAAAGAAATAACCTCTACTAAAGAAAACAAGAAAAGGAGGCAAACATCAGGGGAAAAATAGGAAACACACAATACCCCATTCATGGGTATTGGTGGAATCTGCACATACTATTCATCAACTTTCTACAGAAAGGAACAAACCACCTACCTTGATCCGAGGAGATCGATATACGTGAACCTTGACGACAGATTCCTTATAGAACAATGTAGATATGAGAAAACGCACAAAACTTCATCCCACGATAACTTGGAAACGAGGAGGAATCAAGAAACAAGGCTAAGGTAGAAGGAAGAACTCACCGCTGTGATTCCAACACAATCGACCGTGCTCGAATCAGAGAACAGACGGCGAGGCGGGAGCCCGTTGAAGATCCGGCCGTACGGTCGCCCTTAGACGGACGAAAACTGAAGAAGAAGACGTTCTCGGGGGTTAGGCGTGACCCCGGTCCGTTTAATGAAATAAATAAAGTACACGGTGTGTACTTCTTGAGTACACGGCGTGTACTTCAATTTTCCGTACTCCAAATTAACCGGCCTCCACCTCAGCCTTACACAACGTGTGTGTGGCCCGGACACGGCCAACACACGGCTTCGAGCTAGGGGAGAGTACAAAGCGTGTACTTAGAAAGTACACGACGTGTACTTCTGAAATTTCCAGAAAATTCATTTTTCTCAAAAACTCCATAAAAAGGAAAAACGTACCTGAAAAGAAGATCTGAGTTCTTACAAACTTCCCCCCTTAAAGAAATTCATCCCCGAATTTCCCTAATGAGTCGGGGAAGAAGAAACCCTGAACAGCTCTGGCCATTGTGATCGTACATCGGCCTCCCTCTCCCAGGTCTTGTCCTGTACTCGCCCGTGCTGCCATAACACCCATACCAGAGGAACAGACCGCCCATGGAGAACCTTTGTACTGCGATCGACAATCCGGATAGGATGCTCCTCGAACGATGCATCCGCTTCAAGATTGACTTCCTCAGGCTAAAAGACGTGAGATGGGTCTGAAAAGTAACGTCGGAGATGAGAAATGTGGAAGAAGTCGTGCATGGCCTGATAACTCTGAGGTAGCTACAACCGATAGTAGACCGGACCCACTCTCTCCAAGACCTCTAACGACCCGACGTACCACGGTGAAAGCTTACCCTATCTTTGAATCCTCTTGTGTCCCAACCTCAGTGCGACATGCAGGAAAACCTGATCACTGACCTCGAACTCCAGAGGTCATTTCTGCTGATCATCATAAGACTTCTGTCGAGACTGTGCTGTAACCATCCTCTTCTGAATCAGCTCTATCTGCTCTGAAGTCTCCTGAACAAGATGAGGTCCCAGCAAAGCTGCCTCTCCTGCCTCTAGCCAACATAAGGGTGATCGGCATGTCCTACCGTACAAAGCCTCATATGGTGTCATCTGAATGGTCACCTAGAAACTATTGTTGTAGGCTAACTCCACCAGAGGAATATGATTCTCCGAAGAACTGCCAAAGTCAAGGATGCAATCTTGGAGCATATTCTCAAGCACCTGGATCGTGCGGTCGGACTGGCCATCAGTATGGGGATGGTATTCTGTACCCAAAAGTACCTGTGTACCCAAGGCCTTCTGAAGTCCCTGCCAGAACCGAGAGGTAATGTGCACATCTCTGTCTGAAACAATAGAGCACGAAACTTCATGCAGACGAACGATCTCTCTATTGTAAAGTCATCCCAGATCATTGACATTGAAGGTCTCCTTGATCGGCAAGATGTGAGCAACCTTCGTAATTCTGTCGACGACAACCCAAAAAGCATCATTCCCTTGAGGTGATCTCGGAAACCCGGTCGTGAAGTCCATCGCAACATCATTCCACTTCCACTCTGGAATGGGTAACTGCTGCAAAAGGCTTGCTGGTCGCTGATGCTCTACTTTCACCTGCTGACAAGTAGAACATCTCATGACAAAACTAGAAACATCCTTCTTCATACCTGGCCACCAGTATTGGCGATGAAGATCCCGATACATATTGGTGACGCCGGGATGAACTACCTAAACTGAGGAATCAAAACCCCACATCATCTCCTCACGTATGTATGTTGGCCCCCATACGCGTCCTTGGAAACGCAAGATCTCATCCTTGCCCACTGTCCATCTAGGAAGAGGGTCCCCTTCAGACACACTCTCCCGCACGACTAAGCCTTCCGAGTCTGATAGCTTCCTCATCAGTACCCGATCAAGTAGCGTGGAGGTAATAGCTACAGAAGATAGAAAAGTTTGTCCCCGTCTATCGTTCACCTTCAGATGCATCTCAGAGAATAGATCCATCAGCTGCTACTCACTACTGGCCTCCTGAACGGCCTGAATTTGAGTTCTCCTACTCAACGCGTCTGCCACGGTGTTTTCCTTTCCCGGCGTATAGGCAAGCTCGAAATCAAAATACTGAAGATACTCGACCCACCTTTGCTGCCTAAGATTCAGATCACACTGAGTGATGATATACTTGAGACTCTTGTGGTTAGTGAAGACCAAAAAGTGCTCTCCCAGAAGATAGTGTCTCCAACAGCGCAAGGCATGAACAACAACTGCCAAATCCAGATCGTACGTGGGGTAGTTCCTCTCATGTGGCCTCAGCTGCCGAGACCCATACGCAACAACTACATCTCCCTTCATAAGCACAACTCCCAACCCAATACCCAAATCATCACAGTAAATAGTGTATCTCTAGCCTGGCTCTGGCAAGACTAGTATCGGTGCTGACGTCAACCTCCCTTTCAGCTCCTCAAAGGCTGACTCACAAGAATCTGACCATAAGAACTTATCCCCCTTCTTGGCCAGACCTGTCAAAGGTGATGCTAGACGAGAAAAGTCCTAAATGAAGCGACTGTAGTATCCATCCAGACATAGGAAACTTCGTACCACAAAAACGTTCTTTGGCTGATCCCAGGAAACTATAGCTCTCACTTTCTCTGGGTCCACAGATACTCCTGCCTCTGAGATGACGTGACCCAAAAAGTGAATCTGATCCATCCTGAAGTGGAACTTCAAGAGTTTAGCATAAAGCTGATGCTCTCTTAGTGTACTCAGAACGATCTTAAGATGTATGGCATGGTCGTGTCGAGTGTGAGAGTACACCAAGAAATCATCCATGAAGACCACGACGAAGGAATCCAAGTGAGGATGGAACACTCGGTTCATCAGTGCCATGAAAACTGTAGGTGCGTTCATGAGTCCAAAAGGCATGACTGTATACTCGTAAAGACCATACCTTCACCTGAAGGCTGTCAGAGGTATATCTGATGGTCTAACGTGCAACTGATGATAACCGGACCTCATGTCGATCTTCAATAACACCCAGGATCCTTGAAGCTGATCGAAAAGGTCATCAATCCATGGAAATGGACATCGGTTCTTGACCATCAACTAGTTCAGCTTCCGATAATCCACACAAAGCCGAAGGGTACCCGTCTTCCTTCTTTGCAAACAGGACAGGCGAACCCCAAGGAGAATTACTGGGTTGGATGAAACCCTCATCCTGTAGCTCCTCCAACTGCTTGTTGAGCTCCTGTAACTCAAGTGTGGCTATCCTATAGGGAGTAATGGACACCGGTGCTGCTCCTGGAACGAGCTCAATAGAGAAGTATACCTCACGCTCTGGAGGCAAACCTAAAAAGTCTTCTGGAAAGAAGTCCATGAAGTGATCCACCACTAGAGGAAAATCCAACTGTGGAGTCCCCTGATCATCCAGATAAAGACTAGTGATCTGGGCTGTCACCCCCTAGCCCAAGATGCTCGAGTCCCACCTGACTCACCTAGACATCGCATTCGCCTCTATGAAGAAAAGATTCACCCTATAGTGAGATAAAACTGACTCTACGGCGATAATATTTAATGGCTGCTTGGAATGGAATCAACCAGTCCATACCGAGAATGACATTATAGCCTATCATCTCTAGGACATAGAGATTCCATAAGAAGTGATACCCTGCAACCTTGAGAGGGCACTCTCTACACTGGCATACACTAGATTTCCTCGTTCCCAAAGGTGTGTCTAGTGTCAACGAGTCGGCAGAAGAAAAGATGCAGAGTCCAAGGATCTCCACAACGACAACAGAGATAAAGCTATGCATAGCACCAATTTCGAAAAGGGATGAAGATAAAACTGAGTCTCCTAAAATCATACCTCGAACAGTAGAAGGGCCAGGATCCTTCTCATGATAAGTCTACTCCACGATGAAATACTGGCCTGTGCTACAGCCCTGCGCCCCTGGTTGACCACTCTGAGCTGAACCTCCCTGCTGGTACTGAGGAACTGGTGGCTGACTTCCACAGCCTCGACCTCCCCCTCGGCCAGAACGTCCGAAAGAACTCCAGTTTCCCAACTGGTGAGAAACTGGTGGGGCTGATCTTGAATGAGGAGTCATGGAAGAACCCCAGTCACCAGTTGCTGGTGAGAAAACCTGGCATAAATGCTGAAGGTGACCCATCTTGCTGCAAGATCGGAACTCCATGGGGTCTCTCTTGCACTGCGGCCTCATGTGCCCTGTCCGGCCACACTGGTAGCATGTCACCTGGCTGCCTGATGATGCATCTCGCTTCCTCGAATCACCGCGTGTGGACTCCCTACGCCACTTCTTGCTATCATCTGGAGGAAAGCTAGCTCTGAAAGCAGAACCGCCCTGACTCGCAGCTCCAGAGTCTCTCAGATTGCGCTCCGCAATTAGTGCCTGGTTGACGATGGAAGTAATGGAAGTCATCTGGAAGATGTTCACTTGCGAGCGGATCTCCCACCTAAGTCCATCATCAAACTTCCTCGCCAAGAACACCCCACTACCATCCTGAAGGGGTGTAAAACGCTGTAGCTCAGTGAAATGGGAGGAATACTCCATGACAGATAGAGTACCCTACTCTAAGCTCATGAACTCCCGGGCTCGATCGACCCTCAGAGTCTCTGGGTAGAAGTAGTCGTAGAACACGCGCTGGAACTCCTCCTAAGCCATAACCTGCTGCTGACCCGCCTGTGAGATCACGTCCCACCACCGCTTGGTGGAGTCTCAGATCATGTAGGTGGAGAGCTTGACCCACCTCTCTACAGGTGTCTCCAGATGCTCGAATATAGTCAGCATGGCTTCCAGCCATGACTCTGTAGCCTGAGGTCCTCCCTCCCCCGAGAACATGGGAGGATGCTGCTGCTAGAAAACCCGTTTCAAGTCTGCCATAGACGAGGAAGGAGGCGATTCTCCCTGGAAGGCCTGTATCATCCTCATGAAACCTTCCCTGAACTGCGCATTAGCTCCCACGACTGGTACGACAACCGGTGCCAAGGCTGGCTCGGCTGGGGGATCGACAGGAAGTCCCTGATCAGCCATGTCTGGCGTCTGATCACTTCATGATGATAGAAGTACAAACGGAGGACGTCTTAGAGGCATGGTTCTGAAAGATCAAAAGAAAACCTTAGATCAGGAAACAAGGAGAAAGAACACAAGAGTACAAAATGGGAACAGGGGAAGAAAAACACACAAGATTGCAAAACATGACTACACGGCGTGTATAAAACTACACGACGTGTCTTCTTAAACCACTGACATGGGCGTGTACTCTCACCCTACAAGTCGTGTACAATTTAAACTACACGGCGTGTTGACCCCCCCCCCCCCACACACGTCATGTACTTGCAAAATATTTCCTTTCTCGAGTCTCCTTACACGGCTAACCCACACGGTCCGACTCAACCTGAGACTACATGGCGTGTTCGAAACAAACACAGCGTGCACTAGACAAGGCTTTAGCGGTCTATGTTGTTGAGTACATGGCCGTCAACATGGGTGGACCTTACACGGCGTGCTCCGAACAAGCACGGCGTGCATAGGTGAAGGAGACATCGTCCCGTGTTGTTTGTGACACGGCCGGGTACCTGGACAAGACTACACGGTGTGTTCCGAACAAACACGACGTGTGGAAAGGAAGGTAACGCCAGCTCGTGTTGTTCGTGACACGGCCGGGTACCTGTACAATACTACACGGCATGTTCCCTATGGACACAACATGTTCTACCCGAGCTTCCCCGGCCCGTGTTGTTAGTGACACGACCGGGCACACGACTCCGAACTCGCACGACATGTACCAATGGTACACAGCGTGTTCCTGAAGTTACTCCCACGACTCCATGTTCTGCTCACACGATCAGTGACCAGGCCTGAAAACTACACGGTGTGTATCTGAAAAGTATACGCTGTGTATTCTGGTTTTTTTTGGGCAGTAGCTCAGAAACTGCGCAGAATTCCAGAAACACTAAAAACGAGGGGAAAGATGCCAAATTCCGATCCGTGAGGGCCCATAACACCTCAAGAACCAAATTTTTGGCGTTCAATTTAAACAAAGAAAAAAACAACTGTTTTCTAACACAGCAGAAGAGAATCTATCAAGAAAATATCACAACAACATGCATAATCTATAAAATTTCTATCACAACAGCATGCAATCTCTAATGCACCCTAGATGGCATCGCAAGAATGCATGACATGTGATTTCAACAAGTGCCTATATGATGCATGAGATGGAATACCCTCATCTCATCGGGTTGTGACCGAAATAGAACCGAAATATCAAAAAAATAATCGCACAAGTTATGTGAATCACTCTAGGTGAAATCAGATCAACAATAAAATCTCAAAACCAGAAAACTGCAATTAACGAGGTAGTATGGATTTTCCCTGTACACGGGTTAGCTACTCTCGGGCACAGCTTAATACCAAGTACCGAATCCGTCCTATCCCTGGCTAAAGTCTCTAAACAGTAAGGCAAGAGAAAAGAACTCCTCTGATACCACTTTGTAATGACCCAAATCCGGAGACCCTCCACTGGTGCCCCGTACCTGGTGCACCACATGACCTCAAGCGTGTTTCCCCAAATGCCAGAGGCTGCCGACTAGCAGTGAGGGCCCTGGTGAGTCGGTGGGAAAACTATGCCCTCATTCGGTAAGGTATACAAGATAAGGAAACAACAATAAACAACAAAAGCAGTAAACAACATGCATAAAAACAGAAACCAAACAGCGGAAGCAATTCAGATATATAACAATGATGACAATAATGCAGCAGGTACAAGTAACTATAGAAAGCAGCAAACACAACAACGTGCTGGAATACAACTGAAACCAAGTGCAAAAGAAAAACAAAGAAAGATCCTCAGAATCGTGAGCCACAGCTCGGTCCCATGCTCCCTCACACCAGTGCAATCAAGAACCTGAAGTAGAAGGGCGCTTTCCCTTATATATACCTACAACAACATAGTCTTCTTGGGCCCAAAAGCATGGCCCAAACAGGGTGTGAAATACAATCCCAGTAGGCAATCACCCAATTATTTGTGCTTAATAGTCAATGAATACATGACAGTAAATAAACAAGAAGTAGTAAACAGGATAGCACAAGCTGCTACAATGCATAGTTCTAACAAGTAAAGTACACAAGTAAGCAACCAGAAACAAGAAGAAAATAGGTAACCCTCTAGATAGCTCTCACTGCCTAACCCCTATGGTTCAACCTATAATACTAGCAACCCTTTGGGAGGAACATACAGTCTCACCCCTCTAGTTTAGCTATGTAATTAAGCAGACTCTATGGGGAAGCACTCACCGTCAATTCCCCCTATAGTCTCGTATCGTGCTAAAAGATCTCTGGGGAAGAACTCAACGTCAATTCCCATTGTGGCCCATGTCGAGGATCTACAGACTCTCTGGGGAAGCACTCAACGTCAATTCCCCCTATAGTCTCGCATTGTAATTAAAAGACACTCTGGAGAAGCCCTTTCATCAATTCTCCCTTTGGTCTACTACTCTAGGTTCTCACAGTCCTGAGTATAACTAAACATGCTCAGTGCACGTGCATCTTCCAAGTAAACCTCAAGAACTGCTTGGATAACAACTAAGGCTCAAAAGTAATAACAAAATAGACAGTTCAACTATCCTACAACAAGGTATGAAAACTGGCAAAACGCCCAACAGGAAAAACAAGCATGGAAAAGCAACCTGAGCACAAAAACAATTACTCTACTCACAAGCAATAACCTCTACTAAAGAAAACAATCAAAGAAGGAAAATAGTAGGGTTAAAACAAGAAACATGCAATACCCCGTTCATGGGTATTGGTGGAATTTGCACATAATATTCATCAACTTTCTACAGAAAGGCACAAACCACCTACCTTGATTCGAGGAGATCGATATACGCGAACCTCGATGACAAATTCCTCTTAGAACAACGTAGATCTGAGAAAATGCACAAAAATTCCTCCCAGGATAACCTGGAAATGAAGAGGAATCAAGAAACAAGGATAAGGCATAAGGAAGAACTCACCACTGCGATTCTAGCGCAATCGACCATGCTCGAATCGGAGAAAGGACGACGAGGTGGGAGCTCGTCGAAGATCCAGCCGTACAGTCTCCCTAGAATGAAGGAAAACTGAAGGAGAAGACGTTCTTGGGGGTTAGGCGCACCCCCGGTCTGTTTAATGAAAAAAAAGAAAGTACACGGCGTGTACTTCAATTTTTCGTATTCCAAATTAACCGGCCCCCACCTCAGCCTTACACACCGTGTGTGTGGCCCAGACACGGCCAATACACGGCTTCGAGCTGGAGAAGAGTACATGGCGTGTACTCAGAAAGTACACGACGTGTACTTATGAAATTTCCCGAAAATTCATTTTTCTCAAAAACTCCAGAAAAAGGAAAAATGTACCTGAAATGAAGAACCAGGTTCTTACATAAAGTAGCTGTTATGAATAGTAATACCCACTTTTTGAAATTTTATAAATTTTATCTTTCAAAATTGACTTCATTTTTGGATTTGGCATATCAAAATTATCCTAGGGTGAATTTTTGGTATTTTTCTGAAAACTTTTAATTTTTGATTAATAGTGAAAGCACTCAGTTATTGGTTAAAACCGACTTTTTATTTAAATAATCTTTTATTTTATTTAAATTTATTTTAGGTAAAAATATATACATAATTCCTATAAAATATCAATTTAATTCATTGGAGTCATTTTATAATAATTTTAGATATATAAAAATTTTATTGAACTTTTCACCGCCTTTTACCCACATTCTAGGAGAATTTGAAAATTTACATAAAACATAATTTTACCGCTTCTATGAGTTGAATTTCAAAAATCTGAGAGAAACGGTTGATATCCGTAAGTAAAATGTGGTTCAATAAGAGAAAAATAATTTTTTTGTGAATATTAACTTTTTACTTTTTGTTACCACAGTTAAAATTAAATATGGTAATTAAGGGTAAAATTTATATTATTATTACCCTAAAACATGTTATAATTATATTGGATAAGTGTAATTCGACCAAGAACAACCTTATTAATAAAATATGAACCTCTTTGGTCCAGTTGGATTAGATTAGGACAATTATTATTATTTAATTCAAAGAAGAGTTAAAATAGTTAAAATCAAAGTTTAATAACTAAAACATTTCTAATATAGGGATATACATAAGATAAATTCGACTATAAATATTCATTATAAATATAAAAATATTTCCTACATAATGATATTTTATTTATAGTTTTGAGACATTAAATAATTTAATATATTTATGACACAATGATGATACCGTAATTACCTTATTAATGAAATATTAACATAATTGATATTATAAATACTCAATTAAATGTAATTTGAGACTTTTTATGAATTAAAATAATTTTATAGGTTAATATAAAATATTAGTGTTGGTTAGATGAATTTTTTTCTATGTAATAATACAATTATGAAATTAGAGAAAACAAAATACCAAATAGTGTCAAAATTGACATAAAAGAGTTTTTAAAACAAATATTATATTATTAATAGATATAATGGTCCTAAAAATCTAAGGTTCTGTCAAAAGACTTATATAATAATATATATGACATTAAAAAACCAATTGGGGTTCTATTGGCAGTTTATTGTATATTTACTAACCATATAGTGTATGAATACAAGAAGACACGGTAAAAGTTAAATTATTTAACTTAGAGTTAAATCTAAATGATAATGTTAAAATGGTAACCTAAACTTGTCTAAAACATATTGGTTGAGAGGATTTCGACCCCTCCCCACCCTAGACTCTAAATAAGTCACTTTGGATCCATTATAAATTGAATATGAATTTATTATAAAATAATATTTTAAGTTTTTCATAAGGTGCCCCTCACCCCTATTATAAAAGGGAACCTCCTCCCTCTCCTCTTCACAACAATTTGAGCATTAAAGTTCGGCCAAACCCTGTCAATTTCTCTTCTCCACTTCCCTATAAAAATTCTGGAGGTTCTGGTCTTCTCAAAAGACCAACTCTAGTCCCTTAAGAGGAAGCATAAAGGAGGTGCGTCAAAGAAGAGGTAATCACTTCTACCGATTCTTTCATGTTTCTTTCTTCTTCAACATCCTCTTATTTAGTTGTTTCATTTTAAAGTAATAAAATCAGTATAAATAATATACTGATATGATATTATAAATATGAAGCAACCCCATTTAACCTTTTATCTAACCTACAAAAAATGAAATCACTGCGCGTGCGTACGTACGGAATACCGCCTCCACGCCATGGTGTAATCGGGTTTTCCACCACCACCTTACTTGGATGGGTATAATGGTGTAAAGAATAACTATATATGGTTATTATAAAATCATATTTATTATGAGATATTATATCATCCACTCCAATTCTATTAATTAATTATGGGAACGATATCATCACTCGTGCATACGTATAGACTACCGTCTCCATGAACGCGATGAGATTCATTTTCCATGATTAACCATTCAAGTATGATTATAAAGTATATATAATAAATAATAATAAAATATATTACATAATAATGATACTATATTTATGTACATATATGTTCCATTTACTTAATTCCATTCAATTCAACAAGGAAACAAAAACAGCGTTCATGTGTACGTACGACCTACCGTCTCCATGAACGGTGTATGTCATTCCATTTATCGATCTATCATATATATTTATATGCTGAATATATATTATATATAAATAATGTTTTACATTCTGTAATTACATAAATCAGGATATAATTAATAATATCAAGAACAACAAATCAAAACATGTACGATAAATGAAACAATTTTACACAAAACTCTACTTTAACATGGAATTTGCAAAAGAACGGGTAATATAAAGTCATAAGTGAACTATATATGATATCATAATAATGAATTTGATTCTATAATAAGTCAATTACATTATTTAAATCAATATACAAGATGTTTGTATATATACGAATCATATCAGACATAAAGTAAGGGATTACTTTTACTAGGGTTATATTTATCATCCATGTCCCTGTTTTCTAAAAATGGTTTCATGTATGTTTAAAGTCATTTTTACCCATTTTTACTTTTACTACATGGTGTGTGTGGAATCTTTATTTTTTTACCATATGAGGTACTTTTTTACTTTTCTGGAAAAATTACTAGAAGAATTTTTTTAGCTTGCAGTATACTCAACACTATTCTTGGCTTGTGTTACACACAATTTCAAGTTCGTTTGATAGTTGTTATTCTATGAAACATTGAGTGTATATAAATATATATTCAATGCATAAATGAAATATGGTTTGATTCTGTTATACGAAACAATGAAGGAGACTTTCACAACACGCAACCCTGACTTGGATTGCATTACACACAATCACGACCTTCCTCGATAGCGTGTGTTGTACGCAATACCAGGTTTCACTAAACAACGATATATGGTTATAATATTATTATGAACTAGCCATTATGAATAGTATCAACTAAATTTTTAATTTTATAACATTATTATTCATCTTACACATTTTCTAGAACATGGTATGAGAACAAACTAAATTTTCGGGTAAAATATATATTTTTCAAAAAATGCAGTTTTGCCGCCATTTTGATGGCGCACCCACTTTAAATCTAGTTTTTTACATGTTTATAAGTTCAATTTTAAAAAATAAAATTCTTACTTGGAATCAGGATATAAAAATTTAATTTGGAAATTTTTTTCATATTATTCTGATAACATTCATATTTTAATGAATAGTAAAAACACGCTATATTTTAATTAAAAACAACTTTTTTCATCGCAATAATTTATATGGTTAGATTATAATTTTAATTGGTTTTAAAGTGTAATTAGAATATATTTTTACCATTTAATCCAATGTTTGTCATTGGAATTATTTTCACTTTGAAATTTGACATAAACAAGTGTCCATCTTTTGATAGTTATTGTTTCTTAAAAACATGCTATTTGTTTTGATAACGGGAAATAATTTTAAAATTAATTAATTAAACTTATATATTTTTAATTTTAAAAAATAGTCATCATTTTTGGATTCAGAATATCGAAATTATCCTAGGGTGAAAATTTGATATTTTTCTAAAAACTTTCAATTTTTGATGAATAGTGAAAACACTGAGTTTTTAGTTAAAACCGATTTTTTATTTAAATAATAATTTATTTTATTTAAACTAATTTTAGGTTAAAATAGATAGATAATACTTATATAAGTTCAATGAAATTCATTGGAGTCATTTTATAATAATTTTAGATATATAAAAATTGTATTGAAGTTTTCACCGTCTTTTACCCACCTCCTAGGAGCATTTGAAATTGTACATAAAAATTAATTTTATCACTTCTGTGAGTTGAATTTCAAAAATCCAAGAGACATGGTTAATATGAAGGAGTAGAATGTGGTTCAATATGTTAAAAATAATTTTTGGTGAATAGTAACTTTTTACTTTTATTTACCACGGTTAAAAGTAAATATGGTAATTCAAGGTTAAAAGAATATTATAATAATTAAAAATTATCTTAACACTTGTACTAACCTTATTGGATGAGTAATGGATGACCATGGGAATACTTGGGTCGATTCTGGGACCCTATTGAGCCACTTGGTAGTGATAATGACAATTTGGATTAATTAATTTAATGTAAAGACAAAATTGACATTAACCAAAATCTTTTAGTAATTAATTTTTATAAGGAGTCATAGAAATTATATTTTAGACTATAAATATTCATTAGAAAGCTAAACCGATTTCCTACATGATGGTACTTTTTTTATAATTTTTAGACATCAAATAAATTAAATTAATTATGACACAATAATGATGCAGTATTTACCTCATTAATAAATGATTTAAATAAATAAGATTATAATGATTAAAATATTATCCAAAACATGTACAATTATGATTGGATGATTTTATTTCGACCATGAGTCATCTTATCTTCATCTTTAATGATTTTTGGACCTTTTTAAATTGAATATAAGTTTATAATAAAATAATATTTTTACACTTTCCAAAAGATCCCCTCCTCCCCCTTATAAAAGGAGACCATTTCTATCCAATTCCTCACACCACTCAAGCCATTTGGCTCGTCAAAACTCTTCCCAATTAAGCTTCCTACATATCTATCCTACCCTTAGAAGCCTTACCTTAGGCATAAGGAACTCCAAGAAGTCTTTTTGGTTCAAACCAAAGGAAGTTACCCAAATTAAAGGTAACGTTTTCTCATAAATTGTTTTCTTTTATTATACTTCTCCAACCCCTAAAATCTTTTTAAACCTTTATTTTGTAACAAAAAAAGTATCCTAAATATACTAGGATTTTTTTATGAGAAGGATTCGAACTACACTTACACACACCTCCATCTAATGGATGAAGAACATAATGTTTCTGTGGATGGCAAACTAACTCCTCACGAAACGATGATTGTTCGATTTTGTCTTACCTCCTCTCATGGTGGACATTATGATAGAAATGTATTTATATATGATATATATTATGTTTATTATTTCCTTATGCTTCTTTACTTCCCAATTATATCAATCCTTTATGGTTTCCATAGTGGGTAAATACGATAATCTCATTTGAGGAAGTGCGGACTAACTCCCCCTCAAAGTGATGTGATTCGTTAATGCCTTATGTGGGATGTATAATGGATGAAGTTAATGATATTATATATGATATTATACTGGAATTTTAATATACCTATGTATCATTCTGTTTTAATTCCATTAAAATAAGAAATATAAATGAAAGTAGCGTTCATGCGTACGTACGACTTACCGTCTCCAAGAACGGTGCATTTCATTTCTTACCTCCATATGTTATGTAATATTATAAGTACATGTATATGCTGGATACATATGATATATAAATCATTAATATAATTCTAGATATAATGAACCTTTGACCACATGAACAACATGTAATTATAAGAAGTCTATTTTTGACTCAAGTACCAAATATCGACAAAACGAACGTTATTAACTTAAATGGTTACATAAAGATTATAAAATGGTAATAAGTGATATAAAAGGAATAATAAACATGAAAAAGGTTCTTAAACAAGTAGAAATTAACTTTGGTTTATTATTCAGGAGATTAAAGAACGATCGAGTCTAGTCCGACAAGAGGTAAGGGAACTTCTTAACCCAATTTCTGTTCTTTGGGTTGATCTTCTCTTTCTTGTTTATGTCGTTCTTTGATTGTGTGAGAAATGAATTTTTATATATTATCACATATTTATACTTTATTTATGTGACGTTATAGTGAATACACATAAGTGATCTATTTTATTTACAAAAATATCTTTGTAAGGGATACCTTTTCCAATCTCGTTTTTATCCGAGATTGTTTATTCGTAAGTATTTACTAGGGTTATTATTATCAACCATGCCCATGTTTTCTAAAAATATTTTCATGTATTTTTAAATTCCTATTTAACCAATTTTGAAATTTACCACATGTTATGAAAGGAATGTTACTTTTGTTTACCACATGAGGTACTTTTGACTTTTCCGGCAAAAGTACGCATAGAATGTTTTTTTAACTTATACAACATGAATGGATTTTTACGGTTTTATAACGCCTTATTTTCATGAAGCTTACTCTACAAGATTTTATGAATATTTTCAACAAAATCCTTTTCTTCTAAAATTTCATGGCATTTTGTGAAAAGAAAATTGATTTTGAATAAGCAAGTATATTTTCATCAAGAATTCATTTCAAGTGTTTTGTCAAAACTATTTTCCATCTAAGATGACATTATTTAGTATGATTATCTTTAAAGTATAATGTATATATTATTTATATGGTTTGATTATTCTTATGATGAAATGATATCCATTTGTTTTATATGGATTCTGTTATGATGGTATGATGTTTATAAACCCTGTTTTATTCTTTGGGTTATGATGAATGATTTATGTTTATTTTGTGGCACAAGTAATAATTATTTCATTATGAGATGGGTGGGACCTATATCTCCCTCCAATGCATTTGGTAAATATTTATATCTTATGAGATAAACATGGCAGGAATAGAAAGTTAATCTGGTTCAGTGATACAGGACTGGATCGAGGAGTGAACTTGATTTAGAATGGGACTTTGTCCACTATGATGGTCTTGGTAGCAATGCCTTGTCTACTATGGAAATCATAACATGTGATTAATGGTTTTCCACAATTACTTGTTTTATTCCCATGCTATTTTACCATGATTGATGTTCCATTATGATCTATGCCTTACGTACTGCCATATTTTATGTCATTGCTCAATATTTTGATGTTTAAACATTATGTTCATGTTTTTAAGTTCAAATGTATATGGTTTATTTTATTTTCTCCATGCTTACCCTTAATGAGCATTTGAGATCACCCTTTATATGTTTTTCCCAGGATATAAAGAAAGGTTTTAGGTAAGAAAATAAAATGGGACGATACTTATGGGAGATGTTGAAGATCATTCACCATGATTAGAAGATTATGTTCCAAGTTTTCAAAGACACTAAACCATTACGATCCTTGAGTGTTGGTTTTTGTTATGTATTAAGTATTCCGCAAAATTATGTAATGTCCATGCACGTCATGTTTGGGGTCTCTACATATAGTGAGTCTATCTATGTTTTCATTTGTCTCATAATATTATATTCATCTTCATGTAGTTTTATATTCTTGAAATATGTTTGAGGAGAGACTCCAAAACCTATTCCTTTAATGCAGCCATATTTTTTAGGCTACTTTAAACCTATTGAAAGTCATTTTTCTTATGGTACAGCCGTTTCTGATTCTTGTGTCTAAACTATATAAAAAATATCGACATATTTATTTTATGTAATATTGTTATAAATAATAAAAAATTACTATTATGTAATACTTACACATGCTTCCCATACTTCTTTTGTGTTTTCATCAAATAATATACCATCCTTACTTACCCAAGCCTCCTTCCATAACACATGATGTTGGATGAAAGTGGATTAAGATTTTAATTAATCAATAAAAATATAAACAAAGGAACATATGTTAATTCATATCACATAATTAAAATTTTATTGTAGATTTAAAATATATACCAATTTTTTCTCTAATTAAGAATACCCCATCCTTACTTTGTAATAGGGGTACACTGGTTTTGATTAATGTTCTTTGTTATTAGAACTCTTTTTTTGTTTCATAAATTAAAATTTTTTAACCAAGTTCAATAAAATAAATAATGTAAAATAATATAGTATCAATCGAAGTGCACTTGAAATTATTTATCATTGCAATGATTGCTGAAAGCAGTCCATGTTTACTTCTTTATAATATGTTTATAACAAAGTTGTGGGTGGGAATTTGTTTCCCCCCCATAATCTCTATGATGTAACATCATCAAAAGAGTCCAAAAGCCCATATATGATTTTACAATGGCTGTTAGGACAAATTTATTACATAAATATTCTAAAATAAATGAAATCTATAAGGAATAATGAAAAATAAATCAAAGTTTCATTATAAAAATTTTTCAATAAAATAGAGAAAGCATATTGTAACCTTATTGTTATACATTTCCAAAGAATTTCCCAAATTATAGGTTGGACACATCACTATGAGTCAATATCAATTGGCACATTCATCCTCATTTTAACCCCAAGATAACTAATCAGTGTTGAATTTTTGGGTTCAATATGTTGGACGCATTGATTCCAACCAACCTTAAATTTTATTAGGTGACTTCTTTCCTTGATAATTATATTAAAAACTATGATGCTACTTATTTTTTTTCATTTTTAATAAACATGTTGTTGATCCCCTAATAATTCTGTAGTTTCATCATCAACATTCTGTTCTTGATCAGGATTACAACATCATCATGTTCAGATGAAATTATCTATATGAGTAGTCAAACATTTAAATTTCCTTAAATAACAACAATGCAATACACTCCCTGCATAAAAGTCAACAATGCCATAAATATTCCCTGAAATCTTCAACATAGATATAACAATTCAATATTAAAGTACTACAGACCATCATTTACTTTATTTAATCCATTATTAGATGCTTGATTTCCATTATTCTCTTGATTATGGGAGGAAGGCTAGTTTGAAAGAGGGAGTCCAATCCATCATCAAGAGATGGAAGACGACCAAGAGTTTAATTATTAATGTTTCATAGGAACCTACACTAATGGAATAACTCAATAATTCTCCTCAATTGATATATAATAGCCATATGATATAACTGAATAATGAAATACTTCATATAGTAATATATGATATTTACAGAATATAATATGACATTTACTTATTCAAAAAACGAATAGATTAATACATTGTGAACTTGAATAACAAGTCTCTAGTACCACTTATGAGTTTTAGGGTATCATCCTATGATCATTAGAGGGATAAAAAACCTAAAAAAGTTCTGATTTATCCCAAGGATAAATGTGAATGGAATCAAAGAAAAAACACATATGACATACTTGTAATATAGTATCAGTAGAATCCATATTTATGCTTCAATGGAATATGTTGGATTTATAACACTTAATCTGCAAACAATGTATTCTAGTCTTTGTGTAAATTACACTATCCTTCAATCATATAAACATTCTTGAGGGCCCTCGATCACCAAAGGACTACTAGCACCTTAACCTAGTAATAAAAAGTGATCAAATTAGAAGAGAGATTTGGATATAGAATGCAACAAAGGGTTAATTAAAATAGGGGTATCATATCTCTATTTTTTTAATTTTGGACATGGATAAAAAATTATCATGAATTCTTTGTTATAAAGATACAAACCGTAAAAAGTATATTTTAATCAATATTTTTCTCTCTAAAATTATTCACGATTTTAGGTGGCTTCTCAAATTATTTTTTCATCCTATAAATTAATTATATCTCTATTTTTATTACTAAATCTATTAATAAATCACATATAATATTTTTCTTCATTAACTATCTAACAGTGGGTAACTCACTTACTTTAGGGTAATTCACTCTTTATATGTTGTTGTGAATTTCTAAGTCTATTTACCCAATGATTTATCAACTATATCTAATCTAGGGGATTTTTAAAAAATATTTGAGAATAATTTTCTCACCAAATAAATTCCCCATCACTCTATATAACCCATAGTTAAAGTTTAATAATAATCTTGAATTAATAAAAAACAAAACTCTCATAACACGAATCACTAAAATAATTTTTGGAATGTGACAAATAAAGGAAGTATTTTTTTGAATTCAGTAAAAAATTATTTATCAAGATCATAAATCTAAATAGACCATTTCAAGGGTTAATAACTTACATGAATAACCGATATCCACAGAACATGTTTTAATGATTTTTACACTTATGTTAGTCCCTATATGTTCATCACCTATAAATGAGGGCCACAACTTGGTATCCCCTTCTCCTTAGAAACCATCATAATTAAGCCTTTAGAATCTATAATCTTGTATATAAGATGAATTAAATTTGAGAAACTAACCATATTTAGAACCCTATATTATTAAAATGAAGAGAAAACTGAGGAAGGATGATATGTCTCCTTGTTTAGAGGAGAGTAAAACATTTATGTTTGTCTCTAGGGACAAATGGGCCGGACAGTCAAATATATATGAAAGGAGAAAAATAATGAAATAGAACCACACTCATTGTATTTCAGTGGTGGAAAGAAGACATGTAGGGTTCATTTTTCTTAAGAACAACAAAAAAACACAAAAATTAGAACCCGACCCATCAAACAATGATAGAGGAAGAGTAGAAAATAACATATATTTTATTTTAGCCTTGATTAATTTGAGGGAACATAGAAGAGTTTTTCTGGTAGAATAAGAGTTCTGTGAGATCCTGAGAATCATGAGTAACTAAGTCATGGTTTGGGGTTTTTTAAATAGACCACTTTAACTTTTAAAACTGATTTAAAAAAAGTGCCAGTATATAACCCTTTTAAGAGTGCTAAATTTATAAGTACTAAAAAGACGTATTTATCAGTGATTTTTTTATCATTGATTAATCTCGATCTTTATCATCGCTAAAAAAGCATTGATAAAAGAAATATTAATCAACGACAATGTTTTAGTAGTCATAAATATATGTTTCAGTAGTGATTAATTAGCACTAATAAAGATCGATCTTTTTTCATCACTAAAAAAGTGATGTTAATTTTTTATGATTATAATTGTTTAAATAACTTTATTATAATTTTATAGTTATTTAAATATCTATAATTATAAATTTATAATTATATAAATACTTGTTTAAAAATAATAATAATTATTTATAATAATTATTAATAATGTAGAAGTAAATTTATTATTTATTTTTAAATATTTATTTACAAATATATTTTAACAATATTAATAGTAATACAATCTTAAATACATGCATTTTAAAAATAATTGAAATTGAATAATTCAAAATGATTACACTTTAAATTTTTTGAAAAAATGTATAAGTTTTATTAATTAAATATTAGTTTTTTAAAAAATATGGATATATATATATATATATATATTTAAGTGGATTATTACATTTTGAAAATACTAAAACATAATAACTAAATAAATATAAATAAATAATAAAAAATTATCAAATTCAAAAATAAAATAAAAAATAAAAAACATTAAAAATGAATACCCTAACTGTAGTATTAAAAACAAATAAATAAAATTGACCACTTAAAAACATAATATATATTAAATGTATCATGTTATAATGAAATTCTTAAATATACTAAAATTTGAATAATCTACATAAATATTAGGTGCATGTGTTTCTATATATTGCATAGATATATTTGTGTGTTCATTATGTATACAAATTAATTAATATATATATATATATATACGTATGTATGTATGTATGTATGTGAAATAAATGAAACACGCGATGTTTAATATAGGTTAAATTGAAAAATCAGACAACATTAAAAATGAAGTAGAAATTAATATGTTTTTAATTAACATTATATATATATATATTATACTTATTAATTTTATATATTTATATGAAATATATTCTATTTATGAATATTTATAATATATATATATATATATTTATATTATATTAATTCATTTTTATCAAAAATTATTTAATTAATAAAATGTTTTATATTTTTATTAATTTTCTAATTTTATTATTTTTTGTTTAATTTTTTATTTTATTCTAGACCTTTATCAGTGCTAAAATAACACTGATGAAGGGAATTCTTTAGAAATGATAAAAACAAACTAATAAAGGACACCTTTTATCAGCTCTATAAATGAATTCCTGATACAATTTTCGTTTATCAATGCTAAAATAAAGTGCTGATAAAGGTTAACTTTTATCCGCACTAAATAAAAAGTGAGGATAAAGGCTGCAATTTATTAGAACTTTGTTTATCACTGATAAAGGGATTACACTATCAGTGCTTATTTTAGTACTGATAAGGATGAACATTATTGGTGAATTTTTTGAGCTCTGTTAAATTCCAGCACTGCTATTGGTGGGTTTTGTAGTAGTGTAATTTAAAATTAATCCCCCATATGGGATGAACCCATAGGGTTTTTTTATAGTAAATAAAATTTCCAAAAGATTGAAATGTTTGTATCTCCAATTTCAATGTGAAATTGATTCCAATGATCTAAATTTGATTTCTCAATTTATAATTGATATAATATTTCTTTAGGATAAATTTAAAATATAATTTATCATTATAATTTATTTAGATTAAAATTCATTTTTCCATTAAAATGTAGTATGTTTTTACTATTTATCAAAAAATGAAACTTAACAGAAAAATACCAAAAATTAACATTGATATAATTTTTAAATTATGATTTTAAAAATGAAGTTTCTTTTTGTTCAATAGAATTTATAAAAGTTTCCAAATTTATTATTAAAACAATCGAACCATTAAATGGTGGTAAAATCACATTTAGAAAAATATATCCTTTATGCATAAAATTGGATTTATTCTTATCTTAGGACTATAAAAATAATTTGGATGAATGTAAAAATATTCGATTGAATATATAATATATAAATTTTATAATGTGGTTAATACTAACCATTCCCACTAATTTAATGGATAGGTTATAATGATCACATAATAATATTTCATTTATTATAAGATATCAAGGAGATTAAATTTAAAAGGAGGCATACCATAAAATCTTTGGGTGTTACATTCTCCCATCCTTCAATAAATTTCATCCTCATAATTTGAGATTTTAGTTGAAAAATAAATTATTGATACTTAAAAATTATTTTTTAGAAATCCCACATCAAAATATGGTTTATAAAACTTTCTCCTAAAAATAGGTATAGAGAAATGTGATGGTCACCACAAAACTAGGATTCCAAAATAAAACATTCATGAAAATATGGACATGGAAGAGAAATATAACTTTCACATTTTTGACAGAGAGTGATATAGAACATGGTCATTATAAATTTCACCATAAAAAACCATACATTTTTAATTAGTTAAAAGACCAATGATTTATTAGTAAGAAATTTAATACTTTTCCCAGAGTTAATGGATTATTTTACTATATAGATAGGAACATGAGAAAATAAAATTACTTGATTTATTTTCATATAATAAGAATAATATCATCCATTTGTTGTGCTTAGATCTATTTTCACTTAATCCTTTACACCATGAAATGAATGTTCACAATGAAGTTTTGAAATGTGAAACACTTTTAATTAATCATAAATTCCTCATATCATTACTTACACTATATATTTATCAAAATAAAAATGGTTATAATAGGTTGTCTAATATGAAAAATCATAATTTAACCATAAAAAATAATATCCAATGTTCAACTTAATCCACTCCATAAGTAGAGACCTCAATAATATTTCAATATAAATTTTCAAAATTCAATGACCAAAAATTTAAAAGGAAGGCCAATAAATTTCCAAAATCAACATAATATAAGAATTCCCCTAATAATGTTTCTCATATTGTCACATAATAAATATATTAATACCTTAATCTCATTTAAACCTTTAGGGAAACATGCATTCTTATAAGAGTAAAATCTCAAGTAATTGAATATATTCCTTAAATCAAAACCTCTAATAATTACATCATAACGTAAAACATTAGATCACTAACCACCTTCAAGGTCACAAATACTACCCCATAAACATCTATTCATTATTATCTTAAAATCAAGATCAATTTTAAGGATATATTTCCCATGTCATGTATTTTTAAGAAGATCAACTTAAAATAGAAACAATTATCTTGATTACTGTTGTTAGTCATCACATTATTCCAATTATTTAAAGAACAAATACAGAAATACAATCCTCTTATATATCACGATTCTTATAATAAGAGGATTATTGATAAAATACACAAATAACATAATTCTTAAATCAAAACATAGGCATATTCGTTATTGTTCTTCATCTGGGGTGGTATAATAAGATTACCACGATCCATTATCCTCTTTTGGGGTATATTATATTGACAGTTTAGACATTGATTTTTTAGTGTCCCATCTCCTTACAGTTGAATAACTATACATCATCAATATTTTTCATACTCTTATAATCATAGGAATAATTAAATTTCTCTCTAAACATGTAGAAAACTACCATTACTTTTAAACAAGTACAAGGCTGTTTCTTTCTAAAATTATCACTTGTGAAAAATATTAATTTATATTATTTAATTTATCTAAAATTTCCCCAGTTTTACTCTTTTTCTCATGCTTCTTTCCAATGTTATAATACTCATAGAATTATTTATTTGTCTCGTTAGCATATGATAATCTGTCTGCATATAACGAGAATGTTTGGGAGACTTGTTTTTCTTAAAAATGTTTGCATAAGACCACAAAATATTTGATCCTCCTTACTCTTTAGATCATGTTTATTGGGGATTCTCTCATTCCTTCCACTAGACACCATTTCTAAACAATGGAATACAATATATTAGATTATGAAATTCCAAAACTAGTGAAACACTTAAAGAATAACTAATATAGAAATCATAATCTTGGTTACCTTGATAATATTCCCAATGTTAGTTATAGGGTTATATTTCCCAAGTCTATGTTTTCATAAATCTAGTTTCCAATGTTTCTACTAAAATTTCTCTGATACTAACTATAAAGACCAAAAACCTAGTAGCCCAGAATCGGTGCCTTACTTTATTACATTGGTATAGATATAAGGATCACATCCTAAATGACCAAATTGTTTAGTAGTATTGGAGAACAAGATACATGCATGAAATTAAAATTTCATTTTAAACATAAAATACAGAAAGTATTTCCTCTGAGAACACCATTATACCCTTAGCACAATCCTTCAGATTCAATTATAAAACACTTCCTTGTATCATGGGGAAAAGTAACACATAAAAAAGGGGTGATATCATATTATTAGTAAGGGAAAGCATAAAAAAATATCATAAATTAGTATAAATAATAAGTCAAGGTGAACAAAAAAACAAATTCCATTAAAACGTAAACTTGAGAATAATATGTTGGGAATAAAAGATGATCAAATAATGCTATGTAAATAATCAAATGAGAATAATACTTAACCATGAATATTAAACTAGTTGAATAGTCACATGGAATATCAATAACAAATCTCATTATTAAGGAAATAATAATTTAGGGCATAATAAACATACCATAAATGCTTTGGACAAGAAACTATATATAAATGGGCAAAAACCTGGTCTAGTTTTCCTCATGAGACTTACTGATGCTTCGAGGGGCTATAGTGAGCCATGCCCGACACTTACTAAGTCTAATGAATTCCTCATATGAAAGGTGTGAAATATAGTAAATCTATAAATCATATTGAAACAATCATATGAAATGTAGATAATTTCCTTAATTAGTAAACATAATCATAAACTACCTACAGTAATGTGGTGAATGGCATCATGATAGTACATCCCCAGTCAAAATGATCGAAAACCATTTAATAAAATATGGTAAATGGTATTATAAGAGATCAATATTAATTATTAATACTATTAAATTTTTTTGTTAACATAGATTAAAATACCCTAACAAAATCCATGAAAATTTATTGATATAAATACCCTTTTTACTTTGAAATCATTTATTTAAAAATCCATATATTTATAAAATAAAACATTTTGTTTTAAGATGAACTTTTAAAAAGTAAGAAACAAGTAAAAATTTCTTAAAAAATCATAATATTATAGTAAAAATATTTATAGGAGCAATTTTATAGAATATGGACAAGGAAGAAAAAGTGAGTTTAAATGGAAATTTTAAAAATATAAATTTTAAAAGAAATCACCTTATAAATACTGAAGTGAGAATTAATAAAATGAGTAGAATATGTTCATACAAAATAAATCCACATAAAACAAGTTAAAAACCATAAGATATACAAAAATAATTTCACAAAAAATATTAGTATTACATAATTATGGAAGTATAATTTTAACCCAAATAATAGAAATTGGGTTATGAATTCCCCTACTACTTTGCAAAGACTCAAACTGTATTCCTATAAAAATAATTATCATAAAATGAAACATTTAATAACATGAATAAAAATATTCTCATGATATTATAAATCAATGGTCATTATACATGCACCACACACAATGAATAGTGTTGATTAAGGCATATCTCATAGAATTAAAAGTGAAATGATAAAAAATGTTACATCAGGTTCGATATCCATCAAATGTATCTGATCCTTATTTTTAGTGGTTTTAATAATATTATTATGTTATAAAATAAGAATAATAATATTTATAATATCATATATTATCCTCTTATAACATTTTCCACTCATTTTTCAATGAGATTTTGTTATTACCCTTGTTACGAGTGTAAACTACTTCATTTTACTATGCATGTCTTCTCATGTAAGTCATGATTATCTTGAACAAGGTATAGATACAACATCTCTAGAGTAAAATTAATATAAAAAATATCATATTTAATAATTAAATACATTTTTAGAAATATTTTAAAATTTATAACAAATAAATGAATTACACCGCTACGTGGAGACACTAAGTGGTACGTAAGCATGTGTGATGCTTTCATTTTTCATAATATAGATAAAAGGAATGTTATTTTAGTTTCATAATAATATTCACATATGTATATATATGATACTTTATACATTAAATTATATGGTAAAAAACAAATCAATAGAATTTAAAATAAGAAATGAATTTGATTGAGTTAGTCGAAATTATTACCTCTTCTTCAGCAAACATCCTTTAGATCTCTTCTTAAGGGATATATGGATGGTATTTTTTAGAAATACATGACCTATAAAACATGGATAAGGATGTTATGTGGAGAAATGGTTAGGAAGTGGTCCTGGTAAGAGGATCCTGTTGGTGAAACGAAATTAATTAATGAGTTCCCTTTTATAATTGAGGTGAGGGGAACCCTTAAAAATCCTAAAAATATAAAATTATAATAAATTAATTTTATATAAAAATTAAACAAAATTTACAAGGATTAGAATATAAGATGATATAATGTTGTAATCTCATGAACAATTAAATTTTTTATAGTTTAATTTTAATAATGGTAACAAATTATTTATTATTAAAATATGGTAATTTTTAATTATAAAATGTCAATGGATCCATAAATGAATATATAATTAAATTTTATACCAATTCATAGTATATTTCTATTTTTAAAGGTTTTTTAAATAATTTCATAATTTATTATTTTGATAAAATATCATTAGTTTCAATTTGACATTGTCCATTACTTTTTCCTTAAGGAAGACATGACAAAAATATAAAAAAAAAATTATTACACCTCTAATATGATATAATAATGTATAAAATTCTCCCATAATATTAATTAATTAAAATTATATTTATTTTGATATTTTTAATATAATGTATTTGATTTTTTTATTATTAAAATAATTACTTCATCATTGTTGTATAATTATTCAAGGTAATTATTTATTCCCTAAAAACTAAACATAAAATACCATGATCTAGATAAATATGTTAGATTTAAAATGAATAAATATAGTGGATTATTTCTTCATAGTAACACCATATTGAAAATAATATATCTATTCAACTATGAATGTGACATTTTTCTTTTTCCTTAAATAAAATAATATAAATATCATTACCTCATTCAAATGGTTCCTAAAAATTATAAGTAAATTTTAATCATGAAAAAAAGTTTATTAATTTTAAAAATGACACTTATATTCATTCAAAACAAATATTTTTCTCTATGTGGACACAAAAGAGATGTTTAAGACAAAGAAAGTGATATTTGTGATTTTTATTTAATTAAAATAGTTTAAAATTCATTCTCATGTAAAAGTTTATAATAAAGGAATAAATTTAGAAAAATAGGATTTAAGATTTGAATATAAATCATATAATAAAATTTTGGAAAATTATAGGGTAATTTTCTAATCCATATCATTTGATTTTTAGCCTAAATTACCGAATTTACCCTTTAGTGTGGTAATGATTTTTTTTACAAAAATTACAATTAAGAATGAACAAAAATAAAAGGGGAATGTTTACTAAATTTGGACCATTTTTTTCTAAATATGGAATAAAATTTTCAAAATTAAATTCCAAGGGGTTTTAGAAATTAATTTAATATTAATCTCACAGACAGGATGAAACCATGAGTTTGACAAGTAAAAAAATGTTAAAAGTATTGAAATATTTTTATATGCAGTTTCAAGATGAAATTAATTTTGGTGAGATAAATTGAATTGTTTGATCTATAATTGATCTAGTATTACTTTAATACTGATTTAAAATATAATTTATCATTATAATTTATTTATATGACAATTTAGTTTTCTATTAAAATGAAATATTTTTTTACTATTTATCATTAAATGAAACTTATCAGAAAAATACCAAAAATTCACCCTGAGATAATTTTGACTTTCCTCTTTTAAAATTGAATTTTATTTTTTTAAAATATAATTTAAAAAAGTTTCCATGTTTAGTTTTAAAATAAGTGCCTCATTAAAAGGTGGTAAAACTACCTTTGAAAAAATATAGACTTTTATATATAAAATTAGATTTATTCTTATATTATTCCCATAAAAATTATTTAGATGAATGTAAAAATATCTAATTAAAAATATAATATATTAATTTCATAATTTGGTACATTCCCTCTAATTTAACAGCTGGGTTATAATGACCATATAATAACATGTCATTCTACAAAAGATATCAAAGATATTAAATTTAAAAAGAGGCATCTAATCAAATCTTGGGGTTTTACAGGATTTCCTTTCCTTTAGTAGATTACACTCTATCCCAACATGAAAAATTACAATTTTTTTATTTTCCTTAATAGTGTAATAGTCCCATTAGGGTATTCCTAAAATGTCAATAATAACATGTCAATGAATAATTTAAAGTTATAATGACTAAAATCACATGATTTCCATGTTTTGAATCATTGCCCTTCACTTTATGTCGCAATGTTACTAAAAATTTATTACATACATTAACAAGACTCTACTTCTTTTAAAAATAAATATATAGTAAATTTATAGATCCGATGAATTTTCCTATCATGAATAATGAGGTTACATTCATATTATGTTAATTAGATATGTTATTAACAAAATCATTCTTTGATATAATGGTCCACTAGGTGGCTCACTTAGTTAGAGAGGTTCAACTATGTGGTCCTATTGATTATAGATAGTTATACCCCATTGAATAGTTTATGAATATTTTGAAATAGTATGTAAATAATAGAAGTCATCTAGAAGGTTGTATTTTAGAATGATATATTATTGAAGAAGATATATAATTCTTTATCGATTAACTATTAAGTGTTGATATCATCAGTCTCCCAAAGTATCATAATAGAATATGACTTATTGGGGAAGGGATTTTCAAAAAATATGTTATTACAATTACCATCACAGTGATAAAGAAAGAATAAATTTACATTTTACATAATAGTGTAGATGTTTATCCATACGTTGATTCCCCAAAAGAAATTCTTAGAGATCCGAATCCATCAAGGGATAAAGGATGGATATCAAATACACATAATAAAAAATTTATATGATGGTTTAAGATCATATTAATATAGATTTATCTGAAAATATGAATTCAATTCCTGAATGTATTTGATGTCTGACCATATGACCAAATGAAAATATTATATATTACACTGCTTTTGTAATCAATGGTTATATGTTCTATAAGAAAGAACATGATGATTATAGTATGATGAAACATAGTGAGGTTACTGATGAAGCTAAAATTTTCACATATTTTATTCTCTAATTCAGTGTTTATAATCCAATGATAGTGTTATTATATTGGTGATTTTCATTTTTTAGGTTGTAGGGGTATTTTAACCTTAAATGCAAAAATGGACTAATTCTGGAATTTTGATAGATTTTTATCACAAGGGTTTTCTTGGAATACATTTTAAAATGTTTTTCTAATTTTTGGGATTCTTTTTTATTATTAATTTATTTATTTTCTTGATCGTTTTATATTGGACCAAGAGATGATTCTAATATCTAGGGGCCTGAAAAAAAATCAGGTTGACCAATTGTTCTAGTGGATAACATAGACCCCACCTTCGTAATGGAAGAATAAGTTGGGATACATCCCTATAATTTAGGTGATTCCAAATGTAAGTAAAATAAGAAACATATAAATGCTTCTTATTTTAATTTTATGGGGATTTTAACTCACTAAGTGGGACATTGGACATTATACATTGGAAGAACAATTCTGGAATTATCAGCTAGAAAACTTCAAACTCATAAATTATTAAATAACAACTACCTACAACGGTCAATGATGCTAAACATTTTAGGGGAAACAAAGGAGACATTATGTAATATATATATACTACATATTCATCCATTTAATGAGACATACACTTGGAGACTTTTGGAGATCCGATTTTGAGTAAGAATTTTTCACTCCATATCCCTATAAATATGTATCTATTCTCCCATTTAAAGTGGTATCCATTTCAAGGGGGATAATGTGGATTTTTGTTTATTTAATTGTTCTTTATAGTTTTAATATATGTTAGTGTGTCTTTCTTCTTATTATATTCATTTATCTGTTTCTCCTATTTCTTTTATTTTATATGTTTCTACCACAATGATTCTTCATAACTCTATGTTTTTGGAGATCTGACCCACACTATTGTTCATGGGGTAAGTGGTGGTATATTAGTTTATTTTACTTTAATGATTTATCATATTTTATTATAAGGAGTTATTTTTAGTTAAAATTATTGTGGTGAGCAGTTTCCTCACTTTCTATACTATTTTTTCTTTCTCCTTGTTTAATAATTTAGAGTTTGGATTTGGTATTGATGTGGAAGAGTTTAGTCTTACATATAGAATTATTAGTGTGGTATAATACCATTAAAATTATAGGGTGTGGAGTGAAGTGTCTGGATCTCTTCATTGAAGAAAATAATTAGAAATATATTTTGAATAACAAAGATAACACTACTAGAAAACCCTGAGAATAATGGATTTATTCTATTGAATTTATAGTTTATTTTTTACTTTCATTATATTTTTAATTTTAATTATCATTTATATTATATTAAATAACTTCTCATACTAAAAAACCCACATCTATATTACTATATAGGATAGTTTTATATTAGTTAAATTATAATAGTTACAATAGGAAATTAGTGCATGTGAGAAGCCTTATCGAGAGATTGACCCTTGTGTGCACACTATATTTCATACTTAGATAAATAAATTAATTACTGGGGTAAAATTAAAAAACCCATATAATATATTTAGTACCTTTTGGGGAGTCCATTCTCTTATAGACACTTTTTTTCATAAAAAACCAAAAAAAATAAAATATTTCAAAAAAATGTAAAAAAAATAATTTCATTACTTATCATTGATTTCTTCTACAAATAGGGATTTTAATGATTATTAATATAATTATTGGAATTTTCATAACTTTTATTGTGATCCTAGCAGGGAAGAGACATTGAAGATTCAAATTCTTGAGAATTCACAACAAATGAAACAAAATTCTTAATGCTTTAAGTGAATTCTAAAATTTTGGAAAAATAATGAATGATGGTTGCATTACTGGCCATAGAAGTTGAAGAAGTTAAGGTCTTAAGGATGAAAAAAATAATACAAGCTATTGAGAATAAATTTTTCTACCCATATTTCCAAATTAGTGATATTGATGAAAAACATGAAGATCCACCTCCCACTCTGATAAATGAGTTCCCAACTGCCCTGCTTGATGAAAAATAATTTGAAGTTGAATGTTTTAAGGGATATATAATTTGGATCATTATTTTTATTCAAATTTTATTAATTATGAATTTAAAAATAATAAATATTATAATTATTTTTATTGATCACCATAATTATAGGCCCTAGTCGAAGAAGATAAAGAATATTTTTTTATTGAGGAGAGAATGAACGAGCTTGTTGAGCTATGCACTGGTATATGAGGATGATGAAAAAAAGAAGAAATCCTTGAGGAATAAATTTCAGAAACCAAACCAGAAGATAATTCACTTCCTATTACTCAATATATTCCACCAGTGGATGAATCTCCACTAGCTATCCCAAACAGGGAGCACCTCTATATTCATTCCCCCCTCTTGATCTCAAATTTTTTTTTACATCTATTCAAGTGTTTGGGTTTATTTTTCTTTTCGTTGGGAGTTATCAATCATGGAATATAATTATGGATGTTAGGATAAATAATATAATGTAGTTTATAAGCAATAAAACACATCCACCTTTATATTGGGGTTAAACCGCTATAACTTCTTGAAGAGGGGCTATAAAAACTTAGCACATGCCTAGGGGTCTACAATGCATTATACTATTTATTTTCCCTTCCTATTTCTTTTTATTTAATTTTATTATGTTTTTATTTAATTAATGAGTTCATGGGTTAATGAAATTAGCTAAGATATTAACTCAAATATTCCAATTGAAAATAAAATCAGGTTGTATCTTTTTTTCTTTTTAGTTTTTTCTTCACTTATTTTTAATTTTTTACTGTGCTGAAAGAAGGGGTAGTTAAATTTAAGTATGGGGGAGTGTCAAACTATTAGTTATTCTTCTGAAATTTTTTTATTATTTTTCAACTTCTTGGGATCATTTAATTGAAATGAATATTATTATCTCTTTTTAGATTTGAATTTATTTTGAGGGAATTGAAATGGTTTTTGAAGAAATGGATTTTAAATGATTGTTGATATCAAAACTTTTTCCCTGAATAGGATTTTAAATAATTTTTATACATTTGACCAATATTTTTAATCTTTTCCCATGATACCCTAAACAAAAATATATTTCCAGTCTTGTGAGGTATTCTGAACCACTTTTATATATTATTCCCAATACCCATAGTTTCTTGAGAGAAACATGGATTATTTGTGAGAGCCAATTTTTTTGATTTTTCTCTTTTAATGATTTGGATTTCATGGAGTGTTTTTAATATGAATGAGGTAATTATTTTGATAGATACATATTTTAAATGAGAACCACCATTAAATCTATCTATTTTTATCCCTTAGATTCTATTAATTTTCTTTATAGGTTTAAGACACATTACAAGACAATTTTTCATAATCTACCCACACTCTTAGTATTTTTTCATGGATATTTCATGTTTGAGTGTGGGGAAGGTCCTTCCGTGTGCTTTATTTGGGAAGTGTTTAATTTTTTAGTGATTTTAGGTGTGTGTCAACATTTTGGTTAGTAGAGAATGATAAAATTGGGTACAATTCAACATTTAATTTTTCTTTATTTGGTTTATCCAGTTCCCCTTAAAAAACTGAAAAAAAGCGATGAGCTTGAATTTATCATTGTAATTCCACCCATGACCCATTTACCTCTGTAAAATAAATGTAATTATTTTCATTCATTCATTTTATTCAAATTTCATCTCACCTTCCATGACAAAAATAAATCTATTCCTTTTTAGAACTTTATAAATAAAGAAAAAATAATGGGGAGAACTAGGATGATATCATTATTTATAATAACTAATTGAATCATATCTCATATCACAAAAAATGGGGTGATGTTGTGTTTCAATGTTTTAAGGGTATTTGAGTGAGTTTTATCTAACATTTTTACTTGATTATTAATTCTTTGTACTAAAGAGTCAAACCTCCTCTTTCTATCTTAAAATGGTTTTAATCATTTTTCCACCAACACTAAGCCACATAATTTTCCTTGGAAAATTCCTCAGAATTGAATTAATTTTCACGTTTCATGATGATTAGAAATTAGTCTTTGAATATTCCTATGGTTATACAGTAATTTTCCAAGTGTGAGTATAACTATAGATTTAATTTCTCTTGAGTGAAGAGTGACATAAATTTCAATGTGAGGTTGGATGTGATTAGGAGACTGATGGATTTAAGAGATTGAAAAATAAAAATTTTTGGAATTAAAAGTAAATGGAATTTTTTTTCAACTGATATACATGATGGAATTCTATTTTAGAAAATATTGTTGATGTTTTCTCATTTTTTATTATTGTATAGATTTCTATTGGAATATATGATGACTACCTGGGAGTGCAATGCTTAAGTGTAGGGGAGTGATGAAGCAAAAATTTTCATATATTTTATTGTATAATTAAATGTTTATAATATCACTATAGTGTTATTTTATGAGTATTTGTTATGTTTTTAGGATTTAGTGGTATTTGGAGCTTAAATGAAAAAATGGACAAATTTTGGAGATTCGACAGATTTTAATCACAAGGGTATTTTGGGAATAACTTTTAAAATATTATTCCAAATTGTGTGATTATTTTTTTATTATTCTTTGATTTATTTTATTAATATTTTTCTTCTAGACGAAGATTTTTTTCAAACATCTAGATGCCTGATAAAATCAATCAAGTTGAAGAATTATTCGGGCAATGTGGAGCCACCACCTTAACAGAAGAATAAGTCGGGTTGCACACCTCAAATTGAGAGGATTGAAAATGTAAGTGAAATAAGACACATATAAATGCTTATTAAATTAATTTTATGGTGGTTTTAAATCATTATGGGGGCCATTAGATGTTATAAAATGGAGGAAGCATTCTGGAATTATCAACCAGAAAATGTCAATCTTATAAATTATTTAATAACTCTTACATTCAATGGTAAATAATGATGAATGTTTTAGGGGAAAAAGTTATATTATGGAACACAATTTCTGAATAAACATATTAAAAATTCTTCCATTAAATGTAAAATTCATTTAGAATCTTTTAGAGATCAAATTTTGAGTAAGAATTCTTCACCCATTCTCCCTATAAATATGCATATCTTCCCCCATTACAAGAGGTATCCATTTCAATGGGGCTAACATAGAGTTTTTTAATGTAATTTTAATTCATATTTTTAATATATATTATTTTATATTTCTTATTATTCTATTAATTTATCTTATTCTCCTATTTCTTTTATTTTACATGTTTCTCCCACCATGCTTCTTCTTAACATCATGTTTGTGGAGAGATAAACCTCACTATTGTTTGAGGGGGGAAGTGGTGGTATATTAGTTTCTTAAAATTTAATGATTTATAATATTTTATTCTAAGGATTCAATAGTGGTTAAAATTATTTTAGAGAGTATTCTCCCCACTTTCTATACTATTGTTTTCTTTTTCTTCATTTTAATAATTTTTCTTGTTGTTGATATCTAAGTCATTCAAACGGTGGAGTTTGTCTTAGGTATTGATGTAGAAGAGTTTACACTTACATGTAGATGTCTCAGTGTTGGATAATACCATTAAAAATAGAGTGTATAGAGTGAAAGGTCTAGATATCTACATTTAATAAAATAATGAGAAATATATTTTTAATTACAAGGATAACACCACTACAAAACCCTAGGAACAATGGTTTTTTATACTGATTTTTTTGTTCTTTATATTCATTTTATTTTTCATTTTAATTATCTTATATATTATATTAAATTTATTTTCATAATAAAATCCCCATCTATATTACAATATATTTTTTTTTATATTAGATAAATTATAATTGTGACAATATGAAAATAGTGCATGTGAGCATCCTCCTCGAGAGATCGACCATAGTGTGAAAATTATATTACATAAATAGGTAAATAAATTATTGATTATGGTATAATGACTATATATACAGTTAAAACTTTGGTGAAAGTGATTCAAATATCTTTTTCTAAGGATAAGAATCCAATTTAATTGAATATGAAATATTTTGATATCATAAAAAAGATATGTGAGTAGGATTATACAACATTTCAAGTGAAGATTTTCCATTTTAAATGGGTTAACAATAGGATTTTAGTTAAAGTTGATGAATTGGGATTAATTAAGGTGAATTTAAGCATAGAAGGGGAAAAAGATCCTATTATAATGAAATCATAAGAAGTGAAAGTATGTTATATCTCAGATCTAGAAAACAAGAATTGGTCGATTGTCTAGCTGGTGGCTAAAAAAACTGCAGGTTTAGATGAAAATTCAATAAAGGTTGACCCTTCAATTGGGATATAACAATCAGTTCATGAATATCCCAATATAGGCAATGTATTGTACATTAGAGGGGGACCTAAAGAGGGGATTTGGATTCCCTTTATAGGAGAAAAATCCCTTCAACATTAAAAATAAAATAAAAAAGTTCAATTATATGGTTAAAGTGTTTTTTAATATACTATAATTTTCCTCATAATATTACATGTGTAATAATTTATAAAAAAGTAATTAAATATTTGACTACTTATGCAGAAAATGTATTCATCACATGATTGTGTTACCAATATCATGGAAGAACTGACGGTTGATGATAAAAATATAGATTCATTAGGGGATCAATAAAATGTTGATTAAAAAACAAAGATGATGTTGTATCATAGTGTTGGATAAAATTATCATGGAAATAATTAAGGTTAAAAAATGAGGTTGGCTTGAATTAATGTGGAAAACCTATTGAACCTAATACGTCAATGTTCGTTAGTTATGTAGGGGTCACAGTGAGGATGAATGTGCTAGTTGATATAGAGTCATAGTACCATGTCTAGCATGTAATGAAGGAAACCCTTTGAGAAGATATAATGGTAATATTATAATAACCTTTCTTTATTTTACTGAAAAATTATATAATGAAATTGTTATTTAGTTTTCATTATTCTGAGAAGAGTTTATTTATTTTATATTATTTGTTTTATGAAATATGTCCTGAAGTCCACCAGAGAATTCCATAGAGGCTTCTGGACTCTTCTTACCAAATTTCATTTGAGGGATGATGAAGAAAATGTAATGCCCCACCCATGAGTTATTTATTCACACATTATAAATCAGGAAACATAGAATGATTTCATCAGTCCTCACAGTGAGAAATAATCCAGGTTTATTGTAGTTGATAAAATATTATTCGAAATTATTTATTTGTTATATTTTTTTCAAAATTATTAATTTATGAAATAGTAAAAAAGTTTTGAAAATAATAAACATGCATCTAAACCAATGTGCCCCTATTGTAAATAAAGTATGAGGTATGCTTCATTAGAGAAGAAATTGGTTTGTATTTTAAATTAAAAATAAAGTTTTTATGTGATATGAAACAAAATATGTTCCTTTTTATATGTATATTGATGAATATAAATTTCAAGCCACTTACATTTCATATCATGTGATATTGAACAAAGCTTTCCTAAATAAGGAGGGTAAACTAGTTAATGAAAAAACAAAAGAATTATGAGAAACATGTGTAAATATGAAATAATAGTAATTAATTATGTTTTATAATAGTATTATTTAAAAATATATTTTCTTCATAAGTTTTTATATGGTTTAGACACAAGAATCGGCAGCGACCCAACTAGAAGAAAAACTACTTTTAGTATATTTGAAGCGGGTGGAAAAATATGGTTGTGTTATAAGACTATGTTTTACAGTGTCTCCCTAAAAATATATCGAGATGCAAAAACCACAATAAGATAAATATAAGATGATGAATTTATTTAAGAAAAAAATATTCCTTTCAAGATATTACTGTCTAGTCTGCTTTGGAAGAACAATATATGTGAAAGAATCAAATTGAATAGGTGGTGAAAGAAAGATCAGCACATGAACAACCAAATGACCCCACTATCTTTGAGGATAGTTATTCTCCTCAACTATATACCTTACCCATGGAAATAAATTTCTTCATTTATCTTTCTCCTAAATGTGATTAAAACAACTTTGGATTACTTTATATTAATATAATTCGGCAGATAAAGTTATATGTGATTTCTATCAATCAAAACCCACAAACTGCCTATTTATGAGGTGTATAGTGACTATATGTGTTATTAAATGAGATTATATATTGAGGTATCTCAAGATAGGAACACTAAGTTTCAAGTTCCACTTGATGATCTTAATGTTAAAATAATAAATGATGCTATTGTAACTTTTATAGCATGATCATATGATCTTATAAAGATACATGATTTATGTATTTTAAAAAAAATCAGATGAAAAACCTATAATAGTTGATGAAAAATGGTCCGAATTGTGGTATGATATTATTTATGCATACATAAATTGTAAAAAATAAGGTAAAATCATAATAATATACCAAATCGACCTAGAAAAAAGGACCTTTATAGAGTACATTCTCCTTTCCAGTTACACTACATCATTTATTATCATTAAACATTTATGCAGATACCACATTTACATTAAGAGATATGTCTTACATTCTATAAGAATAAAAAATATTTTGAACTTTCATTAGGAATGAAGTTATTGTTGAGAGTATAAATGAGATTATGAAGTTCTCATAGTTGAGATTCTTATTTGTGATTACATATATATGGTATATTTCCATAATTTATATGTTTAATAAATGATATAATATGTTCATTAAGGTTAATAAATATTGATATTTTCTACTAGAATTTATATTACTACTAAATAGAGGAAAAACATTGAATGAAGATTTGGATTTAGTAATCACTATATCATTTCTATAGAAGAAACTAAATAAGAGTTCAAATAAATTTAAAAGAAAAAAGATGACCTAAACGATGAATTTGAGAAGAAAATAACAGACAACTGAATATTTTTTATGCCTACAATACACGGGTAAAGATATGTAATCTAATAATATAAAATATTTTTTTATTTTTTTATTACGTATTTAGTTATTTTTTGGTATAACTAGGTGTTGATTGCAATCGATATTGATACCCCAAATATATATTCTCTTGGATCCAATGCATGAATATCCATCAACCTGACCACACATGATTTGTATTGTAAATTTGTAATGACATTGAATCAATATTTTTTAGATAAATTTAAAATTATATATTTTAGTCTATGTTTTAACAAGAATTTTGTTATGATAATGCGAACAGTAAATGTAGTCTAAATCATGGTATGAAGTTAGTGACTGAATATAAAATACTTATGGATTACATCATAGAGAAATAGATAAAGTTATATATATAAATATTTAAATATCAAAACATATTTCAAAAAAATATACATTTTTTTCAATTTTTTTGTTGTTTACAAAGTAATATAACACCAATGATTTAGGATATTATGTTTGAAAATTTTTGAGAGATATCATAAACCATGGAGCGACCACCATCCCTGAATAGGTCATTTTTTAAGGTAATTAAAATTTTATTCATAATATCTACTAAACTTTTGTTTTTTATATTTTTTTAGAATTACCAAGATTGCTGAAAAAATCCTTTCTCAAAAGAAGAAGTGAATATTTTAGAATTGAGTGGGCATCGTACATGTTGTTAGAAGGTTTTTCGATATCAAATTTAGGTGATTACCTATCGGGTTTGTAATCTAGTGTGAGATATAACCTTGTAAATATATTTGGGGTGTGAAGCATTAGTATAATAATGCTTAAATATTATTTTTGATCTATTTTTCAAAGACAAGTATTATGGAGGAAATAAATTTGGTTTAGAGATGAATAGAAAAAATATATGCTGAAAGAATATATATAGACATCATTGAAAGGTGACTTCATACTACTTATTTAGTTACTTTTCTAATCATTTTATCTACTTTTTTAGTTAATTTCCTTATAATTTTTATCTAATACTTATTTTTTTAAAATTATACATTAGTTCAAAATAAACGTCATAGGAGAAAAACCAATAAAAAGAGATCATATTTTTTAAAAACATTAAGGAAATGATCAATAAGTAATTTGTGATGTGTGGGAATTAAACACATGAAAAACAGACACCTGATGTCGCTGGTATAACTCAATGTAAACGTTTTTAATAAAAAAGTGTCATTTTAGTTTACAACATACATTAAATTGTGAAAACTGAGAAAAGGAGCTCATTTAATTATCAATCTTTAGGAAAATGATCCATAATTCATTTGTCACATATAGGAATTGAAGGCATGTGAATCTGATTCCTAATGTGGTGGGTATGTCTTGAAGTGCCTATTTTCAATACAAAAGTGTAATTTTAGTTTAAAACATACATAAAATATTCAATGTAGAGAAACCATGATCATATTGTACACATATAACACGAATATGTGACTTCCTACCACTTATTTAGTTGATTTCATCATTCTTTTATCTAATTTTAAGTTAATTTATTTATCATTTTTATCTGATACTTTTTTTTAAAATTTTCAAAGAGATCATGAATAAATGAATTATTCAACAAGTATGACTCACTCATGAACTATGGTCATGCAGTTAAAAAGTATGACACACTCATGGTGATGCAACTTACTTTTTATTCTCCAATGCATTCAACATTTTAGGTTATTAAACATCAATATTTTTAGACAACCTAGAATATTGAATTCATTTTAGGATAAAAAGGCCTGGTGGAATCAACAATAACTCAATATGATACATGATTTACCCAATATGACTCAAATTTTGTGGTGTTAGTTTAAAATTTAAAATTTATTAAATAACTGATTCATATTTATGTTTAATTTATTTCATTAATGTATTACTAACATAAGAATTTTTTCTTATACTGGTGTATTTTTTTTCTTGAGTTGGGGTGATTTGTTTGAAGTTGCTCATGATCGTGAGATATTGGGCTTCAAGGCTATAACTCAGATGTTGAAAACAAGGAAATGGGTCAAGAATGTATATAGAAATCATGAAAATTTGAATTCTTAATACGTTTTTAGTTGACTTTTCATAATTTATCTACTATTATTATGTTAATTTACCTATTATTTATATCTGAAACTTATTTAGTTATTTTCACTTATATTTTTGGAAGTTATGTTTTCTTTCAACTATCTACAAAATTCCAAAAAAGATAGAACATGTTCTTTTTGGATGGAAGAGGAAACCCTGTGTCGCCTAAAACGTGAAGTGCTTTAGGAAGAATGGGGTTTAAAATTCCATCCAATTGGAAAATTTTATTTATTTTCTATATTCTTTTAGATAGTTGAAATAAAAACACATATCCCATACTGAATAATATTTACCTGAATCCAATACACCTTTTTCCCAGTATGACTCGATCTGTGTGTTTTTAGTTTATAACATACATCTTAGTATAAAACACAAGTGACATACTCAAAACTAATTAAATGAATTAATACTATTCTGATATTTTATTACAATGATCCATAAGTCATTTAGGACATGTAGGAATTGGGTGAAACTCAATCCAACACACTATGTGACTGGTATGACTCCAAGTGTTTCTTTTTATTCAAAATTGACAGAAATTTTAGTAAAAATGACAATTAATATACTCAAAACCAAGGAAACCCTTTTATATTTTTTTGATATTTTAGGAAAATAATAAGTATGTCACCTTTGATGTGTAAAAATAATCTTAACCTCAATCTGATATATTGTTTTCCTAGCATGACTCAATGTGTCCATTATGAGTTTAAAATTGACATTTTACATCAAAACGTGTATCACTCACTGAAAATGAAGAAAAATTCTTATAATTTATTTATAATTTATTAAAATGATTCATAAATAATTGATGACACCTATGAATCAATCTCATGTCAATCTGACATATGATTTGACTCGTAGGACTCAAAGTGTGTGTTTTGAGTTCAAAATGACATTTTAGTAAAAGACATAAGTGACATACTAAAAGCCAATAAAACACATTAATATTGTTTTTATACTTTATAAAAATGATTTATAAGTAATTTTTGATTTGTATAAATTAGTTGTACCTTAATACGGAAAACAATGTGATCAATATGGCACTAAGTGTGTCTTTTTTATTTAAAATTGTCATTGATTTTAGTAAAAAGACAAGTGACATATTCATAATCATGAAAACAAAATCATATTATTTTGATACATTATGAAAATGATAGATAATTCATTTTTAACATTTATTAATAATACTCACCTCAATATAATACATGGAGTTCCCAATATGACTCAAAGTGCATGTTATACATATAAAATTGAAATTTAGTTCCAAACATGTGCCACTAATTTAAAAATGAGAAAACAAATGATCATATAGTCTAGAAAATTTATAAAAATGGTTTATAAGTCTTTTTTATATGTATTAATCACCCTTACATCAATATGAATCACGATATCACTAGTATGACTCAAAGTGAATGTTTCCAGTTTAAAATGAAGTTTTAGTAAAAAACATAGGTGATATAGTCAAAACTATGAAAATGAATTAGCATTGTTTTTATAATTTAGTAAAATGAACCATAATTCATTTTTTATGTGTAGGAATAAACCACAACATTAGTTTTAGTAAACAATACAAGTGACATAATCAAAACTAAGAAAAAATTTATTATTATTTTGATACTTTATGAAGATTATAAATATGTATTTTTTTACATGTAAGAATCATCCATACCTTAATATGATACACGGTGTGCTCAGTATTACTCAAAGTGTGTGTTATTAGTTTAAAATTGACATTTTAGTTTAAAACATGTGTCACTCACTAAAAATTATGAAAATGTGTTTGAATTGTCCTGATAATTTTGGAAAATGAATAATAATTATTTTTTGACATATAGAATTTATTATCACTTCAAACTGACAGATGATGTAACCGATATGACTCAAAGTGAATATTTCTATTTTAAAATGATATTTTAGTAAAAAATCACAAGTGAGATAGTCAAAACAGAGGAAATTAATTTTTATTGCTTTAATACCTTAGGATAATGATCCATAAGACATTTTTATGTCTAGGAATCAGTTAAAACTCAGTAAAATGCACAGTGTGACCTATATACTCAATGTGTGTCTTTTTTATTTAAAATTGAAATTAATTTTAGTAAAAAGGAAAAGTGAAATACTCAAAAAAACTCATTTATATTGTTTTTATAATTTAGTATAATGATCCATATGTCATTTTAAATATATAGGAATCAGCCTCCTCTCTATATGATAGATAATGTTCTCGGTATGACTTAAAGTGTCCGTTATTAGTTTAAATTTCATATATGTGTTCAAAATGCGTGTCACTCACTAAAAACCAAGAAAATTCTGTTGGGTTGACTTGATAATTTGTTATAATGATTCATAAGTAATTTGATATGTTGATGAATCAGTATCACATAAAATTGACACATGATTTGATTGTTATGAATCAAAGTACATGTTTCCAGTTTAAAATGAATTTTTTTAAAAAACACAAGTGACATACTGAAAATTGAGAAAATGAATTCATATTGTCTTGATAAATTAAAAAATTATCCATATGTCATTTTTTGATGTGTAGGAATCATCCACACATCAATATGAATCATAGTTGTATTGGTATGACACCAAGTGTGTCTTTTTATTTGAAATTGAAATCAATTTTAATAAAAAAGAGAGGTGACATACTCAAAACTGAGAAAAATAATTTGGGTTGTTTTGATAAATTAGTAAAATGATCCATAAGTCATTTGTGACTTGTAGTAATCAGCCTCACCTCAATATGGCATGCAGTGTGACCGATATGACTCCAAGTGTGTCTTTTTATTTAAAATTGACTTTAATTTTTTGTAAAAATACAAGTGACATACTCAAAACTGGTAAAATGAATTCATATTGTTTTTATAATTTAGTACAATGATCCATAAGTAATTTTTGACATATAGAAATCATCCATAACTCAATCCAATATACGGTGTACCCAATATTACTCAAAGTATCCGTTATCAGTTTAAAATTGACATTTTACTTGAAAATGTGTGTTACTCCCAGAAAAATGAGCAAGAACACTCATATTATCTTTAAAAATTAGGAAAATGATTTATAATTCATTTTTATGTGTATGAATTAGTCTCATATCAATCAAACAAATGTTGTGACCAATATGACTCAATTTACATGTTTCTAGTTTAAATGGGATTTCAGTAAAAACACATGTTACATAATCAAAACTGAGAAAACAAATTCAGATTAATTGGATACTTTTTGAAAAATATACATAAGTAATTTATAACATTTTTAAATAAGACCCACCTCAATCCAATTTATAGTGTGACCGGTATGACTCCATTTTTTTATTATAATTTAATATTGAAATTATGTTTTGAAAAAAGATAAGTTAAATACTCAAAACTGATAAAATTTATTCAATTTTTTTTGATAATTTTATAGAATGATACTTAAGTAATTTTTTACATCTAGGAATCATACACACCTCAATCTGAAACATAATGTTCCCAATATGGCTCAATGTGTTTGTTATCAGTTTGAAATTGAAATTTTATTTAAAAACAGAATTCACTCATTGAAAACTAAGATATAATACTCAGATTGTCTTGATAAATTATGAAAATGATTCATATGTCATTTTTATGTATAAGAATCAGTATCATGTCAAACTGATACACAAGGTGAAAGTTATGACTCAAAGTTATTGTTTCTAGTTTGAAAATTTCATTTTACTTAAAACTACAAGTGACATAATCAAAGCCAATAAAACACATTAGTATTGTTTTTATACTTTATAAAAACTATCCATAAGTATTTTTTTACATGTTTGAATTATAAACACCTCAAATACGATATACGACATGACTAGTATGACTCTAAGTGTGTCCTTTTATTTAAAAATGACATTAATTTTAAAAAAAAGAAAAGTGACATACTCAAAACTAAGAAAACAAATTCATATTATTTTGATACTTTAGGAAAATGATTCATAAGTCATTTATGATATTTAGGAATCATTCACACCTCAATATGATACACTTTGTTCCTGATATTACCCCAAGTTCCCATTATTAGTTTAAAATTGATATTTTAGTTCAAAACGTGTATCCCTCATTAAATAATAAGAAAAAACACTTGGATTGTCTCTATAATTTATTAAAAAGATGCATAAGTCATTTTTGATGTGTAGGAATCATTTTCACATCACGCCAACAGATGATGTTATATGTATGACTCAAACTGCATGTTTCTAGTTAAAAATTATTTTTTAGTTTAAAATGCACATCAAATCACCAAAACCAAGAAAACAATATGAAATTTTTTTCTCATAATTTTATCTAACATTACATAAATAATTTCCTTATCATTTTTATCTTATGATTATATAGTAAATTTTCATAGGGATAATACTTGAAGATTAACAAGAAGTGTTGTGATGTGTAAGAATCAATTTAAACGCAATCTAATAAACGATGCTCCTTATTTGACTCAAAGTATAGGTTTTTAGTTCAAAATTGACACTTTATGTTTAATTTATTTATTTATAGTATTATCAAAATAATTACTGTTTTCTTATATAGGAATGTTTTTTTTCTAGAGATGGGGTGATTTTTTTGGTAATAGAATGACCAAGGTTCAAGGGATAAAGACAAATAAACATTAATGTTTCTGAATGTATATTATAATTTTTACCTACCCATGTAATTGTATAAAATAATGTTTGAAATTTATATAATATAGTGTTTTTTCTTGTATTTTTATAGAAAATTTTATTTCATTTATTTTATATATCTGAAACTTCTATTTTATGTTTTTTCTGCTATATTATGCTTCCATTTTAACAGCACATTGCAAAAGAATTCCCCTTTATCAGTGATTTTTATATAAGTGGTCAATAGACCCATTGTTAGTGCTTTGGGTAGCACTGATAAAGGGATCATTTTGAAGCACTATATAGAATCAATTATAAAGGGGTTCCTTTATCATTTCTTTTATTTATTACTGATAATGGTAGCTTTTATCAACATTTATTGTAGTGCAGATAATGTGTGCCTTTATGAGCACTTTTCTAGCGCTGATAAAATCATAGGGAATTTAATCATTCTCTAATAACCAATAATTTTATTTTTCCAACAATACCCAATTTTAGTGATATTAAAGTCCATGTTTTTAGTATTATAGGGAGAAACTGTGCGACCGTTCTAGATGTCTATAAAATCCCACATTACAAGATGTGAAGATCGATGAACACATGTCGTGTGTACCCAGCTACAATAGATAGAGTTTAAAAATGAAATAAAATATCACATTCCATGTGACACATGTCACATTCCATGTGACTCATGGATAGAATCTTGGTTTGTACTGTAAGGGCATATATGCACACACATAGTAAAACACATGGGAATGTCCGGAGTACACATACATGGCCCGATACTCAGACTTAGGTGGGTAATAATATTATTATAAACCCAAAAAAAATTTCCATAATTTTTAGTCCAAATTATAAAATTTATAAATTCAATGTTTGAATAAAAGCATAAAATATTATGGAAAACCTTTTTATTAGAAAATTAAAATTTCAAATGTTAACAATTGTTATTCTTATTTAATATCATTTATCAACTAATCATTGTTAAATAGTTATTAATATAATACATAATTTATCCTCATTAATCATATGTTTCATGAAATAGAAATTCATATATCATAAAATTAAATTTTTAGAAAAAAAATTTTCTAAAAAATAAATTATCTTAGTAGTTATTTTATATAATCTATTTGACTTTCAATCATATTAAATGTAGAATTTATTTTCTTAGTATATATATTTCATAAATTATTTACTCTTATTTGTTCTTTCTAATTCAATATCTATGTTTCAAGGATCACACTAAAAATATTGGGGTGTTACATTATCACCCACATAAATAAATTTTGTCTTCTATATTTAAATTTTTACTCACTGATGAAAGTATGTTACAATATTCTTAACATATTAATCATTTGGGATATAACCTCTAATATTAATTGAACCATACTCTATTGGGATTTATTAAGTTACTTATCTTCCCTCAAACAACATTAATATTTTATATAATCATATAGTTAAATATGTGTATACCCTAATCATAAATTCTTCAAAATACGTGTTTTTTCAAATCCATCTTAATATCAAAGAAATTATTCCATAAAAAATCACATATTCATCCAAAATTTAACTCCAACCTTAACTGTAAAATGTAATACCTGCTAGTTTATAAATCAAATTTTAGTCAATGTAATCCCAAAAATGTGATGAACTTCCCAAAAAATATCATGAATCTATTATCAAATAAATGGTTACCAATACTATCTAACATAATTTTTTGAAAAATAAATCAACCATTTATTATCTCAACATGAATAGGATATTAAAATTAAGAACTTTCCATCACTAAATTATGTGTTCTACAATATTTATCCCAAGAAATATAAACTTTTCATAAAATAAGATTTCAAGATTATAGATAATATTTAATATATTTTTCTAAACCTTTAAAGTTAAACTAATTAATAACAATACCTATATATTTCACATAATCAAAACAACTTTTGGAATATACCAAAATATCATTGATAAATAGTTCTTACTAAAGAAAATAGATTAGACTCTCAAGACTTTATTTCAATTAAAATACAAATCTCATTACCTTAAGTAAGACTAGGAAACTCAACTTTTCCATCACAATAGGAATATACAAAAATTCTAAACCATTTAACTATGATCCATTATTCCATTGTAAGACACAATGGTTTCTAGAAACATTCCTTTCTTATATTAATTTTCTAAATTCTATTTCATCAAAATAGTAAAACAAAATATTTTATAATAATATTTAAAATATGAATATGAAAAATTTAATATAATTATGAATTCCCCTATGACACCTTCATTTTTAATATATGATACTTTCATTTCAACCCATGGAATTATTTTTTATTCAATAGTACATTATCCATGTTCATTTTACTATTTTGTTCACTAACCTAAATATTTAACATCATACTCAACTCCTTCATAATTGTTTTTAAATAGAATGCGATTAAAAAATGTATTTATTTTGAGAGTTTCTATCTAGGTGTGTAGTCTTAGGCCCACTCATCATTCATCAGGGTGATGATTGAGTAAATTCTCATCCAAACCTTTTCAAGGTGGTTACCCAAAGGTTCATATATTCCATAGTCACATCCACTTACTAGTATCCAGATAAATATTTATCGATAGAAAAATCCTCTACTTAAGACATTACCAATATTTTTGGATATCATTTTACACTTAGACTCATCTCTAGGGTTATGACTATGTTCCTCTAACCCAAATCTTAAAATAAAACATACATTATTACCATAATATTAAATCATATATATATCACAAAGTTTTATATATACCTTCTAAATTATGATTAACCTTAACTTATTGACTCTTACATTAAACTAAAAAACATCATAACCTCCAAAGTTATCTAAGACTTTATCTGACACAAACTGTGATTCCCCAGACCTGGGCACCCAGATCTAATTCCCATAAAAACATATTTTAAATAATGGATTCAATACCCACTGTATATTCCTAGACATAACTATCTTATAATTTTAGGAATTAATGAAAAAATTGAATTATATATATTCCCAATAACATTAAGGTTTATAGATTTATATAATTAGTAAAAAACATAAAATAAAAAAACACATGTATTTATTAAATGATGTGTATATAAATTCACTATATAAGAAACTACTTGATCTATATAAAATATTCAAAAACTCCCACAAATCATCCATACATGCTATCCCGTTAGGCATTTCATGTTTAATATTTTTCTTCATAATATAGGGAAATGAAAACATAATAATTATTGATAACAAACTAACAGTAATGGAAACATATAAATGATGTTGTAAAAAACAAAATCATGGAATAATTAATATGATAATAGTAAATAATATGAATAATTATGAAATCAACAGAAATATAGATCATCCAATATAAATGACAATAAATTAAATCATGGATATTTATAACTACTGATCTCACACTGATGGAATACATGATGTCAGACATGAAAATCATGTTTCATTGCCTTATTCCAATACATTAAACTAATATGGGGATAAGTATATACCAAAACCAAATAAGTATCATTACTTGAGACCTATCAATGCATCATGGGGATATATAATTGTAGCCCCCACCTTTCAATTGTTTACATCCAATGAATTCACTATAAGTGTCAACAATACATTTCATGTCATTCCCTAAGGAACCACTTTCTGAATAAAAACATGTCTATCTGTATAATGAAGAATATGGAATTTCAATACATAATCATCCTATGTTAGTATTCAATAATAATCCAGAATAAAATTACTTTTCCCTGAGTCAATAATAGGGACAAAATAATGACAAACCATATAGAGAAAGAGGATTAATGTAAAATAATACATATTCAACTTTCCAATAATCATCTGTATTGGAATAACAATATACAGAATTCCAATATTTTTTACCATGTTAATAAAATGGATAAAATATTCATAAAACATCTATTGGAATAAGATAAATAGTTCAAAAAAAAACATATTTAACTTTAAAATAATAATAGGTATTGGAATAATAACAAATTGAATGCCAATAATTTTCCCCATGTCAATAGAATAACATTGTTTCTAGGTGAACATCATCCAATATGAATTTTATAAAATGGTATTTTAACACCATATAAAAAATGTATAAAGGGATAATTCAATAATATAATAACATGATCATAAGTAATACAAATAAATAATGTGTATGGTTTCAAAACTATGTAACCCCAATGTAAAAAATATAACATAGAAGGATGTTGACATAGATAATGAACATCCTTGCAAAAGAATGCTTGAAAAATACCACCGATGAAGGGATTAATAATTGGATTGATTTTTACCAAGAATTTATTACCCTAAAATATAAATATATATATAGTGAAACATAAACACAATTAGGGTAAATCATTTTTAAAATGAAAAGTTTAATGGAAGTGAAAACTTCAAAGATCTTTTAAAAAACATTTTTAAAATTGATGGAAAAGATGATGATATAGTTTACTTGAAAAATTATTTTTTCAAATGGTGAATTGAATACGCTTTAAAACTTTTAATTTTAAAAATAATATCCAATAATGAAGTTTTTAAAATGAAATAATGTTTTCTATATGAAATGTGGATCCAAAATTTAACACATTTGATTATGAAAGGGAAATTTTACTACTTGAAATTACCTTTTTTGAAAACCCACTTACTAAAAAGAGTAATAAAAAATATTTGTATTAAAAAATCATTTTACTATATATTATTATAAATATAATAAATTATTAGGGTGGGAGAACCTAAGAATATAAGAAAAATGATCAAGATAAAACATTATAATTCAAATACGGAGATATGAGTTACCAATATCCATTATGGGTAACATATCTTAAGAATTGAGAAATATTTTTCAAAGGGTATATGTGGTACAAATGTATATCCTTAGAGAAAAATTTATAATACGATATAATATAATAACATGGAATATTGTGTCAAAATTATTTGTTTAAGTGAACAAGCAGAACTCAATGAATGAACGTTTAGTTACCAAAATACTTTACTATTGGGGAAACTACTGAATCAATTGGAACTTGTTTAAGGGAACATTAATTTTTTATTAAATCCCATGAAATATAATTATTATGAAAGAAATAAATCCATGATTATTAAATAAAACATAAAAATGAAACACGGTTCACAAAATGTATTTTGACTCAAAGAATTAGAATTGAGACTATGAAAATCCGCATAGCTTTAGAAACTTTTGAATCAAAAACCATTGAAAGAGATGGATTGAAATTGAACATAAAATACCATGATTTAAATATAATTAATTATGTTATATATCAAATAAGTTGTATATAAACTACAGAATTGAAATTAGATGCATAATACCAAACATGTCTCAAAGAGAGGAATTGGAAATGAAACCCTTAACTTGTATTCCTGCTTACTAGACCATGATCTAAAATTTTGTTAAATGAACATAAATATCATTATAACTTATATAATAACAATAATGTAAACATATAACAATTTTTATAATTATTTTATTTTAATATATTAAAAATATATTAACTGATTATATTTTATTTTCATTATCGGATGTTATAAATTTCTGTCCTTATTTCGTATAAACTTTATGAAGATGAGAAAAATTATCACTAAGAATTTTCAAGTTAATAATTCCCAAATAAATAAATATATAATAATAATTTTTTTAAAAATATTACTTATTTCCCATTTTCATTATGTGAAAGACACAAATATGACTTGTGAAAATGGAAAATGTGATAAACGAGTTTCGAAATGTTTAGTGATCAAAAGGTGATGTATGAATAAATATTTAAAAAATTAATAAAAACCTTAAAAAATCATTAATTAATATTAATTTAATTATAATTACATGATATTATCATTATATAAAAATTATTAATCATTTATGACAAAAATATTATGACATCATTCTTGTAAGTGGTAAAACCGAAAAAAACGGTAACATTTTATAATGTTTTCATGAGTAAAGGAATGTATTTAAATAAATATAATATAGAATATTAATAAGAATAAAATATTTACAATTATTATATAACCTCAATAAATACATTATTATAACCATCCAATATGTGTGGGGATGACAAATTAAAGTCGTAGTTCATGGAGGCGGTAGTCTTCCACACACACGATTAACGATCCCATTTCTCAATGAATAGAAGGAATGATGGTATATGGAAAAAGACTATTTTAGAAATATATTTGTGACATAAAAATATATTTATTAACCAAATAAATCCTTGATAATATCATTTACATGTGTTTTTGAAAAACTAAAGACACAACTTTATGGAGGTCGTTGACGGCACATACACAAGATCGATGTTTTAGTTTTTATTAGTGGGTGGAATGGAATGAATAATTATCATTTAAGTAATATAATTAATTTTAAGTATACTAATTATAAATAATTAATTATATTAATAAGTTTATATAATGTTAGGATATTACATATTAATAAATAACACTAAGAAGAAGTGGATACTCACATCTAGGATATGAATGTTTCTTAGAATTCTCCTTTCAAATGAAGGATATATACTAAATAATTGTGTCTATATGACTTTTAAAAAGGGATAGGGTTATATTAGAATAAATTTGGAATATTTTAGAGCATAGTTTATAAGGTAATTTTATTATTTAAGTGAAGTAATTTTTACCTTTTTAAGTGAAGAAAATGGAACTTTTGGAAGCCCCCATAACATTTTCAATAATGTAATGTTACTATTACAAGTTCAATGGATCCAAAATTCAAAAAAGAGGATTTGAAAGTTATTTTTTATTGAAAATCATATCAAAAAATTATTTTAGAGTCAAATTTGAGTGTCTTAAGGCTTTATTTTTAATTTTTACCTTTTACCCTAATTTACTTTTACCTTGGTGATTAACTTGAGTAATTAATTTTAATTAAAAATAATAATATTGACCATTTTACCTAATTTGATCATTATAATTTAGAAATATTAAATAATTTTATTTAAATAAAATATAAATGGGTTTTAAAATTTAATTTTTAGATTATCGCACATAACACATAAAAACAATTTTATAAAAAAAATATATTTTTAAGCTTAAAATTTATATATAATCTAAATTTATTAAAATTATAAATTAGAATGAAAAAATTATAATATTAAAAAAATAAAAGGTATTATAATTTCATGGAGAGATAAAACAAAATCTCACATTGAACATACTTGATTCAAAGAAAAGACTAAATACAGTTTTTATTAAACTAACATTTTAATTTAGTTCTACAAAATGGACATAGTATTAATAAGCTCAAATAATATATGAAAATTTATAATTTTATTATATAAATACATATTTTATTAATTAAATGGTTTTTTAAACATCTAGGATATGTTTATATAATGATAAAATAAAAAAAATTATAATTTTCACAAAAACTATATTTCTCAACTAAACAATAATCTTTATGTACAAAAAAAATTAATCCTAAGATAATATTGTTATTCCAAATCCATAAATAATTTCCATATTTTCAATTAAAATTCTAAAAGTTATAAATTCAATATTTGAACATTATCATAAAATATAATGAAAACAGTGTTTATTAGAAAATGAAATTTTCAAATATTAAATGTTATTATTATTATTTCATATCATTTACTAAATAAAAAAGTATTAAAAAATTATTAATAAAAACATAAATTTTGATCATTAATAATGTGTTTATTGAGATAGAAATTAATATTGCATAAATATATTTTAAGAAAAATACTATTCTAAATAATAAATGATCTTATTAGTCATTTTAGGTAAACCAATTGAATTTCATTAATATTAAATGTAAAATAAATTTTATTTATAAATATTTTTCATAAATTGATTAATCATTTTTATTCCAAATAATTAAGTATTTAGGTTTTAACATTCATACTTAAATATTCATATTTATATTAATATATCGTATTTCATTTTTGTTTGGTGTTCCTTGTAGATCAAGCTATCATAAATAATGAATTATTTAAATTAAATTAAATATTAAAATTAATGGGTATTATAGTAGAGGATCCAATTTTCCATAAGTGTGAATTAATATATTTTTGAGTTTCACGGTTCAGGTCCTATACAAAGTTTAAAATGGTAAATTTACCCTAACTATTAACCTTGGAAAATGTTTCTAATCATTTCATTAAATCAGAATATGATATTTATCCTTTTGATAAATTAAAGTGAAATTAAAAACTAGTTTAACTATTAGGTATATTTAATAATAAATAGTTCGGTTTTTGGGGTTTTAATATAATGAATCACACAGACACCTATGGCTTAGAGGATAGGTCTTATCCCCCCAAAGATAACCAATTAAGAAAACCATTTTATTATGAATAGTGTATTGAAGGAACAATGGGCTTGAAATCCCATCACATGGCTTAAAAGCCCTATGATGTATCAGCGTTGAACTGGGTATACCCCCATGTCATGAGTGTGTACATTTTATAACTTCTAAATGAAGTCTTGTATTGGGATTCTAACATTGTGGTTACATATAGAATGAGGGTTTTTCTTATGAGAGGTATAATTTTCAGGGAACATCTTCAAAACCTAATATTGATTATTTCCATACTTAAAAATTAATTAAAATATAATTAAAATATTTGGTATATTTTACATAAATATGAGGTGGTTCCATGTATTGGTGATGTTGTGGATATAGTCCACAATGGAAATAACATGTCATAGATAATTCTAGAGCCATTTTTTTGGAATAATGATGATTTTATGGGGTTATTTTTGTCTTTATGTCTAGTTTTTAATGGATTTAATTTATTATGGGATTTTGATGTAGATTTATGAGATGATTTTATGGAAATTAAATGTTACTTCCGTTATTGTCTCTATTGGTTGTAATAGAAATATCTCTTATCTTTTGTCCGAGGTGAAAGGACATAGAGAATACATCTCTCCCCTAGTTCTTTACCAAATGTAGGGACTTATTTATAATATTTGTGGTGGTTGTGATAATGAAGAATGGAGAATTTTATGTGTTCATCAACTTTTTCCAACACACCATCAAGGTAGGACTTGTTATTGTTTATTCACCTTTTTTTATTTTTTGGGTTTGATTCCATTCCTCTCATGATCGAATTACACAAAAATTATATGGTGATGAAATAAATAAAAAATTATACATTTTTTAAAATATGATTAGATTAAAAAAATTAATGGTAATTTAAGCAAGGATTTATTTTCATTGAAAAAAATTAAGTGGATTTTTGGGAGAAAACTTGATTTATTTTTTTCCTTCAGTAGTGGTTTTTGATAGAGATCAAAGTAAAAATTATTTTATTTAAACTTATTTATTTTCAAAATAAAATTACATAAAAAACATGTTTATAAGAGTTGAAGAATTATAATCAAAATTTGAGAAAAATAATAATAATTAAATAAATTATTCATTTTCTCTCAAGGGATGGGAAAAAATATATTCATCCTATCCCAAATATATTCATTACATGAAATCAATTACTTAGGGGTTTTTTATAATATGAAAATTACTAGGTTTTAAAGGGAATGGGATTAAAAAATTTAATTATATTAATTTTTTGATATATGATGAAAATAAATCATATGCTTTGATTGTATTCTCTTGTTCTTAATTTAATTAAGATAAATAATTTAATAATTTAATTCCTTGATTATGATGGATGTGGGGATGAAGCCTCTATATTCTTCAAGAATTATTTTCTGTTATTATTTAGGGTTATTAACCTAACGATGTTTATTCATTGTTTTAAATTTCAATATTTCTATTCCACATTGTTTAAATAAATTCTTTGATAACTTATCTCATTGGGAAATGAAAATATTATTGTGTATATTTTTTTCATTGAAAATTTTTGAACCATGAAAAATTGTTTCATCATTATCTAATATTCATGTTCTTCGATAAACTCAAATGAATTCCCATCCATGGGTGGTCTGGTGTTTCCCCAGCTATGAATATCTCAAATATATTTCTCATATTTTCATTATTGAGTTCGATTGTGAATTCATGAATCAATGATGGTGAAAAACCAAAGGATTCATGGATTTGGGGAAATAGAAGTGATGATGCAATATGTTTTTGGGAAGTTCAACAATCTATTGAATGAAAACGATCCGAATGATATCAGATAGCCAAAAAAATACAAAAAGGGTGTGTATGAGTTTCCCTAGGCAATATAATTGGTCGATAGTGGAGGTGTTGACAGAGGTAGAGACAGTAATGGTGACCATAATGTGATATTTTGTCAGATTATGACTTTGTGCAGGGACCTGGGACACCCTAAAATGGGGATATGTGAATTAGGTTAAAAATAGAATTAAAATTTTCACTTTTTAATTATTATTTTTAATTTTTTTCCCTCATTGGAAGGAAAATAATTAAAACCATATTTTACTTCCTTTTAAACTTATCCATATCAACCAAATACTAAAATACACACGAATATCACACAATAATTTTACATTTTTTATATATAAAACACTACAATAAGGATCACACACCAACGATATGTTGATGTTTCAAGATGGTAATAAAAACACACTATTGTATTCTTAGATTTAGTAAAGTATCACTAATTACCAAAGGTTCAATCCCTCCTCCTTCCTAACTCAAAAAAATTATTTAAGACAAGGATATGAATTTTTTTAGATATTTATGCTCATATTATTAGTTTAATGGAATGATGGTCCCTCCAAGATTTTTTCTCTAAATGTACATAATCAATTATAGATGTTAATGATCCAATTATTTACAAAATGTTCTATTTCTAAATCCATTCTGCAATATACTTTGATCTTTTATATATATTCAAACTATAATATTCTATTATCTCCAATTCTAAGAATTTTAGTAAGGTAATTATTCTTCACTACATTCCATTTTTTTTAATTCAGTGACCCAAGTTATTCCATGGTATCCATAAACTATATCTTCAATACATTTTCGTTAAGAAATAATTATTCATCATATTTGAACCTAATTTTCAACAATATGCACAACACTTTATCTTTATTCTAAATATAATGTTTAAATTTATGTATGAAAGAGACTGAATTTATTTATAAAAAGAGTTATTCAATGAAAACCTTTTTTTCTACCCTCCTTCAAACACCTATGAAATAAAATTTTCTTTCCCATATTCCCTTATTATAAAATTTTCCTATCCTCTCATTATTCCTTTAATTCTTCAAATCAGAAAATTTATTATCCATAATATTTTCTAATTTTTAAATTTTTATGTTAAAAGAATAAAATACTTCCTCTAACATGATATCACCCTTTTGATGTGCCTTTATTTATTCTTAACCACAGATATAAAAATGGATGTTTCTGGGTGTTGGATTACCTACCAAATGAATATGAGAAATCCAGATATAATTATTCATGATTTATACCATCATGATGAAAAAACATACCTTGCATCATATCTTTTTATTTTCTAAATTGTTAATCCCTACTTCTTGAAGGCTTTGTGGTATAAAAAATATCAATGATGTACGCTTCACTGAATTTATATAACTATTATGTTTTATTCCAAACATAAATGTTCCTTCACCATGGAATTTATTTTGCAGCCTGGATATTCATGAATTAACAAAACCAATAAAAATTTACTCTCACCTTCCTTGTAGTGCATCATATAATTGATGGTGAAAAAACCTCATATAGAATATAAACCCACTCTACTTTCCTTTGTGATATGGTGTACATTATATGGCTTAGAGTGTCTAAAAATATTCCTAAACTTTGATGGTTACAACATGGGAAAATCATCTTCATCATAGAGATCATTTCTTCACATGGATTGAACTATTCTATAGCATAGTGTTTTTCTACATCATTGACATGCCTCAAATGAAATAACTGAGATATTTTATTTTTTCTCCTCGGTGATGTGTGGACTAACCAATGACGTAGAACACTCCTTAAACATAGATGTTTGAAATATTCTATTTCTATGACATGGAGTACACATCTACAATGTGGAGTTCTTTAATTTTTCAAAATGAATAATTTTTTTCACATATTCTTTATAGTGAAAAAATAGAGCTACAAGAAAAACTACTTTCTTTAAATCTTGTATAATTATTGATTCTCGATTCTATGGTGTGGTTTGCATGCATGTGGCGTAGTGAACCATAGAGAAGAACAATATTGGAGATGATGAAAATTGGAATATTCTATGTGTTTATTTTTTAAATGGAATGAATAGTGGCCACATGGGAGGATATCCCACAAAAGTTATTATATTGTATGGGCACTTGTTAGTAAGGATAAACATGTCATCACCACTCCAATGTGCTTACCGTTAGTGCTGACTTGTACTAGACCACTTTTAACCATGCTATCCCATGTAGTGCCACACCTTAACGCACCCCCAAGTGCCTAATCACATTCCTCATATCTTCACATGTGCACACCTTCCTCCTATATTGGGCTTTAGTAAGGACCAATTTAAATATCCCTCTCCTTGAGGGTTATCCAACCTCTTTCATTTTGTAAAACATAAATATATATATATATATATATATATTCATTTCTTACATAATCCAAAAATATCTTCTTAATACTTATTTAAAAATTCATGAAATTATTCTACTTCTAATAATTAACATGACTTCATGATTTAAACCCATCCATGAATAATATCCAATGATTTCATCCCTTATTTTACACTGCTTGTTTAAACCCTTGGAAGCATAAAATCTAATACTTCTAATTCTTACACACCTTCTTTAACACTACCAATAATTACTTAATATATATTGGAAATAAATATAACACAAAATTGTAGTTTCAATGATCTCTCCCATAGGATTTTTGTTGAAAATATCAATTCTTATTTCTCCCCATTTTTCAAGAAAATATAAAGGGCCATGTCGCAATATTTTTGGAAAGATCAGAACCTCATTAAAGATCTCTCCTTTTTCAATCAACAAACTGTACAAAAAATTTTATGTGAACACATCACCATTTCATAAATTTTATATTTATATATTTAGAGACAAAACATAACCCCTTTATACATACCTCATATTCTTTATATAAAAACCATCAACACATTCAAATAATTATTGACCTTCATGCGTCAACCTTAAAAAATCAAAATTTTCTTCATATATCAATTTAATTCCTCCAAAAAACATAAATTATTTTATTTAACCATTTAACAATGACTTATTAACAATCCTACTAAGCCAACCGAGCTATAGATTAGTGTAGGAAACAAGAGTTTTTGTCAATATTTTCAATGATGTACATTATTACTCACAAGAAATTAATAGACCAAATGAAGCATGACGAACCAAAAAATCTCATGAATATAAAAAAATTCCCAAAAAACAATTAGTAAATAAATTTTGAATCACTAGGTTAAGGAACATACGACTTTTGAACCAAATGATACCATTTTTTAATTCTATGTAAGTGATTCTTATTAAAACCCTTATTTTTAAAATTTTAAAACTCTATATTCTATGGTTTTAATAATTAAAAAACAGATCTAAAATGTCTTTTATGTCTTCCCATAATTACCTTTTAGAAGTGATAATTATCAGATTTTAGTCTGGAACATAGTCCACTCTAAAAACAACCCTGAATACCACTAAATTGATAATTTTTATATTTTTCATACTTATTTAAAAATGTGTATGAATATATTCACATTATTTAATCACATAAGGTTACTAATTTTACCAATAGTTGGTTTAGATATTTATTTATAAACCATTCCTATTTGAACTATTCCGTACTCATCATGAGTTTCCACTTTAACATGAATCTTTGAATAGATTACAACATATATAAATTGGACAATATTAAATTATTCATAGAATAATTGTTAATTTTGTTTTTAAAAATTCTTAATTTTTCATATCCTTCCTTTAACACATACACAATGCATATCATTATTTTATTAATGTACACATGTGTATGAATATATTTTAGAATGATGATATATATCATGAATTATTTTCTAACTTAACAAAATTTGATTCTCAGTTCCATCATATGTGTTTTTAAAAAATATCCACCTTCTAAATAGATACAAACATAGTACATTTAAATATTTAAAAATAATAAAAATCACCATCAAGTATCTACCTCTTTTAAATGTATATTCCTCGTGGATTGTTTCTCTCCTTTAATACCTAATTAATCCAAACATCACATATAAAAATTAAGTGTCAGGAGAGAGGGGTGCATCAATACTTATAAAGATGATTAGTATGGTTGTTCTTCAAGAAAGAGCGATTGTTGGTTACCAGGATCTTCAAGAAAGAGCAATTATTGGTTTGATGGACAGTCGCCACATGATGATACGGTTCGAATCAGAGGCACGCCTTATTTCTACTTGGTCGAAGGCTCCTCGCATCGTCAAAGTATTCCGTTTTCTACTTTTTTGTTGGTCATTTGATTTGCACATGAACTGCGATTCACTGGTGGCACCAGTGTGGGTAAGTTTTCCCAATTTGCAACTGCCATTCCAGAATCCTTCTATTATGTGTATGCTTGGAAACCTTGTTGGAAGATATATGTGCTCTGATACTCGAACTAAAGTTGTGTGTCCTTCGGTTAACCCCCATATTTTCTTGGAAATGGATTCTTCTCATTTACCTTTTGACTATGTATGGATCACGATCGGAAACGAATACCGATGCAAGCAACGTGTGATTTACGAGGGCTGGACAGATTTTTGTCCTGCATGTCATCGCTTGTGTCATGCTATTGAGAACATCCGAAGAGGAGTCCCCTTGAAGGCTCGTCTTCTGGATGACCAGGCTCCCACTCGACAGGAGGAGGTATCACGGGGAAGGTTTCCAGAGGGTTGTTTGGGGAATGGTAAAGGACGAAGGAAGCTTAAATCAGTTGAAGGAGGTAAGGTGAAGAAATTCCAGGTGGAAGATGAAAATTTTAGTAGGGTACTAGTGAATGTTGATCCGATACCTTCTCAAAGGAAGGAATATGTACATGGGAAGGTACGGGAGGGGGTTGCGAGGGTCGACTCGGTTCAAGAGGAGATGGGGTTAGATGGAAGGGGTAGGAAGATTCTGCCTTCTACGGTGGATGTTCAATAGATAGATCTAAACAGTGGGTCAGCTGAGGTTGTTCAAGGTGTTGTGGCTCCCAATAGTATGGTGATTTTGAGGGAGATTCACAGTGGTGGAGTGATGTCTTCGGATATGGCAGTGAGGGGTGCAGGAGTTAGCGCCAATGCGGACGCTGCTACTTCAGGGGAGGGCTTTGGTTTGAATTTATCGGCTAAACCTTTTATTTAATTAATCAATAGGTTTGGATGCCTTGATAATGGAAATAATGAACTCAGTTTAAGTGATAATATAGGAGGAAGGGATGCGAACGGTGGGGCTTACATGGAAGAACAACCTGCTGGAAATCTGGGTCAAGGGGAAGGTTGTAGGCCTGTGGTTAATCCTGCTTCTTGATGGTGGTGGGAGATTCTACTGAGGTTGCGTGGCTCCCATTGAAGGAGTGTAATTCCCTAGACCAGAGTCTAGGTAATGAAAATGGGTGTCCTTTTCCTGATCTGTTGGAACAAGTCAGAAAGGGAATGGAAAGCTCTAGAGGAGGTAAAGAAAATATGAGTGATCTGGTTGGCCATTCTTTTAGTGAAGTTGTTCAGAGTGGGAATTAGAAGATGGCGGCTGGCAAAAGACCAGCATCTGCTACACCAAGAAGGAGGCCTAGGAGAGACTATTCTTACCTTCAGAGTCTGATGTGGACTAGATCGGCATCCAAGCACAAGGGAGAGGTGGTTGTAGATTTGAAAAAGGGAATTGCTATCAAGAAAGATCCACCTGATTTGCTTGCACTTGAAAAACCTAGGAATAGGGTGCAAAGTAATCACTTTTGGAGGCATCTGGAGTGGGAATCGGCTACTGGCGAAGGAGAATCTAGCATGGGTTATGGGGAAGACTTTGGATACTATGATGTTTAAGTCTATTTTCTATGTTCTGTTTGTTTCTTGATGTTCTCTTGTCCTGTTTGACATTGTATTTTGGGGTCCCGACCACCCTTAAACTGGAATTATAAAATGAAAAAAATGATTGGCGGAATCCATCACTACATTCGGATTTAATTTTTCTTCAAGTATAAGACTCATCCCACTAGAATAAGTTTATTCCCTTTGAGCACCATTTTTGTACTTTCCTCTTCCATGATTTTTCTTCCATACAATGATAGTAACACCAATTTTAAATTCTTGATTTGTAGTTATGTGAATGAAACCACTTGAGAATGTATCTTGTCTATTTTCTATGATCCTAAGAGAAACTTCCTTCCCCATTTCTATCCATATATTCATATCCTCATTCTAGGAATCTTAATTTGAGTGATAAACCATTTATATCTGACACACTTCATGTTTTCAACATTTATTTATGACTTATAAATCCATTAATATGTCATTTAATATAAAAAATTCTTCATTCTTCATTATATGAACTTGAATTTTTTTTACAATACCTTTATATTTGATCAATATTAACACAAATACAATATCTTATAATAATTTATTCATAACCTTCAACATACTTCTATAGGTGAGGTTCACCAAAATGACTTATCTAATTATCTAGCTTCACATTCTAACTAAACACTTTAATTGTGTGCTCTATGATCCCACTGAAATGACACTTCATCATTGCTAATTTTTTGAGTATTTTAGTGATTTTGTTACCAAATACTTATCCTTCATTATTTTAGGTTCACCTTCTATATTTTCAATATCTAAATCCTTCTTCCTCAATATATTTTCCAAATTTTCAATGTGATAGTTATTTTCTTTTGAAAAAATAATCACTTGTTCTCCAAATTTCTCTCTTAAGGTAGAAATTATGGTTTCATGGAGTTTATCTTTTAAATCCATATATTCCTCTATCATATTTTTGGTTCACCTTCTTTAAATCTACTATATTAGAATAATTATTTTCACCTTCAACCATCAAGAATTTAATATCACTTTTCAAATCATGAAAATCCTTTTGTTTACTGTAAGAAAAAAATTTATATTTACTTCAAGATGTTTGAATATTCTCTTATATCATTCATCAAGCATCCATATGTAATGAAACCCACATCATCAGTTGTACAAGTAACATTTGTTGTAGAGTTAGATTCTAAAATAAAAAAGGATTCAATTTTGTTCACCTCTATAGAAATAATCAATTTATTGATTTCCTTATTTTTATTATTATTCTTATTTCTTCTTGACATATAAAACTTTTCAATAATAGACTTCTTACTCAAATATTTAACTATTTCAAAAACTACACTTATAAATGTAATCTCATTTTCTTCTCCCAACCTAGATTATTTACCATATAAAGATTCCAATTTTATCCACATATATTTTGATGTACTATAATGAGATATCATATCAAATATATATTATTTTGGAAAATTATTTAATGAATTATTAGAACAATCATCAAACACCAATTTCCTCTAACTTGATACATATATGATACCATGTATACTTATAAAATCAAATCGCTAAAATATTCTCTGAAATTAAAACATGTATTTTCGAATATGGTGTGAACTATTTCTTCTGATTAGAAAATTGATTTCCATAAAATATTAAGGAATACACAAGATATTTAATATATTGAAAAGTATATATATATATAAAATACAATGTTTAATCTTTAATATAACCCCCTTTGATATCACTTGTAGGGACCTATGAAATCTTGGGGGGGGGGGGGGGGTGAATCGAGGTAAATAAAAATTTAAAAATTTCCCTACTTTTTAGGATCATTTTCCATCTTTGGAAGGAACATAATTCAAAATTTAATTACATTAACATTTAAATCATCCATATCAAACAAATACTAAAATGTAAATATATATCACACTATGATTTTACTTTCTTCACCTATAAAAGGTTTCACTAAGGAGCACACACCAATGATGTTTTGATGTTACAAGATGGTAATAGTAACTCACTATTATATTACAAGATTTAGGAAAATATCATTGATGATCCGAGGGTTAGTCCCTCCTTATTTCCTAACTCACACGCTACCTTAAGACAAGGATAAGACAATTTATGAACTATGTCAGTCTTCTTATCATTTTAATGACATAAAGGTTAGTTCAATAATTGTTCTTGAAATCAACATCATAAATTATAGATTTTTATGATATAAAGAATTATAAAATGTTATTCTTCCAATTACTCTTTCTAATATACTAGGATCTTTAAAGTATCTTCATATTGTATTATTCTATCATCTTCAGCTATAATAATTCTAGTATGGGAATTATTCTTCACTACATTCAATTTTTTTACATCAATGAACTAGATGTTGTCATGACATTTATAATCCTGATACTTAATAAATCTCTATTAAGAATCAATTATTCATTAAAATCAGACATGAATTTCAATAATAATCACATCATGTAATTTTTTTATAAATACAATGTTTAGATATATGAAAAACAACAACTCATTTTGATACTCAAAATAGTTGTTAAGTGAAAACCTTTTCACTTACCTCCATAAAACATCATGGAACTCACAATAGCTATTTTATATCCTATTATTCTTTATTATCCCTATACCCTCTATATTCCATCATGTTTTTTTAAAATAGATGATTTATTATGCTTTTTTTGAATTTCCAATTAAGAAATTCAAAAAATAATAAAATTCCACTAACCTAATCTCACACTTTGGATCTCCTTATATTTATTATTGACTATAGAATTAAAAATGGTAGTTTATAGGTCATGTAATAACCACTACTATAGATTCATATTAATATAGTGCTACCCTTTATCAATACTAAAAAATCACTGATAAATGGGAAACTTTTATCAGTGCTAAAAAATGATGATAAAATGAGATTTATCAGTGCTAAAAAAAAGAACTGATAAAGGTACCCCTTTATCAGGGATTTTTTTAGTGCTGATAAAAGTACCTCTTTATCAGTGTTTTTAGTTCTGATAAATGCTATATTTGATAAAAAAATGTTGTTAATCATTAAAAATTATATATTAACATATAAATATCTTTATATTGATGAAAATATAATATATTTTATAAAATATGATTTATATAAGGTTAGACACACATCTACAGATAATTTATAAGATTTTTAGTTAAAATGGATTATAAAATAATTAAAAATATAATATTAATTATTAATTTTATAATTATTATTATGTAATAGTCATTTAATAACAATTATAATATAGAAAAAATCAGAAAATTATCAAATAATCTAAAATAAGTTTAAAATGTTACTCGAACTTCAAACTATCATATCTTTTGACCCTAGTGTCCTTTTGAGCTCTACCACATATCAAATAAAATATATTGAAATGATTTATTCCATGTTGATTCATGGGAATCTTATTCATTGTTTTTTTGGGGTTAAAAAGGCACAAATTCCTCCAAACCTGAAATTTTTTGTCGGGGTACCCCCATTTTTTAACATTTCATAGAATTTCATATTCCTTTAAGGATAATTATTATATTTTTCATTGATTATCAATTTATTATTAAGTATTAGAATTTTATGAATATTATTATGTTCATATTTTATGATTTTTCACATTTTATTATTATTTATAATTGAATATATACACATATATACATATTTTTATATATTCACACAAGAAACTTTAATTTTAAAAATAAATACGTAATCATATTTACATATAAAATATTCTATGAAATATATTAACCACATATAAATATAAAATAATATCGATTTTATTTAAAATATAAATATATGAATATTTATAAGTGTACAAAATTAATATATATATAATGTTTATATATATATACGTATATTTGTGTGTGTGTGTGTGTGTATTAACAAACATATATATATATATATATATTAATATATAATATATGTAAAAAATATAAATATTTATATATATATTTTTATACACACACATAATATATATATGCATGTATGTATATATTTATAAACACACACACATAAATATTTTATAAATATATTTCAAAATAATTATATAAATATATTTAAAAATAAGTATATAAATGTATTTAAAAATATATATAAGTATGTATGGATAAAAAAATGACAAAAAATATATAAATAAATATATATATCATAAAAATAAAAAAAAAGGCTTTTGGTAAGGGTACAGATAAATGAAGGGGTGGTATCTGGTTTAAAATCGGTAAGCGGTCATGTAGGTGTGTAATAAGGTGGTATATCACTAAAAAATAGTGGTGGAGGTTTTAAGGGATGACAAAGGGGTGATAGGCGAAAAAACAGAACTATTAAAAGGGTGATTCAAGTCCTGATAAAAGGTGGTTGGTGGGTCCACCCATGAATATTTTTTAATTTAGATTAAAAAAATTATTTTTAAATTTTTTTCTGACTTTTTTCATTGATACTTTTCAGCACTAATAATAGGGGACTTTATCGGCAATTTTTTAGCACTGATTAAAAGGACACCTTTTAAGGGTTCTCAAGACATCAATTCTTTTTTAGGGTTGGTAAAGCCCTTTTTAAATGTTGTTAAAGGATGCTTTTTTAGTTGTGAACTTCTAAATTAATCTAAGAATATTACTATAAGAACCCGGAACTTCATTCAGGTATGTTTTCCTTTTTTTTCTAGAGTTTTTAAGGAAAATAAATTTTCTGGAAATTTCAGAAGTACACACCGTGTACTTTTTGAGTACATGCAGTGTACTCTGTTCGGACTCAAAGCTGTGTGCTGGCCGTGTCTGGGCCACACACACAGTGTGTAAGGCTGAGGTGGAGGCCTGTTAATTCGGATTACGAAAAAAATTGAAGTACACGCCATGTACTCAAGAAGTACACGTCGTGTACTTTCTTTTTTTACCTTAAACGGACAGGGGTCGCGCCTAACCCCTATTTCCATCTTCTTCTCTAGTTTTCGACCGTCCGAGAGTGACCGTACGGCCGGATCTTCGACGGAGTCCTGCCTCGCCGTCCATTCTCTGATTCGAGCATGGTCAGTTGTGTTAGAATCGCAGCGGTGAGTTCTCCTTCTGCCTTATCCTTGTTTCTTGATTCCTCCTCGTTTCCAAGTTACCGTGGGAGGAATGTTTTGTTCATTTTCTTATATCTACGTTGTTCTAAGAGGAATCTGTCATCGTGGTTCACATATATCAATCTCCTCGAATTGAGGTAGGTGGTTTGTTCCTTTCCGTAGAAAGTTGATGAATATTATTGTGCAAATTCCACTAATACCCTTGATCAGTGTATTATGTGTTTCTTGTTTTCCCTTGTCACTTTCCTGCTTTACTTTATTACTTTAGTAGAGGTTATTGGTTGTGATTAGAGTAGTTTTTTTGTGCTCATATTGCCTTGCCATGCTTGTTCTGCCTGTTTGGCATTTTCCAGTTGCCATGCCTAGTTGTAGGATAGTGGAACTGTTGTTTTTTTTGCTATTGATCCTTAGTTGATAGCCAAGTAGTTCTTGAGGTTTACTTGGACGATATACTCACACTGAGCATGTTTAGTTATACTCAGGACTGTGAGAACCTAGATTAGTAGACCAAAGGGAGAATTGATGGAAGGGCTTCTCCAGAGTGTCTTTTTAATCAAGATGTGAGACCAAGGGGAGAATTGACGAAAGGGCTTCTCCAGAGTGTCTTTTAATTATGACGCGGTCCATATGGGGAATTGACATTGAGTGCTTCCCCAGAGATCCTTTAGCACGATACGAGACTATAGAGGGAATTGACGGTGAGTGCTTCCCCAGAGAGTCTGCTTAATTACATAGCTGAACCAGAGGGGTGAGACTGTGTGTGCTTCCTAGAGGATTTCTAGTACTTAGAGGATGAACCATAGGGGTTAGACTGTGAGTGATTCCCCGAGGGTTAACTGTTTTCTTCCTGTTCCTGACTATTTACTTGTGTACTTTGTTTTCCAGAACTGTGGATTGTAGCTGCTTGTGCTTTTTTGTTTACTGCTTCTTGTTTTATTACTGCCATGTATTCATTGATTGTTAGGATCAAATCTTTGGGTGATTTCCTACTGGGATTGTATCTCACACCCTAATTGGGCCATGCTTTTGGGCCCAAGTAGACTATGTTTCTGCAGGTATAGATAAGATAAAGGGCCCTTCTACTTCCGGATCTTGATTGCATCCGGAGTTGGGGAGCATGGGACCGAGCCATGGCTCGCGATGCTGAGGAGATTATTTTGTTTTTCTTTTGCACTTGGTTTCAGTTGTATTTCAGCATGTTGTTGTGTTTGATGTTTCCTCAGATACTTGTACCTGCTGCATCATTGTCATCATAGTTATATATTTACATTGCTTCCGCTATTTGGTTTTTGTTGCTATGCATGTTGTTTACTACTTCCACTATTTATTGTTGTTTTCTTACCTTGTATACCTTACCGAATGTGGGTATAGTTTCCCCACCGACTCACCAAGGCCCTCGCTGCTAGTCGACAACCTCTTGTGTTCGGGGAAACGCGCTTGAGGTCATGTGGGGAACCGGGTACAGGGCACCAGTGGAGGGGCTCCGGACTCGGGTCATTACAAAGTTGTATCAGGGGAGTTCTTTTCTCTTGCCTTACTGTTTGGAGACTTTAGCCAGGGATAAGACAAATTTGGTACTTGGTGTTAAGATGTGCTCGAGATTAGCTAACCCGTGTAAAGGGAAAAGCCATACTACCTCATTAATTGCAGTTTTCTGGTTTTGAGATTTTATGGTTGGTATGTTTTCACCTAGAGTGATTTGTATGACGTGTGCAGTTATTGTTTTTATATCTCGGTTCTGTTTCTGTCGCAACCCGATGAGATGAGTGTATGTCGTCTCATGCATCATATAGGCACTTGTAGAAATCACATGTCATGCATTCTTACCATGCCATCTAGGGTGTATTAGTGATTGCATGCTGTTGTGATATACTTTGTGTAGATTATGCATGCTGTTGTGATAGTTGTTTGATAGACTCTCTGCTGCTGTGTTAGAAAACTGTTGCTTTGTTCCTTGCTTAAAATGAATGCCAAATTTTGATTCTTGAGGTGTTATGGACCCTCCCAGATCGTAATTTGGAATTTTTTTCCTTGTTTTAGTGTTTCTATAATTCTGCGCAGTTTCTAAGCTACTGCCCGGAAAAACCCAGAATACACGGCATGTACTTTTTGGGAACACGCTATGTAGTTTTTAGGCCATGTCACTGATTGTGTGAGCAGAACACGGTGTCATGGGAGTACCTTTGGGAATACACCATGTACCAGTGGTACAAACCGTGTGAGTTCAGAGCCGTGTACCCAGCCGTGTCACTAACAACACGGGCCAGGGAAGCTCGGGTAGAACACACAGTGTCCGTAGGGAACACGCCGTGTAGTCCTGTTCAGGTACCCGTTCGTGTCACAAACAACACAAAACAGCGTGACCTTCTTTTCCGCGTGCCGTGTTTGTTCGGAACATGCCATGTAGTCCTGTCCAGGTACCCGACCGTGTCACAAACAACACGGGCCGACGTTACCTTCCTTTTCACACGCCGTGTTTGTTCGGGACATGTCGTGTAGTCTTTCCCTGGTACCCGGCTGTGTCACGAACAACACAGGACAATGTCGCCTTCAACTATACATGCAGTGTTTGTTCGGAGCACGCTGTGTAAGGTCCAGCCGTGTAGACGGCTGTGTACTCAACAACACGAACCATCGAAGCCTTGTCTAGTGCATGCCGTGTTTATTTCAAACACGCCGTGTAGTCTCGGGTTGAGTCGGACCGTGTGGGTTAGCTGTGTAAGGGAACTCAGAAAGGGGAATAGTTTTCAAGTACACGTCATGTGTGGGGGTCAATACGCCATGTAGTTTGAAGTGTACATGACTTGTAGGGTGAGAGTACACGCCCATGTCAGTTGTTTAAGAAGACACGCCGTGTAGTTTTATACACACCGTGTAGTCATGTTTTGCAATCTTGTGTGTTTTCTTCCCCTATTCCCATTTTGTACTCTTGTGTTCCTTGTCCTTGTATTCCTGATCTAAGGTGTGCTTTTGATCTTTCAGAGCTATGCCTCTGAGACGTCCTCCGGTCATACGTCTGTCGTCAGGCAGTGATCAGATGCCAGACAGGGTTGATCAGGGACGTCCTGTTGATCCCCTAGCCGAGTCAGCCTTGGCACTGGTTTTTGTACCAGTCGCAGGTGCTGATGCGCAGTTCAAGGAAGGTTTCATGAGGATGATGCAGGCCTTCCAGGGATCACCGCCTCCTACCTCGTCTATGGTAGACTTGATGTGGGTCTTTCAGCAGCAGCATCCTCCCACGTTCTCGGGGGAGGGAGGACCTCAGGCTACAGAGTCATGGATGGAAGCCATGTTAACTATATTCAAGCATCTGGAGACGCCTCCAGAGAGATGGGTCAAGCTCCCCACCTACATGCTTTGAGACTCCACCAATAGGTGGTGGGAAGTGATCTCACAGGCGGGTCAGCAGCAGGCTATGACTTGGGAGGAGTTCCATTGCGTGTTCTATGACTACTTCTACCTGGAGACCCTGAGGGCCGATCAAACCCGAGAGTTCATGAGCTTAGAGTAGGGTACTCTATCTGTCATGGAGTATTCCTCTTGTTTCACTGAGCTGTAGAATTTTACACCCCTTCGGGATGTGAGTGGGGTGTTCTTGGAAAGGAAGTTTGAGGATAGACTCAGACGAGAGATTTGCTCGCAGGTGAACATCTTCCAGCTGACTTCCATTACTTCTATTGTCAACTAGGCACTGATTGAGGAGCGCAATCTGAGAGACTACGGAGCTGCGTGTCAGGGCGGTTCTGCTTCCAGATCTATCTTTCCTTCAGATGACAACAATAACCGCCGTAGGGAGCCTACACGCGGTGATTCGAGGAAGTGAGACGCATCCTCAGGCCGCCAGGTGACATGCTACCAGTGTGGCCGGACAGGGCACACGAGGCCGCAGTTCCAGAGAGACCCCATGGAGTGCCAATCTTGCAGCAAGATGGGTCACCTTCCACATTTCCTCTAGCTTTTCTCACCAACAGCAGGTGACCGGGGTTCTTCCATGAATCCTCGTTCAGGAGCAGCCCCGCCAGTTTCTCACCAGTCAGGGAACTGGAGTTCTTCCGGCCATTCAGGCTGAGGTGGAGGTCAAGGCCGTGGCGGTCAGCCACCAGTCCCTCAGTAGAAATAGGGAGGTTCAGCTCAGAGTGCTCATTCAGGGGTGCAGGGCCGCGGTGCAGGCCAGTCTTTCGCCGTGGAGCAGACTTATCATGAGCAGGATCCCGAACCTTCTACTGTTCGAGGTACGATTTTAGTAGCCTCAGTTTTATCGTCATCCCTTTTCGATACTGGTGCTACGCATATCTTTATCTCTATTTCTGTTGTGGAGGGACTTGGGCTCTACATCTTTTCTTCTACTGACTTGTTGACACTAGACACACCTTTGGGAACGAGGACTTCTAGTGTACGCCAGTGTAGAGAGTGCCCTCTCGAGGTTGCAGTGTATCACTTCTTATGGGATCTCTATGTTCTAGAGATGACATGCTATGATGTCATCCTTGGCATGGACTGGTTGATTCCCTTCAAGGCATTCATTGACTATTATCTCCGTAGAGTCAGTTTCATTTCACCTGAAGGTGAATCTTTCCTTCATAGAGGTGAATGGGACGTTCGGGTGAGTCGGTCGGGACTCGAGCATCTAGGGCTAGGAGGAGTGATAGCCCATATTGTAAGTCATTATCTATATAATCAGGGGACTCCACAGTTGGACTTTCCTCTAGTGGTGGATCGCTTTAGGGATGTCTTTTCAGAAGACTTTTCAGGTTTGCCTCCGGAGCGTGAGGTATACTTCTCTATTGAGATTGTTCTAGGAGCGGCACTGGTGTCCATCCCTTCATATAGGATGGCCACACCAGAGTTGCAGGAGCTGAAGAAGCAGTTGGAGGAGCTAAATGCTAAGTGTTTCATTTGACCCAGTACTTCTCCTTGGGGTTCGCCTATTCTGTTTGCAAAGAATGCAGATGGTACCCTTCGTCTTTTTGTGGATTATCGGAAGCTGAACCAGTAGACGGTCAAGAACCGATATCCTTTACTGAGTACTGATGACCTTTTCGATCAGATTCTAGGAGCCTGGGTGTTCTCGAAGATCGACTTGAGGTCTGGATATCATCAGTTGGGCCTTAGACCATTAGATATACCGCTGACAGCCTTCAAGAGCAGGTACGGTCATTACAAGTATACAGTCATTCCTTTCGGACTCACGAACGCACCTGTAGTTTTCATGGTACTGATGAACCGAGTGTTCCATCCTTACTTGGATTCCTTCATCTTGGTCTTCATGGACGATATCTTGGTGTACTCTTACACTTGAAACAACCATGCCACGCATCTTGAGATCATTCTAAGTACACTGAGAGAGCATCAGCTTTATGATAAACTCTCGAAGTGCCATTTCTGGATGGATCAGATTCACTTCTTGGGTCACATCATCTCAGAGGCAGGATTATCTATGGACCCAGAGAAAGTGAGATATGTAGTTTCCTGGGAGCAGCCGAAGAACGTTTTTGAGGTAAGGAGCTTCATAGGGCTGGCTAGATACTACAGACACTTCATTCAAGACTTTTCTCGTCTAGTAGCACCTTTGACAGGTCTGACCAAGAAGGGGGTGAAGTTATTATGGTCAGATTCTTGTGAGTCAGCCTTTCTGGAGCTGAAATGGAGGTTGACGTCAGCACTGATACTAGTCTTGCCAGAGCCAGACAAGAGTTACACTGTTTACTGTGATGCTTCGGGTATCGGGCTGGGAGCTGTGCTTATGCATGGAGATGGAGTCTTTGCATATGGGTCTCGGCAGCTGAGGCCACATGAGAAGAACTACCCTACGAACAATCTGGAGTTGGTAGTTTTTGTTCATGCCTTGCACTGTTGGAGACACTATCTTTTGGGAGAGCACTTTGTGGTCTTCACTTACCACAAGAGTATCAAGTATATCTTCATATAGCGTGATCTGAATCTAAGGCATCGTAGGTGGGTTGAGTATCTACAGTCTTTTTACATCGAGCTCGCCTATACACCAGTTAAGGGAAACGCAGTGGCTGATGCATTGAGCAGGAGAACTCAGGTTCAGGAAGTTTAAGAGGCCAGTAGTGAGTGGAAGCTTATGGCTATGTTCTCTGAGATGCATCTGGAGGTGCATGACAGACAGTGATAGACCTTACTATCTTCCGTAGTTGTTACCTCAACTCTACTTGATCGGGTATGGATGAGGCAGCTATTAGACTCGGAAGGCTTAGTCCTACGAGAGAGTGTGTCAAGAGAGGACCCTCTTCCTATATGGACAGTGGGCGAGGATGAGATCTTGCATTTCTAGGGACGCGTATGGGTGCCCGCAGACATACGCGAGGAGCTGATGTGGGATTTCCATTCCTCTGTTTGGGCATTTTATCCTGGCATCACCAAGATATATCGGTATCTTCATCACCGTTACTGGTGGCCAGGTATGGAGAAGGATGTTGCTGGTTTTGTCATGAGATGTTATACTTGTCATTAGGTAAAAGCAGAGCATCAGCGGCCAGCAGTCCTTTTACAGTAGTTACCCATTCCAGAGTGGAAGTGGAACGATGTTACGTTGGACTTCGTGACTGGGTTTCCAAGGTCACCGTGAGGGAACGATGCTGTTTGGGTTGTCGTCGACAGACTTACAAAGGTTTCCCACTTCTTACCGATCAAGGAGACCTTCAATGTTGATGATCTGGGACTACTTTACATCAGAGAGATCATTCGTCTGCATGGAGTTCTGTGCTCTATTGTTTCATACAGAGATGTGCGCTTTACCTCTCGGTTCTGGCAGGGACTTCAGAAGGCCTTGGGTATATGAGTACTTTTGAGTACAACATACCATCCCCAGACTGATGGCCAGTCCGAGCGCATGATCCAGGTGCTTGAGGATATGCTCCGAGCTTGTATCCTTGACATTGGCGGTTCTTGGGAGAAGCATATTCATATGGTGGAGTACGCCTACAACAACAATTTCCAGGCGACCATTCAGATGGCACCATATGAGGCTTTGTACAGTAGGCCATGCTGATCACCCTTATACTGGCTGGAGGCAGGAGAGGTAGATTTACTAGGACCTCATCTTGTTTAGGAGACTTCAGAGGAGATAGAGCTGATTCGGAAGAGGATGGATACAATGTAGTCTCGATAGAATTCTTATGCTAATCAGTGGAGACGTCCTCTCGAGTTCGAGGTTGGTGACCAGGTTTTCCTACGTGTCTCACCGAGGTTGGGACACAAAAGGATTTGGAGATAGGGAAAGCTTTCACCATTGTACGTCGGGTCGTTTGAGGTCTTGGAGAGAGTGGGGCTGGTAGCCTATCGGTTGCAGCTACCTCAGAGGTATCAGGCCATGCACGACGTCTTCCACGTCTCTCAGATCTGACGTTACTTTTCAGACCCATCTCACATATTTCAACCCAAGGAAGTCGAGCTTGAAGCGGATGCGTCATTCGAGGAGAATCCTATCCGGATTGTCGATCGTAGTATGAAGGTTCTCCGCGGTCAGTCTGTTCATCTGGTATGAGTGCTATGGCATCACAGGCGACTACAGGACGTGACCTAGGAGAGGGAGACCAATGTACGATCGCAATGGCCGGAGCTGTTTGGGGATTCTTCTTCTCCACCTCGTTAGGGAAATTCGGGGACAAATTTCTTTAAGGGGGGAGGTTTGTAAGAACACAGATCTTCATTCAGGTATGTTTTCCTTTTTTATGGAGTTTTAAAGGAATATAAATTTTCTGGTAATTTCAGAAGTACACGCCGTGTTCTCTGTTCCGGCTTGAAGCCGTGTGCTGGCCGTGTCCGGGCCACACACACGGTGTGTAAGGCTGAGGTGGAGGCCGGTTAATTCAGAGTACGGAAAAAATTGATGTACATGCCGTGCACTTTCTTTTTTGTTCATTAAGCAGACCGAGGTCACACCTAACCCCTATATCCATCTTCTTCTCCAGTTTTCGACTGTCCGAGAGTGACCGTATGGCCGGATCTTCGACGGAGTCCTGCCTCGCCATCCGTTCTCCGATTCGAGCACGATCAGTTGCGTTGGAATCGTAGCGGTGAGTTATTCCTTCTGCCTTAGCCTTGTTTCTTGATTCCTCCTCATTTCCAAGTTATCGTGGGATGAAAGTTTTGTGCCTTTTCTCAGATCTACGTTGTTCTAAGAGGAATCTGTCGTCATGGTTTGCATATATCGATCTCCTCGGATCGAGGTAGGTGGTTTGTGACTTTCCGTATAAAGGTGAAGAATATTATTGTGAAAATTCCACCAATACCCTTGAACAAGGTATTGTGTGTTTCCTGTTTTTCCCTTGTCACATGCCTGATTTGCTTGATTACTTTAGTAGTGGTTATTGCTTGTGATTAGAGAAGTTTTTTTGTGCTCAGATTGCCTTGCCATGTTTGTTCTGCCTATTTGGTGTTTTCTAGTTTCCATGCCTAGTTGTAGGATAGTGGAATTATTGTTTTTTTTTCTGTTGAGCCTTAGTTGATAGCCAAGTAGTTCTTGAGGTTTACTTGGACGATATACACACGCTGAGCATGTTTAGTTATACTCAAGACTATGTGAACCTAGAGTAGTAGACCAAAGGGAGAATTGACGGAAGGGATTCTCCAGAGTGTCTTTTTAATCACGATGCGAGACCAAGGGGAGAATTGACGAAAGGGCTTCTGCAGAGTGTCTTTTAATTACGACATCGGCCATAGGGGGAATTGACGTTGAGTGCTTCCCCAGAGAGCCTTTAGCACGATACGAGACTATAGGTGGAAGTGACGGTGAGTGCTTCCCCAGAGAGTCGGCTTAATTACGTAGCTGAACCAGAGGGGTGAGACTATGTGTGCTTCCCAGAGGGTTGCTAGTACATAGAGGTTGAACCATAGGGGTTAGACTGTGAGATCTACCTAGAGGGTTAACTATTTTCTTCCTGTTGCTGACTATTTACTTGTGTACTTTGTTTCCCAGGACTGTGGATTGTAGCTGCTTGTGCTTTTCTGTTTAATGCTTCTTGTTTTATTACTGCCATGTATTCATTGACTGTTAGGCACAAATCGTTGGGTGATTTATTACTAGGATTGTATCTCACACCGTGTTTGGGCCATGCTTTTGGGCCCAAGAAAACTATGTTGCTGCAGGTATAGATAAGGGCAAGCGCCCTTCTACTTCAGGATCTTTATTGCATTCGGAGCTGGGGAGCATGGGATCGAGCCGTGGCTCACGATGCCGAGGAGATTATTTTGTTTTTCTTTTGCACTTGGTTTCAGTTTTATTTCAGCACGTTATTGTGTTTTTTGTTTCCTTGGATACTTATACCTGCTGCATCATTGTCATCATAGTTATATATTTACATTGCTTCCGCTGTTTGGTTTCTGTTGCTATGCATGTTGTTTACTGCTTCTGATGTTTATTGTTGTTTTATTACCTTGCATACCTTACCGAATGAGGGAATAGTTTCGCCACTGACTCACCAAGGCCCTCGCTGCTAGTCGAAAGCCTCTGGTGTTCAGGGAAACACGCTTGCGGTCATGTGGCGAACCGGGTATGGGGCACCAGTGGAGGGGCTCCGGACTCGGTTCGTTACAATTACCTATAACTGTTGAGAATGTATACTTTCTTGCTGTAAAGTCATACCTTGTAGCATATCATGTTAGTTTCCAAATTGTCAATTCCATTTACTTGAAGTCTTTTTGGAACAATATATTTCTATGGCGTATGTTTCATAAAATTTCTAAAACTACTTTTTTTCATTCAAAACATCTGTGTTCCTCCACTGTGACATTTATTTTGTAGCATGGACATCCTTGAATTAATAGAACAAAGAATTCAATTCTCACTATATTTGTAGAGAAGTGTATTACTCACAATTTAGAACCCTAATATATAATATGAACCCTCTCAACCCTCTTTTGTGATGTGGTGTATATTCTATGGCTTGGAGTGTTTTACAGGATGTCTAAACTTTGTTTGTTATAACAGAAACTACTCATATGTGACATAGAGATCATTTCTTCCCATACATTTAACTATTATATGATGTAGTGTTCTTATACATCATGGAATTCCTCACAATGGGAATATTCAAGACACCAACTTGTCTCTCATCAACTACATAGTGAAAAACATACAGTGTATAACCCAACTTCAAGATTAAGGCTCACAATATTCTATTGCTACATGGAGTATTTTGATACAATGTGTATTCCTTCCATTTTTCAGAACCAATAATGTTTTCCAAAAAAAATATATTCCATAAAAATATTGATATGATCCAGGTTAGTGTCTTCCATTATTGCATTATTATTTAGTCTCATTTCTGAAATGTTGTAGGTATGAATACAACACAATGAACATTGGTGAATCAGGAGGTAATAGATGCTAAAATATAAAATATTCCACACATGTATTTTTTAAACCGAATGAACAATGGTTTCAGGGAAGGCTGCCCCATATCGATTATTCTCTCAGATGATCGATTGTTAATATGGTTGATAATACAATCACCACTCTAAAGAGACCCCCTGAAACCATACAATTCTTGAAAACATTCCACCATGTCAACCCACATGGTGGATCACCCTCACATGCCCTTAAGTTACTACTTGCACTCCTATCTTCACACACACACCTTCCAACTATATCGACATTTAGTAGGGACAACCTTAGATCTCCCTCTTCTTGATAAATACCCCACCTATATTTTTTGAAACATCACATCCCCTTATATATACATATTCCTTTTATTCCTTGTCAATATATATATATATATATATATATATATATTATTAATTCTACATATAAACCTTCTCTTAAAAATACTTATATAAAAATACATGAATTTATGATAATTCCATGTACCAACATTGATTCATGATTTAAACCCTTCCAAGAATGATATCTAATGATTCAATTTCTTACACCCCTTCTTTTGCACTGATACTTTAAACCCTTCCAAAAATTAAATCTAATACATACAATTCTTACACACCTTATTTAACAATTCCAATAATTCTTCAATATATATTGTTAATAATTCCAATAAGACCTTATTGGTGAAACACTTTAACATTTTATAAATTTCCAAACTACATGGAATGTTGTTCTAGTCAATAAACCATATAGTATTCCATTTCTAGTATTCATGTTTTAATTAATTCCACACTATATACATTTATATATAACTAGTTCTATGATACTTCTTGTGTTACATAGATTTGGCATAGGTTATATTTTAAATGTTAAAAGCCATGTGACCTCATGTGATATGTCATGTGTCTCTATAATTGATACATTGGAGTGTACATAAATACATGGAAAGATAATGAGGTAAACCCACATGACATGTACAATCATTATATACATCTTGTTTATCAGCACAGAAATCTTGACATGTATAATATATACATGCCAAGAGCATACATGATGAGTCTTCCCCAAAGAGACTATGTGTAGATAGCCACATTTCATGTACTTCCCATTTCACACACTTTCTATTTTACTTTATGAAAATATGGAATTACTTCATTGTAAATTAGATTTAATTGTGTTCTAATTTTACACACACATCATAAACTCTACTACACATAGTATATATATAATTCATATGAGTTGGATGATGAAATCACATGTCCATCCTTACCCAAGATCTCTATATGTTTTGTAACCTGTTGGACACCCTGTTTACTTGTCTATTTTTAGTATTCATCATTATTTGTCACATTAGATATAGTTATGGATATATGAGTACACTATTATAATTATATTATCAGGTAATGCACAACATTTTGATTCCCTCGGTCATTTTATGGTGTTCACATTGTGTTTTGGATGGTTCAATGGTCTTAGACATATGAGAGAGGTAAAAAAGGTGGGTGATAATTTTATAGAAGAGATAGAATATGTATTACCCAATGTGGTGAGGCAGGATCTTGCATGTATAGGGTTTAGTTACTCCCTAGTGATTTACACATGATAGTGCATGGTCCACTATATGGAAATGGAGTTCATGAACTCCACCATAAATTTTGTCAGGGTCCTCTATTAGTGGATTCAGTACTCTCCCATATTATAGGGTGCAGTTCTCTATCAATGGATCGAATACTCCCTGGTTTGTTGGGGCATGGTCCTATCCAAGGTACATGTACTTCCTCAGTTGACAAACACATACCTCAATGAGGCATGATCCCCCTCTATAGTCTTAGAGAGGTGTCACAGAAGTTTTAGAAGACTAATAGATATTGAGTTGTGAAAATTATGATGTATTAGAATATATATTCCTTAGGGATACTAATAGACTTTTATCCAATGTTGTTTTCTTCTAGTTATAGATTATAATTTTACTATCGACCTTGATTTTTTTGAGACTTATGCTTATCTAGGTATCATAGGTTCTTTATGTGATATGATCTGTTGTAGAGTGGAGCTATAAATATTGGTTTCATCCCCTTACCATGTTTTTTTGACATTATCACATATCTTGTTCCTTTTGGATACCTTATTTTATTACATAATTTAATATTTTAGATGACTTATTGGATTATCCTTACTTTTTTTCTATGGTGTCCTATTCTGTATGTTTATATTCTGCCCTATATGGGCTTTCATCCCCCATACATTGTGTATGTATAGATTTTTCATAGTTTAGATATTATATTAGAGGATATGGGGCTATTGGAGTTTGGGGAGCTATTTCAAAATCTTTGTTGATGGTTTATAGAGGTGAAAATGGTAGTCCCTAATGAACCAATAAAGGGGAGGTTTTATCCCATATCTAGAGTTAGTTATACTTGGTGTGTGTTTTCTATTACATATGTATTTTCCTTTCTAGACTTTTTCCTCTGTGATATTGTACTTGGCATTCATGTCCCATTCTGACATTGTATATAGTTTATTTGTTTTATTTTAATCTATTGATGTTGTTGGATTTTATTGTATATTGGTGATACATTTTTATTTAAAGTTGTTATAGAATTAGGCCTCCCATATATGGTTATGACTTTTTTGGTTCACGTCTCTATCCCCTAACCTATTAGAGGCAACCTTTGGGCAACACACTTGTATTATAGCAACCTGAGGGGGGGGGGGGTCATGGTGGGTCCGGTAATGTAAGTATCCCCATTAAAATTGAAGTTATTAGTTTATAAAAAATTGATGAATAAAAAATAAATAATTATTTTTATGATATACTTTATCCTTTTAGACATTAGAAATTAAAATTTTAGTTTGGAAATTGATTTCATAATTTTTAAATGAATTATTTATTTTATTAAATCTATTTTTGGTAAATATAATATTTTTTTAATTTATTAGGTCATTGTTACATCAATATTACATTGTAAAACATCAATATTTTAAAAAAATGTATTTTTATTATTCACATAAAATCACACATTTTTCAAAAAAATTTAAAAAATTACCCATTATGTCCTTTAAATTTTTTGATTCTCAAAATGATGATAATTTTATAAAAATAATTTTCTAACATTGATTATTTTAATTATTATCATAAATTTTATGGGTTTTTATTAAAATCTCTTAAAATATATATTATCAAAAATGAAGATATACATTCTTTGAGTTTCAAATCTGAAAATTTATTTTGTGTTGTTATAATATTTATATTTACAAAATTTATTCCAAATAAATTTTATTTTCATGTCATTATATTATTTTATTAGTTAATTTTCTATTATAATGGTCATACTACTATTTTAGGAGAAAGGTTACTAATCCTAACTGTAATATTACTGTTTCTAATAGTTATATTACTGTTCCTAATAGTTATGTTATAATTCCAATGGTTATATTGATTTTATACTTCCAATAATGTCCTCAAATTTCCTTTTTTCATTATTCACTTCAATTACTATTATGGTTTTATATTGATCATTTTCAAAATTTTGATTATATTTCAATTTTTTTGTTACTTTTTTATAGTGATGATTTTTTATCATGATAATTATAGGGGACTACGATGTTATAAAATATAAAATTATATTTATTTAATTTTTTTGTGTTAATTAACCCATTGTACTACTTTCAATTTTACAGATTCTATTTATCATTGGTATATAATGTAATTGGGTTAATGAAATAAAAAAATGTTTGTTTATTTTACATGGTTAATTTGTTTTATTCTATGTACTTTACCTAAATATGGAACACATATATATTTAAGAGGAAAATATCATATAGGAAAATCTTATTCGTTATAATACTACATTCACCATGTATCCTAAAGGGAGGCCTAAATAAGAGACTTTGAGACTCTAAATTTCTGATATAAAGGATCCTCTCAAATAAGAAATCAAAAATCATAATCTCTATCAACCAAGAGTAGAGATATCATTGGATCATTTTGTGGATTTTCCATTGTTATAAAGGAATTAATCTTAAATTAAACCTATATAAATAATACATAAATTAAAATTATAAATAATATATAACAAAAAAGGGGATTTTGAAATAAATAGAATGGATACGTAAAACATATACATGAAAAATAAATTATATGAACAATAATTAAAATTTATTATCATAAATAAGTATAAGGATATATATCCCAAATATTGAGGTCACACAATACAGAAATTGCAATTTTTTAGCCATAAATGTATCATAAAATAAATTAAATGATTATGTTCTAATTGAAAATGACCGATGAACTTTTTCCATGTGTTTTAGATATATCTACTGATGAAACACATTACTTTTATAAATACACATTACATAAACCAACTTTAATAAAATAAAATTTAATAAAAAAACATAAATTTATAGGAAAAAATAAATACACATTATAAAACCAACTTTTCAACAAAGAAATGAAATAAAACAAACATGATGTGAAAAAAATAAATTTCCATTTTCATAAAATATACATTAAAAAATATAATTTCTTAATTAAAATATTTAAGTGATTATCCATTGGAAAGAAACCAAATACAATTCATACATATATTCCCTTATAATTATATGAAAATTTGTATTCTCATATATGATATCTCAATTAGTATGATTCCCAGTCAAGAATGAACCATAATTTTATTATAGGATAAGAATATTATTTCCAGTTACACAAAGAATATTAATTTCTTCTTGGATGAGATTAACTACATTGTTACCATTCCTAGAATCTCCATTACAATAATTCATGAACTATACACCGATTCCTATATAATAATCACCATTGCATAGAGAATTTTGTTTCATGTAAGTCACTGTTCAAACATATTCTCTAGTAGTCACCCTTATTATTACGAAATAATTATTAAATTATTTTTATAATATTTCCACAATTTTTTTGGGGAACATATTCTATGTCATATAGTTCGCATAATTTCATGGGTTAAAGTAACTCGCCAAAGATTGGTGAATGTTTATTTTCAGTGAATTGGGTGGAAAAAAATCATCTATAATGGTCAAGGTTTTATATGAATTAGTAGACATCGTGTAAAAAAATTGAAAAAAATATTATTTTATAAAAATTAATGTGGTGAATCTTATCATGAAATAAATTAGTAGTATATGTATTGCGGAAAAATTAATTTATATCATAGAATCTATAAATAAAACATTTGAGGAATCTTTCTAGTGAGGCATCATTTAGTATTAGATTTAATAATGTAGTGTTGAAAATTTATTTTATTTAAAATCTACATTAGTGTTTTTATGTCATATTTATTTCATAAAAGTATCTTTAGGAAAATATGAATTGAATAAAGTGTTTTTATAAAAATAGTATTTTCTATAAGTTAATAATTACTAAACTCATGACCCTATTATATTGGGTTATAATTTTTGATTGTGATTAGTTAGATGGATTTATAAAATATACTAAAGGCCTATAATAATCAGTGGTTGAACACCTTCCATGGTTCAACCTAAGAGATATGGTCATTGGGGCATGTAGTAGTAATTATCCCCTTTTACATGGGTATTTGGGCTAATGGTACTAACCTAATTTTTTTTGGCATTATAAACAGACATAAAATAGTAGGAGATTTAATCAATTGCACCAACAATGAGTATTATAAAAAAGTAAGACATATAGATATGATAACTATTTAAATATAGAATTCCATAGAAATACACATTTAGTTATGATAAATAATCAAGTAAGGGTTTCAGTCCTGGATTTTCTTCTGGAATAACATAAATATATGTGTTGAATTTCATTATTTGTTTTTCCAATTTTTTTAATATGTAATTTCTCCCTCCTACTTGTTTATAGAATTTTCCATTATGAGGGAATTCACCTTTATATAACATTTATCATTCATAATTATATCCTACTTAATAATTATATACTTAATATATTATTCATTTGTGTGATACATGCATGATAATATTATATAACATGACCACAAGGTATCATCAAATAATGGGAGAAAAATCCTTAAATATATTATATTATAATTATTAGTCTATATTCTTAAATTTCTTTATGTTCCTTCACCCAAAATACATACATACATACATATGCCTTAAATTTATTCCAAAACATCATTCATTTTATACCACTCTTTTTTAAAAATTCATATCAAATTGATAGGTTCAATATAGGTCCCATACCTTTCAACCTAGGATATAATCACTTTATAACCCTTAAATATATTTACTATTGGAAAATTTAGTGTATAGTTTTCTATTTCCGCTCTACAAGGATCATCCATATCAAAAATATTTTGATAACAAGTCTTAAAAGTTAGGATTCCATTTTAGTCACTTTGTGAGTGGTTTGTATAGTGTTTTTGACAGATTAATCATGGGTTAATGCCCTTATTTTCATCACTAAAAGTAAACATGTATCAACCAAAACATTAGTAACCTGTATCTTTTGTATACTTTATTACATTGGAATAAGATACAAGTGATAACATCACTAATGATCATTTAGTTTAGTAGTCTTGAAGAACTAGATACATACATGGTTCCCATATTACATTAAAAATAAAATATAAAAGAAGTAAAAATAAATATTATACATACTTGGAACTCATTCATAGATTCATTCTTCAGATACAAGTAGAATGAAAAAATAAGGGTGAGGTCTAACGCTTAGTAAGGGTTGTGTGCAATGAATGATATAATGAGTAAATAAGACATAATCAATATATAAAGGTAAATAATTGAGTTTTCAAAAACCAATTGAAATCGACTGACCTGAATCAACCTGAGTAGGTTGGGTTGGGTGGGGTTAGGTTACACGCAAGGTATTTTTTTCTTGGGTAACTATGGGGTGGGTTAAGGCCAGGTTGGGTTGGGTTGGGTGATGGGATGGAAACCTTTTGACCCAACCAAAACCTAATGACCCAAATCTATGTATATATATAATAAATAATAACTAAAAATTAATATTAATTAATAAGTAATTCGTAAAAAAATAATTATTGATTATTAATTAGTAATAATTTCTAATAATTTAAAATAATTAATAATAATTTATATTAAATTATAAAGATTAACTAACTGAAAGTAATAAAAATTAACAATAAATAATAAGGTTATATAACATATTTATAACATAAATAAACATTGTATTTACATTATATTAATGCTATATTTTCATAATATTTACATTGTAAACCATTATATTTACATTTTATAACATTGTAAAACATTATATAGCCTTATATAATATAATATTCGCATTATATGATGTCATATTTAAATAATAAAACATTTTATTTATGGAAATATAATGTTATATAACATAAATAAATGATTATATTTACTTTATACAACGTTTTATTTAAGTTATACAATGTTATACAACACTATATTTCTGATATATTTATCAATAAATATAATTTTTTAGTTATTTTTATATTTTAAATTTAATCCATAGTTTTATAGTCATTTTATTATTATTTGCAGTATTTTTTACATGACCCAACTTGACCCACCATGGGTTAGGTCGGGTCAGTGTAGAAAAATGGCTTTGACAAGACCCAAATCGACCCAGACGCCTTTTCTCAGTGGGGTCAAAAATCCCCACATACTCGAGCCAACTCGACCCATAAACACCCGTAGTAAATATTTGGAAATATATTTCATTTAATCAATAACTTGAGAATGGAATTTATCCATGGATAATATCAACGTAATAATCTCAGATAATGATAATTGAATTCTCAATGATGACATTTCATAATGTCTCACTCCATGATCAAGTCCTTATGCCAATATATTTTCAAATACAGGTAGTTATACACCAAAAACCCATTTAAAATGGCTACCCAACTGGTTTGTCTCATGAGACTCATTGATGCATCAAGGGGCTATATAATTCCAGGACCCAACTATCACTACATGTCCAATTTATTCGTCATATATTTAATGATTAATTTAATTCATAAACAATATTCCATATCAATAAATATATGTACTGAGTAAAGAATATGTAATATCAATATTTCCTCATTCAATAAAATAACTTTCATAGTAAAACATAGTATGTAGAAATTTTGTACATCTTTGGAAATTATAATACACATGATACAATGAATATGGACCTGGAATAGAAAATTAATGTACTATAAAATATGATCACAGGAAAGTGAATGTTTCAAGAGAAATTTAGTGGACACAAAATATATTTAGATATGAGAGATGACCATCAATTCATCAGAAAAGTATATTTTGTAGTTAAATTAGGTCTTTTATAGAATAGAAGAAAATGGAAGTGAAATATTTAAAATAAATTTTATTCAAATTTTTTCTTTGTAAAACCATTGAAAACTTGTATAAGAAGCTAAGTAGTGTAAGGTATTTGTAGTTGTGGAAGTTAAAAAATATTTTATTTTACTTTTTAAAAAGAAATTAAGAAATTAATCTTTTGTAAATCCTTAGAAATATTACATTAAAAACATACATAAATTAAATTATGACATAAAATTTCTTTAATAAATAATTTAATTAAATGATAAGGTATTTTGTAAAACAATTTTAAAAAATATGGACATGTAAGAGAAATATACCCAATCGGAAAAAAAATAAATTTGGATTTTAGTTTAAACATTTATTTATTGGATTTTGTTTCTAAATAGTGGGACTATTATAATAAAACATGACAAATCCTTAAATATACATATGGTAAGAAAATAAAAGGATTTAATGAAGTCTATATTATAATATTCCTTCAATGAAAAAATATAATCAATCCTAAACAAACGATATTCTAAAATAAATTATCAACTCTTTGATAACTTTTAAATTGTAACCCCCTGAAAGAGTAAACTTGAATTGGAAATTTAATCACCATAAATAAATATATATTCATGTCAAATACATAAAATGGTAAGTATATACAAAACAGAAAATAAAATAGGTATATAATACCAAATATGTCTCAATTGATTGAAAATTGAGATGAAATCTCTTACTTCATAGTTCTAATTTGTTTAATGTTAATTAACCTCATATTAATGGTTTTAAACTTATTATTAATTCATACCAGAAATATATTCACATTTATAAAATAATATAAGTTCTTATTATAACATCTTATCAACTGGTTGTTAATGATCATTCTTTATTATCATTGTTTTGGGTTTTAACTATTTAGTTTTCTTATGCATGATTGGATGTGGAAGTTCCAGTTCTTCTTCATAGGTTATAGTTTAATCATATCCATAATTATATCCATGTTATAAATATTATATATATATATATTATACATATTTATAATCATACATGAAATGAGGTTATGAAAAATGAATCACATCGCTTCGTGGAGGTTGTAGTCCACATGTACGAACAATCAATGTTATAATTTTTTAATGGGTTGAATTGTAAGGAATTAAATAATATAGTGTATTTATAGAATCATAAATATCTCTTAAATATCATATATATTCTTTATTATAATCCTTATGACTATCCATGTGAAGTTGGGATGGAAACCAAATTACATCGGTTCGTGAGGAAGTAGTCTACCGTACACACGATCGATGGTTTTATTTCCCATTTTATGGAGACTTATTTAGATAAATATTAATAAATAAATATAATAACATCAAATTATATGGTATATAATGGTTTATTTATATTTTATTGGTTAGGACATAATTTATTCTGGTAAAAGAATAAGAAAAAAGGATGTTTTTAGTTAATATAATTAGCTCTTCTTTGAAAAAGATCATTTAGACCTTCTCTTAAGGACACTGAGGATGGTATTTTAGAAATAAAAGATCCTATAAAAAATGGATAATTATTTTTGGGTGATATTTGTTTAGTTCATGGTCTAGATAAATTGATCAATAGGTGTGAATAAGTGAGGGGTGGAGGTCACATTTTATAAGTGAGGGATATGACACACGTAGAATTTTTTGAAGGATTAAATTATATTAATGAATTAAGCAAGTAAAATGGAAAACAATGATCCATATTAGAATTTTATATGGGTATGGTCATAAAAAATCTACCAATGAGGTTTAAATATGTGTTTTTTGTTATCTTTAGACCTTATCCATTTATTTTAACACTTCTAACCCATTTCACCCTTAACCGTGATAACCAAATTTTACCCTTTTTTCCATTCAAAAAAAAAAAGAAAGTGGAAACATTAAAGTTTTTCAACATGATGATTTAAAATACAAAAATCATTTTATCAAATTACATTCCTATAATTGGCCTAAATTAATTAAAAAATAAACCCACAAAACATGATGAAAAATGGGATTTCAAGACAACACATTTTTCAAGTATAAGATGATCTTACATTAACCATATGAATAGAAATAATTATTATATGAATTTAAATAAATATATTTAGATATATAATCTATAAATTTCATTTAAATCATTTATTATTATAAGTTATTTTAATTGATGAAAATGGAAAAACATTATTCACTTAAAAATAGTTTTCTGAAAAATATATCTTTTTACCTATAAATGATCTTGTATTTATTTATATAAAATTGATAATAAATAAATGGTTGGTTAAAAATATTATAAAAAATTATTATAAATAAAATTATTGTTGGTTAAATACCACATTGTTATTTATTCATAAAATATTATTTCTAAGGGAAAATTTCAAAAAACCAATTTATGATTATTTTGACATAGTAAGTTCAAAATTAATATTAATTATATCAAATTATCATTTTTTTCTATGAAATATTAAAATATAAATTGTACTATAGTTTCATGAAAATAAAAATTTCACTTATTATAATTCAATCTCAGGTGTTACATTATTCCCTCCTTTAAAAATTTATTCCAAGAAATTTTGTGGAGATTAATTTCCAAACAAATGATAGTGGTTCTTATTTATAAAATACTCAAGTTCCCACATGTATTACTCTATTTTATGATTTATCTAAAGTAACTTTACCATTAGATTCATCCAATTCCAAAAAAAACTTATTATCTAGTGTTAAGGATCTAGATATCCTCTTTACAGTAAGATAGATTAGGTTGAAATTAAATTTCTTTATAGGTGAGAATATGGGTTGGGTCTCACAAGTACTTACATTAAACTAAGATATGGATAACTTCATGTAATTAGTAGATAATCCATGTAGTTTACAAATTTTAAGCCATAAATCCAATTATTTATAGAATATAAAAAGGTATAATGTACATGGGGCTCAATTTTCCATTCCTTAAAAAACTTATAAAACTCTTCCATTTAGAAACTTTCAAGAAAATATGTTCTCCCAATTGAAATTACAAATCATTGATTCAATTATTTTCATAAATATTTTACTAGATTTGAGATACTTTAATATGGCTATGAATTCAATTTACCTTTTTTTTGTTGTATCCTCAACAAGTTTTGGGCCTACAAGATTCCTTTCACTGGCTTCATCCCAATAATTTGGAGTATGAAATCTCTTTTCATACAATGCTTCACACAAAGACATTTAATGCATGAATGTAATATATTAGTATAAGTATGCTCCACCAAAGGTAAATACTAATCTCATGTAACATTAAATTCAAGTGAACATGACCTGAATATATCTTCTAATGTTTGAATTTTCCTTTCAAACTTTCCATCAATTTGAGTATGAAAGGAAGTGCTCAAATAAAGCTTTATATTAGGATCCTTAAGAAGAATTTTCCAGAATTTCGATCCAAATCATGGATCAAAATATGAAACAATTGAAATAGGTGCACTATTAAGTCCTACAAATTTATTAATATAATGTTGTGTAAGGCACTCAAGGGGTAAATGTTCTATTATAGTGAAGAAATGTCCATATTTGGTAAGGTGATCAATAATTACCCATATGACATCATTATTTCTAGGAGAATTTGGTAATCCATTGAAAAATTCAATAGTAATTTCATTCAATTTCTATATATAAATAGATAAAGGTTTCATTAATCCCTTATTATGTTGTATTTTATCCTTCACCTTTGAAAAATCAGGCATCTTGAAACATAATCAGCAATTTATCACTTCATATCATCCAACCAAATTTTTTTAAGATACCTATACATATTGATGCTACAAGTGTGTATAGTGAAATTAAATCTATGAACATCATATAAAAATTTCCTTTTCAGCTAAGGTATATATATACAACATAATCTCTTTCAAAATTTTACAACATTATCTTCATAAATGAGTCCTACCAATTTATCATCACTCAAGGATTTAATGTTATTTTTAGAATTATCATCACCAGGATGAGATATTTTTAACTTTTCCAATAAGGATGGTTTTCCAATCATTTTAAAAAGTAGTGATTTTCCCCTTACTTAATAATTCCCATATCCATATTTGTTAAATACATTAACATAGGATCCCTATAAATCCTCATTTTGGTTAGGAATATATGATATTCCTTGCTCAATGCATATGGTACCTTATTCTACTTCTCTAGGTGGTAGTTTATTGTGAAATCATAACCCTTTAGTAGCTCATACAATCACTTTTTCCTCATGTTGATATTTTTTTATTAAGAGATGTATTTTTGGGATCTTATGGTATGTGTATATCTCACATATTACTACATAGTGATAATTTATCCATATCATCAATGAAAAGATTACAGTTGCTAACTCAAGATCATGGGTTGGATAGTTATGTTTATGCTTCTTTAATAGTCTTGATACATAGATAATAAATCTACAATTTTATATAAGGACACAACTAATTCAATTCTTTGATGCAACACTATATATGACAAAGCAGTCATTAACAATGGTAGAGTTGATATCAGATCATTGACCAATATCCTCTTCAATTCTTCAAAACATTATTCAAATTCATTTGACTATATTAAATAAACCCCTTTATGTGTAAGATTGGTTAATGGGTTATCCAATCAATCAAAATTTCTCAAAAATCACCAATAATAACCTACTAATCAAAGGAAAATATAAACCTTAATCGTGTTCATTAGTTTAAGCCATTATTTGACTACATTTCTCTTCATAGAATTAATTGAGATTCCATCCTTAGAGATAATACGAACAAGAGAAGATACTTTTGGAAGCTAGAATCTACAATTACTAAAATTACTATATAAATCATTTTCTATAAGATTCTTAATAACAATTAAAAAGTGATTATCATGGTCCTAATAGATCATATATTACACTAAGATGTCAACAATAAATACTATAATAAAATTATCAGCATATTCCTTGAATACTATGTTCATTATATCCATCAAAATAGAGGGTGCAATAGTCAATACAAATGAAATTACTGTAAACTCATAATTTCTATACTAATGGTATTAGAGTGAAATGTAGAAGCCATTGGGTTGGGGATTTAAATTTTTTCATCGATGGGATTAATATATTTCTCAAATCAAGCAATCCAAGACCCCGTATGGTTTGAGGATCTTAAATGAATTTAAACAGAAAATAAAAATAAATCGAATGTGTACCTCATTGAAATAAAAGTGTGCTCATATATATCTCATAATTAGAAATTTTTTCACAAATGAACCAAATTCAAAACCCTCTAGATCATCCACACATGCTCTAATAATCTGTGTTCTCACCATTCATCAAATTTTGGGTGCTAGCGTGAAGCTCTAATGAATCCTTAGGCATCACAATGATCACCTCAATCCCTTACCTTCAGCTCTATCAAAGGTGCGCTTAGATCAACGCTCAAAGAGAGAGTTTATCTCTTTAAAATGTGGGAAGACAGATAAGATCTCAATCTATTAGAATGAATTGTTCCAAGTTGAGCTTCTACTCTCCTTAAATATGATTACATGAAAAGGGTTCCCTATCCCTCATAATTAAATATCCCACTAAATAAGAAATAAATAAATAATTATGATTATCTAAAATACGTCATCAATATTAATTATATTTTATAACATGTAATGTCCTGGATTTTTCCATTTATTATTTTAATATTATATGGGAATTAATTCGAGACCAGGCTCTAAGACGACATGCAGTTCCGAGGCCCGGTGATCCCGAAATAGATGTTTGAATTTAATTTAATAATTAAAAAACAACCACGTGTGGTTTTCCTAAAAAAGTGGAATAAATCCCTAATGGGTGCTCGAATCAGAAATCTGAGGGCACTGTTGCGTTCGGAACAATGATTTTACCTTAGGAGAGACCTAATATCAGTCGACGCAGGTCGGTGGTGAAATCTAGTTTTTGGGATGTAAGAGTAATAAAATATTTTAAATAAAAATATTTTATTCTGCAGCAAAATCTTTTAAATCTACTACAACAGATATCCCATACCTTTTAATTAAAGGTTGGCGCAAGGGTCCAGGGTTACAAACCTCATAACACTAAAACCCTTGGCGGCTTTGGAGGCTCTGGAGAAAACCTCCCAACGCGGCGATGATGACGCAGTGACCAGATCATCACCGACTAATGCCGCGGAATCCAGGTAGGATGTTTTAATTTTGATTTATTCCACGTTTTTGATTTCCACGATGAATGCAGACTAATCCATGAACATATTAGCCCGCAGATCAATCGTTCTTGCAATATGGGATATTTACGGGAATCGTGGGGATTCGATTCTTGAAATTATTTGGGTTTTCGTTCAAACCATCTAATGGTGACAAACCAAGATCTAAAAGAACATCTTTCGAGGTTTGTCCCTCTATATTGTTGTGTTTCTTCCTCCCGATTCTTACGCGTTCTTCATGTGTGTTCTATGCATTCTTGGAGGAAATCGATCATTGTGCATTCATTTGTTGTCACAACGATCTGAAATTCAAGATCCGACACCAAGACGGCCTATCAGAGGTGCGATGACGATGGTGGCAGACAAATCGATGTGGTTCGGAATTTCCGTTCTTCGAGTGTTTTCATTCAGATGGATCAGGACGCGCTATCAAGGCCGATCGGGATCCCGAAACCGATGGAATATATTTTTTAGGGGTGAGACGACCCCAAATACAGAGTTTCGTGATGATCGGATGGTTGGACCAAGATCTGGAGAATCGGCCAAGGTGTGGGGAGGAAGACGATGCTTTTGGAAATTTCCCGACTACACGCCGTGTAGTATGGGATACACGGAGTGTGTTCATCGGTGGACCACATGGCGTGTACTCCAAGAGTACACAGACACTGGTTGGTCACACGGTCAAGGGCACAACGTGTATACCCTTCCCCGGCTAGACCTGGCCGGATACACAGGATACCCCGTGTACTGGTACACGGGCAGGCGACACGGACACGGGCATAGACCATGTACGGTCACATGTCCAGCGTACACGGAGCGAGCCCTAGGTGCTCGAACATGGCGTGTACTTCTTCTACACGCAGTGTAGTTGCTTTCTATCCAACAAGCCGAATGACACGGGACGGTTACACATGCAGTACCCGGGGTCAAGGAACACGGCGTATACTTTCGTACACTCCATGTAGTTTGGTTTTACATGGCTTGAATGAATGACATGGTCCATTTACATGGGCAGTACCCGGGGTCATGGAACATGGCGTGTAACCATACTACATGCCATGTAACCTGTCTTAAATGGTTTGAGCCACTTGTCTTATGTGACTTGGACTAGTTTTCTTAGGGTTCGTACCCTTGGGTCTTTTCCCTCAAGGTTCTGGTATCATTTCCTTTACATAGGAGTATGATCCCTTCAATAGAACATCCTGAAAAGAGTTTTTGGAATCCCCTCTGTGAGACTTAGAGCTGGATCCTCTATTCATTCCTGGAACCCTAGGTAGAGTTGTTGGTATCGGCGTGACCAACTTTACATGGGCGCCGATCCTCTGCTTAGAGAATTAGCTCAGACCGAGTTGTCAAAATCACCCCATGAATTGGTTGTGATCCTCATATGAGCATCATGTTCTCAAGGTACTTGTGGAGTGTGTTCTCTTGGAATGAGTACTTCTCATCTCTCTCTTCAGACCTAGGGGTGTCTTATCCTTGTTACATGCTTAGTGGAATCTTCGAGCTGGATCTTAGTGGTGGTTTCACGATAGTCTGTCGTGTATGAGTGTATCTGGATATTCTTGTTATATGTTATGTAGACATACACTGTGTGGGGCTGACTGTATTCTTACTTTGTGGTATTTACCTTGTTTTATTTTCCTTCGTGGTTTCGGGGTGTCCTACTGGGTATTGTTATACTCACCCCTTCACGGGCTTTGCCCGCACGTGTCGTGTCTTGTGCAGACAAGCGAGCCTTTGATAGGATTATAGGTGGATCAGGACTGGACGGTGCTCAGTGAGATCAGGTGGGCCGAGGTGTGTTCCTACGGCTACTGATTGCAATCCCTGTACCTTTCCTTATAGGTTGGACTTTGTTATGAACTTTCTTTTTGTGGGCTTGTACTTTTGGACCAGGGTTTTTTTTCACTTATTGTACTTTAATTTCCTGTCATACTCTGTTGGTTGAGATTTTTAGTGTATGCATGCATTTCCATTTTTAGTAGTTTTACTTTTTAGCTTTGTGGTCTTGGAGATGTGTGTACGTGTGTTAGGTTTATAGGAAATGCCTCTCATGTTAGTAGCATGCCTACTCGGTGCTAGTCACCAGCCCCTGGCCTATTGGAGGCGGGCTTGGGGAGTTGCGGGTCGGACCCCACTGGGACGGGTCGTGACAGAGTGGTATCAGAGGTGGTCGGTTCTACCTTAGGGCTGAGAGTCTGTGAGTTGGTTTGGGGAAATAGTGTTAAGTGTCTTGAGTTTTGCTTTTAGGCCAGGTACCCCAGTGTTGGTACGGGCAGCCGACATATCCATACACCAGGACTCTGATAACTTGCTTTTTGACTCGGAACATGATAACACTAGTTGCAGGGAAAAAAATATATAATGGTACATGCATCATATAGGAATGGGTGGTGGTTTCCATGTCCTTTTCGAGTCAGCTATCCAAATACACTCACTGATTGAGATACATCTTGTTTCTTTAACAGGATGCCTCCGTGACGCGCACCCGTTAGGATCCAGTAGCTCGATCACGAGGAAGACTCCCTTAGTGATAGAGCCTCGATATATGGACCGGATCCCCCAGTTTTACCACTACGTGGTGTTCTAGCTATCTCGCCACCTGTGGTGTAGTGTTTTGTGCCTGCGGTACCAGTGGAGGAGGAGCGCAGACTGAGCGCACTCCATGAGTTTCAGAGACAGAGACCCATTAGGTTTCGAGGCGAGCCTGAACCTCATGAAGAAGAGGACTTGCTTGAGGTAGTGGAAAATGTCTTCCATTTGGTCAGGACACCGGTAGACAAGATGATGATCCTGGTAGCGAGCCTTCTGTAGGGCTCGGCAGGACGATGGTGGATTTTGGTTATCCAGACCCACGACGAAGCGACACTTGCATGGTTGGAGTTTGAGCGTCTTTTCAGAGAGGAGTTTTCACAAGTTACCCTGAGAGCGGTACACATACAGGAGCATCTTCAGATCCAGCAGGGAACTATGCCGGTGGCTGACTATTCGTCTAGGTTTACCGACCACTTGCGGTACTCGATGGATATGGTCATAGATCAGTACTTTAGAGCTCGGACTTTTGAGCGGGGCTTGCGTAGAGATATCCGACCTAGTATCATCCCTATGAGCATTATTATGTACGCTGGGGTGCTCGAGCAGGCATTGGTGGTTGAGAGCTTCTTGGTAGAGAAGAGACAAATGATAGTTGTCAGTAGTGGTTGAGCTAGAGTAGAGACCTTGACAGCAGGGAGCCAACGTCAGGGACCCAGGCGTGGGAGACGTTTCCAAAGGTGATCCCAGGACAAGGGATCTACAGTACATGGTTCGCAGGGTGCATCCAGCCAGAGTTGAGAGAGGCGATGCTACTCATGTGATGGCAGGGGACATATCACTCGATATTGTCCGACCCACCGTACTACTGACATGGGAGTAGTGGATGGACCACCGAGGCACTGGAAACGTGTGGAGCAGACAGATTCGCGGGGCGGCAGACGCGGTATAGGAGATGGGAGAGCATCTGGAGGTGGTCGGCGTTTTGACCTTTTACCACCACCACCCCCAGGAGGTCCACCCTAGGCTCAGGGAGCTGGTGGAAAGATGTAGGGACAGCTACATGCATTATAGGCTTATGACCCAGGTACTCCTGGAATGATTAGAGGTACTATCTATGTCTTTTCTACTTTGGCTGCCGTACTAACAGATACAGGTGATAGTCATTCCTTTCTGGATGCTTATCTTGTTTGAGACCTTGAGATTCTTATTGAGCCATTGACTTGACCCTTAAGCTTAGAAAAACTGACTGGGGAAGATTCAGAGATCACACACCTCTGTAGATAGTGTGACCTGACCCTTAGAGGCGAGAGTTTCAGTTGGAACCTCTTGGTGGTAGTGTCGAGGCCTTACGATGTCGTTCTTGGTATGGATTGGGTATTCACAGTTCATGCCCATATCGACTATTTTAGGCGAAGGGTGCGGTGTGTCTGCAGAGATAGAATGGGGTTCTCTTTTGTCGATGAAAGAGAGACCCAGACAGTGCAATATAGACTCGTGAATAGGAGGACACATCCGATTTCACATCAGTTGGCTAGCCTAGACCTTGGTGCAGTAGATGTTAGGAGTTTCCAGTTTCTAGCAGTAGTGGTTGAGTACAAGGACGTATTTACGGAGGATGTCCCCGGGCTACCTCCCCATCAAGAGATAGATTTATTCATTAAGTGGAAACCCGGGACGACACCAATATCAGCATCAGCATATCAGATGGCTCCTGCAGAGCTTTTTGAGATGAGGGTACAACTAGACGACTTGCAAAAGAAGGGCTTTGTGAGACCCAGCGTTTCACCCTAGGCGGCCCCAGTGCTGTTTTCTAAGAAGTCAGACGAGGGTTTGAGGCTATGTGTGGATTACCGGCGCTTGAATTTGGTGACCTTGAAGAACCGGTGTCCACTACCAATGATCAATGACCTATTAGACTAGTTTATAGGGGAATGGTGGTTCTCTAAGGTTGATCTAAGATCAGGATATCACCAGTTGTGAGTACGGGAGGAGGATATACCGAAGACGGCTTTCAGATGTCACTACAGTCACTATGAGTACATGGTGATTCCCTTCGGTGTGACGAACGCCCCGGCGGTGTTCATGGGAATCATGAACCATATCTTTCAGCCCTATCTAGACCAGTTTTTAGTGGTCTTCATCGATGATATCCTTGTGTACTCTGCGTCTGAGGAGGAGAACGAGAGACACCTAAGGATGGTTCTGGAAACACTCTGAGACCACCAGTTGTATGGGAAACTCTCAAAGTGTCAGTTCTGGTTACAGGAAGTCCATTTTCTGGGACACGTTATCTCGACAGATGGTGTAGCAGTGTACCCAACCAAGGTGGAGGCAGTGCTAGCATGGGATCCACCTTGGAGCGTGATAGAGGTGCAGAGTTTCCTTGGGTTGGTAGGCTAATATCGGAGATTCATCCTTGATTTCTCCGGGATTGCAGCACCCATGACAGCTTGGACCCAAAAGGGAAAACCTTTCGTGTGGACGAGAGATACCAACAGGCTTTCTAGCAGTTGATACAGAGTCTGACGAGCGCCCCGATCTTGAAATTACCGGAGGAGGGTGTCGAGTATGTAGTGTTCTACGATGCATCAGGAACAGGGCTTGGTTGTGTCCTGATGCAAAGGCAAGCAGTGATTGCCTATGGCTCACTTCAATTGAGGCCACATGACCAGAAATATGTGACCCATGATCTTGAGTTGGCAGCGGTAGTCTTCGCATTGAAGATTTGGTAGCAGTACCTGATGGGCGAGCGGTTTACCGTCTACTCTGATCACAAGGGTCTCAAATATATCTTTTCTCAGAAAGATCTAAATTTGAGACATAGGCAATGTATTGAGTTCCTCCAGGATTACAACTTTGAGATCATTTATACTCTTGGGAAGGGGAACGTAGTGGAAGATGCTCTCAGTAGAAAATCCAGTTCGTAGTTGTTGGATGAGGTGACGAGGTAGTTGGCCTCTTTATAGTTATCCTTCGTGGATGGATATGAGGAAGCTTACCTTCATTCTATGGTTGTTACCCCTCCACTCTTATAGCGATTCAGGGAAGCACAACTCGAGGATGCTAGATGTGAGACTCTACGTGCTCAGGTATCCACAGGCATTGCTGCTGATGGATATTCAGAAGGTGGGGAGGACGTTGTTCTTTTCAGAGGGAATACGGTAGTACCAATGACGTTGTGGGAGGAAGTTCTGAGGGATTTCCATACATCCCCTATTGTGGTGCATCTAGGCATAGAAAATATGTATCAGGACCTTTGACATCAGTTCTGGTGGCCAGGAATGAAGAAGGGTGTGGCAGAGTTTGTCTCTCAGTGCCTTACTTGTCAGCAAGTAAAGGCTGAGCACCAGGTACCAGCATGTTTGACTCAGCCCCTTGAGGTGCCAGAGTAGATGTGGGATGGGATATCCATGGACTTCGTGATGGGTTTACCACGTACGTCCAGGGGACACGATGCCATCTAGGTAATCGTCGATTGAATTTCCAAGTCAGCCAACTTCCTAGCCATATGGAACCAGAGTTTAGTAGAGAGCTCAGGACGCCTCTATGTGTAGGAGATAGTTTGACTTCATGGAGTTCCATCCACAATCATCTCAGATCGTGATACTCGTTTCACATCCCAGTTGTGGAAGGGATTGCAGGAAGCTTTTAGGGCTCAGTTACACATGAGCACAACGTTTCATCCCCAGACTGATGCTCAGACAGAGCAGACCATCCAAGTCTTGGAGGATATGTTTCGATCTTGCATACTTGACTTCGGTTATAGATGGGAGGATCACCTACCACTGGTGGAATTTTCTTATCACAATAGTTATCATTCCACTATTGGTATGGGGCCATTCGAGGCTCTATACGGGCGACCTTGCAGGTATCCACTTTGCTGGACTGACCCAGGAGAGTCAGCACTCATGGGCCCAGAGATGGTGAGAGATACTAAAGAAAATGTGTAGGTCGTCTAGGAGCAGATGAAGACTACACATAGTCAGCAAAAGTCTTATGCCGATAGGAGGCGGAGGCCCTTGGAGTTCGAGGAGGGAGACCATGTGTTCTTTTGGGTCTCACCTCGATGAGGATTGTGGAGATTTGGCTAAGGCGAAAAACTATCTCCGAGGTTCGTTGGCCCTTTTCAGATTCTGAGTAGAGTTGGCGAGGTGGTGTATCGCTTGGCTCTACCTCCTCAGATGGACCAGATACACAACGTCTTCCATGTGTCCCAACTACGGAGGTACGTGCATGATCCATCGCCCGTCATCGACTGGGGCGTGCTGGACATCGATGATGGAACGACCTTTGCTGAGTACCCAGTGGAGATCGAGGGTCGGTAGGAGAAAAACCTTCGAGGGTGAGCTATTCCCTTAGTGCGTGTCTGATGGTAGCACGAGAATCTCCAGGAGAGCACGTGGGAGAGGGAGGCTCAGATTCGCGTGTAGTACCAACATCTTTTTGAGTAGCCCTCGTTTTGGATTTTTGGGGACATAAAATACCTAAGGTGGGTGTGATGTAATGTCCCAGATTTTTCCATGTATTATTTTAATATTATATGGGAATTAATTCGAGACCAGGCTCTGAGACGGCGTGCAGTTTCGAGGCCCGGTGAGCCCGGAACAGATGTTTGAATTTAATTTAATAATTAAATAATACGTGCTTGCAGTTTTCCTGAAAAAGTGGAATAACTCCCAAACGGGTATTTAGATCAGAAATATGAGGGCACCATTCCGTTCCTAACAACGATTTTACCTTAGGAAAGACCTAATATCGGCCGACGCAGGTCGGTAGTGGACTCTAGTTTTTGGGACGTAAGAGTAATAAAATATTTTAAATAAAAATATTTTATTCTGTATCAAAATATTTTAAATCGGCTGCAACAGAAATCCCTTAACTTTTAATTAAAGGTTGGCATAAGGGTCCAGGGTTACAAAACTCATAACCCTGAAACCCTTGGTGGCTTTGGAGGCTCTGGAGAAAACCTCCCAACGTGGCGATGACGACGCAACGACTAGATCATCGCCGACAAACGCTGCAGAATCCAGGAAGGATGTTTTAACTATGATTTCTTCCCCGTTTTTGATTTCCACGATGAACGCGGACTAATCCATGAACAGATTAGCTCACAGATTGATCGTTCTTGTGGGATGGGTTATTTTCAGGAATCCTAGGGATTTGATTCTTGAAATTATTTTGGTTTTAATTCAAACCTTCTAACGGTGACAAACCAAGATCGACATGAACATTGATCGATGGTCGTCCCTCTTGATTGTGGTGTTTTTTCATCTTGGTTCTTATGTGTTCTTCATGTGCGTTCTACATTTTCTTGGAGGAAATCAATCGTTGTGCATTCATTTGTTGGCTCAATGATCTAAAATTCAAGATCCAACACCATGACGGCCTAGCAGAGGTGCGACAGCAACGACGGCGGACAAATCGATGTTGTTCAGAATTTCCGTTCTTCGAGTGTTTTTGTGTGGATGGATCGAGACGTGATATCAAGGCCGATCAGGACCTCGAAACTGATGGAATCGGTTTCGTAGGGGAGAGAAGACCGGAAATCCAGAGTTTCGTGATGATCAGAAGATTGGACCAAGATCCGGAGAATCAGACAAGGCGCGAGGAGAAAGATGACGCTTCTGAAAATTTCTTGACTACATGCCCTATAGTATGGGATACACGGCGTGTGTTCGTCGGCAGACCACATGGCATGTACTCCAGGAGTACACGGACATGGGTTGGGTACGCGGCCAAGGGCATGGTGTGTATACCCTTCCGCGTCTAGACCCATCCAGATACACGGGATACCCTGTGTACTGGTACACGGGCAGGTGACAATGACACGGGAAGAGATCGTGTATCGGCACATGGCCAGCATACACGGAGCGAGCCCCAGGTTCTCGGACACAGTGTGTACTTCTTCTACACACTGTGTAGTTTCTTTCTATCCGACAAGCCGAATGACACAGGCCGATTACACGGGCAGTACCCGGGGTCAAGGAACACTGCGTGTACTTTTCTACACGCTGTGTCGTTTGGTTTTACACGTCTTGAACGAATGACACGGGCCGTTTACACAGCTAGTACTCAGGGTCAAGGAACATGACATGTAACCATACTACACTCCATGTAACATGTCTTAAATGGCTAGAGCCACTTGTATTCTATGACATGGTCTAGTTTTCTTAGGGTTCATACACTTGGGTCTTTTCCCTAAAGGTTTTGGTATCATTTCCTTTACACATGAGTATGATCCCTTCAGTAGAACTTCCTGAATAGAGTTTTTGGAATCCCCTCTATGAGACTTAGATCTGGATCCTCTATTCATTCCTAGAACCCTCGGTAGAGTTCTTGGTATCGACGTGACAAACTTTACACGGGCGTCGATCCTGTGCTTAGCGGATTAGCTCAGACTGAGTTGTCAGAATCTCCCCATGACTTGGTTGTGATCCTCATCTGAGCATCATGTTCTCAAGGTACTTGTGGAGTGTGTTCTCCTAGAACCAGTACTTCGTGTCTCTCTCTTCAGACCTAGGAGTGTTTTTTCCTTGTTACGTGTTTAGTGGAATCTTCGAGCTGGATCTTAGTGGCGGTTTCGTGATAGTCGATCATGTATGAGTATATTTGGATATTCTTGTTATATGTTCTGTAGACATATACTATGTGTAACTGACTGTATTCTTCCTTTGTGGTATTTCTCTTGTTGTATTTTCCTTCGTGGTTTCAGGATGTCCTACTGGGTATTGTTATACTCACCCCTGCACGGGTTTGCCCACACGTGTTGTGTCTTGTGCAGACGAGCGAGCCGTTGACTAGATTCTAGGTGGACTAGGACCAGATGGTGCTTGGTGAGATCAGGCAGGACGAGGTGTGTTCCTACAGCTACAGATTGCAGTCCCCATACCATTCCTTACAGGTTGGACTTTGTTACATACTTTCTTTTGGTGGGATTGTACTTTTGGCCCAGGGTTTTTTTACAGTTGTTTTACGTTACTTTCCATTCGTACTCTGTTGTTTGAGATTTTTATTGTATGAATGCATTTCCATTTTTAGTAGTTTTACTTTTCAGCTTTGTGGTCTTGGAGATGTGTGTGCGTGTGTACAGGTTTATAGGAAATGCCTCCCATGTTAGTTGCATGCCTACTCGGTGCTAGTCACCAGCCCCTGGCCCATTGGAGGTGGGCTTGAGGAGTTGTGGCTCAGACCCCACTATGACTGGTTGTGACATTACATACCTGTAATATATATATTACATGATAAAACCCTAATTATTTTACTCGACTCATAATTCTCTCTAATATTAAACGAACTTGGAATATTAAAATAATATTTATTCATATAATACGTTTTCCACATATTTAATTAATACTTGTAAACAATTTTGGTAAATAAATTCAGTCTAATTAATCTTAAATGAATAATAATGAATTTATTTATTTATCAGTGATCGATAACTTAGAAAACTCTCAGACAGCATGGTGGGGCCCACTATGTCCTACTTACCTATTCACCCAATATCGATGATTCTTGAATAAACTATTGCGTGTGACCCTCTAGGACCTTATCTCAATATAATGATTAGTATTCATAGACCTAGAGTGGAGTCAAGCAACCCATCAAGGCCCCTAAAGAGATAAGGTGCAGTCATAGAAATGACAACCAACCTAGGAAAATGAAATGTGTAATATAATCTATTTTCCATTAAATATATCATAAAGCTTGAAACACACTTGTGTCATCATCCTTTATTTCTTCATTATTTGTTTATCTAACTAGATGGATTTGACATTGACTTCCTTTTCTAAGTACGGACGAGGGTACCACCATCTCGATCAGTTAGTTCCAAGATATATTACTTCTATAACTCAGAAGCAACAAATCCAATATTGACCATTCAACCAATGCCATACCACCAATTATGCACCCAACATAAGAAACCTTAACAAAATTTCATTATCATAGTTTTTCATTGCATGAAAGTACACTATCAAATGGCACACATTGACAATGATATAATGTTAGGGGACTAACACACATGTCCATAGATAGAAACAAACAATGACACCTGGAACATGTGGTGTTCTAATTGGAGGTTATGTTATCATGATCTCAACTACTAAATCTCACCATGTGTGAACATCATGAGGAGATGTCACAATGCTTATAATCCTCCAACACCTCATAATCAGACATAAACTGTGTCCAATCAGTGTGATGTATCTAGACCATATTACATATATTTTGGATTTTTTCATAATATATCAAGATTCCCATTATAGCCTTGGATATTTTATAAACATTTGATTTGAAAAGTAATCTATGATCATTACTAATAAATAGTTGATGTAGAAATCTCATCACTATAATGGTAAGTTTACATAATGAATATCTCACTATATACATGATATAGTAATCTAGAAGTAATATTTAGTTGGTCTAGAAAAATCACTACTATAACACTCCCACTTTCACTAGATACAGCTTTCTAACCATAATTATTTACTCTCACAAGATTAAGATCCTATTTCTATTGAGACACGAATTTCGTTGTTGTGTTTTCTAGGTTTCTACTATGTGGTTATTCTTCTATGTGCAACCTCACCTTATCATGTAAAACTTCTCAAGATATGTAATCTCCAGGTATATCCCTCTTTCCAGTATATAAATATGAAATACTGGGTCGTACCTATAAATAATTATTATAATGATAAAACATTAATTACTTGGTGCAATTCCAAGAACTAGAAAAAATAATTTCATATACTACACTACTTCTTTATCCACCTTATAATCTGCAACAAACTCATTATTTTTAGGTAAGCCTACCACTGGCTTATATGATCTTATATCGATTATCAACTTAGCCTAATAAAATATGATATCACATTGATTTAAGGAAAACTAGTTTTTGTCTCCTCATAACTAGTACCTATTCTTCTACACATGCCAGGTACATATCTTTTGTACTTTTCAAGTCCAATTTCATTGTTCTAACTTATTTCCTTAAAATTACCCTAGATATAACTGATATTTTCCTTGTATAAAGTATATGTTGGAAATATCACATCTTGTAAATATCATGGAATACATGATAGATCCATTTCAAAAGAATATGGAATTCAACTCACCACTTTAATATCCTCCAATTCCCTAAATATTTCTACATAGAGAGATAAATTCCATGTGACACTAGAAACAATTCCTTCAAAATTTTCCAACTTGTATTATCAATGCAATGAACGATCTCAAGTATTAACCTTAGGAGGGATAAACCTATAATGGGATCTGCATTTTGTTTTCACCCCATCTCCTCCTTCCTCTCCCCTACTGTGGATCAGTTATTCCTCTTCTCGGTGCTTCAGCTAGGAGAAATCATGGCATGTAGTTTATCTTTCTGCGGCGGAGTCATGTGACTCCATGAGATTGAATATCTCAAAAAATCTCACCATTTTTGGAATTTTATCACCCCTCCCTTCGATTTTGACATGGATCTCAGGGTGGAACGGTGAAGGTCCACTGTTCAAGTTTCCAGCTGCTAAGATGAAGGTGGATACCACATTTCCACATTGGTTGTGGGTATGTTGAGTGGAGCTAGTCGTCATGAGTGGTCTTGAAGGCGGCGCCAAGTTTTTTGTTTCATAATTGTGGTGGATCTTGTTCGGGTGATGTTTTTCAGTGAAGGTTTTTGTTGTTTGCTTTGTTGATTGACTTTTTTATTCTATTTTGGTTATTTGGATGGGATTCTGGTTCATGTTTCAAATCTGGGTTTGTGAATTGTGGTTGTTCTACTCTCGCATTACGGCGGCAATAGGGTTTCAGTGGTGGAAATTGATTCCTTCACAAGGATTTTGTGATTCTATCAATGGTGGAGGAGCTTGGAAGGCTACATTTTGTTGATTGATCTATTTTTTGAAGATTTTTTAGTTTTTGAATTGATATTTTTATTTGTGTAGAATGAATTTTGAGAGGTTTTGCGCTTGGGCACTGTGGTCTATGGTCAATGGAGAAAGGAAACAGCTTCTCCTACAGGGATTCTCTAGAAGAGGTTTATAGTAGGGAGATTTTACTATCTAATTCTATTTGGATTTGGAAGTTTAAGAGGGAATGGAAATATCCATTGGTACCAAGCCCATGCATTCTTGTATGAGATAGCTAGCTGAGGAACATTGGGATGGTAAAAGATGGTCTTGATGTGTTTAATGTATCAGAGGGGTTATATTTGTATTGAATTTGATTTTTTATCCTTGGGAACTGGGATCATGGGGGCATGTTTTAATTTTTTAAGTAGATGAAGTCATGTTGGGTTCCCCCTTGCCCTTAAAACGGGGTTTAGGAAGAGAAAAAAATCAATTTTCAGTTAATATTTATCAATACTATATCAGTATATGTATGATTGAGTATATCCATAAAACCTTAAGATCGATTATAGTAGATACTATTCCTTATAACATAGGTTTCTACCTTAAATCAGTCTTTAGAGAGATACATCTCATCCTATTCTCATATAACTGTAAGACCAAAATCTATTTTCCATATGTCACCAAAAATATTATACTTGGAAAATTGTGACAATCCAACTAAAATCTAGTAGACACATGGTGTGATTAATTAAAAATGAATATTCTATGATATTGTTTATTACTTTATTCTTAAATTGGATTTTAGAAAATTTCCCCATTTATTGACATTCTATGATGTCATCATACCTTTTTGGTTGCATCGTATAGACACCTTTAACGATTGGTGGTCTTGAAATCCAATGCACAATAAAATTGATCATACAAATTAGTAATGGCAAGTAAAACTCTAATGTATTTAGTAATAATGACTTGGTATTACCAATTAAAACTTTTTGGTATGGAACATGGACCATCCATGTACCATCTCACTTGAATACCCACCACAATATTCAAAATAATAAGCCCCCTTTTATTTTATACATGGAATCCATTAATAAATTTTCTTTTATCTTTTCAATGTTATCTGACTACCATATACTACATACTTTTAATAATTATCACTCATAGTGAATAATGTATCACTAACTACGGTGAAGAAAACCATCATTATTGTATTAACCTTACTATACAGTATGTGTCTTTAAAACATTCTCTTCCACATCTCTTATGAAACATATTCTTATGCCACTTATTTGTGCATATTTAGAATGGAATAAACCAAAGTCAATCAGGCTCCCACTATCTCAAATAGAGAAATGATCCATTTTATAGAAATATAGTATATAACTTGACAATCTATTTTATGTCTTAGGGTTTTCTTTAATATCATTACAAACATTAGGATAATTACTTTAGATGTACATTGTGTTTTTCTTGATGCAATTCTGTTTATATGTTCAAATAATACATTGCATTGAAGAACATTTTCTTAGGATATAATAGATTTCCATCATACTATAACCGATATGATATGCATTAATTATGTTAGTTGGAATATGGTTATTAGATAACGTCTTTATTTGAAATACATGTCTCGAAAACAGAGGAAGTTACTAAAATGCATATATTTCATAACATTGATACTTGTTCTACTTAAATCATGACTTTGATGTATATAAGGAAATGTGATTTTAGGAATTACTCCACACTTTATATTTTAAATAAATGTTAACATGTAGTACTCATCATCAAACCTCTTTATCTGTATCAATGTTGTGATGTGGATAAGGTAATGTGTGTTGATGAATTAATCCACACTAAATTATATTTATCGATGAATACATGGTCAAGATATTCTTCAGCGTGTCATTATGAAGAATCTCATATCTTCTGAACATGAATATTATATACTTTACTTTTATATTCCTTAATATCTTAAAGGAATCTAATCAATTATATGAATATACCTCTAACTTCTTGGAATAGTTCACACTCTCTAACTGAACATGTTCTGAAATCCTTTGCAACATACCTTTATTTCAAAAGGTTTCTTTGTTTAAACTAAATCTGTATATATGTTAATAATACCTAAAGTGTTTAGTTCCACTAATTCTAAATACTATACTGGGTATATCCTTGATTTCCAATTTTAGTTTTTACTTGGAAAAGAATTATCTTTCCACAACTGGGTATATAAGTCTTACATTTTATATTCATTATGTATTGTATATAATTCATGTATCACTGAACTATTGGATGAGTATGAAACACCATAAAATATTTCATTCCTAAACCAGAATAATGTCTCCTTATGTCCAAAAAACACATGAGATAAATTTTTTGGTAATACTAAATAAATTTTATACTTGAATCATTTACTTGAAAATATAAAAGTAGTATTTTTATCACCACTGATATAGGAACCACCATTTCTTAGCCTCTTATAGAATAAACCTTACTTCTAGTAATTTTTCTATAATTAGTTTTTTAATTTATTAAAATAAACATACATTAAAAACAATATTGTATTAAATACCAAAGAAGTATGCCTAAAACATTACTTTTAATTGATGTATATACATAAATAAGTGACTACTTGCTTCTTCAATTTAGTTCATTTCATTTATACTTCCATTAAAATATTTCATGATATGAGAGGAAAATAACCTCTTGTTTAATACCTATTTCTTTATAGTACACCATGGAGGTTCCTTTGGAATAACTCTTTACATTGTCCTTATCGCCCTTTCTTTTAACTTTTTCACCATAATAACTAATGATTATTCTTTCTTTAAGTTCTAATTTACTTAGAGAACCTTACCTAAAAGGAAATGAAGCTTGTACTCTATCTTTTTCATTTATTAATATGAAATGAAACTAGATAAATTGTATGAAAATGAAATATGAATGACTCATGATCTATTCTTTTTTACACATATCTAGTGTAATTATCATGAATTCATATATTACTTCTCATTCCCCTTGTAAAATTATTAGAGATGAGACGACATTTGAAATAATCCATGTCTTGATGTATGTCTCTACAACTCACATTGTACGTTAATGAAATCATTATAACATAACCATTATATTCTAGATAAATGAGTCTCCTATAATCAATTTTACACCCTTGCCTTCTAAGGTGTCTTAACAGGCATTAGGGAATCCAATGCCTTAAATTTACTAAATCATAATATTGTGTGCAATATCATGTATTTTTTTTTGAAATTCACGCTAGTTTGGACATTTACACTATCCAATATTTATAACAGTGTAATTGTGGTATTACTTTCCATTTTATAACAAAAATAAAAAACAAGAAGATTAGTACATTTATCTTGATTAACAATTTAGACATTATTGATTATTTAATTAAATAATTAAATGTCTCCCACTATTTTATTAGATTCTAGGAACCCTATATTCTATAATTAGAATAATTTTTCTATTGAGAATTCTTATGGACTGGATATTTGAACTTCCCCTCATAGTCTACATGATTTGGATATTCCACTACTCAAAGAGTTTAAGGTAGACATTTGACTCGCTGACCACATTGACTCATGGTTCCTTGATCTATTGATTAAAGTCTCACCTTCTATAATCATAAACTTGATTTACTAAATGCTTTCCTATGTGTTAAAAAAGATATATTTGGCTACTTATTTTCTACTAATATCAGTTAAATCAACCCATCACTCTCATAAGAACTTCCCAGTAGTAAGAGAAACCCTCATCTTTGGATGATGAGAACCTTGAGGACCCAGTTTTTCTCAAATTAAAATGTTGTAATGCATTTAATGAATTTATTTATGTGAGAATTTTTATTATTTTCCAAGTAATTGAATCAATTTATATTAATCTCGGTCATTCTATGTTTTATCACTGGTAATTGAACATTAATAGAAAAATAGTCACCACATATTTATGCATTTTACTGTTTATTATTTTATGTGGTTCCTGATGTCATTTATATACATAAATAATAAATAAATTAATAAAGGAAATAAACTTCCTGATCGGTCTTGAGCATCTAATATTGGTTGATCTATTTATACTTAATGGATGAAACATGACCGAGGGTAATCATACCTAAGTTGAATCTTGAATTATGCTAAAACATCTCCCTATCAAATGTGTTCATTTATCATTTGGAGTAGCGCCTAATATTAATGGGGTCTAATTATCTTCTGGTGTACCACCTCATCTTGGTGGAGTACATGTCATACATTGTCTTCATTAAAATACAAATGTACTTGTTCACATGCAAGGGGGACTAGAGGCACAATATACAATAGATAAATTTGGACATGCAAGACCTCATACATATTAAATGAGAAAAACAATGATGTGTAGACCGTCTTAATTATTTGAAATCATCACACACAATTAAAAATAATTAAATAAAATGGTGTATACCTACACGGGTTAGTCAAGTAGTCAAGACCGTTAACCGAGTAATGTAAAAGCACGAAAAAATTAAATTGTAATAAATTAATTTATGAGGTTATTTAATTAAATTCAAATAATTTATTTCGATTCAGACCTATGGTTAATTTATTTTTAATTCCAAAAATTAAATTGAATTAATTAATTAATTAAAAAATTAAATTAATTTTTTTAGGGTATTAAAAAAATTATTTTTAATGAAAATTATTTTTAATTAATATAAATTTATTACTAAAATTAAATCAATTAACTATATTATTTTTGATTGTCTAAATTATTTTTGATCCCAAAAACCCCATGCAGGGCCTGTACGGGTCGAGCTTTACCCACACATGCCCTTTCTGAGTTGTATAGAGCCCATACAGGGATGTTCAATGCTAGGAAGGCTTTCCCAAACCCATTCTGGTTTGGGATGAACTACCCAGGCCATTTTAGGGGTAGATCATATCCAATCAGATTAATAAAAGGTACCTCGCAACTCCAGAAGGAAGGTGGATAGCATGATCTTATGCCGAATTGTGTGGTAAAGCAACGAAACAATCGAGGGGATGTTAGTGGGATACGTGTGACTTGACTATGTGCTCTATCTAGAGACACACACATGGTAGATATATAAGGACCTGACCTTAAACATTACATAATCTTGAATTAAGATAATAATTTACATTAAGGATCTTTATAGGCATAGTTTTTTAGAGAATTGGGCCATAACTACTATATTACATCTCAAATATTACAAATTTGACACATCTAATCAATATCCATTTTTTTATAAAATAAAATCTCTTTAAAGAAAAGAATAATTATTTTCTTGATATAAATGTTCTTGAATTATTCCTTTCCCTTACCCTACCTTATACCCTGCGGGAAATATTTCAAAAAGTTGGGATGATCATAAAAAGATCAGTAATGGTTATAAAATAAAGAAAGAAATCATTAGTCTATCAATACATAAAAAACATAATCTCTTTAACACACCTCATGAAATCAAAGGATTTATGAATAAAACATAGAAATAACAAATCATAAAGGTAACTTGTGCCATCCATAACATACTTACAATCTATCTTTCACAGCTACATAGGGAGTTACACATGGAATACCCATCAGAGTATATTCTTTAAATCTCTTAGGAGAAATATAATCGTTTACCTTTGTCATGTTACCCAATGCATTGGAGAGCTATCTAGGGCTCACCCTCCCTAGGTTTATCATGGAACCACCCAAATACATAAACAATTCCCAGGAACCATAACATAATTATAACACATAAAACAAAGATAAAGGAAAGATAACATTTCCACATCTAAATCACAATATATCATTTAAATATATTTCCATAAGCAATCCATTATCAAAAACATTTTCAATACCAAAATATGTAAAATATTTTATGGTATTTATTTTTCTTTTAAAAACATTATAGCTTGTTAAGGAATCCAAATATCAAATAATGCTCGCGGTGCCAGAAAGGTCGTTGTCACCGCGTACATAAAAAAAGAAACATTCCCTTTGTCTTTTAGTAAAACACAACTTAGAAAAGTATTACATTTGAATGAAAATACTATTCAAATTAGTTTATAAACCATATAAATGATAGTTGTGTATAAATCAAAAGACTCCTCAATGAAAGTATATTGAGAGGAAATCCCTTACCTCGTGTCCGACTTGACTCGTTCATTCTTTAATCTCTTGAATAGTAAACTAATGTAAATTTATACTTGTTTTAGAACCTTTTTTGAGTTTATTATTACTTTTAGATCACTCATTTCTACTTTATAAACATTAATAATTATTTAAGTTAATAACGATCATTTTGTCAATATTTGGTACATGAGTCAAAAATGAACTTCTCATAATTACAAGTTGTCCATGTGGTAAAATTTACATAATCTCTAGAATTATATTCATGATTTAGATATAATATATATGATATATATCCTGTATATATATTTATTGATAATAGTACATAACATTTGGAGATAAGAAATTAAATGCACCATTCATGGAGATGGTAAGTCGTACGTACGCATGGACACTACTTTCATTTCTATTTCATATTTAATGGAACTGAAACATAATGATAAATAGGTATATTATAATTCCATTATAATATCATATTATATATATGTTAAATAATTTCATTAACTCCATCCTATATACGATCCATGTATGGAATGAACGAATCATATCACCTTGAGGGTGCGGTAGTTCGCACTTCCTCAAATGAAATTATCTTATTTACCCATTATGGAAACCATAAAGGTATTTTATAAATGAAAAATGTATAAGAATAGAGACAACATAAAAATAATATATATCATATATATTTACAGTTCCATCATAATGGCCACCATGAGTGGTGGTAGGAGATAATTGAACAATCATCGTTTCTAAGGTAGTAGTTCACCATCCACATGAACAATACATCCATACCCATTAGATGGAGGTGTGTGTAAGTGTAGTTTGAATTCATCTAATAAAAAAGTACTAATATGTTGAATATACTGGTGTTGTTATAAAATAATTGAATAATGAGAGTTTAGGGGGTTGGATAAGGGAAATAAAATTAAAAAACATGAGAGAAGACATTACCTTTAAATCATGTAACTACCTTTGGTTTGAACCATAAATGTTTTATTAAATTTACTTATTCCCAAAGTAAGATTTCTAGGTTATAGGGAGGGATGTTGGGAGATTTTTTTAGCAGAGTTTAGATGAGCCATGGGGCTTGAGAGGTGTGTGTAATCGGTAAGATGTGGTGTACTTTTATAAGAGGGAGGAGGGGCTCTTTAAAAAAGTTTGAATGTATTATTTTATTATAAAATTATTTTCTATTACAAAAGGTAGAAAACTTATTTAATTAGATGATAAGTTTTATATAATTCTAAATAAAATCAACCAATCAAAATTGGATAGGTTTTGTATTTTATTAATCATTATCATTTTTATTTAACCCTTTGTTAACTTATTTAATGTTTACCATGTCCTCTTATATATATTCATACTATATGGTTAATATATTTACTATAAAATTCCAAGTTACCCAAAATGGATCATTAGTGTCATTTGTAACGTCATATATATTAGTTTCCCAAATATTAGATTTTTAGGATTATTTTATCATTTAATAAAATATTAATTGTTTTAAAAACTCATTTATGTCAATTTATAAACTATTCATATCACGACCTTTAAATAAATATATAACAACATGATTCATTCGAATAAAATTAATTAATTTAAATATAAAAAGTAATACTAGTCTATAAAATTCATGGATGGCATAAAAACATTTAAAAATAAATTTATTTTAATATTTATAATATCATTTATTTGAATCCTTTAATAATGAAGAAATTTCCACACCACCATTGTGTCATAATTTAATTTATTTATTTAATATATAAAAATTATAAATAAAATACAATGATTTAGGAAATATTTTTATATTTCTAATTACTATTTATAGTTGAAAATATAACTTATATAACACCGTATAAAAGTTTTTTACTAAGAGATATATGTTTGTGTTATATTTTCATAACATTAAATTAATTTTTATAAAATGTCATCATTACTAACAAGTGGCTCTATGGGGCTCCAAAATAAATACAAGGATGACCATGGTCAGACATGTATCAGCCAATAGGAATAGGACACGTGTTAGTGTAATTTAATATTATTCTAATATAATTTTTTACCCTTATTTACCAGATTTACCCTTTAACCATGGTAAATAAAATATTTACAGAAGTTACTATTCATAATGTCTAAAAATAAACGTTACCTATTTACACAATTTGGACCTCATGATCCCAAATATGGAATACATATTTCTAATTCAAAAGATAGAAATCTCAGAAATTAATTTTAAATTAATTCCCATTGTCAAAATAAAAAGCTTGTTTTTAAGAAATAAAAAATGTCAAAAGATTGACAATTTTTATATCCAATTCCAATGTAAAATTACATCCAATGACCAAAAATGGATTAAATTGAAAATATATAATATAATTACACTTTAAATCTAGTTAAATAGATAATCTAACAACATAAATAAATTATATTAAAAGGAAGTTTTGAATTAAAAAACTGTATTTTTCACTATTCATTAAAAAATGAACTTTATCAGAAAAGTACTAATTTTTTTAAAGTAAATTTTGATGTCTTGATTCTAAATAATAATTTTATTTCGTCAAATAGAACACATAAAAGCTACAAAAAATAGATTTAAAAAAGGGTTCTCTATCAAAAGGCGGTAAATTGAACTTTTAAAGAATATTAGATTATTTATGCTTAAAATTGGATTCATTATCATTTTAAGACACTAACTTTTATTTGATAAATGTAAAAACATTTAAGAAACATGTGTAATCATATTTTAGTATGTTATGTTCATTCCTACCAATACAATGTCTAGGCGTTAACAACTATTTAAAATAATGATACTATATTATTATTTTTCAGTATGACTCAACGTTGTGTGCAACATAAGATTTCAAAGAAACTCATTGTTGCGTATCGGGTATGCCATGAAACATAGATACCCATTTAAAGTAAAATTAATATTCAATTCATAATTATTAATAAATATTAAAATTTCATATTTTTTATTAACCTTTGATGTTACATCCTTACCCCCTTTGAAAATTGTGTAATTGCAAATTTATTCACTTATCAAATAAAGGGGGGTATTTATCCCTCATAGCATTATTAGATTCCCATGTTACCTCATCAACTATATGGTCTTTCCACAAAAAACATTACTTGATTAATTACCTTATTCCACAACACTTTCTCTCTTCATTCAAGAATCTGGACTGGTTGTTCCTAATAAGAAAGATTCTATTCCAACTGAACTACCTCTGGACATAAAACATGAGATGTATCCAACATATACTTTCTCTACATTGAAACCTGAAAACAATTGTGTACCTGGGATAAACATGGAGGTAAATCCACTATGTTGGCAACTAATCCAACTTTCTCCAGTATTTCATAAGGTCCAATAAACCTCAGAATAAACTTTCCCTTCTTAACAAGACACATCACACTTTTCAATGGAGAAACATTGAGAAAGACATGATCACCTAACTCGAAATAAAGATCATTCCTCTGGTTATCCTCATAACTTTTCTGCATGTTCTGAGATATTCTCATGTGATTCTGAATTAACTGAACCTTTTCTTCTATCTCTTCTACCAATTCTGGTCCCATCAACTTCCTTTCACCTACTTCGTAACAAAAAGCTAGTGTTCAACACCAATTTCTATATAATTACTAAAATAGAGCCATATGGATAATGGAATGAAAACTATTATTATAAGAAAATTAAACCAAAGAAATATATTGGTCCCAACTTCCATCATAATCTATTAATTAAGCATGTATCATATCTTACAATGTATGAATTATTCGTTTTGACTACCCATATGATTGAGGATGAAAGGATGTACTAAAATTTAATTTAGTATCCAATGACATCTGAAGGAATTTCTAAAAGTTAGAAGTAATCCTAAGATCACATTCAGATATAATAAAGAGGGGAACTCCATGAAACATGACTATCTCTTTAACACATAACAAAGAAAGTTGATCTCGGGACAAAGTATCTAAAATAGGAAGAAAATGTGCAGATTTAGTCAATTGAAAAACAATAACCCAAATTGGATTGTTTCCTCGATATGTCTTCATTAATCGCACAATGAAGTCCATAGATATATATTTTTTCCATTTCCACTATAGAATTGGTAAAGTCTTAAGCATTCCTTTTGGTAACTACCTATCTCCTTTAACTTGTAGACAAGTCAAACACTTCATGGTAAAGTCCTCAATATCTATTTTCATTCCATACCACCATTAATACTCTGGAAGATCTTTGTATATCTTAGTACTTCTAGGATGAAATGAAAGCAAAGAACTATGAGCTTCATATAACAACTCATTCTTCAACTGTGATTCATAAGTCACACATAATCGATTCCTAAATCACAAAATAAAATCATAATCAATGTTAAATTCAGGAAAAGTACCCTTCTGAACCAACTCTACCTTTTTCTGCAACTCACAATATTCCTTCTATGCTTACGTTATTCTATCTTCTAGGGATGATTTCACTTACACCTGAAACAAAACACAGAAATCTCTAGAACCAACAAATTCTATGCCAAAGTTCATCAAATCACTAATCAAATTATATTATTCCAAAATTGACATGGTTAATGTAGCATTTTTCTTTCGACTCAAAGCATCAACCACTTTATTTACCTTTCCTGGATGGTAATTAATTATGAAATCATAATCCTTGATTAATTTTAGCCATATCCTATTTATCATGTTCAATTATTTCTGAGTGAATATATACTTCAAAATTTTGTATCAGTATATATTTTACCCTTTACTTCATAAAAATGATGCCTCCAAATTTTTATAGCAAAAAAAATACCAGCTAATTCCAAATCACGTGTAGGGTAATTTAACTCAAGGGGTTTCAATTGATGTGAAGCATATGCAATTACATGATCATTCTACATTAGGACACAACAATGTACTTTCAATGAAGAATCACTGTTGATAATAAACTCACAATTTCTGGAAGGCAGTACCAAAACTAGAGAATTCACCAATCTTATTTTTAGTTCTTGAAAACAGTCATCACATCCTTTTGTCCAAATGATCTTAACACCTTTTAAAGTTAATTTAGTCAGTGGGATATATAACCATGAATAAATTTCAACAAACCTTTGGTAACAGCCTTCCAAACTAAAAAAAATACGGATCTTAGTAATATTTGTGGGTCTTGGCCATTCTTTAACCACTTTTGTTTTAGATGGATCAAAAATTATTCCATTTTTTGAAACAATGTAACCAATGAAGGAATTTTTTTAACAAACACTCGCACTTTTTGAATTTCCCAAAAATTTTATCTTCTTTTAAAGCTTTCAGGACAACCCTCCAATGACATTCATGCTCCCCATTACTTTTATAATAAACAAAAATATCATGAATAAACAAAACCAAAAAATTATCCAAGAACTCACGGAGAATTATATTCATAAGTTCCAGGAATAAAGCATTTAGATTGGTTAACCCAAAAGGTTTAAATAAAAATTCATAATGGTCATATCTAGTACAAAATGCAGTCTTCATAATGTATTGTTCCTTTACATTCAAATTATTTTACCCCGACCTCAAGTCAATCTTCAAATATTACTAAACTCCTTGTAGCTGATCAAAAAAATAATCAATATGAGAAAAAGAATATTTGTTTTTAATAGTGATATTCTTCAAAGCTCTATAATCGATGAAAACTCTCATTGAACCATCTTTCTTTTTAACAAACAAGACAGGAGCATCCCATGCTGATGTTCTAGGTCGAATGAAGCCTTTATCTAATAACTCATAGAATTTCTTCTTTAACTCTAAAAGTTCAATTTGATTCATTGGATAAGAGGGTTTTGAAATTGTCTTTGCTTCAGGAACTAAGTCAATGATAAATTCAAATTGTCGATCAGGTATTATACCAAGAAACTAATGAGAAAAAACATCAAGATATTCATTCACCATTTGCACATCATTAATCTGAACAGTTCATTTTTTTCAACAACATGTGCAAGGTAAAATTCATTTCCATATTTTACTAGTTTATAGGCTTCTTGATATGTTATCAAAAGTAATGGTCCATTATTGTACAAAAAATGAAATTATTTCTAGAAATAAACCTCTTTATCTTTTTATTCAATCTTATCATGATAAATAGAAAGCCAATTCAAACCCAAAATAACATCAAACTCTACTAGAGGCAAAACAATAAGGTTTTCAGGTAGATTCTTTCCGTACACAAGTATATAATGGTTATTATAATTTCTTTTTTTCTCAACATTTTCTCCCGGTGTTGTAACCATAATCTCAGGATTCACATCTTGAGATGGATTTCACAGTTTACTAGAAAACTTCTTATAGATGAAAGAGTTTGTAGACCATAAATCAAACAACACATTGGAAAAATATGAATAAACAAATAATGAACTTTATACTACTTAATTTGATGGCCTAACATCTATTGAAGTAGTTGAAAAAGATTTCACCACCCCTTTTTTCTTATAGTTCAGCTGCATTCCCTCAGTTGAGTTCTTCGCTGGACACTCATTTTCATAATGACTCATTTCATTACACTTAAAAAAATTTTACTAACTATAAATCAGATTTTGTCTTACCATTTGCCGAATCTTTTTCAATGCAATTACAAGCATTATGCCCCATTTTAACATATCAGTATCACATACTAGAATTCAAAAGACATCCCCAAGGGTTGTTTTTAGCATAATTTTCACAAACTATAAAATTAAGTTTCTTACCATCAAATGTTTTTTTAAGAGTTATTCCCTTTCGCCTGCCACCTTGACCTCTTATTCGGTTTTTTTTGAAAGAACACCTGATCATTGGAAAAATCCATTTCTACCTTCTCTGCACATTGAACAAGATTTTCATAACGTTTAAGCCCAGTGGAAGATAAATTCACTCAATACATTATCTTTAATCTTGAGTAAAAACCATTGATTTTACAATCAAGATCTCATATGAAATTTGAAGCATACCTTTCCAGTCAAGTGAATTTTGCTTCATAAAAATCCATTGAGTCATCCTCCAACCTCAATTCCTAGAATTTGTTTTCCATACTAAGATGAACCACATAATGAAAATATTTCTCAAAAAACATACCGTTGAATTCAACACAATCAAGAGAATCAATCTTCTCACTATCTATGATATTTTTTCCCACCGACCACCACTGATCGAATTCACCTTCGAAACGGTAAATAGAGAGACTAACCTTTTGATGTTCTGAACACCCCATGACATCGAAAATATTTTCCATTTTCTTAATCCACCCTTTAGCTAGAATATGGTCAGATGATCCTCTGAATGATGAGGGTTTTTGCCTCATGAAATGATCCACTAATGACATGTTCCTCTGTTGTTGATCTGGATGATCTCATGCATGGATACCACTGCCATTTATAGTCTGAGTCAACAATGCCATCACTATAAAAAACTGTTTAGTTCTGATTCTGACCATCTCAAGTTGTTGATTTGGAAGGTTTCCTTCCTCCTAATGTCATCCAATCATAGATGCCATGTTTCCTCTATAGAAAACCATTCTGAACACAGAAATATCTTAGGCAAAGCAACATGGTAATATGTAAATTATATATCTTTTAAATATTACCATAAATTAATTTATGGATATTAATTTAAAAATATCCTAACTCCTAAAGTTATCTAAACCATCCTCTAATACCAACAATAAGGACCCAACCTTAAACATTACATAATCTTGAATTATGTTAATAATTCATATTAAAGATATTTTCAGGATTAGAGTTTTAGATAATTATGCCATAACTATTACATTACATCTCAAATATTAAAAAGTAGACACATCTACTCAGTATACATTTTTTAATAAAATAAAAAATCTTAAAAGAAAAAAATAATTCTTTTCTTGATATAAATCATCTTGAATTATTCCTTTCCCTTACCCTACCTTATACCCTGTGAAAAAACATTTCAAAAACTTGGGATGATCATAAAAAGCTCAGTGAGGGTTATAAAATAAAGAAGGTAATCATTAGTCCATCAATACATACAAAACATAAGCTCCTTAACACACCCCATGAAATCATAAGATTTATCAATAACACATAGAAATCATAAATCATAAAGGTAACCTGTGGCATCCATAACATACTTACATTGTACTTTTCACAACTACATATTGAGTTACACTTGGAATAACCATCATAGTATATTCCATAAATCTATTAGGAGAACCATTAACGTTTACTTCCGTAATGTAACCCAATGCATTGGAGAGCTATCTCAGGCTCACCCACCCTAGGTTTATCATGGAACCACCCGTATATGTAAACAATTCCCAAGAACCATAACATAATTAGAATACATAAAACAAATATAAAGTGAAGATAACATTTCCACATTTAAATCACAATATATCATTTCAATATATTGACATAAACAATCCATTATCAAAACCATTTTCAATACCAAAATACATAAAATAGTATATGTTATTTATTTTTCTTTTAAAAACATTACATCTTGTTAATGAATCCAAATATCAAATAATAATCGCGGTGGCGGAAAGGTCGTTGTCACTGCATATGTCAAAAACGAAACATTACGTTTATAATTTAGTAAAATGCTATATAGAAAAATATTACCTTTTAATGAAAATACAATTAAAAGGATTTTATACACCATATAAAATAAAGTCATATATAAATCAAAATACTCCTCAGTGAAAGCAGATTTAGACAGAGTCCATTATCTCGTGTCTTACTTGACTCCTCCATTCTTTAATTCCTTAATAATAAACTAAAGTAAATTTATACTTGATTTAGAGCATTTTTAATTTTCATTATTCCTTTTATATCACTCATTAACATGTTATAAACATTACATAATCATTTATGTTAATAACGGTCGTTTTGTCGATATTCGGTACTTGAGTCAAAAATAAACTTCTCATAATTACAAGTTGTCCATGTGGTCAAAATTACATTATATCCAGAATGATATTAATGATTTATATATCATATATATCATATATATCCTGTATATATCTATATTTATAATAGTATATAACATTTGGAGATAAGAAAAGAAATTCACCGTTTATGGAGATGGTAACCTGTATGTACGCATAAACGCTACTTTTATTCCTTTTTCATATTTAATGTAATGAAAACATAATGATACATAGGTATATTATATTTCGTGTATAATATCATATGATATATATGTTACAAAATTTCATTAACACCATCCTTTATACGTTCCATGTATGGAATGAACAAATCATATCACCTTGAGGGGGCGGTAGTCTGCACATTCTCAAATGAAATTATCGTATTTACCCATTGTGGAAACCATAAATGTATGATATAAAAAAAATAAAAAATCATAGTGACAACATAAACATAATATATATCATATATAAATATATTTCCATCATAATGGCCACCATGAGAAGCGGTAGGAGATAATTGAACAATCATCATTTCGTGAGCAACAGTTTTTCGTCCATAGAAACAGTATGTTCGTAACCATTAGATGGAGGTGTGTGTAAGTTTAGTTTTAATAATCATCATAAAAAAATAATATTATATTTAATATACTAGTTTTGTTATAAAATAATGGAATTAATATGGTTTAGGGGGTTCAAGAAGGAAAATAAAAAAAGGAACTTGAGAGATGATGTTACCTTTAAATCGGGTAACTCCCTTTGGTTTGAACCAAATGATTTTATCAATTTTTCTTTTTCCCAAATTAAGGCTTATAAATGTAATTTAGGGATTTTGGGAGCTTGATGGAGTAGATTTTGGATGAGCCAAGGGGCTTGAGAGGTGTGTGTAATGGGTTAGATGTGAAGGCCATTTATAAGAGGGAGGAGGGGATCTTTAGGAATGTTTGAATGTATTATTTTATTATAAACTTATTTTCAGTTTCAAAAGGTCCAAAACCTATTTATTTAGAAGATAAGGTGCATATAAGTCGAAAAAAAGCATCCAATAATAATTGGATAGGTTTTGAATATTTTTTAATCATTATCTTTGTTATTTAACCATTTTTAACTTATTTAACGTTTACCATGTCCTCTTATATATTCATAATATATTGTTAATAAATTTAATATAAAATGAAAAGTGACCAAAAATGAGTCATCAATGAAATTTATAACATTATATATAATCCCCTAGCCTTAAAACTTACTTAATATTGAGTTATTACAAGTTTAAACATTGAGGATCTTTTCAGGTTTAGAGTTTTAGAGAATTAGATCATGAAACTTGCATTACATTCCAGATTTAAACAAAGTGGTTACATAAAAGATAGTATCCATTCTTCCCATCAACGGAAACATATTGAAAATAAAACATGGATTCTTTCTTAACACATCCTTGACTCTATCATCTTATCATGTACCTTTCCCTTGACCTGAAAAAAACATTTCAAAAACTTGGAATGAGCATAAAAAGCTCAGTAAGGGATATAAAAATATGGAAAGGAAACATGAGTTCATATATACATAATACTGAAATCATAATTTACCCATAAAACATAGGCATATCAAATCATGAATAAATCATAGAAAACATAATACATAAAGGTAACTTGAGGCATTCATAACATTCTTACATAGGGAGTAACCCTCTTGGTTACGTTTGGAATACCCATCACAGTATATTCCCTAAATCTCTTCGGAGAAACCTTAACGTTTCACTCCTTCGCGTTACCCAATGCATTGGAGAGCTATATCGGGCTCACCCGCCCTTAGTTTATCACGGAACCACCGGTTCTTCATAACAATTCCCAAGAACCATAACATAATCGTATCACATAAACATGAATAAAGGAAACATAACATTTCCACATTACAATCACAATATAACATTTTAGGATATTGAAATAATGAATCCATTCAAAAATAAACCATTTAAAAAATTTAATAAAGAGATTTTTGAATCAAAGTGTCCCATACCACCTTGAAGCTTTTAACATTTTAAACCATTAATATCCATATAAATAAATATTTAAAACCATTTTTAAAACATGGATATTAATAAGAAAAAATAATTAAAACATTTAAAACGATATTTTGGTTAAAGGGGTTTTACCAAAATTAGAGACACTTGAATACAATAATCGAGGAATAACATTTAGTTAGAATTTTATAATATCATGAGAATAAAAGGATTCATGATATAATACTCCAAAGGATAGTATATACACCAAATAAGAGGTAATTGGTGCATAACAACAATGAACCCTCAATAGAAATGTCAAATGTGATGAAATCCCTTATAAAGAAGGTATCCTTAAATTAAGGACAAATAAATCTCAAAAATATGTGTGACAAATATATATACACCCAATATAAGTGGATATTAAGTTTAAAACAATAAAAGTTCATTCACACATATTCAATGGATGACATATTCAATGACTACAAGTTGAACCCAAAGAAATCGAAATTGGGTTAAAAAGTTCCCTTGACAGCCTAACGGCATCACATCAAAATGAGTTTATGAGAGATAAAAAGTGTATCTCATCACTTGGACATAAAATTTACATCAATAAGGATGTATGAGAACATATCCCAACATAAAAATATGTAAATTAAAAGACCCAATAAAAGAAGTCTTTTAAAAAATAGGAGGGTGAAAGGTTCCCTTACCGACTTGGGTATCTTTCAAAACATACACCCCATGAAAGAAGGACAATAGATCATTGATGTAAATACTCATAAACGAAAGTATATTACACAAAGAGTAGAATAATGGGCAGTACATACACCACTCAATGGAATTTGTGGCAAATGTAGCATAAATCTCACGGGAATAAAATTGAGATGAGAAATCCCTTACGAAAACTCGGCAGCGTAACGACGCCACATAAAACTTCCAAAAAGGATTGATGAGAGAGAATAGGGTCTCTCATCACATGAACATAAAAATTACAGTAAGAGTAATATAAAATAACATCTCAATCATAAGAAATATGAGCTTAAAAGAAATGACATAAAAGAGTGTACTTAAAAGAAAGAGAGTTGTAGGATCCCTTACCTCGGGTCCGACTTGACTCGATCGTTCTTTAACATCCTGAATAATAAACTTGAGTTAATTTACACTTTATTAATAACCTTTTTATAGTTCATTATTCCTTTTATATCACTTATTTCAATGTTATAAACATTATTTAATCGTTTATGTTAATAATGTTTGTTTTGTCGATATTTGGTTCTTAAGTCGAAAGTGGACTTCTTACAATTACATGTTGTTCATGTGGACAAGTGTTTATTATATACAGAATTGTATTCATGTTGTAGATATAATATATGTCATATATATCCAGTACATGCATGCATTTATAACATTACATAATCATTTAGAGGTAAGAAATGAAATGCACCGTTCATGGAGACGGTAAGCCGTACGTACGCATGAACGCTACTTTCATTTCTATTTCGTATTTTATAGAATGGAATAATAATGATATAAAGGTATATTATAATTCCAGTATAATATCATATGTAATATCATAGTTCCATCCTTTATATGTTCCACATATGGTATTTAACGAATCAAATCACTTTGAGGGGGCGGTAGTCCGCACTTCCTTAAATGAAGATATCGTGTTTACCCATAATGGGAACCATAAAGGTTTGACCAAAATGAAAAAAACAGAAGCTTAAGGAAAACATAAACATATTATATATCATATATAAAAATCGTGACATCATAATGGCCACCTTTGAAGGTGTTAAATGAGTATTGAACAATCATCGTTTCGGGAGGCAGAATTTCGCCATCCACGGAAACCGTATGTTCTTTAACCATTTGATGTAGTTGTGTGAGAGTTTAGCTCAAATAAATCTTATAACAACATCCTAGTATATTGAAGTTACTGGTGTTGTTACAAAAGAAGTAAATAAAAATATATTAGGGGGTTGGAGAAGCAAAATAAAACAAATGAACATGAGAGAATGAATTACCTTTAAAAGTTTAACTCCTTTTGATTTGAGCCTAAAGGCTTCGTTTTAAAGGATTCTTCCCAAAGGGAATCCTCTAGGATGAGTAGAGGGATGTGGAGAGAGTAAATGGGCAGGGGTTGGCCGAGCCAAAGGCTTGAGGAGTGTTGGAAAAGAGGTAGAGGTGGGGGCCTTTTATAAGAGGAGAGGAGGGGCACTTTTGGAAAGTAAGAAATATTACTTTATTTGAAAATGTGTTTCGGTTTCCAATGGTCCCACATTGATATAATTCGTGGATAAGGTGATAAGGCTTCGAAATCCACTCATCCAATTGGTTTTGTCCATGTGTAGGTTGTAGATTTTTCATTATCTTTCCATTTTAATTAAATCGTCAAATAATGATGTCATCGCTGCATCATTATTATCTCATAAATAATTTAATTTCTTTAATGTCTAAAAATTATAAAAAAAATACTATGATATATGAAATCTTTTTATCTTTCCAATTAATTTTTATAATCAAAATTTGGACTTGTATAACCCCCCTTGAAATTGCTTTCGTAAAACATATTATGTTTGTGTCATTTTCACTTCAACATTAAATAAAAAGTAATTTATGTCATTTCCCAACAAAAGTGGATCCATGGGGTCCCCAAGTTGACCCATGTCTTGTCATGGTCGGCCATGACACAACCAATGAGGTTGGGACATGTGTCAAGTTCATTTCATTTTATTAAAGCATTATTTTTACCTTAAACTACACTAATTACCACTAAACGCGATTAAAAACTTAATAAGTTACTATTCACCAAAAATTATTTTTATCCCATTGAACCACATTTTACTTCTTAATGACAACCATGTATGTAGGATTTTTAAAATTCAATACACATTAGTGGTAAACTTTCATTTAACTGAAAAATCAGTTTGCTTGATTACCACTTAGTGGTTTCACTATTCATCAAAAATTGAAGTTTTTCAGAAAATTACCAAAAATTCACCCTAAGCTATATTTGATATTCCGAATTCAAAAATGAAGTCAATTTTACAAAATTCAAAACATATAAGTCAAATTAATTAATTTAATAATTAATTCCTGCTGTCATGACAAATAGCGTGTTTTTATAAAACAATAAGTATCAAAAGATTGACACTAGTTTAAGTCTGATTTCAAAGTGAAATTAATTCCAACAACCACTATTGGATTTAATGGTAAAAATATTTTCTAATTTCACTTTAAAACCAATTCAAAATATAATATAATCATATAAATAAATTAGATTAAAAAGTGGTTTTGAATTAAAATACAACATTTTATACTATTCATTAAAAAAAATGAACTTTATCGGAAAGATACCAAAAATTACACAAAGTAAAATTTGATGTCCCGATTCATAATAAGAGTTTTATTTGGTACAGAAGAATGTATAAGAGTGATCAAAACTATATTTAATGATAGTTCTCCATTAAAAGGCGATAAGTGAACCTTTAGTGAAAACTAAGGCATATACACCTAAAATTGAATTCTTTCCATATTTTAAGCCTTTGCCTTTTATTGGATAAATGTAAAAACATTTATAAAACATATATAATCATATTTTAGTTATTTCTATCCATTCCCGCCAATACAATGGCTACATGTTAACTACCATTTGAAATAATATTATTTTATTATTAGAGTGCAACGTAAGATTCCCAAGAAACTCGTTGTTGCGTGTTGGGTACGCCATCGAGCATAGCGTCCCCTTTAAAGTCATATTAATATTTTATTCAAAAATATGGATAAGTAAGAAAATGTCATATTATTTATTTACCTGGGGTGTTACATCCTTCCCCCCTTTTGGGAATTGCGTCCTCGCAATTTTTAAAATTGCGCTTGGAAACATCCTTGAAAGTCCCACATCAGAACAAGAGTCGGTAAAACAATCATTTTAAAACAAAGAAAGATAAGTACAATAGTCACCCGAGTTAACCCATACTAGGACACCATGTAGGAAAACATGGACATGGAGGAGAAAACATAGGGTCATGTTCTGATGGAGAGTGATAGAAAACATGTTTAGGAGAAAGTTAACCACGAGAAAATCACAAACTTGTGATGGGTTAAACGGTATTCGATTCCCCAGTAGGAAAAGTTAATAGACAACTTTTTTGTTTTAAGTTACTTTTTATTGAGGAATTTATTGATAAGGAAACATAATCACTTATCATGTTGACTTTCAACTTTTACTAGATTCCTTAATCAAACTCATATTTTTTTCCAAAAGACGAGTATTTAGGGAGACTTGTTCGCATTAAGAGTACTATAACCAACTTCTAGAGAATCACCTAATCCACAAAAGAGAACTATATACATCCCATGTCCTTAGGATTTAACCAAAACCAAAACCAAAAAGGTTAGTACAAGGTCAGATAATCCAGAAAAGGATAACCCTTTATAAAAAGAAAATATATTCTTAACCTCCAAAATTTGTCAAACAAAACCCAAAGTTCAACAAGGATCATCCGATAAACAATTTGTCCATAAAATTCTTCAAAGTAAACCAATATAAGATCGAAACCCAAATATTTGAAGGATTTAGTCACATAGTCTTCCAAGTTAAATCGTAACATTTATCTCCAAACAACATCAGTCTCTCCTAAAGTCTCGCATTGAAATGTAATTAACCAAATCACATATCCTCCATGATAGGTTAATCATTTTCATAAATAACCCAAAATAAACTTTCTCTTAATTCATAAAATCATATAACTAAAAAGAATCAGTCAAACTAACTAGGGACTTCACGTAGTCCAGTGGTAGGCGGTAAATACCAGTCGCACTTTGGTTGTGGGTTCGATTCCCGCAGCTTTGTCCGACGCGACGGGTTGTCACACGGTCTGCGTGTTGTCCTTTTTCCAAAACTATATAATTCTTAAAACATTCCCCAAAATGAGATAAAATCTTCAAGAATAATCATAACATATTTTAACCTCAAGTTTATCTCATTACTTTCATTTTCCATTATATCATAGAGTAACCCATAATTACCTAAAAAGTAAGGATCATATAAACCCTAATGGTTACCTTAATAATTATTACCTGAATTTCCACATCGAGTTGACCATATCGTACATGACGCATTAGAGAACTCACCAAGTTTGAAGTGGTTGATCATGAATCCTTGATAGTTGGTTTAGAACAACTATGAGATTCCTCATTGAATCCTCCATTTTATCTAGTATCTTAATCATAGAACCACCACAGTTTCCTTCAAACCTGTTGTCTCTTTGGTTCCTGCTAGATCCATCCATTCACTAAAAATAGAAATTTCAGTGTGAGTATATCAACAAAACCATCATGTACTAATGAGGAAGGTAAACACTAAGATACACTTACTCATTTACTTTATCTAAAACTAGGACTCTTTCTGAAATCCTAACCATTATGGTAATGTCACTTATGCTTAAAGAGTACCCTAACCTCTAAAGTTATCTAAACCGACCTCTGATACCAACTATAAGGCCCTAGCCTTAAAACTTACTTAATCTTGAGTTATTACAAGTTTAAAAATTGAGGATATTTTCAGGTTTAGAGTTTTAGAGAATTAGATCATGAAACTTTCATTACATTCCAGATTTAAACAAAGTGGTTACATAAAAGATAGTATCCATTCTTCCCATCAACGGAAACATATTGAAAATAAAACATGGATTCTTTCTTAACACATCCTTGACTCTATCATCTTATCATGTACCTTCCATTGACCTGAAAAAAACATTTCAAAAACTTGGGATGAGCATAAAAAGCTCAGTAAGGGATATAAAAATATGGAAAGGAAACATGAGTTCATATATACATAATACTGAAATCATAATTTACCCATAAAACATAGGCATATCAAATCATGAATAAATCATAGAAAACATAAGACATAAAGGTAACTTGAGGCATTCATAACATTCTTACATAGGGAGTAACCCTCTTGGTTACGTTTGGAATACCCATCACAGTATATTCCCTAAATCTCTTCGGAGAAACCTTAACGTTTCACTCCTTCGCATTACCCAATGCATTGGAGAGCTATATCGGGCTCACCCGCCCTTAGTTTATCACGGAACCACCCGTTCTTCATAACAATGCCCAAGAACCATAACATAATCGTATCACATAAAAATGAATAAAGGAAACATAACATTTCCACATTTCAATCACAATATAACATTTTAGGATATTGAAATAATGAATCCATTCAAAAATAAACCATTTAAAACATTTAATAAAGAGATTTTTGAATCAAAGTGTCCCATACCACCTTGAAGCTTTTAACATTTTAAACCATTAATATCCATAAAAATAAATCCTTAAAACCATTTTGAAAACATGGATATTAATAAGAACAAATAATTAAAACATTTAAAACGATATTTTGGTTAAAGGGGTTTTACCAAAATTAGAGACACTTGAATACAATAATCGAGGAATAACATTTAGTTAGAATTTTATAATATCATGAGAATAAAAGGATTCATGATATAATACTCCAAAGGATAGTATATACACCATATAAGAGTTAATTGGTGCATAACAACAATGAACCCTCAATAGAAATGTCAAATGTGATGAAATCCCTTATAAAGAAGGTATCCTTAAATTAAGGACAAATAAATCTCAAAAATATGTGTGACAAATATATATACACCCAATATAAGTGGATATTAAGTGTAAAACAATAAAAGTTCATTCACACATATTCAATGGATGACATATTCAATGACTACAAGTTGAACCCAAAGAAATCGAAATTGGGTTAAAAAGTTCCCTTGACAGCCTAACGACATCACATCAAAATGAGTTGATGAGAGATAAAAAGTGTATCTCATCACTTGGACATAAAATTTACATCAATAAGGATGTATGAGAACATATCCCAACATAAAAATATGTAAATTAAAAGACCCAATAAAAGAAGTCTTTTAAAAAAGAGGAGGGTGAAAGGTTCCCTTACCGACTTGGGTATCTTTCAAAACATACACCCCATGAAAGAAGGACAATAGATCATTGATGTAAATACTCATAAACGAAAGTATATTACACAAATAGTAGAATAATGGGCAGTACATACACCACTCAATGGAATTTGTGGCAAATGTTGCATAAATCTTACGGGAATAAAATTGAGATGAGAAATCCCTTACGAAAACTCGGCAGCGTAACGACGCCACATAAAACTTCCAAAAAGGATTGATGAGAGAGAATAGGGTCTCTCACCACATGAAAATAAAAATTACAGTAAGAGTAATATAAAATAACATCTCAATCATATGAAATATGAGCTTAAAAGAAATGACATAAAAGAGTGTACTTAAAAGACAGAGAGTTGTAGGATCCCTTACCTCGGGTCCGACTTGACTCGATCGTTCTTTAACATCCTGAATAATAAACTTGAGTTAATTTACACTTTATTAAGTACCTTTTTATAGTTCATTATTCCTTTTAGATCACTTATTTCAATGTTATAAACATTATTTAATCGTTTATTTTAATAATGTTTGTTTTGTCGATATTTGGTTCTTAAGTCGAAAGTGGACTTCTTACAATTACATGTTGTTCATGTGGCCAAGTGTTTATTATATACAGAATTGTATTCATGTTGTAGATATAATATATGTCATATATATCCAGTACATGCATGCAGTTATAACATTACATAATCATTTAGAGGTAAGAAATGAAATGCACCGTTCATGGAGACGGTAAGCCGTACGTACGCATGAACGCTACTTTCATTTCTATTTCGTATTTTATAGAATGGAATAATAATGATATAAAGGTATATTATAATTCCAGTATAATATCATATGTAATATCATAGTTCCATCCTTTATATGTCCCACATATGGTATTTAACGAATCAAATCACTTTGAGGGGGCGGTAGTCCGCACTTCCTTAAATGAAGATATCGTGTTTACCCATAATGGGAACCATAAAGGTTTGACCAAAATGAAAAAAAACAGAAGCTTAAGGAAAACATAAACATATTATATATCATATATAAAAATATTTACATCATAATGGCCACCTTTGAAGGTGTTAAATGAGTATTGAACAATCATCGTTTTGGGAGGCAGAATTTCGCCATCCACGGAAACCGTATGTTCTTTAACCATTTGCTGTAGTTGTGTGAGAGTGTAGCTCAAATAAATCTTATAACAACATCCTAGTATATTGAAGATACTGGTGTTGTTACAAAATAAGTAAATAAAAAGATATTAGGGGGTTGGAGAAGCAAAATAAAACAAATGAACATGAGAGAATGAATTACCTTTAAAAGTGTAACTCCTTTTGATTTGAGCCTAAAGGCTTCCTTTTAAAGGGTTCTTCCCAAAGGGAATCGTCTAGGATGAGGAGAGGGATGTGGAGAGAGTAAATGGTCAGGGGTTGGCCGATCCAAAGGCTTGAGGAGTGTTGGAAAAGAGGTAGAGGTGGGGGCCTTTTATAAGAGGAGAGGAGGGGCACTTTTGGAAAGTAAGAAATATTACTTTATTTGAAAATGTGTTTCGGTTTCCAAAGGTCCCACATTGATATAATTCGTGGATAAGGTGATAAGGCTTCGAAATCCACTCATCCAATTGGTTTTGGCCATGTGTAGGTTGTAGATTTTTCATTATCTTTCCATTTTAATTAAATCGTCAAATAATGATGTCATCACTGCATCATTATTATCTCATAAATAATTTAATTTCTTTAATGTCTAAAAATTATAAAAAAAATACTATGATATAGGAAATATTTTTATCTTTCCAATGAATATTTATAATCAAAATTTGGACTTGTATAACCCCACTTAAAAATTGCATTCGTAAAACATATTATGTTTGTGTCATTTTCACTTCAACATTAAATAAAAAGTAATTTATGTCATTTCCCAACAAAAGTGGATCCATGGGGTCCCCAAGTTGACCCATGTCTTGTCATGGTCGGCCATGACACAACCAATGAGGTTGGGACATGTGTCAAGTTCATTTCATTTTATTAAAGCATTATTTTTACCTTAAACTACACTAATTACCACTAAACGCGATTAAAAACTTAATAAGTTACTATTCACCAAAAAATTATTTTTATCCCATTGAACCACATTTTACTTCTTAATGACAACCATGTATGTCGGATTTTTAAAATTCAATACACATTAGTGGTAAACTTTCATTTAACTTAAAAATCAGTTTGCTTGATTACCACTTAGTGGTTTCACTATTCATCAAAAATTGAAGTTTTTCAGAAAATTACCAAAAATTCACCCTAAGCTATATTTGATATTCCGAATTCAAAAATGAAGTCAATTTTACAAAATTCAAAACATATAAGTCAAATTAATTAATTTAATAATTAATTTCCACTGTCATGACAAATAGCGTGTTTTTATAAAACAATAAGTATCAAAAGATTGACACTAGTTTAAGTCTGATTTCAAAGTGAAATTAATTCCAACGACCACTATTGGATTTAATGGTAAAAATATTTTCTAATTTTACTTTAAAACCAATTCAAAATATAATCTAATCATATAAATAAATTAGATTAAGAAGTGGTTTTGAATTAAAATACAACATTTTATACTATTCATTAAAAAAAATGAACTTTATCGGAAAGATACCAAAAATTACACAAAGTAAAATTTGATGTCCCGATTCATAATAAGAGTTTTATTTGGTCCAAAAGAATGTATAAGAGTGATAAAAACTATATTTAATGATAGTTCTCCATTAAAAGGCGACAAGTGAACCTTTAGTGAAAACTAAGGCATATACACCTAAAATTGAATTCTTTCCATATTTTAAGCCTTTGTCTTTTATGGGATAAATGTAAAAACATTTATAAAACATATATAATCATATTTTAGTTATTTCTATCCATTCCCGCCAATACAATGGCTACATGTTAACTACCATTTGAAATAATATTATTTTATTATTAGAGTGCAACGTAAGATTCCCAAGAAACTCGTTGTTGCGTGTTGGGTACGCCATCGAGCATAGCGTCCCCTTTAAAGTCATATTAATATTTTATTCAAAAATATGGATAAGTAAGAAAATGTCATATTCTTTATTTACCTGGGGTGTTACATTATACATGTTATTTGGCCGAATCATAGATTTTTTGGTTTATTTTATCATTTAATAAAATAGTAATTATTTTAAAAACTCATTTATGTCAATTTATAATCTATTCATATCAAGAACTTTAAAATATATATATCAACTAGATTATTTCGAAAAAACTAAATTAATTCAAATATATAAAGTCATACTAATCTATGAAATTCGGGTATTGAAGAAAAAGTTTCAAATTAAATTTATTTTAATATTTATAATATCATTTATTTGAATCCTTTATTAATGAAGCAACTACTGCATCACCATTGTGCCATAATTAATTTTTTTAATTTAATTTCTAAATATTATAAATAAAATACCATGATTTAGGAAATGTTTTTATCCTTACAATTTCTATTTATAGTCTAAAATATAACTTATATAACACCATATAAATTTTTTTTTACTAAGAGATATATGTTTATGTTACATTTTCCATAACATTAATTTAATTTTTTTTAAGTGTCATTTTTCACTTACAAGTTGCTCCATGGGGTACCCAAATCGACCCAAGAATTCCCATGGTAGTAAATGTATTAAAAATAGGATAAAGACATGTGTTAGGGTAATTTAATATTATTATAATATTATTTTTTTCACTTATTTACCAGATCTACCCTTTAACCATAGTAAATAAAACATTTATTCAAGTTACTATTCATATTGTATAAAATTAAAAGTTATCTTTTTACACAATTTGAACCTCCTGATTCCAAATATGGAATCCATTTATCCAAATTCAAAAGACAAAAATTACAGAAATTAATTTGAAATTAAATCTCGTTGTCAAAACAAAAATTGTGTTTTTAGGAAACAATAATTGTCAACCGATTGACACTTGTTTACGTACAATTTCAATGTGAAATTACTTAAAATGACCAAAATTATATTAAATGGTAAAAATATAATGTAATTAAACTTTAATACCAATTAAAAATATAATCTAACCATATAAATAAATCATATTGAAAGGCAGTATTGAATTAAAATGCAGTATTTTCACTATTCATTAAAAATTGAAATTTATTAGAAAAATAACAAAATTTCATCAAAAGTAAATTTTGATGTCCTGATTATAAATAAAATTTTATTTTTTAAAATATGACAAATAAAAGTAAAAAAACTATATTTAAGAATTGTTCACCATTAAAAGGTGTTAAATCGAACTTTTAATGAATATTAGAGTATTTATGCTTAAAATTGGATTCATTATCATTTTAAGACTCTATATTTTATCGGATAAATGTAAAAACATTTAAAAACCATGTGTAATTATATTTTAGTTAGTTCTGTTGATTCCCTCTAATACATTTACTAGGTGTTAACTACTATTTGAAATATTAATATTATATTATTATTTTTAGTATGACTCAACGTTGTGTGCAACATAATATTTCAAATAAACCCATTGTTGTGTATTGGGTACGCCATAAAACATAGATTCCCCTGTAAAGTATAATTAATATTAAATTCATAAATATTAATAAATATAAAAATTTCATGTTCTTTAGTAACCTGGGATGTTACCGGAGGTTTGTAGTGAAGGAGAGATATTTTAGAGCACGTCCCAAGATCATAGCCAGGTTGAGGACCCTACCATGATAGCAAGGACCCTTGTTTGTGTAACACATAAGTCGATGATCGATTTTCAAAAGGTTGGTGGTGTGAATCATCGAGATCCAGTTAGGTGGGTGACCAAAGGCATGGGAAGTTCCATGCTGGTTCTCCTAGAGGTAGTGACTCATAAGAGGAGATGATTAAGAAGAGAGGCTAAGCTCCGGATAATCGATCTTGAATCCAGGGTGCACTCCGATGAGTGGAAGTGAAGGAATCCAATAGGGCGGTTGGTAGAACTAATGGCTTGTGGGGTGGTCCAGCTAGTATGGTGGCTTGGGATGGTGGCTACAAGGTGGTGGAGGGGGGAGGAGTCCAAGTGGGTGTTTGACAGAGACAACTTGGGAGGTTCACCTATAGAGGAAACCATAGGAAGATGAGACATGGGGTATAGGATAATGTCCATTTTAGGATAAGAACCCCATATTTTTTAAATTTATTTATCATTTTGATTTTTTTTGTTTAAAAAAAACCAATCCACCTTCAAAAAATACAAAATTCAACCCCACCTACTTTTCATAAACTCTTATTTTTGTTTTCATGTAGAAAAAACACAACCACTTGCCCCACAATACAAAAAGGCTAATATTTAAGATATTAATATAATAATAATTATATTTAAAAACCACATTATTAGTGGAATATTATTCAACTATAAAAAACTATTACAACCATGGTTTCCGGGAGGAATATCTTCGGTTTACTAGAATCGATATCTGGTATCAAGTCAGGGTAAAATTAACACATATAAACATATATGTTCCTCAAATTTTAATACTTATAAACTGAAAACAAATTTATATAAAAATTTTAGTTGAACATAACTTGGATCTCCAAACTCAGATCAACACGTGGTCTATTCCTTTGGGACCAAAATAAAATACACTACTTCATTTAATGAAAATCAATTTTTCATTGGCTCAAAAAATTCACATGAACACTTTGATACCAATTAAAGGCACTGAGGCATGTATAAAAAGCTGGTGAGCTGGATATCTAAAATTTTTCATCACTAGGATGAAAAGTCTTGTCATATACAGTGATCTGAGCCTCGTTATGGTCTGAGGATCTCACATGAATTTAAATAGAGCCTAAAAATAAATTGAACATATACCTCATTTAAATTGAATCATGATCATGCGTTTCTCATCTTTGGTGATAATTTTATGAATAATATGAATTTTAACACCTTTATATCATCCAAACATGATCCAAGGATTCACGCACTCTCTACTCATATAATTCCCAGTGCTAGAATGGATATCTGATGAATCCTTCGATGTCAGGATGATCACCATGATCCCTTACCTACAATCTATTGAAGGTGTGTTTGGATATAAATTCTAAGAGAGAATATCTCTGTTTAAAATTTGGTACGAGAGAGAGAGAGGTTCTAATTACATTGGAATAAAAAATGCCTAGTTGATCTTCTCTACTCTTTCTTATACAGTGAGTGAGTCGATTACCTGAAATGTGTCCGTTGACCCTCAAAATTTAATCTCCCACAAAATAAGAAATAAAAAAATAATTACAATCATATAAACTGTGTCAAAAATATTATTTATATTTTATCACATTCCATTAATATATATTTTATGTGAGAAAACCAGAATGATCTAACATGACTTGTAATTCCTGCTAATGTTAAATGAACCTGGAATATTAAAATAATATTAATTTTTATAATATTGTTCCTCATATTTACTTAAAACTTGTAAATAATTTTAATAAATAAATTCAACCTAATTAGCCTTTAGTTGAATAATAATGAATATTCTTCTTTTTCTGAAATGGATATCTTTGACAACTCTCGGGCCCCATGGTGGGTCCCACAATTTCCTATTTACCTATTCACCTGAATAGGGTAGATTATTGAATATTCTATTTTGGGTGACCCTCCATGCCCTTATGTCGATATTAGTGAATAGTGTTCATAGACTAAGAGCTGAACCTAGAAACTCATCAAGGCCTCAAATGACATAAATAGTAGTCATAAAAATGAAAATCTACCTAAGAACATGCATTGTGCAATATAATCTCATTGTATTTAAATATCTCACAAATAATGACACACACTTGTTTTATCATCCTTTCTTGCTTTATTATTTGTTGATCTAACTGGATAGATTTACCCTAAAATTCCTTTTACAAGGACTTATGAAGGTACTACCATCCTAATCAACCATACCCAAGATATATTACTTCAAAAACTTAGATGCTAAAAATCCTATCTTGACCATTCATCCAATGTCATACCACCAATGACACACCCTACACATGTTAACATTCCAGAATTTCATTACCATGGTTTTTTCATTACATGAAAGTATACAATCAAATGACACACATTGATAATTGTCTCAATTTAGGATAATAATACACATATCCATTGATAGGAACAAACAATGACACATGAATCATGTGATGTTCTTATTGGTGGGTCTTTCCTCATTATCACAACTACTAGAGATCACTAAGTGAGAACATTATGAGAATAAGTCTCAATGATTACGATCCCCCAACACCTAATAGCCATACATCAACTGTGTTAAGGTAGTATAACATATATAGACTATATGACATATATTTAAGATTAATGTCATAGTATATTGAGGTTCTCATTATTTCCTAGGATCCTATATAACCTTTTGATATGGCAGTCAATCAATGAAAATTACTAGTAAATAGTGGACACAAAAATGTATTTACTATAATGATAAGTTTAAATCATTAATATATCACTATATAACTGATATAGTAATATAAAATTCTATTTTTTGGGTCTAGGGAACCCAGTATTACAACACATACATCATTCAATGTAATGTTTTTTGTAATATATGTCTTATTTACTCACAAATGATGATACCCAAAACAAAATTAAATATTTGAAACATATTGATCTCTATGAAGATGGTCAAACAAGACATCAAAATGAGGAATAATATACATATTATTTATAGTAATATCATTTATTTCATAATAAACAATCCATATACTTATATATCCATTTTTATTCTTAACAAAAATAATAGGGGCTTCTCAAGGTGAAATACTAGGGTGTATAAATCCCTTATCTCACAAATTTTGTTGTGGTTTCTTTAGTTACACTAATTCCAAAAAAATGTATATACTCTAGGGATTCATTGATATAGTTCTTATAGTGGGTATAAAATATATAGAAAACTTAACTTCATACTCTAGTGGATGTCCACGTAAATCCTCAAGAAACATGTCAATTTATTCATGTAAAATAGGTATAAATTAAATTTGAATATTAATTTTCCCATCCAAAGATTAGTAATAATATTATTCCCCAAGAATCAAATTTGGAAGTGCTACTGATGGTGGATCTATACATGACCTAGTTGATGACTCCTCCCTTTTAAAGATAAGGAATTCAACATCTTTATCACGAATCCTAATTTTCTTCTCTTGAAAATAATTTTTTTAATTATATTTTGAAATAAAATCTATACTATAGATTATATCAAATTAAACCATAATTATAATAATACATTCTATAAATAGGTCATGTTTGTGGATCATAAATGATACTGACTAGCATATCCTTATTGCAGTAATATTTCCACTTAGAGTATTGGCTGAAAACTCCCTTATTATGATGATAGATAAAGATTAAATTTTCTTTTAAAACATTGAAGATATAAAAAGTTTAAATAACCATAATAAAATAAATAATAATATAAATTTGAATCTATGATTAAATTACCTACCACCACATCTCTATGAACATAAAATTTAGTTGTAATGATCTCATAATCTTAACCTTATCCCCTCAACCTCTTCTATGATAGGTTCTATTGACACTTTGGACATTAATGTAAATAATTTTTCATTTATCTGTAGTTTAATAAATAGAAATTATTTCTTTCTTTCTTCCCCTTTTAATCATTATCGATATGAACCTTATCTTTTCACTTTTATAACAAAAATCCATGGCCTTCATGTGTTTTCCTAAATGTTTCTTTCCATAATTTTTACATGATCGGAATTGATTTTTTTCCTTCTTCTGATTTGATTCATTCACTTTTTCTTGGTTTTTAAAATACCTCTTATTCTCTTGATTTCCATTACAGATATAGGATCTTTAAAATTTCTTCTAAGTTTTGATGTCACATAAACTATTTCATTATATGATGATTTTTTGAAATACTAGTGCTCTTTGGAGGCTTGTATTAACCACTTCAATAAAATGGACAATATTTCTTTCAAGATTATATATATAACACATTGAATACCAGTCTAGTATTTTTAAGGTATATTTATACTCTAAGATACTCTTATACAACTTTACTGAAATATAGTAACTTTCTATTTATTTCAGTTCGTTTCTCAGGTGGAACTATTTTTTGAAGAATGCTACTTAAAAATATATCCATTACATAAGTTCTATTTATTATTCCTCTATTGTATCTCATATCAATGAACAGGTTTTATAAGAATCAAATTTAATATACTATAATTCCATCATAACCTTTCCCTCTCATTGCATCCCATGGTTATAAATATATTTTCAAGGGACTTAATTCAATGCTTAGCTACTAGTGGATTTATAGTTTCACTAAAATATAGAGGATTGTATCACATGAAATTACCCAATATAGGTGTATCATGTCATGGAACATAATTTTACTCCATATTAGAAATTTTATTAGTGATAGAATAGGTTAGGTACCCTAATATGACCAAGATCTACTCAACTCAAATACCACTTGTATTTGCTTCCTTAGTAGGGTATTCTCTACCTTTTCCATGAGTATTGATAGAATTATTTATTCAAAGATCCATTTTTAAACTATGAAATATACTGAATTATCTCATAAAATTATGAAATTTAAATCATATTATATATTTCTAAATGTAGTGTAACACTTAACATAAATTGAAAACTTATGAATTTTTAATATCAAAATATTAAACTTGGTTTCTTTGGGAATATCCTTAAATGGTAAAAATGTTTGATATCAATCATAATGGTTTATAAAGGGAATTTGAAATTGTCACTATCAAACCTAGTGGGGATTGTGTCATGACTCCCTATACCTATCTCTAATAGTACAGGGTTTGGAAACTACAGCTGAAAATGTATATCACTAACATGGGAGGCCTTAGACTGCGTACCTATACACATGAACATATATCCAATCCTTTGAATTGATGAAATGTAATAAATCTAAACAACAATGCATGAATACATCTAAATCCCACAAATAGAGCACAAACGGAAGTAAAGGAATGTAAATAGGGAAAATACAAGCAAACTACAAAGATTCAGAAAACAAGTCCAACTAAAAATCAAAACTGGGACTACTGTTAGAATACCTCATGAACCCACAATGGTTTGTCCAGTCTCACTAAGCACCATCTGGTCTTGGTTAATCAAGGAATCTTTCAAAAGGATGATCATCTACACAAGAAATTACACATGTGGGAAATGACCATGTAAGGGTGAGTGTAATAATACTCAGTAGGACACCCTGACACCACAAATCATATGAACAAGGAAATAAAATTATATCTAGATGGGTATATTTGTACAACATATATAACAATAAAATCTAGATATAATCAACAAAGAAACACATTCCAAATCTAAGTAAAAAACATAGTATTCTAGCCTAGGATTCTCGCTCAAAGGATCTATAAAACCCTAATTTGGGAGAAAACACACAAAATATTGATAACACTGATGACGTTTGTAAGAGAGGTGATTCTCTTTGGGTCTCACCCTTAAAATAATAAGCTGAACTCCGAAGAGATATGATACATAGATGAGGATCACTCCCAATGCCATGGGGTGATACCAACAACTCAATCAAAATTAACCCACCATGTAGAGGACTATAACTCATTTAGTGTGGGGAATTGTGATACCAAGAACCCCACCTGGGGTATGAATATGAATACAAGATATCAACCCAAGCCTCAAGGATGGATTCCAATGACTCTATCTGAGAAGTCCTACTGAATGGATCATTGTCCTATGTGCAGGAGATGATTCCTACTAACCCTTAGGGAAATAATATATGAAAATGACCCTAATGAAACTTTACCAAGATATAGAGGAAAAGGGATCTAGTCCATGTATAATAAGTACATTACATATAGTAGGGGTCGTACACTATGTCCCTTGAACCCAGGTCATACCTATGTAAATGGACTACATCTCTTTCACATGTCTATGTATAAGTACTTGATATGCAGGATTCCTATGTACTCTACCTGTGTGACATTACATGAATTTTACCATGTACCCTAGACCATGTAATATTACAAGGATTAGACCATATAATCTGGTCTAGTCCATACCCATGTAAGGGAGTTCACAACATGCTCCAACCTGTGAACTCCAAAAAGTGTCTGGGTACCCTTTTAGGTACACTTTGAGTTACCAGGAAGTGGTCATATACTGTGTGACAAGGGTAACACACTTTGTGATAGTTATATTCCTTTGGAAACACTATATTCAACACAGGGGTCCCTCAGGGAGTGTAGATCTAGAATACATTCCATGTAGTATAGATCATTCCCTAATACCATATCGGGAATCCACACATCTTCTCTAATGATTTAGACACCATTCCTACCATGACCCACCTAAAAAATCAATGGGAAGCCCCTTATAAGAATCAAAGTAGAGAAGAAAATTTTTTCAAAAATCAAATCCATTAAGAAAATAGAATCTTTATTCTTTCTTCATTGTGCACTGAAGAACAAAAAACCTGGTAACCAAATCCATCTGAATCATCAACAATTCCATCATTACACCACCATCATGTCATGAAAATCCATGATCTATGATGTTAGATAATTTCATCAGGAAACAAGGGATCAAAAATTGATTGATCCAGATATGTTGAACCCTAGTCCAAACAAAGAATTCCTATAGTAAATAAAGAATCGATGGAGAAATTCACAACAACAAACATGAATAACAGACCATGTAAAATGTTCATGTTATCATCAATCCTTTTTCATTATAATAACAATAATAAATTGATAAACAAAATCAAATTCACCCAAATAAAATTCCCATTAATTAACCCATCCCACACTATGCATTATCCATGAATCTATCCATTGGTCAACTGATTTATTTTCATCATAGAAATTTAGAACGGGGGAAGAAAACAAACTAAAAAACCACCGTACCTTGATTTGGATCAATCCTTAATGAAGAACGAGGTTGTTTCATTATGGTTGTAGTGATCCTTTAAATCCATTGCTCGTTGATCATTAATATATGATTCAGTCTTTGTTTTCCTGAGATAAATCCTTCAATATTCTCTCTAGTAGATCACTAATGGATCTAGGGTTACGTGGAAAACCCTAGGATTATATCTTAATAGTATAATAAATGTATTTTTCAATAATTGTGTCAATAAAAATAATAAAAAGAATTTAACTAATTATTTTATTCATTTTTACACTCGTGATGCCTTTTCCACAAATGTGCTGTGCTGACAAAGGTTAAATCTCACCTAGGCTAAAATGTTCATTCTAAACTCAATGGCTCCCTCTTCTTTCTAATCTAAACCTAGATTTTGATTTTATTCCACTTTTTTCAAGAAAAACATGAGTAAGTTCTATTTAATATATTTAATGTATTTCAAAAATTTATTCCGAGAACACCTGGCCATGGAATTGAACACTATCTTAGCGACTGGTCTCGAAACTTATTCATAAAATAGCCAGAAATAAAAAATAAAAAATAATTGTTATTACATTCTCCCAACATTGGGGATGTGTATCCTGAAAAAAAACAAGGGAAACTCCAAGAGATGTGAATACTGAGCATGAGTATGAGCCTCCCACTCCCAAGTGCTCTCTAGGAGATTCCTGTGATTCCACCAGACATACACTTAAGGAATTGAAAACACACAAAGGATCCCCTCATGTTGATCCTTGATCTTGACTGGGTACTCAGTAATATTAGTCCCATCATTGATATATAGCTTACCCTAGTCGATAATTTGTGATGCATATACCTTCTCATCTGTGTCACGTGTAAGATGTAATGTACCCATTATAACTCTAGAGGTAGAGTTAAGTGGTACACCACCTCGTCAAATATATATAGTATCTATAAAGGAACAACGAATCCCTAATATAGTTTTCCTCCCTGTCCAAATCTCTACAATCCACATCGAGGAGAAACCCGTAGGAATATATGGTCTCCCTCCACAAACTCCAAAGGCCTCCATCATCTATTCACATATAAATTATGATTGATTTTTGTAGTATTAATGAACTCATGGACTATAAATACCCTCTCAGTAGTTTCTCTAACCTAGTCTAGGCCATTGAGTGATGAATCTTCTAGGCACACCAATAAGGTGGTGACCTACAAGGTCACCCATACCAATCCTCAAATGGTTTCATACTGATGGTGGAATTGTAGCTATTGTTGTACAAAATATCCACTAGTGGTAGGTGATCCTTAAAACTACATACAATGTCCAATATGAGAATCTCATATCATATCCTCTAGAACCTGAATGGTCTTCTTAGTCTAGCTGTCAGTTGGGGGTGAAACACTATGCTTAAGTGTAACTAAGTCCCAAAAGCATCATGTAATCCCTTCCTCAATTGGGATGTAAATTGATCATCCTAATAAAAAATGATCATTGATGGAACTCTATGTGGTCATACTACCTCTTGAGAATATTAGGGTCCCAGTATCTCAACTAAACTCTACCCCCGAATAGCTAGGAGGTGGGATGACATGGTGAGTCAGTCTATGATCACCCAGATGGAATCATATCCCCTAGAAGTATGTGGTAAACCCATCACAATTTCTATGGATATCCCATTCCCCTTCCACTCTGGCACCTCAAGGTGTTGAGCTAAACCCACTGGAATATGGTTCTTATCCTTCACTTACTAATAAGTAAGGAATCAAGAGATAAACTCTACAAATCCCTTATAAATTCATAGACACAAGAACTGGGGTCAGAGGTCCTAATACATATTTTCCACACTTGGAAGTAACACCAAAGGTGATTTATAAAAATCTCTAAGAACCACCTCCTACAACATCAATGGAACCATTATGCATCCTTTTAAATGAATGATATTCTCCCCACCTTTAGAAAATCCATCAAGAGTATGTATAGTGGGTATATGAGTACTCATGGTCTCACAATCGGTATCCACATGATATGCCTCCCTAGATCACTGCAAAATTAGGGGGTAACAACCATATAATAGAGGTAAGATCCTCCATCTCTATCAACAAAGGATAAAAATAATGAGGATAAATACTTTGATACCTCATTCCACAACTTCAAACAAGATATCTTACTAAGAGCATTTGATACAACATTCCTCTTCCTAGGAGTGTAGAAGATCATGAAGTCATAATCCTAGAGGAACTCTACCCATCACTTGTATCTAAACATAAGAGACTTTTAAGAGAATATTTAGTTGAAACTATTGTTATTTGAATAGATGATAAAATTATTTCCCATTAGGTCGTCTCACCACAAATTTAGTGTGAATACCACCACTTCTAAATCGGGATCGTGGGTTGCGTAGTTCGGATCATGTGGTCTCAACTAACATGAACCACATGATGTCACTACCTACCTCTACATCAGAACAAAACAAAGACAAATTCTTAATTCATAAGAGAAAATATGACCTTGATACCCACCTCTGGAAATATCATGATGGGAGAAATTTTGAAACTCTGCCTCAACTACTAAAGTGACTGGTGGAACCTCTCAGTCCACACGAAAGGTTGCCTCTTTCAGATCAAATATTCCATGGGAGTTGATATCCCGGAGAAACCAAGTATGAATCTTTGGTACTATCCTTCCAACCCAAGGAATATATACACCTCTTTAACATTATTAGGTGGCTCTTGTGCTAGCACTTCCTCGACCTTTTCCAGGTCCACTGCCACTTCACCCACAGAGATAACATATCCCAAAAGTGGACTACCTAAATCTAGAAATAGAACTTAAGGAGATTTCTATAAATATGGTTCTCTTAGAGTACACCTAGAACCATCCCCATGTGTATCGTGTGCTCCTATTTGGATGTTGAGTACACAAGGATATCATCCATGAAGACTAACAAGAAACGGTCTAAGAAGGGTTAAAAAATCTAGTTCATGAATCCCATGAATACTTTTGGGGAATATGTCATGAAAAAAGGAATAATAAAGTTCTCATAGTGTAACATCCCAGTTAAATAAAGAAATATGATATTTTAATATTTATTAATATTTGTGAATTTAATATTAATTTTAATTTAAAAGGGTTGCTATGTTCGATGGCTTACTCGATACACAACAACAAGTTTCTTTGAAATCTTACGTTCCACACTAACAATATAATATTATTATTTTAAATGGTAGTTAATGCCTAGCCATTGTATTATAGGGAATGAATATAACTAACTACAATATGATTATACATATTTGTTAAATGATTTTACATTTATCCAATAAAATTTAGAGGCTTAAAAATGTGATTGAATCTAATTTTAAGCATAATATACTCTAAAAGGTCGATTTATCACCTTTTGATGAAAAACCATCTTTAAATCTAGTTTTGGTCACTTTAATTTGTTAATTTTTACAAAATAAAATTCTTCTTTAGATTTGTATCATCAAAATTTACTTTGGGTAAATTTTTAGTATTCTTCTGATAAAATTTATTTTTAATGAATAGTGAAAATACTGTATTTTATTTCAAAAGTTCGTTTTAATATAATTTATTTATAGGGTTAGATTATATTTTTAATTGTTTTTAATGTTTAATTAGAATATTTTTTAACCATTTAATCCAATGGTGGTCATTGGAAGCAGTTTCACTTTGATATTGGACTTAATCAACTGTCAATCTTTTGAAAGTTATTAATTCTTAGAAACACGCTATTTGTTTTAACAATAGGAATTAATTTTAAATTAATTAAGGAAACTTCTATGTTTTGAATTTATCAAAATAGAAATATTTTTTTAATTCGTAATATCAAATATATCTTAAGCAGAATTTTTGGTATTTTTCTGAAAAACGTCAATTTCTGATGAATAGTGAAACCACTTAGTAGTAGTCAAAAAACTGACTTTTTCATTTAAATGAAATTTTACTAATTCTATGAATTGAATTTAGAAAATATGACATACAAGGTTGTTATTAGTAAGTAAAATTTGGTTCAATAAGATGAAAATATTTTTTGGTGAATAGTAAATTTTGACTTTTACTTACCGCGATTAAAGGTAAATAGGGTAATGCAAGGTAAAAAGAATATTATAATAATTCAAAATTACCTTAACACTTGTCCTAACCATATTGGATGAGTAATGGCTGACCATGGTAATCTTTGGGTCGATTTTTGGACCCCATTGAGTCACTTGGGTGTGATAATAACACTTTAGATTAATTAATTTAATGTAAAGGAAAAAATTACATATTTAAATATCTTTTACTAAATTAATTTTTACGTAGGGTTATATAAGTTATATTTTCAACTATAAATATTCATTTTAAATCTAAAAATATTTCCTAAATCATGGTAATTTTTTTATAATTTTTAGACATCAAATAAATTAAATTAATTATGACACAATAATGATGTAGTGTTTAACTCATTAATAAATGATTTAAATAAATAAGATTATGATGATTAAAATATTACCCAAAACATGTAAAATTATTATTTTATGATTTTATTTCTAATATGAGTCTTCTTATATTCGACTTTAATGATTTTTGGACCATTTGAAACCGAAGATAAGTTTATAATAAAATAATATTTTCACACTTTCTTGAAGAGCCCCTCCTATCCCTTATAAAAGGAGACCACTTCTATCCAATTCCACACACATCTCATGCCTTTTTAATCGTCCATCCTCTGCCAAATTAATCTCCCTACATCCCTGTCCTTCTTTTAGAAGCCTTACCTTAGGCATAAGGAACATCAATAAGTCCTTTTGGTTCAAACCAAAGGAAGTTACCCAAATTAAAAGTAACAGTTTCTTTTAAATTGTTTTCTTTTATTTTACTTCTCCAACCACTAAACTATTTCAGTTCCTTTCTTTTATAACAAAAACATTATCCTCAATATAATAGGATGTTGTTATTATTAGGATTCAAACTACACATACACACACCTCCATCTAATGGGTGAAGAACATAATGTTTCTGTGGATGGAAGACTAACGCCTCACGAAATGATGATTGTTCAATTATATCCTATCGCCTATCATGATATCCATTAAGATGAAACTATTTTTATATATGATATATATTATGATTATGTTTTCTATATGCTTCTTTACTTTCCTTTTTATAACTTTATGGATTCCATTATGGGTAAACACAATAATATCATTAGAGGAAGTGCGGACTACTGCCCCCTCAAAGTGATATGACTCGTTAATACCATATATGGTATGTATAAAGGATGGAGTTATTTATATTATATATTATACTATACTGGAATTATGATATAACTATGTATCATTATTTTTTAATTCCATTAAATTCAAAATAGAAATGAAAGGAGCATTCATGCATACGTACGACGTACCGTCTCCATGAACGGTGCATTTCATTTCTTACCTCTAAATGTTATGTAATATTATAAATACATGTATATACTATATATATAAGATATATATGATATCTAAATCATTAATATCATTCTGAAGATAATGGAAATATTACCACATGAACAACTTGTAATTATAAGAAGTCAATTTTTGACTCAAGTACCAAATATCGACAATATGACCATTATTAACATAAATGACTACATAATGATTATAATAATAAACTTGAAAAAGGTTCTGAATAAAGTAAAAAAATTAACTATAGGTAATTATTCATGACGTTAAGTAATGAACAAGTCATGTCGGGCACAAAGTAAGGAGATTTATTTTCTCATTTTTAACTCCGTGAGATTTCAATTGTTCGCCACTTATTCATTACATGTGGTGTATTGTGTACCACCATTTGATATATATTATCATTATTCTCATTATATTCATGGTATTATGTGATTCATTTGGTGGTTATTAACTTTTGGTCATACGACTCAATTGATTACAACGTGGTAAAGTGATTCATCTCACTTCTTATTCCTGTGAGATTCATGCTATATTTACCACTATCTCCTTTTGTTTGGTGTATGTACTGCCAATGATTGTATTATTTTATTAATATACTTTAAATTTTGGGTATTTACATCTTCATTGTATGATCTTTCATTCATGGGGTGTATGTTTCATAAATTACCAAATCAGTAAGGGAACCTTTCACCCTCCTCTTTTAAAAAGACTTCTTTTTTTATGTCTTTTAATTTACATATTATTATGTTGGTATAAGTTCTTGTATATTCTTATTGATGTAAATTTTATGTCCAAGTGATGAGTTACCATTTTTATCTCATCAACTCATTTTACAAATTTTAAAGTGATGCTGTTAGGTTGTCGAATTTTTACAAGGGAACTTCTTAACCCAATTTCAATTCTTTGGGTTCAACTTTTACTTCTTGAATATGTCGTCCTATGAATATGTGTGAATGACCTCTAATTGTTTTACACATAATATCCACTTATATTGGGTGTATTTATATTTTTCACACATAATTATCTGATTGATTTATCCTTAAGTTAAGGATACCATCTTTATAAGGGATTTAATCTCATTTTACATTTCCATAGAGTCTTTAATGTTGTTATGCACAAATTCACTCTTATATGTTGTATATACTATCCTTTGACATATTATATCATGAATCCACTTATTCTCATGATATTATAATGTTCTGATTAAATTGTATTCCTCAATTATTTGTATTCAAGCATCTCTCAATTTGTTAAAAACTATTTAACTAAAATATTGTTTTAAATGTTTTATAGATTTATGATTTTAAATATTTCTATTTAATTTCCATGTTTTGAAAATGGTTTTTAAGGATTTATTTATATGGAAATTAATTTTTTAAAATGATGATTCTTTTTAAAGATTCAAAGTGCTATGTGACAGTTTGATTGAAAAATATATTTTTAAATGGTTTTTGAAAATTTATTGATTATTTCAATATCTTGAAATTCTTTCTTATGATTTCAAATGAAATGTTGTTAGTGAAATTTTTATATTTGAAATAGTTTATGTGTAATGATGGTACTTGGACATTTTATGGGTCGTTACGTGACAAACCATATGATGGGTGGTGCGGTGAAAACCAGGATGAGGGGTTACGTTATAACTTCCAATGAAATGCGTATGGAAGATGGCCGTATGGCTATTCCATTTAGTGATATGTGTGGAAGTTGACCGTATGGTTATTCAATTTAAGTATGTTTATGTCCCATGTTACCTTTATATGTTATGTGTTCTTCATATGGGTTTAATGGTAATATTTTGGTTACAAAAGGGTAATTATTGATCTTTTATTCAGTGAAAAATATTTACTACTTCATAACGGTGAAAAGTATTAATTATGTTAAAGTATTCATGGTTTACTTGTTGTTTTAAAAAACTAACAGTTTTCATTCTTTGTGTATCAATTACTAAGCTTTTTATGCTCATCCCAGGTATTTGAAATGTTTTCCACATGACTTAAAGGTGAATATGATAAAGGATGGGATCAAAGAAAAGTCATGCTATCTAAAACACGGAACTAGACATGTTTCTTTATATGTGTTTTTATTATATAAAAAAATGGATACTGAGTAGTAGTTTATACATGTAATAGTCAAGTTGTTATGTAATATTTATGGCCTAATTCTCTAAAACTCTAAACCTGAAAAGATACTCATTGTGAATTATTTGTTTAATTCAATATTATGTAATGTTTAAGGTCAGGTCCTTATAGTTTGTATTAGAGGTCAGTTTAGATAACTTTATAGGTTAGGGTATTATTTAAGCTTATGTGACATAACCTTAATGGTTAGGATTTTAGGAAGAGTCATAGTTCTAAAGTGAATGACTTTATGATAACTTTAATAAGTATATCTTAGTATTTACCATCCTCATAAGATATTATATGATGATTTTATTTATATACTCACACTTATATTTTTGGTTTTAGTAAATGGATGGATCTAGCATGCACCAAAGTAACATTGGATGTGAAGAAAACTGTGATGGTTTTTTGAATGAACAATTGAATGAAATGGGAGAAGCAATAGGAACACTTGTGGTTATTTGCAACCAACTATCTAGAGTCATGATTGACAACCTAAACCATGGTGATTTTTATAATTCATACTACATTCAAGAAGCAAATCCCTACGGAAGTTTAGGTAATAATCATAAAGGTAAGTATGTTCAAAAACCTATGTGTCAAGGATGTGTAAATAAACACCTAATAAAATGATTCAAAGGGATGGGAAGATACTATTTATGTGTGAATGATGGTCATAAAGCAATAACCTTCCATGGAAAAAGGAATCATCCAGTTGACTCAAAAAATGGAATGAATTTATTTCTAAGGGATCAATTTAATGTTTTAAATGTGGTGTGTATGGTCATTATACAAAAAATTGTCCTATGAAGAGGTTTTGGGAATGGGATCACCAGGATCATACAAATATACGTTTACCAAAACCTAATGCCATTCCGATTGAGGATGAAGAAACTGACAATGACCAATGAAAGGTATGGATTATTTCATAACATATGTTTTAATATTATTGAATCTTAGGATATGATTCACGATTTTGTTTGTAGGAAAGAAGTATTTCAGAAAAAGTTTGAAAGGAACGGTTAATGGAAAATGAAGAAAGTTGAATGAGTATAAAGTCAACATATAAGGTATTCAAGAGTTATGGTAGATTTTTGGATACTGAAATACTTAAAAGTATTAGGGCTTTTTTAATGATGGGATTACATTAGAAGACTTTTTATAGTATGTTAACCCTGCAGTTTGACATATGAAAATTTTATTCAAGGAATAATTATCTTTTCTTTTGTGGATATAGTTATAAAGAACCATTTAGGTTTAAAGGATCCTTGAATTTGAGGCAATTACAGGTTAATAATTTTTGGGATGAAAAATGGATGTTTTTAGATAAACTTTGTGGTTAAAATATGTTATGGTCATTTTTGATGAATTTTTCTCTTTTTGGGAATTTTTTAAAATTATATAGTATTTAAAAAAGGATAACATGCAGACCGGGTGAGAACCCGTCGCATCAGACAAATCTATTGGAATCGAAACCACAACCAAAGTGCAATTGGGATTTATCGCCTAACACTGGACTACGTGAAGTCACTGGTTAGTATGACTAATTATTTTTAGATATATGATTTTAAGAATCAATAATAATTTGATTTTGGGTTATCTATGAAAATGATAAACCTATCATAAAGATCATTTGATTAAGTTAATTACCTTTTAATATAAGATATTAAGAGTAACCAATGTAATTTGGAGATAAATGATAAGATTTAACTTGGAAGAAAATTTGAATAAATCCTTCTGAGATTTGGGTTTCAATCTTAGTTTGGTTTACATTGAATAAATTTATGGATAGTTGTTTATTGAATGGTCTTGGTTGAACTATGGGTATTGTTTTAAAATTCTTGGGGATTAAGAGTAGTTTACTTTTGGTAAAAGATTATCCTTTCTAGAGATTATCTGATCTTCAACTAACCAATTTTGGTTTTGGTTTCTACATAATGATAGGGGAAATATATATTTCATCTTTTGTAGATTATGTGATACTCTAGAAGTTTATTCTAGCACTTCAGGTGTGACCAAGTCATCTTGAATACTCATCGTTTGGAGAAAAGAGCATTTTGTGGTAGAAATTTAGTAAAGTATGAAAGTATACATTAAAATTAAGTATGTTTCCTTATGTTTTTAGTTAAACTCATAAATAAATTCCTTAATGAAAAGTAACTTAAAACAAAAATATTGTCTGTTATCTTTTCCTACTGGAGAATCAAGGACTGTTTAACCCATCACAAGTTTGGGATTTTCTGGTGGATTACTTTCTCCCAATCATGTTTTCTATCACTCTCCATCAGAACATGACTCTTTGTTTCCTCCTCCATATCCATGTTTTCCTTAAATGGAATCCTAGTATGGGTTATCATGGGTATCCTTTGTATTTATGTTTCTTTATTTTAAAGTGATAGTTTTATTGACTAGTTTTTCGATGTGGGACTTTAAATGATGTTTTCGAGCGCAATTTTAAAAATGTGAGGACACAATTCCCAAAAGAGGGGAATGATGTAACATCCTAGGTAAATAAAGATATATGATATTTTCATATTTATTAATATTTTTTAATTAAAAATCAATTTTACTTGAAAAGGGTTTCTATGTTTGATGGATTACCAAATACGCAACAATAGGTTTCTTTGAAATCTTACGTTGCACACTAATAATATAATATTATTATTTTAAATGGTAGTTAACGCCCAGCTGTTGTATTACAGGTAATGAATATAACTAACTAAAATATGATTATAAATGTTTGTTAAATGTTTTTACATTTATCCAATAAAAGTTAGAGGCTTAAAAATGTGACTGAATCAAATTTTAAGCATAATATACTCTAAAAGGTTGATTTATTGCCTTTTGATGGGGGAACCCTCTATAAATCTAGTTTTGGTCACTTTCATATGTTAATTTTTACAAAACAAAATTATTCTTTAGATTCGTATCATCAAAATTTACTTTGGGTAAATTGTTATTATTTTTCTGATAAAATTCATTTTTTAATGAATAGTGAAAAATACTGTATTTAATTTTAAAAGTTCCTTTTAATATAATTAATTTATAGGGTTAGATTATATATTTAATTGGTTTTAAAGTGTAATTAGAATATATTTTTACCAATTAATCCAATGGTGGTCATTAGAATCAATTTCACTTTGAAATTGGACTTAATCAACTGTCAATCTTTTGATAATTATTAATTCTTAAAAACACGCTATTTATCTTAACAACTGGAATTATTTTTAAATTAATTAATGCCACTTCTATGTTTTTAATTTATCAAAATAAAAATAAACTTTGGATTAGGAATATCAAATATATATTAAGCTGAATTTTTGGTATTTTTCTGAAAAACTTCAATTTTTGATGAATAGTGAAACCACTTAGTAGTAGTTAAAAAACCGCCTTTTTCATTTAAATGAAATTTTACCACTTCACTGAATTGAATTTATAAAATCCAAAATACATGGTTGTTATTATTAAGTAAAATGTGGTTCAATAAGATGAAAATAATTTTTGTTGAATAGTAGATTTTGACTTTTATTTACGGCGGTTAAAGGTAAATAGGGTAATTCAAGGTAAAAGAGGTATTATAATAATTCAAAATTACCTTAACACTTGTCTTAACCTTATTGTATGAGTAATGGGCGACTATTGGCATCTTTGGGTTGATTTTGGGATCCCATTTAGCCACTTGGGTGTGATAATAACACTTTAGATTAATTAATTTAATGTAAATGCAAAAATGACATATTCAAATATCTTTTAGTAAATTAATTTTTACATAGGGTTATATAAGTTATATTTTCAACTATAAATATTAATTGGTCATATAAAAAGGTTTCCTACATCATGGTAATTTTTTTTAATTTTTAGGCGTCAAATAAATTAAATTATATTTGACACAAAAATGATGTAGTGTTTACCTCATTAATAAATGATTTAAATAAATAAGATTATAATGATTAAAATATTATCCAAAACATGTCAAATTCTTATTATATGACTTTATTTCTAATACGAGTCATATTATCTTCAAATTTAATTATTTTTGGACCTTTTGAAACTGAATATAAGTTTATAATAAAATAATATTTTCACACTTTCCTAAAGAGCCCCTCATCTCCCTTATAAAAGAAGACCACTTATAACCAAATCCACACACCACTCAAGACTTTTGGCTCATATAAGCTCTACCCAATTAATCTCTCTACATCCTTCTCCTCCTTCTAAAAGCCTTACCTTAGGCATAAGGAAACATCAAGAAGTCCTTTTGGTTCAAACCAAAGTTACCCAAAATAAAGGTAACAGTTTCTTTCAATTTTTTTCTTTTATATTACTTATCTAACCACTAAAATCTTTTTGTTCCTTTATTTTATAACAAAACCAGTATCCTCAATATAATAGTATGTTTTTATGATAATTATTCGAACAACACTTACACACACATCCATGTAATGGGTGAAGAACATAATGTTTCTGTGGATGGAAAACTAACGCCTTACGAAACAATGATTGTTCAATTATCTCCTACCGCCTCTCATGGTGTCCATTAAGATGAAACTATTATTATATATGATATATATTATGTTTATGTTTTCTTTATGCTTCTGTATTTTTCTTTTATACCTTTATGGTTTCCATTATGGGTAAACACGATTATCTCATTAGAGGAAGTACGGACTACCGCCCCCTCAAAGTGATATGACTCATTAATACTATATGTGGTACATATAAAGGATATAGTTAATGATATTATATATTATAATATAATGGAATTATTATATAACTATGTATCATTACGTTTTAATTCTGTTAAATATGAAATATAAATGAAACTAGTGTTCATGTGTAGGTACGGCTTACCGTCTCCATGAACTGTGCATTTCATTTCTTACATCTAAATATTATGTACTATTATAAATATATGTATATAATGGATATATAAGATATATATGATATATAAATCATTAATATCATTTTAAAGATAATGGAAATCTTACGACATGGATAACTTGTAATTATAAAAATCCCATTTTTCACTCGACTACCAAATATCGAAAACATGACCATTATTAACTTAAATTATTACATAATGTTTATAATAATAAACATGAAAAAGGTTCTAAATCAAGTAGAAATTAACTTTAGTTTATTATTCAGGATGTTAAAGAATGAACGGGTCAAGTCGGGCACGTGGTAAGGAGATTTCTTATATCACTTTTAATTCCATGGGATTTCCATTGTTCGCCACTTATTCATTGCATGTGGTGTATTGTGTACTACCATTTGATATATATTATCATTATTCTCACTATAATCATGGTATTATGTGATGAATTTGGTGGTTATTAACTTTTGGTCACATGACTCAATCGATTACAACGTGGTAAAGTGTTTCATCTCACTTCTTATTCCCATGAGATTCATGCTATATTTTCCGCTATCTCTTTTTTGTGGTGTATGTAATGCCTAGGATTGTATTATTTCTGTAAAATTCATGAAATTTTGGGTATTTACTTCTTAATTTTATGATTTTTCTTTCATGGGGTTTATGTTTCATAAATTACCAAATCGGTAATGGAACCTTTCACCCTCCTCTTTTAAAAATACTTATTTTTTATGTATTTTAATTTACATCTTATTATGTTGGGATAAGTTGTTATATATCCTTATTTATGTAAATTTTATTTCCAAGAGATGAGATACCCTTTTTATCTCATCAAATCATTTTCTGAATTTTAATGTGACGCCATTAGGCTGTCGAATTTTTATAAGGGAACTTCTTAACCTAATTTCAATTCTTTAGGTTCAACTTGTACTTCTTGAATATGTCATCCTATGAATATGTGCGAATGACCTCTGATTGTTTTACACATAATATCCACTTATATTGGGTGTATTTATATTTGTCACACAAAATTATATGAATGATTTATGCTTAATTTTAGGATACCATCTCTATAAGGGATTTCATCTCAATTTACATTTCCATTGAGACTTCAATGTTGTTATGTACCAATTCACTCTTATATGGTGTATATAATGTCCCTTGAAATATTATATCATGAATACACTTATTATCATGACATTATAATGTTCTGATTAAATGTTATTCCTCAATTATTTGTATTCAAGTGTCTCTCATTTTGTTAAAATTTTTTAACTAAAATATCGTTTTAAATTTTTTAAAGTTGTATTATTCTAAATATTTCTCTTTAATGTACATGTTTTGAAAATGCTTTTTAATGATTTATTAATATGGACATTAATGTTTTAAAATGATGATTATTTTAAAATCATAAAAGTGGTATATGACACTTTGATACAGAAATCTATTTTTAAATGGTTTTTGAAAATGGATTGATTATTTCCATATCTTGAAATTATTTCTTATGATTTCTAATGAAATGTAGTTAGTGAAATGTTTATATTTTCAATATTTTATGTGTAATTTTGGTGTAAGGACATTTGACGAGTGTTTACATGATAAACCATATTACGGGTGGTGCCATGAAAACCAAGACGAGTGGTTACATTATAACCTCCAATGAATTGGGTATGGAAGTCGGTCGTATGGCCATTCCATTTAGTGATATTTGTGGAAGTTGACCATATGGTTATTCCATTTACGTGTGTTTATGTCCCAAGTTACTTTTATATGTTATGTTTTCTTTAAATGGGTTTTATGGTAATCTTTTGGTAACAAAAGGGTAAGTAGTGATCTTTTATTCAGTGAAGAATATTTACTACTTCATAAAGGTGAAGAGTATTACTTATGTTATAGTATTCATGTTTTAATTGTTGTTTTGAAAAACTAAATGTTTTCCTTAATTGTGTATCCCTTATTGAGATTTTTATACTCATCCCAAGTATTTGAAATTTTTTCCACATGAATTAAATGTGAATAGGATCAAGGATGAGATCAAGGAAAAGTCATGCTGTCTAAAACATGGAAATAGACATGTTTCTTTTTAAGTGTTTTTATTTTATAAAAAAATGGATACTCAGTAGTAGTGTCTACATGTAATAGTCAAGTTGTTATGTAATAGTTATGGCATAATTCTCTAAACCTCTAAACTCATAAAGATCCTCAATGTAAATTATTTGTTTAATTCAATATTATGTAATGTTTAAGGCCGGGTCCTTACAGTTGGTATCAGAGGCTGATTTAGATAACTTTAGAGGTTAGGGCATTCTTTAAGCATAAGTGACATAACCTTAATGGTATCATTTTTAGAAATAGTCATAGTTTTAAAGTGAATGACATTAAGATAACTTGAATAAGTATATCTTAGTATTTACCATCCTCATAAGATATTATATGATGATTTTATTGATATAATCACACTTATCTTTTTGGTTTTAGTAAATGGTTGGATCTAGAATGAAACAAAGTAACATTGAATGTGAAGAAAACTGTGATGGTTTTATGAATGAACAATTGAATGAAATGGGGGCTGCAATAAGAAATCATGTGGTTATTCTCAACCATCTATCTAGAGTCATGATTTACAACCATAACCTTGGTGATTTTTATAATTCATCTTACATGCGAGAAGCAAATCCCTACGGATGTTTAGGTAATAATCATAAAGGTAAGTATGTTAAAAAACCTATGTTTCAAGGATGTGGAAATAAACACCTAGGAAAATTCTTTGAAGGGACGGAAAGATTCTATATATGTGGGAATGAAGGTCATAAAGCAATAACAAGACATGGAAAAAGGAAGCATCTAGTTGACTCTAAGAAAGGGAAATAAGTTCTTTCTAAGGGATCAATTGAATGTTTTATATGTGGTGTGCATGGTCATTATACAAACAATTGTTCTACAAAGAAGTTTCAGGAATGGGATCACCAAGATCATACAAATATATGTTTACCAAAACCTAATACCATTCCGATTGAGGATGAAAAAACTGACAATGACCAATGAAATGTATGGATTATTTCTTAACATATATTTTGATATTATTGAATCTTAGGATATTATTAATGATTTTTTATTGGAAAGAAGTATTTTAGAATATGTTTTAAAGGACTGGTTAATGGATCATGAAGAAAGTTGAATGAGTATAAAGTCAACATATAAGGAATTCAAGAGTTATGGTAGATTTTTGGATAATGAAATACTTAAAAGTATTATGGATTTTTTGATGATGAGATTACATTAGAAGACTTTTTATAGTATGTGTAACCCCAAAGTTTGATATATGAAAATTTTCTACATGGAATAGTTATCTTTTATTTTGTGGATATAGTTATAAAGAACCATTTGGGTTTATGTGATCCTTGAATTTGAGGCAATTAAAGGTTAATACTTTTTGGGATGCAAAATGAAAGTTATTAGAAAAACATTGTGGTTAAAATATGTTATGGTTATTTTTTATCAATTTATCTCTTTTTTGGAATGTTTTAAAATTATATAGTTTTTGAGAAAGGAAAACAAACAGACCACATGACAACCCGTCGCATCGGACAAAGCTGTGGGAATCGAACCCACAACCAAAGTGCGATTGGGATTTATCACCTACCACTGGACTACGTGAAGTCCCTGGTTAGTATGCCTAATTATTTTTAGTTAGATTATTTTATGAATAAATAAAAAGTTGATTTTTGGTTATTTATGAAAATGATAAACCTATCATAGAGAATATTTGATTAGGCTAATTACCGTTCAATATAAGACATTAAGATTAACTGATGTTATTTGGAGATAAATGTTAAGATTTATCTTGGATGACTATGTGATTAAATCCTTCTGGGATTTGGGTTTCAATCTTAGTTAGGATTACATTGAATAAATTTATGGATAGTTGTTTATTGAACATTCTTGGTTGAACTATGGGTATTGTTTGAAAATTTTTGGAGATTAAGAGTAGTTTTTCTTTTGGTAAAAGATTATCCATTTTGGAGATTATCTGATCTTCTACTAAAAAATTTTAGTTTTTGTTGCTGTCTAAAGATAGGGTAAATATATATTTCATCTTATTTATATTATGTGATACTCTAGAAGTTTATTCTATCACTTCAAGTGTGACCAAGTCATCTTGAACAGTAATTGTTTGGAGAAAAGAGGAGTTTGTGGTATAAATTTAGTAAAGTATGAAAGTCTACATGACAAGTAAGTATTTTTCCTTATGTTTTTAGTTAAACTCATAAATAAATTCCTTAATGAAAAGTAACATAAAACAAAAAAAATTTCTGTTAAGTTTTCCTACTGGGGAATCAAGGACTGTTTAACCCACCACAAGTTTGTGATTTTCTGGTGGATTACTTTCTCCTTATCATGTTTTCTATCACTCTCCATCAGAACATGATACCTTGTTTTCTCCTCCATATCCATGTTTTCCCAACATGGAATCCTAGTATGGGTTATCATGGGTAACCTTTGTATTTCTTTTTATTTATTTTAAAGTTATAGTTTTATTGACTAGTTTTCCGATGTGGGGATTTAAATGATGTTTCTGAGCTCAATTTTAAAATTGCGAGGACGCAATTACCAAAAGGGGGGAAGGATGTAACATCCCAAGTAAATAAAGAAATACGATATTTTCATATTTATTAATGTTTGTGAATAAAATATTAATTTTACTTTAAAAGGGTTGCTATGTTCGATGGCTTACCCGATACGCAACAACAGGTTTTTTGAAATCTTATGTTGCAAACTAATAATATAATGTTATTATTTAAAATTGTAGTCAGTGTCTAGCCGTTGTATTATAAGTAATTAATATAACTAACTAAAAAATGATTATACATGTCTGTTTAATATTTTTACATTTATCCAATAAAATTCAGAGGCATAAAAATGTGACTAAATCTAATTTTAAGTAAAATATACTCTAAAAGGTCGACTTATCGCCTTTTGATGGAGAACCCTCTTTAAATAAAGTTTTGGTCACTTTCATATGTTAATTTTAACAAAATAAAATTCTTCTTTATATTGGTATCATCAAAATTTACATTGGGTAAATTTTTAGTATTTTTCTGATAAATTCATTTTTTAATGAATAGTGAAAAATACTGTATTTTATTTCAAAAGTGCCTTTTAATATAATATATTTATAAGGTTAGATTATATTTTTAATTGGTTTTAAAGTGTAATTAGAATATATTTTTTCCATTTAATCCAATAGTGGTCATTGTAAGCAATTTCACTTTGAAATTGGACTTAATTAACTGTCAATCTTTTGATAGTTATTAATTCTTAAAAACACGCTATTTGTTTTAACAACATGAATTAAATTTAAATTAATAAATTCCACTTCTATGTTTTGAATTTAGAAAAATAGAAATCATTTTTGAAATTTGAATATCAAATATATCTTAAGCTGAATTTTTGGTATTTTTCTGAAAAACATCAATTTTTGATGAATAGTGAAACCACTTAGTAGTAGATAAAAAACAGACCTTTTCATTTAAATGAAATTTTACCACTTCTGTGAATTGAATTTATAAAATCCTAAATAAATGGTTGTTATTAGGAAGTAAAATGTGGTTGAATAAGATGAAAATAATTTTTTGTGAATTGTAATTTTTGACATTTATTTACCGCGATTAAAGGTAAATAGGGTAATTTAAGGTAAAATAATATTATAATAATTCAAAATTACCTTAACACTTGTCCTAACCTTATTTTATGAGTAATGGCCGACCATGGAAATCTTTGGGTCGATTTTGGGACCCCATTGATCCACTTGGCTGTGATAATAACACTTTAGATTAATTAATTTAATGTAAAGGCAAAAATGACATATTCAAATATCATTTAGTAAATTAATTTTTATATAGGGTTATATAAGTTATATTTTGAACTATAAATATTCATGGGAAATATAAAAATATTTCCTACATCATGGGAATTTTTTTTATAATTTTTAGACATCAAATAAATTAAATTATTTATGACACAATAATGATGTAGTGTTTACCTCATTAATAAATGATTTAAATAAATAAGATTATAATGATTAAAATTTTATCCAAAACATGTCCAATTATTATTGGATGGTTTTATTTCGAATATGAGTCATTGTATCTTCTACATTAATGATTTTTGGTCCTTTTGAAACCAAAGATACGTTTAAAATAAAAAATTATTTTCACACTTTCCTAAAGAGCCCCTCCTCTCCAATATAAAAGGAGACCACTTCTAACCAATTCCACATACCTATCAAGCCTTTTCTCTCTTCCAACATCTACTCAATCAATCTCTCTACATCCCTCTCTTCCTTCTAGAGGCCTTACCTTAGGAAGAAGGAACATTAATAAGTCCTTTTGGTTGAAACCAAAAGAAGTTACCTAAATTAAAGTTAACAGTTTATTTTAATTTGTTTTCTTTTATTTTACTTCTCCAACCCATAAAATATTTTTTTACATTATTTTATAACAACACCAGTATAATAAATATACTAGGATGTTGTTATGATAAGGATTCGAACTACACTTACACATAACTCCATCTAATGGGTGAAGAACATAATGTTTCTGTGGATGGAAAACTAACGCCTCATGAAACGATGATTGTTCAATTATCTCCTACCACCTCTCATGGTGGACATTAAGATGACAATATTTTTATATATGATATATATTATGTTTATGTTTTGTTTATTTTTATTTATTTTTCTTTTACACCTTTATGGTTTCCATTATAGGTAAACACGATAATCTCATTAGAGGAAGTGCAGACTACCGCCTCCTCAATGTGATATGTGTCGTTAATATTGTATGTGGTACATATAAAGGATGGATTTAATGATATTATATATGATAATATACTGTAATTATGATATAACTATGTATCATTATGTTTTAATTCCATTAAAAGTGAAAAATAAATGAAAGTAGCATTCATGCGTACGTACGGCTTACCGTCTCCATGAACGGTGCATTTCATTTCTTACCTCTAAATGTTATGTACTATTATAAATAAATGTATATACTGGATATATAAGATATATATGACATCTAAATCATTAATATCATTCTGAAGATAATGGAAATCTTACCACATGAACAACTTGTAATTATATGAAGTCCATTTTTGACTCAAGTACCAAATATCGACAGTATTACCATTATTAACTTAAATTATTACATAATGTTTATAATAATAAACTTGAAAAAGGTTATTAAGCAAGTATAAATTAACTTTAGTTTATTATTCAGGACTCTAAATAACAAACGGGTCTTGTCAGGTATGGGGTAAGGAGATTTCTTATCTCACTTTTAATTCTGTGAGATTTCCATTGTTCGCCACTTATTAATTGAATGTGGTGTATTGTGTACTATCATTTGATATATATTATCCCGATTCTCATTATATTCATGGTATTCTGTGATGCATTTGGTGGTTATTAACTTTTGTTCATATGACTCAATTGATTACAACGTGGTAAAGTGTTTCATCTCACTTCTTATTTTCATGATATTCATGCTATATTTGCCACTATCTCCATTTGTGTGGTGTATGTACTGCCCATGATTGTATTATTTTTGTAATATAATTTAAATTGTGGGTATTTACATCTTCATTGTATGATATTTTTTTCATGGGGTGTATGTTTCATAAATTACCAAATCGGTAAGGGAACCTTTCACCCTCCTCTTTTAAAAAGACTTCTTTTTTTATGTCTTTTAATTTACATCTTATTATGTTGGGATAAGTTCTTCTATATCCTTATTGATATAAATATTATGTACAAGTGATGAGATACCATTTTTATCTCATCAATGCATTTCCTAATTTTAAAGTGACGTCGTTAGGCTATCGAATTTTTACAAGGGAACTTCTTAACGCAATTTCAATTCTTTGGGTTCAACTTGTACTTCTTGAATATGTCATCCTATGAATATGTGTTAATGGCCTCTGATTGTTTGACACTTAATATCCAATTATATTGGGTGTATTAATATTTTTCACACATAATTATCTGATTGATTTATCCTTAATTTAAGGATGCCATTTTTATAAGGGATTTCATATGAATATACATTTCCATTGAGACTTCAATGTTGTTATGCACCAATTCAATATTATATGGTGTATACTGTAATGTCCTGACCCCAGTTACCCAGAGTCAGTGCATTTTTACATATCATTGGTATGATCACAAATGATCAAGTCTCAAAAGACCGATTATTTTGATAGCCTTAAAAACACTATATACATTAATAAATGTTACATTACAACATAAAGTAAAAAATACAATAACATAGTCTTCATAGTCCACACTCATATCCCCTTCAGACTATCCATGCAGGTCAGTCATAAAATATTTTTTCACATCATTGGAAAAATAAAACATAGAAATGGGTGAACTCAGATGCTCAGTAAGGATAACAATATAGCGGAAACTTTCATAAATAAGCATAAACATTTAAGGGAATGTATAACTAAAACAAAAGCCTTTTAAACATGAAATTCAGTATAATATGGAAAAAATAAAATGAAATGATGTCATTTACGTATTCACATGGATATTATACTAGTTTAATAATCACATGCAATATCAATAACCACTTACATAATAATGGAATGAATAATGCCAAACTTTAATTTTGGTGTCAAGGCCTCGTGCCAAGACCTATGGGATAACTATAACTAGACCCAAACCCGGAGAGCCTCTATAACCGGACTCCATCCTGGAGAGCCTCTGTAATTAGATTCAAACCCGGAGTGCCTCTGTAACCGGACTCCATCCCAGAGAGCCTCTGTAACCGGACTCCAACCCGGAGAGCCTCTGTAACTGGACTCCATCCCGGAGAGCCTCTGTAACCGAACTCCATCCCAGAGGGTCTGCTGTAACTGGACCCCAACTCGGAACATACTAGTCCAACACATTTATCTTAAGAAGAGGTTGAAATATGACATAAACATTTATATTAAAACTTGCATACAAAATTTCAATAATTTAACCATAAACCATGAATAGAATAAAAATAGCTCATCCACAGTCAAACATATCACAAAACCATAAATACTATATGGATGTTTTGTATCATAATAAATCAAATTTAAATAAGCTAAAAATCCATCAAAGGATGTTGACATAGATGAAATCAAAACTATTTGGGAGAAATATCTACTTTTTGAAATCATTTAAAAGTATCATAATTATTAAATAAAACATTTATTTTAAAAATACTATTATAAGCTTGTAAGGGAAGCTTATAATATTTTATAATGGCGGAAAAGATTTGCACCTGCCGTATAAGTTAAAAATAACATTCTTACCTTAATTCTGTCAAAAAGGTTAAAAATGACCTTGTTTAGAAAACGACAGAAAGATTCCTTTATAAACATCTTATAAAAAGTAAAACAATGGTATAAATGAATTTAACACATATTCTTTAAAATAGTAAGAATGTTTTGAAATACATTTTTAAGAAACATGGATGTGGATGATAAAGAGGTCTCAGTAGATAATTACATATAAACAACCTCGGATAATGAAGAGATTGTGAAATAAAACCTTACCTTGTACTTTTACATGGTTGAGGGTAGGTTAACCTCATGTATAATGGTGAAATAATAGTTATTAAATTATACAAGAATCATATACATTAATGTGATATCATATATGATATTTTCACTTTGCTTCGATAATAATATCTTAGTATTATCATCATTTTGGGTGTTAACTTACTCATTTTATTTTATATGTTTTGTTACATAAGTCATGTTTGTTATCCATAGGTTGTATCTTATTCATATACATAATGATATCAAGTACTTAAAAATTATTTTTAATCATAAAATGAGAATTAGACTTGAATGGATATGATGGGGAATGAATCTCATCACGTTCGTTGAGACGGTAGTCCGTATGTACGCACGAGCGACAATGTCATTCTATTGATGATAAAATAATATATAATTGGATGGTATATCATATATAAAGAATCATTATCATGTTATATTTATTATTTACATGAATTACACATCATTATCATACCCATCCAAATAATAATGTTTTGAATAACAATTACACCACGACGTGGAGACGGTAAGCCATACGTACGCATGTATGGTGACATGACATTAAAAGGATGGATAAAATACTGAATATGGTTGTACCATATTTATAATAACATCATATTATATAGAAGATACTGGAGTTATTATTTTATAATGGAAATAACAAATTAAGAAGAAGTTGGAGAAGAAAGGAACTTGAAAGAGAGTGGGGAAAACATTACCTCTTCTTCAGCTTCTTCCTTTTGATTTGATCAAAAGGGCTCTATAGGTTGGATTTATGATCAAAATAAGGCCTCTAGGTTGAAGGTAGGAAAGTTGAGATAATATTTAGGTAGGGTTTGGCTGAGTCCAGATGCTCTGAAGGTGTGAATAATCGGTTAGAAGTGGTGTCTTTTTATAATGGGGAGGAGGGGCTCTTTAGGAAAAACGTAAAGTATTAATTTATAATAAATTCATATTTAGTTTTTAATGGATCCAATGTGGATTATTAAAAGTATAAGGTGGGGATGGGTCAAAATTCTTTCAGAAAATAGATTTTAGACAGGTTTGGGTCATTATATTAACCTTCTATTTTAGTTTTAACTCTTATTGAATTAGTTTGACATTTACCAAGTCACTTTGTATTTTTATATTATATAGTTAATAAACTTACTATATACATCCAAGAGACCCCCCTAGTGGTCCATTAATGATACACCTATCATGATATAAGTCCTTTGGCCAAACCTTCGGTTTTTAGGAATAGAATATCAATTAATAATATAATATTTGTTTTAAAAACTCATTTATATCAATTTTGACAGTATTCAATAATTTATTTTTTGTTAAAGTTATAAAAACTTTATTAATTCTAAAAAAATTTATTTAATAAATCCTAACATGTCATATTAACCAATAAAATTCGTGGATGTCATTAAAACTTTCAAATTATATTTATTTTAACATTTATAATACCAATTCTTCGAATCTTTCATTAATAAGGAAAATACTGCATCATTATTGTGTCATAAATAAATATAATTATTCAATGTCTAAAAATTATAAATAAAATACCATTATGTATTAAACAGTTTTATATTTATAATGAATATTTATAGTTGAAAATATAACATATATAACACTATGTAAAAACTGTTTTTCTAAAAGGTATATACTTATGTCATTCTTCTATTTACTTTAACTTAATTAATATAAAGTGTCTTTATCATCTACAAGTGGCTCCATGGGGTCCCAAAATCGACCCAAATAAGCCCATGGTCGGAAATGTATCACACTATAGTGTTATTACACGTTTTAGGGAAAATTAATATTATTATAATATTATTTGTTTACCCTTATTTACCGGATTTACCCTTTAACCATGGTAAATAAAATATTTACCGAAGTAATTATTCAAAATTTCTTAAAATAAAAGTTACATATTTATACAATTTGGACCTACTTATTCAAAATTTGGAATCCATTTTTATAAATTCAAAACACAAAATTGGCAGAAATTAATTTAAAATTAATTCTCTTTGTTAAAACAAAAAGCGTGTTTTTAAGAGGTAATAACTATCAAAAGATTGACATGTGTTTATGTCCAGTTTAAATGTGAAATTATGTCCAATGACCAACATTGTATTAAATGGTAAATATAGATTCTAAATATACTTTAAAAAAACTCAAATTCATAATTTATCACTATTAATTATTTTGATTAAAAAAGTTGTTTTTAATTATAATTTAGTAATTTTCACTATTCATAAAAATATAAAAGTTATCCAAAAAGTACCAAAAATTTACCCTAGGATAATTTCGATATTCTGAATCCAAAAATGAAGTTCATTTTGTGAGATAAAATTTATAAAATTTCAAAAAGTGGGTATTACTATTCATAACGGCTACTTTGATTGGTCGCGGTGTGTTAGAATCTCGAAGTTGCATACAATGCAAGCTATTGCATTATTCAAAGGGAAACATACCGTGGAAGCTTGGGGTGTTACATTCTCCCCTCATTCAAAAATTGTGCCCTCACAATTTGAAATAGTTCTTTGAAAATAAATGGTTGAAAATAGAAAATATCTTTGTGGGAAAACCCACATCAGAAATTGGGTTAATAAAAGTTAGTCTTGATAAGAGGAAAAGAGAAATGAAAGGGTCACCACGAAATTATGATCTTGATTTGGAGAACATTGGTGGAAATTAGAGACACATAATTGGAGGGAAAACGTAAATATTTATAGGGATTGATTTAGGTCATCAGTCACAAAAAATTGTAGAATTGAGGGCCTCAAAGACATCAATCTAGGATGATTTATAATATCATTGGTTCAACAAAACATAAGGTATTAGGATAACACATTTTTGGTTTTAAGATCACTTACCTAATGTTTATGAATTAGTTTCTTCATAGAATAAGAGAAATATATATATATATATATATATATACTTGACATGTAGAGTTTCATTCGTTGACTAATTTCTTCCACAGACTCATCTTTCAATTCAAAAGATAATAGAACTCAAAAATATTATATTTATCCTAATCGTATAAGGATCCAAACATTAACATATTCCATTAAAATGAAGAAAAATACTTTGTAATAATAAGGGATTTCATGCATGCTAGTGGCAGGTTATAAAGGCCTGACGCACTATGGTTGTATGTTCGATTCCTGCAGCTTTGTCCGACGTGACAAGTTATCGCCCGACCTAAAGGTTGTCCTTTTCCTAAAACTATAGTATCATAATATTCCAAAAATTGATCATAATAATTGTTTTAACCTTAAAAAATACTATCCAAAGTTCAACCTAATCCACTCCAAACATTATAGTTATCCAAAGTACCTCTGTCCAGACTCTCTGTAAAAGGTATCTAAATTCCAAAATCAATTGTCACATCAGATTCCCCAGACAAAGTAAATCTTATATTATTGTCACATACTGAAAATTTTATTACCTTAGTCATATTAAAACCTTAATGAAAACAACAAGTACTGCAATACATTACTTATATATATATCACATTATTCTTATAACCAGAATATAATCCTTAAGTCCAAAAACACAAATACATTAATTATTCCACTTCAACTATAGTAACAACATAAGATTGGCCTTGATCCCTTGGCCTTTTATAAGGTAAGTTTCCTTGGCTCTTAGGGAATTCATTCACATAATGCCCCATTTCTCTATAATTATAGCATTAACCATTGACAAAATCTTTCTTTCCCTTGCAATCACGAGCCTGGTGACCTTTTTCTCCACATTTGTAACAAATTCCAATTCCATTTAGGCAAGTAACGGGGTGTTTATTCACACAATTATCACATAATGGAAAATCATTCTTTCCCTTTTTCCCTTTATCTGTCTCTTGTTCCACCATTATATTCTTCTCTTGCTTTACTTTATTGTCAAAAGATTTAGAGAATTCGTTTTCTGTCTTTATAGCACATGAGACAATGTCTTCGTATGACGAGAAGGATTATGAGACTAATGCTCGACGAATAAATGGTTTTAAACCATCAAATAAATGATCAATCTTACTCCTCAGGTTACGTATATAATCTGCTACATGCCTTGCTAACCTTGTAAAGTTAGCTTCATACATTGTGACATTCTCATCATCCTTTTGCCTCAGACTAAGAAATTGTCTTTCCATATCTGATCGATGGTCATGAGTAAAGTATTTTTCTAAGAAAATCTCTTTAAACTCCCTATATTCCATAATTGATACTTCTTCATCGTCCTTCGTGTTTTGAATTAATGACCACAATTGATCAGCATCTCTAGTGAGGCGGTAAACTATCATGATAATCTTTTCCCTTTCACTACTCCCCGAATCCTGAAATATTTTCTCTAGGAAACTTATCCATTGCTCAGATACTAGTGAATTTGTACCCCCATTTAATGTTGGTGGTTGTTGCCTCATGAATCGATCTAACATTGATCCTCCATGCTACGGATCGGGGTTCTCTAAACAGGTAAGGTTATAATTCATAACCTGAGTGAGTTGTCCCAGTATGGTGATTAGCTGATCAACACCAGTTGCATCACCAGCACCACTATAATTATCTTTAGAAGGAGGGAAATCCCTACATGGAGTGCGTGCATTAATACGGTTCCCATTTCATCCACTAGGCTCCATTTCTAAACAATGGAATACACTAGATTAGTTTATGAATCATAATACATAAATCCAAACTTGTAAAACACTTATCATAAATTGAACAGTTTATGGATATAATGCATAATAATAAATATGTCTTCTTTGAGAAATTATATACTCATACACCCTTCATAATGGTTTGTAAAGAAAATGAGAATTATCCTAAGCATATCCCCCGGGAGTGTCGTAACCAAGAGTGCAGCAAGGCCCGTTGTCGCGCACCAGTTCCCATTCGAGTCTAGATCAAAGCAGTGTTTTTAGGTTTTACCCCTAGGTACATATGTGCGAGAGCCGCCTCTACCTGCTCATATCCAGATAGGGATGTATTTCTCAGAAAACTCACAAAATCTCTAAAATACCAAAATTCTAGGAAGTTATTCTACACTAGTCCTCAAATTCTATCTTAGGTCTATGTGCTCTAATCGGAGTATATCTAAATCTTGACTCCAAGGTTTGTACTAAACTTCCTCTGATACCAACTGTAACTCCCCGACCCCAGTTACCCAGAGTTGGTGCATTATTACGTATCATTGGCATGATCACAAAAGATCTAGTCTTGAAAGACTGATTAGTTTAGTAGCCTTGGAAACACTAGATACATTCATAAATGTTACATGATAACATAAAGTGAAAAACTAAAAAAACATAGTCTCCATAGTCTGCACTCATATCCCCTTCAGACTATCCTTGTAGGCCAGTCATAAAATATTTCTTCACATCCTAGGAAAAATAAAACATAGAAAGGGGTGATCTGAGATGCTCAGTAAGGATAACAATATAGCAGAAACTTTCATAAATAAACATAAACATTTAAGGAAATGTATAACTAAAACAAAAGCTTTTTAAACATGAACATCGACATAATATGGAAAAAATAAAATGAAATTATTCCATTTACTTATTCACATGGATATTATACTAGTCGAATAATCACATGCAATTTCAATAACCACTTTCATAATGATGGAATGCATAATGACAAACTTTAATTTTTGTGTCAAGGCCTCATGCCAAGACCTACGGGATAACTGTAACCGAACCCAAACCCGGAGAGCCTCTGTAACCTGACTCCATCCCAGAGAGCCTCTGTAACCCGACTCCAACCCGGAGAGCCTCTGTAACCGGACTCCATCCCGAAGAGCCTCTATAACCGGACTCCAACCCGGAGAGCCTATGTAACCCGACTCCATCCTGGAGAGCCTCTGTAACCGGACTCCATCCCAGAGGGTCTTCTCTAACCAGACCCCAACCCAGAGGCCTTACTTTTACCGGTCCCCAACCCAAAATATACTAGTCCAATATAATCATCTTAAGAAGAGGTTGAAATATGAAATAATCATTTATATTAAAACTAGCATACAAAATGTCAATACATTAACAATAAAACATGAATGGAATAAAAATAGATCATCCACATTCAAACATATCACAAAACCTTAAATACTATATGGAAGTTTTGTATCATAATAAATCATCTTTAAATAAGCGAAAAATCCATCAAAGGATGTTGACATAGAAGAAATCAAAACTATTTGGGAGAAATATCTCCTTTTTGGAATCAATTAAAAGTCACATAATTATTAAATGAAACATGTATTTAATAAAACTCTTATAAGATTGTAAGGGAAGCTTCAACGATTTTATAATGGTCGAAAATAGCCGCACCTGCCGTATAAGTTAAAAAAACATTCTTACCTTAATTCTGTCGAAAAGGTTAAAAAGGACCTTGTTTGGAAAACGACGGAAAGATTACTTTATAAACATCTTATAAAAAGTCAAACAAGGGTATAATGGAATTTAACCCATATTCTGTAAAATTTTAATAATGTTTTGAAATACATTTTTAAGAAATATGGATGTGGATGATAAAGAGGTCCCAGTAGATAATTACGTATAAACAACCTCGGATAATGAAGAGATTGTGAAATAAACCCTTACCTTGTACTTTTACTTGGTTGAGGGTACGTTAACCTCCTGAATAATGTTGAAATAATTGTTATTAAATTATACAATAATCATATACAATAATATGATATCATATATGATCTTTTAACATTTCTTCGATAATAATGTCTTAGTATTATCATCGTTTCGGGTGTTAACTTACTCATTTTCTTTTATATGTTTTGTTACAGAAGTCATGTTTTTTATCCATAGGTGGCATATTATTCATATAAAGAATGATATAAAGTACTTAAACATTATTTTTAACCATCAAATGAGAATTAGACTTGAATGGATACGATGGGGAATGAATCTCATCGTGTTCGTGGAGACGGTAGTCCGTATGTACACACGAGTGACAATATCAAACTTTTGATGTTAAAATAATATATAATTGGATGGTATATCATATATATAAAATAATTATCATGTTATATTTATTATTTACATGAATTACAAATCATTATCATACCCATCCAAATAATAATGTTTTGAATAACAATTACACCACGACGTGGAGACGATAAGCCGTATGTACGCACGTATGGTGACATGTCATTAAAAGGATGGATAGAATACTGAATATGGTTATTCCATATTTATAATAACATCATAGTATATATAATATACTTGGGTTATTATTTTAGAATGTAAATAACAAATTAAGAAGAAGTTTAAGAAGAAAGGAACTCGAAAGAGGGTGATGAAAACATTACCTCTTCTTCGGGTTCTTCATTTCGATTTGATCAAAATGACTCCTTAGGATGGCATTCTGATAAAACTAAGGCTTCTAGGTTTAAGGGAGAAAAGTTGATAGAATATTTGGGCAGGGGTTTGCCGATCCAAAAGGCTTTGAAGGTGTGATGAATTGGTTAGAAGTGGTGTCCTTTTATAAGGTGGAGGAGGGACTCTTTAGAAAAACATAAAATATTAATTTATAATAAATTAAAATTTAGTTTATAATGCCTAAAAAGTGTATTATTCAAATTATAAGGTGGTTATGGGTCTAAATACTTTCAACCAATATATTTTAGACAGGTTTGGGTCATTATATTAACCTTATCTTTTAGTTTTAACTCTTAGTTAATTAGTTTGACATTTACCATGGCACTTTGTATTTTTATATTATATAGTTAATACACTTACTATATACATACAATAGACCCCCAAGTGGTCCATTAAAGATACAAATATCATGACATAAGTCCCTTTTCTGAACCTTATATTTTTAAAAATAGAATATCAATTAATAATTTAATATTTTTTTTAAAACTCATTTTTGTCAATTTTGACACTATTCAATAATTGATTTTTTTAAGTCATAAACACTTTATTAATTAAAAAAAAATTAATTTAATCCATTATAACATGTCATATTAACCAATAAAATTCGTGGATGTCATCAAAATTTTCAAATTATATTTATTTTAACATTTATAATACCAATTGTTTGATTCTTTCATTAATAATGAAAATACTGCATCATTATTATGTCATAAATAAATTTAATTATTCAATGTATAAAAATTATAAATAAAATACCATTATGTATGAAATATTTTTATCTTTCTAATGAATATTTATTGTTGAAAAGATAACATATATAACCTTGTGTAAAAATTGTTTTTCTAAATGATATATGCTTATGTCGTTCTTATATTTACTTTAACTTAATTAATATAAAGTGTCCTTATCATCTACAAGTGACTCCATGGGGTCCCAAAATCGACCCAAAGATGACCATTATCGGAAATGTATCAAAAAATAGGGTTATGACACGTTTTAGGGTAAATTAATATTATTATAATATTATTTGTTTACCATTATTTACCTGATTTATCCTTTAACCATGGTAAATAAAATATTTACCGAAGTAATTATTCAAAAGGTCTAAAAAAAGTTACCTATTTACACAATTTGGACCTCATGATTCCAAATATGGAATCCATATTTCTAAATTCAAAACACAAAAGTGGCAGAAATTAATTTCAAATTAATTCCCGTTGTTAAAACAAAAAGTGTGTTTTTAAGAGATAATAACTATCAAAAGTTTGATAGTTGTTTATGTCCGGTTTAAATGTAAAATTATGTCCAATGTCCAACATTCTATTAAATGGTAAAAATATATTCTAAATATACTTTAAAAAAACTCAAATTCATAATTTATCACTATTAATTATTTTTATTAAAAAAGTTGTTTTTAATTAAAATTTAGTAATTTTCACTATTCATCAAAATAAAAAAGTTATTCGAAAAGTACCAAAATTTTACCCTAGGCTAATTTAGATATTCCGAATCCAAAAATGATGTCCATTTTGAGAGATAAAATTTATAAAATTTCAAAAAGTGGGTATTACTATTCATAACGGCTACTTTGATTGGTCGCGGTGTGTTAGAATGTCGAAGTTGCATACAATGCAAGCTAATGCATTATTCAAAGGGAAGCATACTGTGGATGCTTGTAGTGTTACATATATATTGTCCTTTGACATATTATATCATTAATCCACTTATTCTCATGATATTTTAATGTTCTAATTAAATTTTATTCTTCAATTATTTGTATTCAAGCATCTCTCATTTTGTTAGAAACTCTTTAACTAAAATATCGTTTTAAATGTTTCAAAGATTTATTATTCTAAATATTTCTATATAATGTTCATGTTTTGAAAATGTGTTTTAAGGATTTATTTATATGGACATTAATGTTTTAAAATTATAATTCTTTTAAAAGCATCAAAGTGGTATGGGACACTTTGATTTAATAATATATTTTCAAATGGTTTTTGAAAATGGATTGATTGTTTCAATATCTTGAAATTATTTATTATGATTGAAAATGAAATGTTTTTAATGAAATGATTATATTTTCAACATTTTATATGTAATGATGGTACATCGACATTTGATGGGTGGTTACGTGATAAACCATATGACGAGTGGTGCCGTGAAAACCAGGACGAGTGGTTATTTTATAACCTCCAATGCATTGGGTATGGAAGTCAGTCGTATGGATATTCCATTTAGTGATATGTGTGGATGTTGACCGTATGGTTATTCCATTTATGTATGTTTTTGTTCCAAGTTACCTATATATGTTATGTGTTCTTTATATGGGTCTTATGGTAATCTTTTGGTTACAAAAGGGTAAGTAGTGATCTTTTATTCCGTAAAGAATATTTACTACTTCAAAAAGGTGAAAAGTATTACTTATGTTAAATTATTCATGGTTTACTTGTTGTTTTGAAAAAATAATAGTTTTCCTTTTATGTATATCCCTAACTGAGCTTTTTATGCTCATCCTAAGTATTTGAAATGTTTTCCACAGGACTTAAAGGTGAATAAGATCAAGGATGGGATCAAGGAAAAGTCATGCTGTCTAAAACATGGAACTAGACATGTTTCTTTTCAAGTGTTTTTATTTAAAAAAATGGATACTGAGTAGTAGTGTCTACATGTAACAGTCATGTTGTTATGTACTAGTTATGGCCTAATTCCCTAAAACTCTAAACCTGAAAAGATCCCCATTGTAAATTATTTGTTTAATTCAATATTATGTAATTTTTAAGGTCGGGTCCTTACACATAGTGACCATAGTGAAATATAAATTTTGTCTTCGATATATCCTAATCCTATATACATAGCTACTAATATCCTGACATGAGGCCAACCTCTAAGAATGATCATACCCCTCTAAACTAATCAAAGAGATCATATATCCTCAGTAGTGGATAATTGTTCTTAAAAATCACCTTGTTGATGCACTGGTAGTCCAAACACAATCGAAATCTCCCATCCACCTTCTTTGTGAACAAAAATGGTGCATTCCATGGTCAAATAATGGGTCTAATGAAGCACTTCCTCGAAAAGTCCTTGAACCGCAACCTCATATTATTAACCTCTACAGGATCCATCCAATATGCTGACAAAGATATCAGTGTCATCCTATGGTGTAGATAGATGTAGAAGTCCATCTCTCAGTGGGGAGGTAAACCTAGAACATCCTCAGGGAATGATTTCTCATACTCTACCACCACTAATGAAAACTAGGAACTCATAACATATGTTAAACCAAGGGTTAGGATACCCAACTGATGAGTAATATATTTCACCCACCTATGCATGAGTCAATTCTCTTCTTCTTGGGTTTCCTTTTCACGAACAAAAGAAGAACCTAGTTATGTCTCTATGGACACACCACATCCTCTACCTAAAACATCCAATCTAGGTATGAACTATAGATAACCATTTCATACCTAAGATAATGTTATAATTACTCATTGATGATATAAAGATATCTAAATAGAATCTCTCACCTCCAAGAGTCTGGTCACACTTCCAACACAAGTGTCTGATCATTGTGTCTTCTCTAGTAGGAGTCTCTAAGCATAAATACTGAGAGAGGGCCTCAATTGGGATGTTTAAGTAGTAGAAAAGATATGTTTCAATAAAGGAATTACTATAACCTATGTCTAATAGTACTATATCTAAAGTATAAATACATTGATTACCCCTCCTATCATTCTTGGGTCCTCTGGGTCATAAGCTTCAATCGCCTGTAGTTGTCCCCTCCTTAATCCTTGAGTAACCTGAGCATAGCGTAGAACACTTAGTTGTGGTTGTGGTAATAATTGAAAGAATCTACCACATATTTTTGATATCCCATCACTTCTTCCATGTACTGCACCCCACAAACCTATATGTTCCTACCGCTGCCTCTGCCTCGGTGGCCCATCCACTATCTCTCTCTCAACTATACAGTGGGTCAAAAAATCTCATCCAATATATCTCCTATAGTAAAATTAGTAATAGATCATCTCTCTGGGATTACTGGAACCACCCTTTGAAACCTATACCATAGTCCCTCTGTCCTGAGACCTCCTCTTGAAACTTACGAAACATCCAGGTCCTTGGTACTGGAATCATCTCCCTACTTCCAAGGTCTCCGCTCCTACTTGGTCACTACGAGAAACAACTGGTTGTAACCACTTAGCCAAGAAATTATCAACAACCAAATCTCACTCAATTAACCCCACATAAGTAGGAATTCATAGAGGGATAACACTAGCTTGAATTTCTCTACATAGAACCCGCTCTAAGGTTCGATCATTGAATAATTGATCATGAACCATATCCATAGAGTACCTGGAGAGGTTCGTAAACCTCAATAAATAATCATCTACTATCGCGATTCCCTGATAGAGTTGTAGAATCTCCTAGATACGTACCCCCTTATCATAGAAAGAGAGAACTCCTCTCTGAATATTCACTCAAATTATAACCATGGTAGAGTCACCTCATTGTAATATTGTATCAATAACCCCCACTATCATCCTACTGCACCCTAATGAAGGCTCGCTACTAGAACCACAATCTGATCTATTGGTATCATGACCAGATGTTAAACTAGGGTCACCGCCTAAATACAGTCCTAATTTTCTTTTGGGTCTGGATCGCCTCAGAACTTGAAGGGTCTCTATTTCTAAAACTTGTGAAGAATACTCAACCTCAACACCTCATCTGATGGTACTGAAGGTTCCACGTGATGCTCTACGGGTGGGGGTATAACTAGGGCACCACCTGGAGGTATCAACTCTTGAAATGGTCCTTGTATCAACTCCTTGTCACTGAGTGGATCATTTTTGTGATCATGATGTTGAACCCTAGCTGACGTACGTCATGGAGGCATCCTTAAAGTAAAGAATATATACCATAATCAATGAGTTTATCTAAAGATATGGCTCAATAAGTACTTAAAAACTACAACCCATTCATATATTATTAATGTACCATTGTTTTAACTAAAACCAATTTTCTCTTGTACCATGTACAAAAGTATGTGATCAAAGTCATATTGAATTGATTTGTTTGCCGCCACACTAACATTGGAGTCCCTGGCATGGAATACAAACTCAAAACACATAATACTATTGCTACAAACCAATCCCACAGACTCTTAATACTAAGGTAGAATCGAATGATCTAATACTACTCTATCATAAATCATCCCAATGGGTTCCACTAAGAAACTCTCTAAGCCTGCCTTTACTAGGCCAAGGGATGAAGACAAGTATCAATAAGTCATATCACTTACAAGGGAGGCCTTAGAATAAGTATATATACACATGCACATATCTATAAGACTATACTATGATAAAATTAGAAAACAACAACTAAACAACCATGAATGCATACATCTAAATGCCACAACCAGATTTTGAATTTATGTAAAGGATGGTAAATAGGTCCAAATAAAATCCCACCACAAAGAGATTTAAAATAAGTCAAATCTGAAATTAAAACTTTGGATTCAGTTAAAATATTATAAGAACCCACCTTGGTCTATTCAGTCTCACTAAGAACCATTTGGTCCCGGTCCGTTAAGGACTCTATAAAAAGTTTGAGCATATTTACAAGACATGACATGTGTGGGAAAAGCCTCTGTAGGGTGATTATAACAATACTCAGTTGGGAACCCCAAAAACAAAAATAATATAACAAAGAGAATATAGTGTTCTCTAAAAAAGAATATGTATACAATGAATAGAATAATAATATCTATATATACTCAAAAAAGATGAAAATTCTTAAGGTAAGTCACAAATGTAGTATGTTAGACTAGGATTATGGCTTGAAGGGTCCACAAATCAACCATTTAATAAAACACACTCCTGTTTCTGATAACACTGATGATGTCGGTCCAAAGTTTATGCTCGCCGAGTCACTCCATTAGAAGCACACACTAAAGTCCAAAGAGATATGATACATGGATGAGGATCACTCCCAAGGGCATGGGGGATACCAAAAACTCAATCTGGATTAAAATAACAAGTAGAGGATCGATTCCTTCATAGTTTTGATCATGAAGATACCATGAACTCCACCTAGGAAATAAAGATGAATAGAGGATCTCACATTGGGACTCATGGAGGGATTCCAACTATTATGTCCAATAAGTCCTTCTGAAGGGATCATTATACTCTGTGTAGAATAATATTCCATAATAACCCTAAGGTAAATCATATAGGGAACATACCATAACAAAAGTTTCCTAAGACACAAATGATAGGGGCTCCAAGACATGTATAATAAAGTACACTATGTGTAGTAGGGGTCACAGGCCATGTCGCTTGACCCCGGGTCATACCGGTGTAAATATAACATGTTTATTTCCCATTTTCATGTAGAAGTACATGGAATTTAGGATTCCCATATACTCTACCCATAAGTTAGTACACGACTTATCCCGTATAACCTATCGTTTGTACCATTACATGGCTTACCCATGTACTTTGGTCAAGGACGTGTTCATGTAAGTGAGTACTCAGTATGCTCGAAACCATGTAATCCAACCCATGTACATGTACCCTATGAGGTGCATGTCGATTTTTCAGGAAGAGGTCACACACTGTTTGATAAGGGTAACATGAAATGTGATACTTATCATTAATTGGAAACCCTAGCCACTGCACATGGGGGCCCACATGGAATGTATATCTGGATAAGATTTCATTGTAGGGTGAATTTGCTGAAAATACCATATCTATAATTTTCTAATCTTCTCTAATTCTTATGCACCATTTTTTCCATGCCTCACCCATAAAATCAAGGTGAATCCTCATCATATCATCACCATCAATTAATAAAATGTTTTGAACATAAAATACATTTAGAAAGAAATTTTTTTTATCATTATTTGTTTGATGTAGAATAATAGAAAACTGGGTTACCATATCCATCCAAACCATCACTGTTTAAATCGTCACACAACCTTCATTTCATGCTTATTTTGGGTCTACGATATCATATCATTTCACCAAGAAATGGGTGCACAATTATTGATTAATTGGGATATGTCGAACTCTGGTCTAGATGAAGAACATCCACAGTAAACAAAGAATCAATAGAGAAATTAACAACCATAAACTTGAGAATAAAACCTCAAATAATGTCTGTGTTAAACATGATATGTCATCATTACAATAAAAAAGAGTAATCGATAAAAACAAAGAAATTATCTTGAATAAAATCGTTGAAAATAAACCTATCCTGCACTATACACGATCCATGAATCTATAAATTGGTCAATTAATTCAAATTCATCATAGAAATTTTTCTTGGGGAAAGAAAAATAAATCAAAAAGACACCATACCTTTATTAAAATAGACAAATGATTAAGAAGCGGGTTAAAAAATTATCATTGGTGAGATCTATTGAATCTGTTGTGTGGTGATTGTCGATCTATAATCTGGTCATCGTTCACCTAAGATAAATCCTCCAAATTTCTATCTTTTGGATCTTCAGTGACTCTATGGTTCTATGGATAAACCTATGAATCTTTCATAATATTATACCTAAAGAATCTTCTAATTTATGGGTCAATGAAAAGAATTTAAAGAATTTATTTAATTATTTTATTCATTTTCACACTCGTTATGTATTTTCCACAAACACTCTACACCAACAAAGGTTAAGTCACACCTAGGGTAAAACCCATATCTAAACTCAACGGTGCCCTCATGTTTCTAATCTGACAATATTTTTATAAATTATTCAACTTTTTCATGAATTTTTCACATGCGAGCTATTTAATATATTTAATATATTTCAAACATTTATTTTGGGTACACTAGGCCTCAAAATTTCATATATTCTTAGCACCTAACCTAAAAAATAATCTATAAAATATCCAAAAATAATACATGGATAATATGAGTTATTATAAAAATAAAAAAACAATATCCCATGGGAGTGTTTAGCAAATTTTTTAAACATAAGTCTAGTCATCGTGTACCATTGATGATAATGTTAATACCTAATCTACCCCATTCATACTTATTACAACTAGGTGCATCTGCTTTATAGACACATTCACTTATTATTATCCATGAAGGGATTTTTTTTATGAAAACCAAACAATATTTAATTTATCAAATATCAATTATATTACTCTATACACAGAATTTTCCCTAGAATATACCACAGGGTTATGTTCTATAATGTATGTTTTAAAAAATATAGTTCCCAATATTTTTACTAAAACTTCTCTGATACCAACTATGAAAACACCAACTCTTGTAACCTAGAGTTGGTGTCTACTTTATTACATTGAAATAAGATAAAAGGTTTCACTTCACAAAAGATCAATTGATTTAGTATACATAAATAACTAGATTCATATATGATTCCCATATTACATTGGAAATAATATATAGAACATAGTAAATTTAAATATTATTATTCCTTGAAACTCATTCATATATTCCTTATTTATATCCTAGTGAATGAAAAATAATAATAATGAGTTTAAAAACTTAGTAAATCTTGAGTACAGTGGAAGATATCATGATTAAAAATGATATAATTAATATAGAAAGGAAAATAATAAAAAACACATTCCATTTAATCAATAACATGAACATGAAATTCATCCATGGATAATATAAAAGTAATAATCTCATGGAAAATAATAACTAATTTATTAAGGAAGGAAAATTCAAGACACCCTGATCATGGAATTGTGTTAAGATGTTATAAAATTTTGGTAGGTATACACCAAAAACCCATTTAATAAGGCTACCCAACTAGTTTGTCTCATATGACCTATCAATTCATCAATGGGATACATAATTTTAGACTACACCTACCACTACATGTCCAATGAATTAATAATATTTTTAATGATCTGTTTAATTAAAAAAATATCCATTATTAATAAATATCATCATTTAATAAAGAATATGAAATATCATGATTTTTGTAGTCAATCAAATAGTATTTATAATAAAACATTGTATATATAAATAGTATACTTTAAGAAATTAGAATTCTCATGGTTCAAGAAATATAGATATGTAAGAGAAATTTAATTCTTTACAAAATATTATAATAATAATTTGAATGTTTCAACACAAATTTAATGACCAAAGAATCTATCAAGTTATGAGTGACGACAATAAATTCATCAGAAGAGTAGATTTTGTGTTTAAAATATGAATTTTAGAGAATAGAAGAGAATGGAAGGAAAAAAATTAAAATAAATTTTTATTAATATTTTTAACTATTACAAATGTGTAGAATAATATAAATAGATAAAATGGTTATAGTGGGGGGAAAATCCATTAATGCAGATATAAGTTAAAAAACATTACTTCTCAATTTTTATAAAGAAAGTAAAAAATTCACCTTTAAAAAATAAATTATAATGATTTATTTCAGGAATTATAAAAAGTCAAGGATAACATAAAATTTTCATGATAAATAATTTGATTAAATAAAAATTTCTTTTCTTAAACAATTTTTAAAAATATGGATATTGAAGAAAAATATACCGGAATAAAAGGAAAAATAAGATTGATTTTTGTTTTACGTTTTTTTCCAGATTCAATTGAAAAATAGAGTAAAATTTTAAATAAAATATAGAAACTAAAAAAATAATACATAGGATAGGAAATTATATGTATTTTATAAAGGATACCATATAAGATTTCTTAAATGAAAAATATAAGCATTCCTAAAAAATGAGATTGTAAAATAAATTATTACAACTTTATTTACCTTAAAATTGTAAACCCTTGATAATGTAAACATGAATTGAAAATTTTATCTCCATTAATAAATATATATTAAGGTTAAATACATAAAATTTGTCATATATACACCACATAAAATAAAATGGGTGTATAATACCTAATATGTTTCAATGGAGTGGAAGTTGAGATGGAATCTTTAACCTAAAACATCCACTCAATTAAACAAGATTTAACCTCATAAATAATGTATTTAAACTTGTTATTAATTAATAAATAAAATATATTAATATTTATAAAATAATATAAAATCTAATTATAAAATCTTATAACACATTTATTAATGATATTTCTTCATTATCATCATTCTAGGTGTTGATTGTTTAGTTTTTTTATGCATGTTTTCTCAAGGAAGTTCTAGTTCATGTTAATAGGTTATAACTTCATCATATATAGAATTATGTTGAAGTTATAAATATGTACTATATATATATATTTATAATCATCCATGAAAAGAAATCAATAAAAATGAATAACATCAATTCACGAATGTGGTAGTCCACACATACGCACACACGATGTTATCATTTTTAATGGGAGAAATGGTAAGGGATTATATGATATATTATATTTATAGAATCCAAATAATGTCAAAAATATCATATATATTCATTAGTTCTATCATTATGACAATCCATGTGAGGCAGAGATGGAATGAAAATTACATCAGTTTGTGAGGTGGTCTTTTGGGAAGACCATAAACACTAGATCATAGAAAATGATGTTTATGGAATATTATTTAAGGTTATGGTTGATATAAATGGCTTAATATGTGTGAATAAGTGAGGGGAAAAGGTCCCATATTATAAGTGAGGGATAGAGAACACCTGGAATTTTCAAAAAGATTAAAATATATTAATGTATTAATTAAGTAAAACAGATCCAAAATGATAAATATTCTAATTTTATAAGGCAATTTTAAAAATAAAACAAACCAATGATTTTTAATAATGTGTTTTGTGTCATCCTGAAGTCTTAGCCCTTTATTTTCAACCCTTTTAACCTAGTTTTCCCTTAACATGGTAACCATTTTTTAGTATTTTTACTATTAATAATAACAAAAATGAAATCAACCTCATTTAAAAACATGAAAATGGAGATTCAAACTATGTAAACCATTTTTATCAAAATCTATTACTATACATGGTATAAATTAATTTTTAAAAAACCCTTAAATGTGATGAGAATGGTTTTTCAAGAAAATGTATTTTTCAAGAATAAAATGATCCCACATTAACTCTATGAAAAGTAATGATAATCTTATTAATTGAAATTCATATAGTAAGCTATAATATATAAATAAATATATATTATTTAAGTTATTTATTATTAGTTATAATTTTAATTAATTAAAATTGAAAAAAATTATGCACTTAATAATAGTTTTCTGAAAAATATCCCCTTTACCTATAAATGATATTGTCTTTATTTATATAACATTTATAGTCAATACATGGTAAATTATACATATATAAAAAACTTATGAAAAAAATGAGTATTGTTTAAATACTACACTGTAAATTAATATGAGAATGAATCATATTTTCCATAACATACATAAAGCATAAAAATGAAAAAATCAATAAAACTGTATGTTATGTATATAATAAATAACCCATTATATTTTCCTTGTGAAAATAAATACATTAGAAATTAAACACATTCTATGTCCACATAATCTTCCATGGTAACTTGAAAAGTGAAATCAAAATTCAAAAACCCAATATCTTCACCATGAAAGTGACCACATTAGGGTAAATATAACAACCTATTAGGAGATTACATGTACTAATCCATGCTAAATCTGATCTCATATATGAATTATAATCAAATTTATAAAAATCATAATTTATAGTCATATAATTACCATAAAAAATTTAGAGGGAAATTTTTTCCAATTTTTTTAAAAAAATCATAAGGATATATACAAACATAAAATCTCACCAAAAATTTAATTTACCAAATATCAATTAATACATTGATACTCATACCAAAACAAGTTACCAAGGATATACCTTTAGCTATTAGGGAAATCATTGATAAATTATAGGATATCAAAATATTGTAGAGGTATCATATAAGGGAATTATACAACACCAAATTGATGATCATGAAATGTCAATACCAATATTATACAAATAAATATCTAACTCTAAGACATATTATGCCTCAATGAATAGTTAGTAGACATAACGACCAACTGTATGGGCCCCACTAAGAAAAATTTTAGTTTCTAGACAATTTTTAGTGAAATTTATGAAATAATAAAAAAATATTAACGTTTTTTATCATAATAACATTAATGATCACCAAATAATGAAGAGTAAAGAATATGATAAGTAAACTCAAACAACTAATTATAAGTTAACAAGATAATATAGTACCCACATATGAATTACTAATCTTTATCCTAGTTTAGATCACAATGGTAGATCTATGAAATGAATCCACATCAATATAAAAAATATCAAATAAAAATAATATCTAATAGTTTATAATCAATGAAAAAAAATTTAAATCATTTTATAATTCTAATATATGAACCTTAAAGGATCATTATAATCCTTATCTAGTTTTTGGGTCTCACAAAGAGATCCACCACAATAATAACCTCTAAAACTATTGATGGAAAAAACAAGTAAATATCCATGAACAACATATTAATTTATAAAATAATTGCATTTATATATCTCAATGATTCAAAGAACGGTTATGTTGTATTAAAAAATGAATACAATGGTATACATAGAAATTTCCTTGATAAATCTATCACTAATTCAGTATCAAATAATTTATAATATATTATATTAAATTTATATGATAAATAAATGTTTATATATTATCATCATTTATATCAATATATATTCATTAATAAAATGGAATAATCAGGGAATTAAATTGAACAAATATTAAGATATAATGAATATTTTAATTTATAGATTGAGAGGGACAAGTGAGAGACAATGGGTAACTCCACATTTAACATAAAAAAGAAATATCATGGACTAGGTATTTATTATGACATAATCTATGTTAAGGGTACGTAAAGTTTTATTATTTGTTAAAAAATTAGTTTATATTTGGAGTTATCGAGTATTGGTGTTATAAATGGTAGTTTTTGGGAGAAATATATAGGGCGAATAGTTAGTGCACATTTTTTACCATGTGGCTAATAGTGAAAGAGTGTCATACATGGTTAAAATGTAGTTTTCCATGGTTTGAGAACTAGTTTTCATACCATGAAACTCCTTGGGGTAACTATTTAGTTTTTTTTGGGAGATAGTATTTCCCGCACGGTTGGCACATGTTTTTCCTAACTATGCAGCCAAACCGTGTGGTCTATCCATCTCACATAGAATTTTGTATTTTATAATTTTACCCTATAAATTTTATAATATTTTCCCCTTAATTTATTCCCATATTTTGTAAATCCCCTCCTTGTTATAATGAAATAATCTCCCTATAATTCTTGGTAGGATCTTATTTGGATCTTGGTGTTTTGTGTTGATGTAATCCCCTTTCTTCATGGTTTCTCCTTAATTTCCCCCTTATGCTTCTTATTCTTCAATTTTCAGGGATTTATGGAACCATTGTTGGTGGGTATGGATGAAATTAGGCATTTAATGATGTATATGGTTTTTTTATTATGTCTTAGGTGTGTGATGCCTTATCCTACCTATCATGGGTGGTTGTTCTTGGATGTAATGAGGTTGGAACTAATTATGAGGTAGGTGTCTCTATTTAAGGCCATTTTACATGGATTATATTTAAATTTATAATCACCATTAGTTTGTGTTGTTTAAATTTCCATTCAAATGATCTATATTATATTTTTATCCCAAGCTTGATATAATAAATGGATTTATTTGAAAACTTATTTATTTATTGTGGGGTTTCCAAATGTGAGTGACTTTAGTGTACTCCAAATGTTTGATAAAATGTATCAAATAAGTTTTATGTTTTTAAGTTATTTATAAAGAGGTTTTGGAAAAAAATTTACCTTGTGAAAATTATATTATATATATTAATTATGTTGTTTATGAAAATTCCTTGTGAGATTAATTTTCATTGATTGAGATTTGTTTTTGATTATGCTGGCATAGTGTAGCACATGAGCTAACATGGGTGTGAGAGAGGAGATATCTAACGGATGGTGAGAGATTCTATTTTGGTTTATAAGGTATTGTAAGATAATTTTTGTAGAAAGACCTTTAGATCTTCCAATTAGTTATCAAGAGACCACATGTTCTCTTGGAGTTGGTCTCGAGGAAGACTGTGAGGGCATCCATTTTATTTAGATGGATAACATAATTTTTTTTATAATCACTCTAATTAGAACCTGAAAGTTACATCCTTAGGTTCACTTAATCATAATAGGCTGGTTTTCATGATTTATAAATTTTATTAGTGCCTCATTTGATGTGATTAGATATTCTATGACTATTTTTATTTATTTTTTCTTTGATGACGATGATGTTATGCTTACCATTACTATTCTTGTTTGGGTATATTGGGCATGTTTTGATATTTTTATTATTTTATCCACATTTTTTAATGTTTTTTAAAACAAATTTTATTAGAAATGGAAAACTAAAAGGATTTTAATAAGTCTTGTTTGAAATTGAAATTTTTTCTAAGTGGTTTGGTTTTGAAATGTTATGTCAAAATAGTTTACTGGTTTTATAGGTGAAATTAATTAATTGATTCATGCTTGTATCCAAATTGGATTTGTGCGTCACAAAATATATATTTATTTTTGAGAATTTAGATTTCTCTATTTAGTATATAAGTAAAGGAACGCGCACCATGTAACTAGATATAACTTCTTGGTTACCATCATCCATTATTTTGTGGAGGAGATGTGATCTCATAGAGTTGATTCATGTGGTTTCATTTGGGTATTTTATATCCATTTTGATGTATATATTGGTATTTTTTCTTGGTACCCTTCCTTTGAGTTTATGAGATTTTAATTGAGATACATTGTATATATGACCTATTATGTCATGTTTACTCTTGATGTATATTTTTATAATGGTAATTTATTTTATTTTTTCATAATTTGGATATCTAATTGAATATTTATTACTATAAGTATATTATAGTTTCTATAACATTTCATGGATGTTTCATGCCAGTTCACCATGATAAAAACCATTACCAATATATAGTAGGATAGTCCCGGTTCTTATAACTAGTCCATGGTAATTGATAGAGATAATATTTAAACTATTTTTAATATTTATTTAAATGATTTAAACATTAAAATTTTTACAATTTGATCTCATTTGTAACAATTTTGGATTTAGAGTGAGTTTTAGGATAAAAAGTTTAAATTGTATAATTCTGGATTTTTAACAGATTTTTATCAAAGGGGTATTTTGGTCATTTATCATAACATATATTTCTAAATATTGTGATTCGAATTTATTTGAACCCTTATTTTATTTACATAATATTTGTCTTCAGGACCAAGGTCAGATTTATGCATCTTGAGTTCCAACAAATCAATGAATCTGACAATTGTTCTGGGCGGACTGCGTGGACCCCGCCTCATTACTGAAAACATAACTCGTCCTAAACACCTCCAAATGATAGGATTAGACTTGGATATGGACTAGGAATCCAATTAGTATTCAAAAAATTAATTTCATGCCATTGGGAATCCATTATGGTGGTCATTTAATTACATCATTTTGAAGGAAGCTGCTTGGAAGATTCATCAAGGAAACATCATCAATAATAAAAAATTCATAACTCGAAATAAGCCCATCCAATGAATCCTAAATTTGGATGGTGGACGGCCAACAAATTTATGAACAACTTTTTAGAAGGTTCCCATGCGTGAATCTTCCAATTAGTGGGTCCAAAACATGACAACCTTTTGAAGAGGAAATCAACCTATAAAAGGAGAAGAGCTCCTACCTCTAAATCACATTCCATTCATCACCACACCATCCATCACAAAGGGTGTTGGCTTGAGAGAAAAAAGAAGAAGGTGGATCTTGATAACCTTAAGAAGATTAAATCCTTTTAGTGTTCAATAGAGAAGATGAAGGCTTCTCAAGTGATGCAAGGTTAAGCGGAAAGTGCTTGCGGACGACGACAACCGACAGACACTTTCTTCTGAGTTTTGATTTTACTGTGTAATCTATTTTTGAATTTATCTTGAACCTATATTTTTGAATGAATTTGGTTGCCTTATTTCTTAAATATATTTTCAACAAATTTTTTTATTGTTGTTCCATCTATAAAGTATAACAATTGATTTTGCTATTTAAAATTCTTTGGTGAGGTCTTTCCATTGAGCATAGCGAATTAAATTAGTTTCAATTACTTGGAGGTCTTTATATAATTGAGTCAGTTATATAGGAGGTACAACAATCATATTGAAGTCTTAATATTCTGTCTATTCAAATTTGAGTGTATACATGGGGGTCCTTTGGGGTACATTTAGGAATTTAAATTAAGATATATTTTTATATACCTGGAATAGGGGAGTGTCCGAGAGGGTGAAGCTTGTCAGCGACCGCTGTTTTTAATCCTGATTTAAAACCCACTTTATCTTTCCTTTAAAATTATTTCACTTTATTATTTAATTAAAATTCTATTTTTATATTTTTAATCAAATCCCCATTTTCATTTCTACAAAAATTACAAAAGTGATATTTTTGCAACTCGATCTGCAACCTCCTCGAGAGACAACCCTATGGTCACCACTGCGCTACATAAAAAGGGAAAATATTTATTGAGGTTTTTACGACACAGAAATGATAACATCAACTGGCACCGTTTCCAGGCTTGATGTTCTCAATCTGAGGGATGTTCAATTTTGTGCCACTCCTAAGATCAATTACACTCACATTTTCCTTCACATTATTTCTCGTATTTACTTGTGGTTGTGGGGGTAAACCACCACTCATTTCATTTTTTATGCAATTAATAGCAGAAGAATTTTGACCCATTTGAGTCATCAAGGTATTCTTTTTGTTATTTTGTTTTTTGAGTATTTTTTTAGTTCCCTCAATTCCTCTTGTTGTTTCCTCATTTCCTCTTGTTCTTTCCTCATTTCTTCTTCAAGGTTCTTATCAGAGTTTTGAGTGGGAGGGGTAGGATGAAAGTTGCTTCTAGAATGAGCATTGGCTAGCTCATTGAAATATCATAGTTGAGAATTAATCGATTGTCATTGGAATAATCCTCTTGGCTGTTCACGCTGACGAAATCTTTCATTTGAGCTATTATTCCATCCCTGATTGAAATTTTGGTTGTTTTGAAATGGTCTTTGTTGATTTGATTGAAATGGTCCTCTAGGAAAAACTGTATTGTAGTTATCAGGAGGCTCTTGAATTTGTGGTCATTGGTCACTAAAATTTTCATTCTATGAACAAATACCATAGTGGACATTTAGTTGGAAAGCCACTTCAGGTTTGGGATGGGTTGGTGGGGTGGTAGACAACATCAATGACCTTACCATCATGGTAAGATCAAATAGTTGAATTGCAATTTTGTTGTTTTTGGGACTTGTAGTAAGGAATTCTTGTGCATATTTGACATAAATAATGCCTCTTTTTTCAAATTGTTGGGCACTCTGGTCCATGTTTGCAATTAGAATCCTAGTGGCAACTAGTGTCTTATCAACTAAAGCTCCTCCTATAGCATCATTGATCATACTTCTATTAGTGACACACAATGCTTAATAAAAGTATTGAATGAGAGGCTAGTCACTGATTTGATGATGGGGGAAACTAAAACAATGTCGTTTGAACCATTCCCAGTATTTGTGAAGTGTTTCTCTTTGAGTCAGCCTAATTCCACAAATCTATTTTCGAATAGAGGTAGTTCTAGACGCAGGGAATTTTTTTTCAAGGAAAATCTTTTTTAATTCATTCCAATTTCTAGTCAAGGTTGAGTGTTAATATAAAAACCATTCCTTAGAAACTCCATCTAGATAAGAATGAAATGACCTCACCTTCATTTGATTGTCATAGACTCCGTGAGGATTCATGTTGACACATAAGTAGCTGAATTCTGGGTGGTGTTTGTGTGAGTCTTCACTGGGCAACCCATTGAATTTGGGAAGCTGGTTGATGAAACCTGACATGATTTCAAATCCAGCAAGGGCATCAGGGTACTCTACAAGATTCTCTTGATTTTTGTCATACGACGAAGCCAGTTCTTTCAAAGTTCTATTTTTAGCCATTTGGATTTCAGTTTTAGCTAAGTCCCTCCTAGGTGTATTGGTGGATGATTCACAACTTACAACATGGGGATTAGTAGCTCTATCCCTAGTGTGAAATAATTTGAGTGTACACTTGGGGGCCCTTGGTCAGGAATTTAAATTAAGAGATATTTTTTATATACCAAGAAGAGGGGAGTGTATGAGAGGGTGAAGCTTGTCTGCGACCGCTGTTTTTAATCCTGATTTCAAACCCACATTATCTTTCCTTAAAATTATTTCACTTTATTATTTAATTCAAATTTTATTTTCATATTGTTAATCAAATACCCATTTTAATTTCTACAATAATAAAAAAATTGACAGTTTTACAACTTGATTTGCAAACTCTTCGAGAGAGAACCCTGTGGTCACCACTGTGCTACATAAAAAGGGAAAAGTATTGATTGTGGTTTTTATGACACAAAAACGCTCACATCAACTGGTGGGGTTGCTGGTGAGGTTACTAGAGTTGATTTTATTTTATTTTTTCTTTCATGACTCGAACCTCGGACTCGAACTTGTTACCTTTGGATCTGGAAATTGATAGTTTCTTTCCACACTACGGATAGAGATACTAATCCCCAAGTTGAAATCTGTGAATAATCCACAATCAGTTGATGTGAGCATTTCTATGTCATAAAAACCTCAATCAATATTTTCCCTTTTTATGTAGCACAGTGGTGACCACATGGTTGTCTCTCGAGGAGGTTGTAGATCTAGTTGCAAAACTATAACTTTTGTTATTTTTGCAGAAATGAAAATGGGGATTTGATTAAAAATATGAAAATAAAATTTGGATTAAATAATAAAGTGAAATAATTTTAAAATAGTGATAAAGTGGGTTTGAAATTAGGATTAAAAACAGCAGTCACAAACAAGATTCACCCTCTCTGACACTCCCATCTTCTTCGTATATAAAATATATCTCTTAATTTAAATTCCTAAATGTACCTCCAATGACCCCCATGTGTATAATCAAATTTAAATAGACATAATATTAAGACTTAAATATGATTGTGTTCTCGCCTATATAAGTGACTCAATTACTTAAATAACTCCAAGTAATTGAAACTAATCGAATTCGCTATGCTCAATGACAAGACCTCACCAAAGAAATTTAAATAGCGAAATCAATTGTTTTAATTTATAGATGTAACAACAATAAAAAACATTTGTTCAAAATATATTTAAGAAATAAGAATACTAGATTCATTAAAAAATATAGGTTCAAGAGGAATTCATAAAGAGATTACACATTAAAATAAAAACTCGGAAGAGAGTGTTCGTCGGGTGTCGTCGTCTGCAACCACTTGCTGCTTAGCCTTGCATCACATGAGAACCTTCATAATCTCTATTTAATCCTAAAAGGATGGAATATTCTTAAGGTTCTCAATATACACCTTCACCTTTTCTCTCTCAAGACAACTCCCTTTGTGACGGATGGTGTGGCGATGAACGGAATGTGATTCAGAGGTAGGAGCTCTTCTCCTTGTTTAGGCAGATTTCCTCTTCAAAGAGTTGTTTCATTTTGGACCCATTAATTGGCCGATTCATGCATGGACCCCTTCTTCAAATTTGTTTATAAATATGTTATCCATCCTCCCTAAAACTTTTTGATTCATTGGATGCTCTTATTTCGAGTTATGAATTATGTATTGTTGACGACGTTTCCTCGATGAAGCTTCCATGCAACTTCCTTCAAAATGATGTCATTCAATGGCAGCCATAACAGATTCCAAACGGCATGAAATTAATTGTGTGAACACGTATTGGAGTGATAGTCCATATAAAAGTGCAATACCATCATTTGAAAGTGTTTAGGCTGATTTATATTTCCTCTACTGAGGCGGGGTCCATGCAGTCCTCCTGTAAAAATTGTCAGTTTCATTGATTTTCTTGGACCTCAAGATGCATGAATCTGACCCCGGTCCTGTAGAAAAATATGATATAAATAAAATAAGGGTTAAAAAAATTCGATTCATAAAATTTGGAAATATATGTTAAGATAAATGACCAAAATACCCCTATGATAAAAATATGTTAAAAATACAGAATTATGCAATTTAAACTTTTTATCCCAAAACACACGCTAAATCCAAAATTGTAACAAATAAGATAAAATTGGAAAATTGGTGAGGTTTAAATCATTTAAATAGACATTAAAAATAGTGTAAATATTAGATCTATCAATTCCCCCACACTTGGATGTTGGACTCTTGGACAGGTGAGCATAGAATCAAGAAAAATAAAACACATACCAATGGAGTTTACCAATTACCTCAATGAATAAAAAAGATATCATGACTCATTAAAGAGAAATATTTAAAATTATAAATTAAAATAATTCAATACATTTCCACTTCTTTTGTCTTCTCATTTACACAACACACTTACCTCACATTTATTTTCTCTTAGAACACAATATAGATTTATAACAAGGCTTTTCTCATCCAACTCAAGCAAGAATTACCATAGGATTGATAAATTTCTACATATCCACCAAATTTGATCCAAGAAAATTTGATTATCAGGAGGAATTTACAAGGTTTTTCTGTGGTTTGGGGTTGGTAGGATTTAAATGTGAAAAGTTTTGTGGCTGAATAAGGAGGGTTTGACTCTTTTTGAAGCAGAAATGCATGATTCTAATTTTTACTCAAGTGTGGTCTCCTCCATATTATCCTATGAAAAATAATCAGTTATGATCATCTCTTTTCCATCAATATTTAAGAAGCAAATATTATTTTTTTTAAAATCTATAGATAGGGAGCGACTAATTTCTATTGCAAGCACCAGACATGCACAACTCCATTTCATTTGACAGATCCAGATAGGCACAACTCCATTTCATTTGAAAGCTCCAAATGTGCACAGCTCTCAGGAAAATATATTCCAGCATCAAAAATACATCTTCAATGTTTTAATGTCCACCAAAAGTAACACCAAATGAGGTAGCACATCACAAGTCATATTCCCCCCCACACTTAAGTTAAACTAGATCTTTCATTTATACTTCCAGAGCTGGTTTGGTAAGGGAAATTTGGCTTGTAATGTGGCTAATCTAATAGGCTACACATGTCTACTAAGGGCTCAAGAAAGATAAAATATTCAAAGAAGGCCCAAATGAAAGAGGATAATCATGAAAATAGGGATGAAAAATCCAACCAAATGCCTCAATAATTTTAATCAAAAGTATCTTAGCCCTCATGTTTTGATAAAAATAAATCAATTTCTGGTTTAAACAAACACAAGTTTTTTCTCTCAAGAAACAGATGCATGTGAAGAAGATGTAAAAATGGGTCCATAGGTATCACATGAAAGAGAATTTCAATTACAATGTCAGTGATATGTGTCATGAGATTTAAAAATTAGTGTTCTTATCATGAATTATTTAAATTTTTGAACATTAAACAATTCTATTTCCAGCATTCATTTATATTCAGTTTCAAAGGATCAATTGGGTCACTCCTTGGAATGAGTTTGAAAAAAAATTCAAGAAATTCCAAAACTTTTTTTAATAGAAAAAATTTGAAAATAAAGAACATAAAATTTGAAAAAAAAACACGCCAAAGATGGAATGAAAAATTAGAGGGGAAAAAATTATTTCAAATAAAAGCTCATAAAAACCTAATCTACACAGCAATATGCCTCCCCCCACACTTATTCAATGCAATGTCCTCATTGTGAATAAAATTTATCTAAACATGAAATTTAGGAAATTAAAGACATAACAAGAATAAATTAGAAGGAAATACACAACCTGTAATTAATTATATTCTGCATCATGAAGTTTAATCTCCTCCCCTGTAGGATCTTAAAAATTCTATCTAAATAGCTTCAGCCTATGCCCATTGTTAGTGAATGATGTAAATTTGTTTGGATCTTTAATCTGTGTTGCACCAAAAGAAAAAACATGAGTAACAATGACTGGGTCAGACCATTTGGAATGAAATTTACCTGGGAAGAGTTTCAATCTAATATCAAATAGCATAAATTTTTCTCCATCCTTGAAGTTTTTGTTGAAATCCTCCCATCATGAAAGGCTTTGCTTATCTCTATGTATAACCTGTTGCTTTCATATGAATTATTTATGATCTCCTCCAGCTCCAACAGACAATATTTTCTTTCTTTCCCAGCAGAATATAGGTTCATGTTTGATGTCTTTACAACCCAAAAGGATTTGTGTTCTTACTCAACTGGTAGATGAAAATATTTTCTATAGTCTAATATAAATGGTGACATTGCAATTGGGGTTGTTAAAGGAGTTCTGTGGGCCCAAAGAGAATCATCAAGCCTGCTGCCAGAAATGTTGATGAAAATCCTACCCTTGATAAAAATGCTAAAAAATAAGAAGTTGATAGAAACACAAAGTCAAGGGAGAAAATTCTATTTTAAATAACAAAGAATGATTTGAAGAGGATGTCATGTCCTTATGTTCTTCTAAAACAAACTCAGAATACCCCAGAAACATTCAAACCTCCACTGCCTTATCCATGGAGTGAACTACCACCGAAGTCAAGTGCTGAAAAATAATTGGATAAGGAGGTTTTGGAAACATTCAAGAAAGTCCAAGTCAATATTCCATTGATCGATGGTGTGAAAAAATTCTATGGTATGATAAGTTTTTGAAAGAAATGTGTACCAACAACAGAAATTTAAAAAGAGGTGAAAAAGTAAACTTAGGAAGGAGTGTTTCATCAATGATTCAACATGCCCTTCCTATCAAGTGTAAATACCCTGGAACATTTACCATTCCCTATACCATTGGGAAATGTGAATTCAAATATGTGATTCTTTATCTAGGGCCCTCCATCAATGTCATGCCACATTCTGTCTACTCATCTCTTCAGGTTGGAGACTTGAAACCCTCTTGAATTATCATTCAACTTTACAACCGAAGTACCACCAAAACGTCTGGAGTTATAGAGTATGTCCCCGTTCAAGTGAGAGACATGATTTTTCCTGTTTACTTCTACGTTTTGGAAATGGAAGATGACTGGTTCAGCACACATGCTCCCCTTATCCTAGGGAGACCATTTCTAAAAATGGAAAAAGAGATCATCAATGTTCATAAGGGAACACTTTCACTAGAATTTTGAGGAGATGTTGTTAATTTCAACATTTTTCATTCAATGAAACACCCATTTGATGATAATTCAACTCCCCAGGTAATCATGATTGATTGGTTTTCCTCTGGACTGTTACTTGATTTTTTATATGATGAAAAAGGTGGAAATTTGTCTAATACTAAATTAGATCAAAATGAGGATGAAATTGGAGACTATGAAGAGTCTTGGGAGGTTGAGAATGAATATCTTAGAGCTGGAATATATTTTCCTAAGAGTTGTGCCCATTTGGAGATTTCAAATTAAATAGAGTTGTGCCTATCTGGAGCTCTCAAATGAAATGGAGTTGTGCCTGTCTGGCAATCGAAATAGAAATAAGACGTGCCCTATCCAGATCTTTTAAAAAAATTCATATTTTATTCTGAAATATTGATGGAAAAGAGATGATTAGAACTGATTATTTTTCATAGTATAATACAGAGGAGATCACACTTGAGTAAAAATTAGAATCATGCATTTCTGCTTCCAAAAGAGTCAAACCCTCCTTATTTAGCCACATAATGTTTTAAATTTAAATCATACCAACCCCAAACCACAGAAAAACCTTGTAAATTCCTCATGATAATCATATGTTCTTATCTCACATCGGGTTGATATGTAGAAATTTATCAATCCTATGGTAATTCTTGCATGAGTTGGCTGAGAAAAGGCTTGTTACAAATCTATATTGTGTTCTGAGAGAAAATAAATGCGAGGTAACTGTGTTGTGTACATGAGAAGAAAAAAGAAATGTAAATGGATTGAATTATTTGAATTTAGAATTTTAAATATTTTTCTATAGTGATTCATGATATCTTTTTCATTCTTTATGGTAAATTGGTATACTCCTTTTGTATGTGTTTTATTTTTCTTGATTCCGTTCTCACCTGTCCAAGAGACCAAGAGCCAAGTGTGGGAGAATTGATAGATCTAAAATTTCCACTATTTTTAATATCTATTTAAATGATTTAAACCTCACCAATTTTCCTATTTGATGTTATTGGTAATAATTTTGGATATAGAGTGTGTTTTGGGATAAAAAGTTTAAATTGCATAATTCTGGATTTTTACCATATTTTTATCATAGGGGTATTTTGGTCATTTATCATAGCATATATTTCCAAATTTTGTGATTTGAATTTTTTTGGACCCTTATTTTATTTACATCATATTTTCTATAGAACCATGGTCAGATTCATTCATCTTGAGGTCCAAAAAAATCAATGAAGCTGACAATTTTTTTAGGCGGACTGCGTGGACCCCACCTCAGTAGCGGAAACATAAATCATCCTGAACACCTCCAAATTATGGGATTACACATGGATATGGACGAGGACTCCAATTACCATTCAAAAAATTAATTTCATTTCGTTTGGAATCCATTATGGTGGCCATTAAATGACATCATTTTGAAATAAGTTGTGTGGAAGATTTATCAAGGAAACATCATCACCAATCAAAAATTCATAACTCGAAATAGGCGCGTCCAGTGAATCCGAAATTTTTAGGGTGGATGGAAAAATAATTTATGAATAAATTTTAAGAAGGGTTACATTAGTGAATAGTCCAATTAATGGGTTCAAAAAGTGACAATGGTTTGAAGAGGAAATCTGCCTATAAAAGGAGAAGAGCTCCTACCTCTAAATCAAATTTCATTCATCGCCACACCATCCGTCACAAAGGTATTTGGCTTGAGAGAGCAAAGAGGAAGGTTTATATTGAGTACCTTAATAAGATTCCATCCTTTTAGGATTAAATATAGAATATTAAGGCTTCTCAAATGATACAAGGCTAAGCGGCAAGTGGTTGCAGAAGGTGACACCCGATGGACACTCTCTTCCGAGTTTTGATTTTAATGTGTAATATATTTTTGAATTTCTCTTGAACCTATATTTTTGAATTAATATGGTTGATTTATTTCTGGAATATATTTTTATGGGAAATTCAAAAGGATATTACACATTAAAATCAAAACTCTGAAGAGAGTGTCCGTCGGGCGTCGCCGTCCGCAACCACTTGCCGCTTAGCCTTACATCACTTGAGAAGCCTTCATCTTATTTATTGAATCCTAAAAGGATGTAATATTCTTTAGTTTTTCAATCCCCACCTTAAAATTTTCTCTATAAAGAAAACTCCCTTTGTGACGGATGATGTGGCGATGAATGGAATGTGATTTAGAGGTAGGAGCTCTTCTCCTTTTATAAGCAGATTTCCTCTTCAAAAAGTTGTCGCATTTTGGACCAATTAATTGGCTGATTCACCCATGGACCACTTCTTAAAAGATTTTAATAAATTCTTTGGCCATACACCCTACATATTATAGATTCATTGGACGCACCTACTTCGAGTTGTGAATTTTTTATTGTCGATGATGTTTCCTCCATGAAGCTTCTAGGCAACTTCCTTCAAAATAACGTCATTCAATGGCCACCATAATGTATTATAAATGATATTAAATTAATTTTGTGAACACAAATTGGATTCCTTGTCCATATACTAGTAAAATACCATCATTTTGAGGTGTTTAGGCCAATTTAGGTGTCCGCTACTGAGGTGGGGTCCACACAGTCCGCCCGAAAAATATTTCAGCTTCATTGATTTTTTGGACTTCAAGATGCATGAATATGACCCTAGTAGTGCCGAGAAATATGATTTAAATAAAATAAGTGTTCAAAAGAAATTCAAATCACAAAATTTGGAAATATATGTTATGAGAAATTACCAAAATATCCTTGTGATAAAAATCTGTTAAAAATCCAAAATTATGTAATTTAAACTTTTTATCCCAAAACACACTCTAAATCCAAAATTGTTACAAATACGATCAAATTGGAAAATTGGTGAGGTTTAAATAATTTAAATAGACATTAAAAATAGTGGGAATATTATCTCTATCAGTAATCAGGAACACTCTTTGAGCCATGTGAAAAGACAACTCAGGTCAACCTAGGTCAGTTCATTACAAAATGGTATCAGTTGTAAAGACCCAACCCTAGTTTCCCAGAGCTAGTGCCTCACTACATTAAATTGGAATGATTACAAGAAATTTTCTTCCCAAAATAATTAATAGGTTAGTATATTTATAAATCTAGACACATACATAAGTTTAACATTATAACTTGATGTGGAAATAAAACATATAAGTTTTATTAGAAACATCCACAACTATAAGTTTATCCCTACAGGTCATTCATAATAATGTTCTTCATTTCATGGGAAGATAAAATATAATAAAGGTATGATCTCAAATTATCATTTAGAATAATAAATACAACATCGTATAATATAAACATAAACATTAGGGATGGTGAATAAGTGAAAACACATGCCTTTAAAAATAATAAACTTGAACACATTATGGAAGAAATATGAGCTGAGTAAATAATTCCATAATAAAACATAATCATGGGAATTATAATAGTCAAAACCCCATATTAACTTTCAATTAATATCTTTATAATTAGGGAAGTAAATATGCTAGACATTCTGAAACATACCTTCAAGTCCTCATCCAAGATGTCTAAAAATGATTAAGGCCTCAGCCAAAACTAGATCTCAAAATGGCCATGGCCTCGGCCAAGTCCACGTCTATTTTTCACATCAGACCTACCAATTACTCAAGGGGCTACATAGGGTCCCACCCATCACATAATAATTCTAATGCATTACTAAAATGATTAGGGATAAATATAAACAAAATATACATTCATATTGAAACTAACATATGAAATGTAAATAACTTTCCCCGAACATTAAGCTTAAACACTAACCATTCAGAGTAAATTGGTGATTGATTTTAGGATAGCACATACAAAACAAACTAGACATAACAAATTAAATTAAACATGGTAGATGATATCACACATAAGAAAGAAAAATAGTGTTGAAATATAAGAATATACTCTTATAAAATCATCGAGTAACTCTTGAGATAAATATTCTTTTACTTTGAAAAAAAGAGTTCTTTTAGAAATGTATTTGTATAAAATAAGAATTAAAGTAAGATATTATTTTGATGATAAAATTAGTGATTTTAGAAATATAATGGATCTAAAAACATATTATAGATTACCCATGAAAATAGGTAAGAATTTGATAAATTCCATTAAATCAAGATTGTATTTTGGAAGAATTTTGGAAATATCCTTTTAAAACATAAAAAACCCCACAAATAAAGGTATGATTCTGGTTGGAACATATATATAGAGAATTAAATCATAAATTATGTGTATAAAGTATGAATGAATAAGAATTTTATCTAGGTAAATAGATATAAAAAGTAACCGAAATGAAAATGGGGTTTCAGGTGAAAATCCCTTACCTTAAGTATGAATGTTGTACTCTTGAACATATGATCCTATAATATGAAATTAGACTCATTAATAAATTAATTAAGAACCTATTAGACATTTATTTAGTTTAACATATTTTTTAGTTCATTTATGTCCTTATTTAAAAGTTATAATATTGAATTCCGTCGTTTTTGAGTGTTCGTTTTCTTGATTTTCATAATCGGTTCACCTGTTCTTATGTAATATAGATCATCTGGAATGGGTGTAAATCTCCATAATTGAATTTAAATAATATTTATGAACATAAATAGGTTTTAATGGTCATTTAAATCATTTGTTTACATGGAATGAGGATGAATCCTTAGATGAAATATTAATGACAATCACTAAGATTATTTTAGTGGGATTTTTATTATTAAGAACTAGTTTGGTCATATGATTTAATATTATGTACATATACTGGTTTCTGGATATTAAATAGGTTATAATAAATATATTATAGGCCTTTTCAACCATAAAAATGGTATAATTACCATTAATTAAGGATAAATTGAAGAAAAAAACTTCATTGTCCATGAAGGTTGTAAATTGGCACCTCACAGATGATGATTTCATTTACAAAATAAAAGATATAGAGTAAAGATATTAGTGATGGTTCTTCCATTAACATGATATAATTCCAGAATATATATTATACTGCAGTTATCATGTTTGTTTGGATAGAGGAGGTGAGGAGATTATAACAATATAAAGGAACTTGAAATGAAAATGAAAGAAATAAAATGTGAATTTAATTCTTGAATTCACCTCCTTGAGAATCTCTTTAAGGGAAGTGGTTTTGGTCTTTCAGAAATAACAAGAGCTCTTGTACATGGGGAGTGACTAGGTAATGGTATTTGGGAAGAACATTTAGGAGCTTCAAGGCCTATAATATTGAAATGAATAGGGAGTGATGAAGGGTTTTTATAGTGGAAGAGAGGAGTAATTTTTAAATATCTTAATCATTATTTTATTATTTTGACAATGGCAACCAATAGTATTGATTATTGAGACCAAGAATAGTAATATGTGCATTTGTGTTAGAATCAAGTGTCCTCATATCATCCTTACATTATCTATAACTCAATAAATCATGTATTTAATATTTATCATAAATTATCGTATTTTACTATTCAACAAAAATTCAAGTATATCAGAAAAATCCCAAAAATTCACCCTAAAAATTTTTCAACGTGTATAATTCAAAAATTAACTCCATTTTTGAAATTAATTTTCTAAATATTATTAATTTAATTTTTAAATAAAATCAATGTTTATTTTAAAAATAACAATTTTAAAACTATAATTCATTTTATATCACATTGTGAAATTAATCAATATCACATTATCTTATTACCATAAGAAAGTAAAATAGTAATATTATTTACTATTAATAAGGGTCATATTATTATTAATATTACTATTCATATGGGTATGTTAATATTCACCAAAAAATTTGTTTTTCTTATCAGAATCTAAATATCTTACTAAACACAACTTTGTATGTCCATTTTTCAAATTTCAAATCATAGATGTGGAAAAAATTATGTTTACTGGATAGGTTAAAAAAGTGGTGTTTTTAGACAATTAGTGTTTCATGCATTCGATATTTATTATTAAAACCATGGGTTGTTACTGTAACGACCCGAAATTTTGAATAATTATTGTTTCCTAATTTTTTGTGTTATTTTATTTTATTTTTATACTCAACAAAAATGTTTCATTTGATAACATGAGTATAATTAAAATGAGACTGTTGGGCTTTGACTGTCATATGACCATTGGTCAATATGACCACTGGAAACTAAACGTTTTGATTATTGCCTCTAAATACAAGTAATCTTGGTTAATTATTATAGAAAGAAGATTCGATGGCCTCACCCAGTAGTCTTGGACCGATCGAAGCCCATCTAACAGAACTTGGGAAGGAGGTAGCACCACTGGGATTTGCTCTGGACCAAACCCAAGCCGAACTTCATCGTGTGAAGCTAGAACGGAATCACCTTTGCGATAAGTTCAAACTAATAGAAATTACTACTCGTGCGATGTTAGCCGAGCCTCCCTCAGATTCTCTCACCTTAGCACACCTTACACTTAGGTCCTATGCTGGTGTGATAAGGGGATATGTAAGGAGACCGTAACTACCTTGTGTAATCCTTTGTCTTAAATAAAAATTGGGATTTCTTCTTATGATGAAGTTTATGAATTTTCAAATGACCAGATAAATATAGTATGCATATTTTTGATGAATTTTAGAAAAAGGATATTTTAAAAATGGTTATGTAAACATTAAATAATTAAAAAAGTGTAATGATTTTCAAAAAATGGTCTTCTACAATTATGTTCAGTACAAAATTTAGAGTCTAATAAGATCAACTTAATTTTTGATGAATAGTAAATTATGAATAGTGATTTTATGATTAGGATTAGTAATGTGTCCAAATGGATTAGTAATCTCACTTAAAGAAAGTATTAATATAATCTAGGCACCTTGATTAAGTAATGTGATTCCATAAAATGGTTAAATAACGGTTTCATAAATTATTATTCAAGTATTAGTTTTTTCAGGTGAATAGTGTTTTTTAAATAAAAGTATTTAGAAAATTATTTTTATAAAACTGATTTCATTTTTGAACTCAGAGCACCGATACTATGCTATGGTAATTTTTGGGGTTTTTTCTGAAAAAATGAATTTTCGGTGAATAGTGTTTTTATTTTAAAATTAAATTAAAAATATTTAGAAAATTATTTTTATAAAATGGAGTTCATATTTGTAATCAGAGCGTTGATATTTGGTTAAGGTGATATTTTGGGATTATTCTGAGAAAGTTGAATTTTCGATGAATAGTGAAAATACAGTTTTTAAGTTACGGGTGTCTAATGACATCATTAAATGATGTATTAAGTATGTAATAAATATGGTCGACTTATGAATAGTAATATAAGGTATGAGGTGTCCCATGTGGCCAATACCATGGGCAAATAACATGGGCAAGCCCATGGTTTTGCCAAAACCACTAATGAGGTGTCCCTTGGCCATTAATGCCTTGTCCCCTCACTTTCCCTATAAATACCAAGCCATCCTCTCATCCATTCGACTCCCCACTATCCCCCAACGAAGTTCTAGTCTCATTACCTCCCAAGGAGTCCCCCCATGGTGCCCCCAAGCCCTCAGGGTCCCAACCTTTGAGTTTTAAGAGTTATGTTTTAAGGTAAGGGATCTGACCTCTCTCTTTCATTTCAAGTAATCTCTTTTATGTCATTCCTTTTATGTTACATGTTCTTATGTTGGAGGATATTATTTTATACTCCTATTACTGCCCGTTTTATGTTTATATAATGAGAGAACCCCTCTTACTCTCATTATTTCGTTTTATGATGTTTTAAGTGGCGCCGTTAGGCTGCCGAAGGTTTTGTAACAGATTCTTTCTCCCTTCTCATTTTTCAAGATCTATTTTCATGTAAAGTATTTCAAGTTACTTTTTATTATGTTGGGGTATGATCTATAAATTTATCATACTGATCTTTTATGATCATATGATGAGAGACCCCATTTGATCTCTTCAATTCAGTATTTTGATGTTTTAAGTGGCGCCGTTAGGCTGCCGAATTTTTAAGTGGTTCTTCACCCTTCTCGTTTTGAAGTTCTACTTTCATGTCAATTCTTTCAAGTTCCTTTTTTTATGTTGGGGTATGATATATATATCTATCATAATATACTCTTATGTTCATATGATGAGAGAACCCATTTGATCTCTTCAATTCAGTATTTTGAAGTTTTAAGTGGCGCCGTTAGGCTGCCGAATTTTTAAGTGGTTCTTCACCCTTCTCGTTTTGAAGTTCTACTTTCATGTCAATTCTTTCAAGTTCCTTTTTGCTATGTTGGGGTATGATATCTATATCTATCATACTGGAATCTTATGTTCATATGATGATAGACCCCATTTGATCTCTTCAATTCAGTATTTTGATGTTTTAAGTGGCGCCGTTAGGCTGCCGAATTTTTTAGGGGATTCTTTCTCCCTTCTCATTCTTTTCAAAGTTCTACTTTCATGTCAAGTCTTTCAAGTTCCTTATTAATTATGTTGGGGAATTATATCTATATCTATCATACTGAACTCATATGTTCACATGATGATAGACCCTATTTGATCTTTTCAAATCATTTTTGTTGATGTTTAAGTAACACCGTTAGGCTGCTGAACTTTCATAAGAGAAATCTAATTTTTGTCTTCCTTCCATGTTTTTCATTTCAAATAGTATGTCCTTGAAATTTCATTAACATGATCATGTATCCTTCTTATTCTGTCCATCTACTATTTTATGGGTCATTTATGAATGTTTGACCCATTTTCCCTCTCTTTTTAATGTCTTCTAAAACCTCGTAACATAGCCATTATGCTGCAGAATTTCCGTCTCAAAATGTATCTCTCTTTTTCTAAAGTTCTTTTATATTATTAAGTGAATACTCAAAGCTCTTTATTCTAAAGGGGTATTCACATATATACAAATATTTTCTATTTTAAATTCTGGGATTTACATACATGAGACCCACCTTCCTTTTCTGTGGGTTTTAAAGTGACATAAAGATCATGTCTTTAAAGAAGTTTTTAAAACGTTGTGATTATGAAATAAAACCCATTTATTTTATGCTATATGGGTTATTTATGAAATGTTTGATGATTATATATGTGGATCACATGATAATAAAGGCAAATTTAAGGGTGCGCCCTGATAGCGCTCCAATGCATTGGGTAAAGATGTAACCAATAGAGATTACAATTTTCACGATACCTTGGTGAATAACCTTGGTAATTTTCAAATAACACCTTGGGGATGGACCTTAGTGATATGTTCATGATTGTCTATGTTAAATGATGTAGCCATATCTTCAAGTTATGAAAATGTTATTTATATTATGATATGCCTCATGATTTCATTCTCATGCCTTAAAGTTCTTTTCATGATCTTATTGAAGTATCTCAAGTTCACATGTAAAATGTTTCTCTTGTTTCCCTTACTGCGCTTTTTGCTCACCCTTTCTTTTGATGTATGTCCCCAGGTTATGTGATGAAGTAATGAACCTAGGATGAACATGAGGAGAAGCCATTCAAGTGTTTTAGAAGAATGTTTTATGTTTTCATGTTTAAAGTTCCTGGTTTCCAAGACACTAAACCTTAAAGATCCTCGGTTTTGTAAAATGTAATGAAAGTTTATGTGATAAAAAGGGCGGGATGATATAGTTACATTCTCTCCTCCTTATAAAAATTTCTTCCTCAAAATTCATATAATGTTACCTCACAAATATATTTGGTTAGGTCTTCATTATAAGATCCTCAAGCTCCCATTTTGCCTCTTCGATTTTATGATTTCTCCAAAGTACCATTACTAGTTGAGTTTTAAAATTCCTCAACACCTATTCTTTAGTGTCCAGAATCCGGATAGGATCTTCAGAGTACAATAAGTGAGGTTTAAATTCAATACCTTCTGAAGTGGGAACATGTGTTGATTCTAGCATGTACTTTATCAATAGTGACACATGGAACACATTGTGTACTTTAGATAGGCTAGGTGGGATATCCATGCGATATACAATATCTCAAATTCTCTCCAAAATTTCAAATGGGCCTATGTACCATGTGCTTAGTTTCCATTTCTTCCCAAATCTTATAACACCCTTCCATGGAGATACTTTTAAGAAAACATTATATCCCACTTGTAACTCAAAATCCTTCCTTCAATTATTGGAATAGATCATTTGTGTGATTTGAGATGCTTTGATATGTCCTTGAATAGTCTTTACCTTAAATGTTGTTTCACCCAAAAGATCTAGACCCACAATCCTCCTTTCTCAAACTTCAGCCCCCGCAAGTTGGTGTATGGCATCTCTTTCCATACTATGCTTCGTATGGTACCATTTGAATACTTGAATGGAAAATGTTATTATAATAAAAGTACACTAAAGGAAAATATTAATCTTGTGTACTTTGAAAGTCTAGTGAACATGATCTCAACATGTCCTCTAAGGTTTGAATTGTCCTCTTCGATTTCCCATCAGTTTAAGGGTGATAAGCAGTACTCAATCAAATCTCATTATCAAATGATTTCTGAAGTGTTTTCCAAAAAGTTGATGTAAATCATGGATCATGATCAGAAAAAACTAAGATAGGTGCTTCATGAAGTCTCAAAACATCATTGATATGGAGTATTGATAGTTTTTCCAGTGGGAAATCATATCTTATAGTGATTAAATGTTCAGATTTCGTATGTCGATCTACAATTAACCATATTTCATCATTCTTCCTTGAGGTTTTGGGTAATCGAGTGAAACATTCCATGGTGATGTCCTCCCATTTCCATGTAATAATAAGTATTAGTTGTAAAAATCCTTTTGAATGTTGTTGTTTGGCCTTCACTTTTTGATAGACTAAACATCTTGATACATAATCACCAATTTCCTCCTTCATGATGTCCCACCAGATATATTCATTCATACATCTATACATTTTAGTGCTACTAGGGTGTATAAATAAATTTGAGCTATGAGAATCATCCAATAACTCCCCTTTTCATCTCGGGTATAGCTAGAAAAGAAAGCCTCTTCACAAATTTCATAACACCATATTCACACACAAAGTCACCCATTTTACCGTATTTTATAACACTAATTTTCTTTTGAAGATTATCATCATCATACAATTAAGAATTCATTCTTTATAATAAAGATGGTTGGGGATCCAAATTAATATTGAATGATTTTCACCTTCCTTGATAATTCCCATGTCTAGCCAAATGAGATCCATGTATAAAGGATCCTTTTCAATCCTCATTTTATTGAGAACTCCATAATCCTTCGGGCTCAATGCATCAACTACCATGTTTACCTTTCCTGGGTGGTAGTGAATGGAACAATCATAATCCTTGAGTATTTTGATCGATCTCCTTTCCCGCATGTTTTGTTCTTTCTGTGAGAAGATATACTTCAGACTCTTGTGATCCATATATACCTCACATTTTTCTCCATAGAGATAATGTCTCCAATATCTTCAGAGAAAATATTACAATTGATAACTCAAGATCATTAGTAGTATAGTTTTTTTTCATGAATTATAACTACCCTGATGCATATGAAATAACTCTATCACTCAGCCAAAGGACACAACCAAAACCTTTCATTGATTAATCATTATAGATCACAAACCCATCATTCCCTAACGGTAGAGTTAGGATCAGAGCATTCACTAATATCCTCTTCAATTTTTCATAACAATCCTCAAATTCTCTTTTCCATATGAACTAAACCCCTTTTTGTGTAAGCTTGGTCATTGGGTTGGATAAATTGGCGATGTTCTGAATGAAACACCATTATTAACCTACCAAACCAATAATACTACATACCTCTATTATGTTCGTTGGAGTAGGCCATTCTTGCATAACCTTTTTAATCACAGTATCAAAAGAAATTCCATCCTTAGACACAATGTGACATAGAAAGGAAAATGATTGAAGCCTAAATTCCCACATTATAATCCTCCCATATAATTAATTTTTATTAAAATCTTCAGAATATTGCGTAACTGATTTATAAGATCCTCATAGTTTTTGGTGTATACAAATATATCATCAACAAATACCCCCAAAAATTCATCAAGATATTACTTGAAAATTCTATTCATTAGATCCATGAAAATAGAGGGTGTATTAGTTAGTCCAAAAGGCATTACGTCAAACTTGTCTTGCCTATACCTGGTTTGAAATGCTATTTTTGGAATGTATTCCTTTCTCACAAGCAACTGATGATATCCAGATCAAAGATAAATCTTCAAAAAATATTTGGCTCCATGAATTTGATCAAATTAATCCTAAATTAAAGGAAGGGGATACTTGTTCTTTATTTTTATAGCATTGATATCCCTGTAGTAAATGCACAACATCATAGATCCATCTTTCTTCTTAAGAATAAGAATAGGGGCTCCCCATGGAGAAACACTAGGGAGAATAAATCCTTTATCACTCAATTCCTCGAGTTGTTTCATTACTTATACAAACTCTACAATGTCCATTATATAAGGGTTCTTTGATATGATCCTTGAATAAAAAATTAAGTCCATGGAAAACTCAATTTTCTACTCGAGAGGATGTCAATGTATGTCCTCTGGAAACACATCACATATTCTAGAACAATAGGTATGTCCTCTATATGAACATTCCCTCCCCCCACCCATAGTTATTACATTTCCTTCCTCCCCAATAATTTAATTCAGTAGATATACTAGGGTTGGATGTAGATGAGAATCATAGGGTGATGATTCTTCCCTAAAGATGATGAATTCTACATCTTCCTCAATAATTGTTACCTCCTTCCTCTTACAATAAATTCTTGCATCATGGTTCGAAATAAAATCCATACTACGTATTATATCCAATTAAATCAGGGGTATGAAAATAAAATCAGTAGATAAAGCATATTTTTATGCAATAATGGGGACTACCTAAAACAAATTTGTTGTAGTGATACTTCCCTTAGGAGTTTTGACAAACAACTCCCTTATTAAATCATATTGGAAATATATAAGTTTCTTAGAAAACTAGAAAGATATGAAAGAATGTGATTATCCAGAATCAAATAAATAATTGTATATGTTTTAATAAATGATCCAGAATGAATTTCAGTTGCTCTTAATGCCTCTGCAATGCACTCTGTGCCGCTCCAGTGCCGTTTCCCTCTCCCTCTCAGTGATCGTTTGTGTTTTCGTTTCCTTGCTGGTTTTTTTCCGAGGTTTGCTGTTTTGGGGTGAAGTTGTTTGAAGTTGACCGTGGTTTGTAGTTGTGTGGTTTTAGGCCTTGTGATGCATTCTTTAGTTGCTCCATTTGCCTTTGTGATGTGCGTCTCTGGTTGCTCCAGTCGCCTCTATGATGCGCTTTTCAGCTGCTCCAATCACTTTTGTGATGTGCATTTCGGTTTCTCCAGTTTCATCTGTGAAGTGCTTTGACTTGCAATGATGGTATTTTCATGCACTAGTTTTGATTATGATATCTCATGATGGCGATGATCGAGTTGATGTGATGACGGTGAAAGTGACCTGATGGTGTCAAGTCGAGGTATCGTTGACAATTTGTCCTGCATCTATTTTCATGGTTCTCTGCTCTAGTTCCAGGATTCCTCCAGTCTCTCTGAGGCGGAGTAGTGCAGTGGTCTATTTGGTCCTTTGGGATGTCAGTTCGAGCGACCAATTTAGGGAGATTGATGACGATTTTGATGGTTTTATGGTGGTTTTATGGATTTGAAATTTAAAATTTCTCAGTGGTAGTTTTGAAATCTGAAATGAGCAGGATTTGAGACAGTTGTTGGAATTTGGTTTTTTTTCTAAATTTTGAAGGTTTAAGCAACCAGTTCTCTACAAGGTTCATCTCCAGATGATGATTTAAAATAGGAATATTTCATCTGTGCGTGACACTTTGGATTTGGATGAATGAGAGGGTATGGCTTTGCCATTGGTACCAGGCTCGTGCAACCCTACGCGGGACAGCTTGCCGAGAGGTCATTTGAGGTGGAGGCCTGACATAACATTGTAGTTTCTAGGGGGGAGCAGTTTCTTATAGTTTGTTATGGGTTATTTCTTTTCTAGTGTTATTCTGGGTTTCCCACTTTTTCCTCAAAAGTTATTTTGAAATAAAAATTTAATTTTCAGTCAGTATTTTTCATTTTAAGCAGGCACCTGGATGTTTCCTTCCACAATTATCACATGGTGGAAATTCAAATATTCCCTTTATCCCAATTTCCTTAATTCATTTTCTAGTATTTTCAGAAACCCTCTTCTTCTCTTTATTTCCTTTAAAGTCATAAGAATTAGAAAATTCCTTTTATGTCTTGATAGCACTTGAATCTATATCTTTATATGATTAGAAACTTTGAAAGATCGGTGCCCATTGGAGAAATGGCTTTAAGCCATCAAAGAAGCAATCAATCTTGCTCCTAGTAATTCGTATATAGTCCACAACATGCATTTCTAACCTTGTGAATTTAGCTTCATACTTTTCAAAATTCTCATCTTCCTTTTACCTCAAATTTAGAAACTTCCTTTCTATATACGCTTGTTGTTTAGAAGGAAATTATTTCTCTAGGAATATTTCTTTAAATTACCTCCATTACATATCTTATATATATTCCTCCTACTTTGTGTTTTTAATTAAGGACCACCACTGATCTGTATATACTGATAGATGATAAACTGCCAGGACAAACTTCTCTCTTTCGTTACATCCCAAAGCAAGAAATATCTTCTCTAGGGAACTTATCCACTACTCTTCTACAAATGGGTTTGTAGTCCCATTTAATGATGGAGGATATTGTTACATAAATATATATAACATATCTCCTAAATGTGGTGGATCCCGATACTCCATACGGGTAAGGTTATTATTCATAACCTTAGTATGTTGTCCCTATATAGATATAAGTTTCTCTGCACTAGTTGCAGCTCCAGAGCCAACATCATTATCTTACATCGGAGGAAAATACATACAGGGGGGTATTTGTTTTCATGTGGTTTCCATTTATTCCACTATAATCCATTTTTTGATAATAGCATACACTATATTAGTAAGGCCGTTTGTCATGTACCAGGATATCCCAGGTCAAGCCCAAAACTCCTTCTTAGTGTTTTCACTCCAAGGTACGTCTGCGCCAGAACCATGACCATTTATGGTATACAGACATGGATTTATTTGATAGAAATATCCACATAATCTATTCCTTACCAAAATACTAGAATGTTCTTGTATGTTTATCCTCACCAACTATCTTAGGGGTTTGTTCCCAAATCATTTTTTTTCTAAATATATTTTCCATGTTTTCTACTAAACTTACTTTAATAGCAAATGTAAAGACCCAACCCCAGTTAATCAGAGTCAGTTCCTTATTACATTAAATTATCATGCTTACAAAAAAGTTTCTTCCTGAAGGAATGAATTGTTTATTAGATGTAGAAATCTAGATACATACATAGTTTCAACATTACAACTTGAAGTGGAAATACAACATATAAGTTTTATTTGAAAAATTAAAAAATATAAGTTTATCCCAATAGGAAATTCATAATAAACTTATTCATGTCCTAAAAAGATAAAAAATAAAAAAGGGGTGAGCTCAAACACTCAGTAATAGTAATTAATAAAACATAAGATAACATAAACATAAAAATTATGCATGATGAATAATTTAAAACACATGCCTTTACAAATAATAAACTTGAACACAATATGAAAGCAATATGAGTTGAGTAAATAATTCCATAATAAAATGTAATCATGGGTATTCTACTAGTCAAAAAACCATATGAACTTTCAATAACTACCTCCATAATTAAGTATGTTCATATTCCAGACATTCTGAAACATATCGTCAAGGCCTCATCCAAGACGTCTATAAATAATTAAGGCCTCAGCCAAAACCATATCTCAAAACATGCAAGGACTCTGCAAAGTCCATATATATTTGTCTCATGAGACCTACTAATGAATCTAGGGGATATAGTGTGCCTCAAATATCACATAATAAGTCCAATTCATTCCTCATATTAGTGGGGATAAACATAAACAACATATAAATTCATATTGAAACTAACATATGAAATTTAAACAACTTTCCCCTAACATTAAGCTTAAACACTAATATTTCAGAGTGAATTGGTGAATAGTTTTATAAAACTATTCATAAAACATTCAATTAAATATGGTATATTATAACATACATAAGAAAAAATAGTGTTGAAATAGATGATGATACTCTTATAAAATCATCGAGTAATTCTTGAGATAAATACTCTTTTACTTTAAAAAGAAGAGTTATTTTGGAAAAGTATTTTTATAAAAACATAATTTAAGTAAGATATTATTTTCATAATAAAATGAGTTATTTTATAGAGATAATGTTTTCTGTAACATATTATAGAGTTCCCATGAAAATGGTTAAAAATTTGAGAAATTCCCTTGAATCGGGAATGTATTTTAGGATGAATATTTGAATGATCCTTTTAAAACATATAACTCACCATAAATGAAGGTATGATTATCATTGGAAAAAAATATATATATAATTAACACAGAAATTATTAGGATTACATATAAATGAGTAAGATTTTAATTTATGTATGTAGATAATAAAAGTAACCCGAATGAAAATGGTGGTTTGGGTGAAAACCCCTCACCTTAAGTCTGAATGTTCCTCCCTTGACATTATAGTCTTGGAATATGAAATTAGACTCATTAATAAACTAATTAAGAACATATTAGAAAATTATTTAGTTTATCATATATTTTTTAGTTCTTTTATGTCCTTATTGATAGGTAATAATATTTAATTATGTTGTTTCAGAGTGTTACCTTTCTTGATTTTCATAATCGGTTGAATTGTTTTTATGTAATGGAGATCATGTGGAATGGATATAAATCTCCATAATTGAATTTACGTATTATTTATGAACATAAATTGGTTTTAATTATCATTTTAAACATTTTGTTACATGTAATTACGATGAATCATTAGATGAAATATTAATTACAATCACTTATTTTATTTTAGTGGTATTTTGATTATTAGGAACTAGTTTGGTCATATCATTTAATATTATGTACATATATGGATTCATGAATACTATATAGGTTATCATACATATATTATAGTCTGTTTCAACCATAAAAATGGTTTCATGACCAGTAATGAAGGATAAATTTAGGAACACAACTTTTTCATCCACGAAGGTTGTAAATTTCCACCTCACAGATGATGATTTCGTTTATAAAATAAAATAGGGAGAGAGTAAGGATATTAATTATTGTTATTCCATTAACATGACATAATTCCTATATGTATATTATAATATAGTTATCCAGGTCATTTGGATAGGTTATGTTAGGAGAGGATAACAATATAAAGGAACTTGAAATCAAAATGAATGAAATAAAATGTGAATTTACCTCTTGAATCCACCTCCTTGAGAATCACTTTAAGGGAAGGGGTTTTAGTATTTTGGAAAAACCAAGATATATTTTATGTGGGAGGGTGACTAGGGAAGGGTATTTGGGAATAAATTTTTGGATATTTAAGGCATAGAGGAGTGAATATAAGAGGGGTGGTGGGGGGTTTTTATAGTGCATGAGATGAGTAATTTTTTAATATCTTAATCAATATTTCAATGTTTTGGTAAAGACAACCAATAGTATTGATTATTGTGACCATGAATAGTAATATGTGTATTAGAGTTAGAACCAAGTGTCCTTATTCTAGCCTTACATAACCTATGACTCAATAAATCATGTATTTAGTATTTGTCATGAATTATAATATTTTACTAATTATAAAAATCTAAGTATTTCAAAAAAATACTAGAAATTTACCCTAACCATTTTTGATATGTCAAATTCAAAAATGAAATCCATTTTTTTAAAATAATTTTTTAAATATTTTTAATTTAATTTTTAAATAAAATCATCATTTATTCGAAAAATAACAATTTTAAAACTGTAATTAATTTTATATCACATTGAAAAATTAATCAAGATCTCTTTATCTTATTACCATAATAAAATAAAATTATATTATTATTTACTATCCATAAGGTTTATATTACTATTCATAAGGGTATGTTACTAATCACCAAAAATTAGGTTTTTCTTAACAGACTCTAAATATCTTACTGAACTCAACTGTGTATGGAAATTTTTCAAATTTTGAATCACAGAGGTGGAAAGAATTATGCTTACTGGCTAGGTTATAACAAAGCAGTATTTTGTAGAGAATCAATGTTTCATGAATTCAATATTTATTATCAAAATAGTGAGGTGTTACATCAAAACATGTCTATGTTTGTGATATAGTAGTATATTGGAGCTAGGACCATTGAGACTTGGGAGTTAGGAGTGTGGGAGTACCTGGATAGCTCTTCTTCATGTCAAACCTCAAGTTTTTGTGGGTGGTTTGGGATTGGGGTAAGTTTTTTATTCTGGTTACATGATTTTTTATGGTATTTTGAGGTATTGATCAAGCTATGTTGAATTATAAGGTGATATTGTGGGTATTTTTGAGTTTTTGGGTGAAATAAGGAGGTCTTGAGGAGGTTCACGATAAAGTAACACCATTGATAGTAACCATACATATTATATGCTACCTTTCCTACCAAATCTAATGACAACTTAATAGTTAGTGCATAGTTTCCCAATCGTGGGGCCAAACTATTCATTGTTGGAAATACTTGAGTGTTTTAGTAATTTTCTCCATTTTTTGTAGTTTCTTTTGATGCGTATGATACTTGTTGGTTCCCATGATGATGGTTTCTTTTGGTTCTTTTGATATTGATTGAGATTAAACTATTCTTGATGGAAATTGATTTTTCTATCTTGTAGATCATTCCTCTATAAAGGACCTCATATAATCATAGGGATGGTGCTATAAAGAACAACCTGTAGGTGAACCCTCATCTTAATGCATCTCTCATAAATTCAGTGATTTATACGATCCAACCTTTGGTCAAGTGGGTGGTCAATATTAGGCACTCATGGTGAACCATGTTCAAGAGTTTATAAGAAAAAATACATCAGTGCTATATGGAGACAAGTGACCCAATGATCCTCATGAGTTTTGGACCATATAAAATGGATATTTGAGATATTGAATACCATTGAGAACTCTAAGGTGGGCTTCTACATGTATGTGATGGATGAATGAGTTAAGATGTTTTGTGAGTTGATGGTGCCATTATGGATGAACAAGGATTTCATATAGATCACCTTTAAGGTGGAGTTAAACATGAAGTAATACCTAGAGACCTTGATACTGGAGAAGTTCAAGGATTTCATAAAATTGGAGCAAGGGGATTATTTAGTGACTTATTACCAAATTACAAAGCTGGTTCATGTCTCTTTGGATATCCCTTGAAAGTATTACCTCAAGGATCAATGTTTCAAGATGGGAATGAGGCTAGAGAAAAGGTATATACATATTATTATTTATTTAAAAAATTATTCAGAGGTGGATAATAAGGAATAAATGTAAAAGTAAGATTAGGCGGAAAATAGAAGTCTAAATGGTGTTCTTTTTATGGGTGGAAACCAATGGTCTTTATGATGACAGATGCGGAAGAGGGATGAGCCTCATCAGGGTAGTGGAAAGAGTGTCTAGTAGTCATAAGGTTTAGTTGTTGTGGCTTATTTGGGGAATAATATAGTCTTATATTACCAGTTTGAAAAGGGTGGACACATCAAGATTACTTTTCTAGAGACTTTGAGGGTGTGACACTAGTGTGGGAATTTGGGGCATCTTTATCACTTCTGTCTATTTTTTATGGTGGTGTTGTGAAAGATCCACATTTTTAAAGGGATATTGTGTAAAATATGATTATTATAAGGTTATAAGATATCAAATTTGAGGAAAATGGGATTCTCACCAGCATAAGAATTCTTAGAGAGGACCACATTTGGATATCTTCATATGGTAGAGGTTTTGAAAATGGATTAAGATTTCGAGTTAGCCACTGTGAGAGGTATACTATTCATCACATCTTCTACGTAATTAGTTATATTTGACACTAGAACACACCATTCCTTTATTTTCTTGGATTTTCTTAATATTTTTGGTATGTAAGCTGTGTTGATGACTTATGTTATGGATTTTTATCCCCATTGGGTAAGAAGAATGATAAATTTTTCATGTTCCCAGAGTGCTATGTTTTAATTTTTGATGTGGAACTATTTCTCAAACTTCCATGTTTTGGAATTGGAAATGTTCAACCTGATAAAAAAAATAGGCTGGTTGATCAAATTCAAGGCTCTAGTCGATTATTATCACTGCATGGTCTGATTACTAACTTTTTATAGGAGATATAACATATTTTAGGGTGAGTGGGATCCAAAATTATGGAGGACATCAATAGTTTCTTTAGAGTTGGGGTTGATATCGTGTCATATGTTCATGTCCTTTATTTATTCTTTTGAATAGAGTTTAGTGGGTGAACTTCTAGTGGTCATGGAAATGTACACATATGTGTTTTTAGGGGATTTTTTAATATTTTTTAACCTAATGATTGGTTGATTTTACTATCATTATAATCCAAATTCTGAGCCAAATTTCCTTGTCATCTTATCTGATGTCTCAAGTCGAGCTGAATGAATTAAAAGTACATCTATTTGATCTTGAGGGGAGTGGATTTATCCATCCCATCATGTCTCCATGGGATTTTCCAGTGCTATTTTCAAATAATATAGAAAGTAGAATCCAAATTTTCATCGATTATTATAATCCTAAACATGTGATCATAAAGAATAAATAACCATTTCCAAGAATTGATGATATTTTTTGTCATCTCAGAGGAGCTTGATGGTTTTTTAATATCGAACTATGATTTGGGTACCACCAATTGATGGTTCAGGAAGATGATGTTCCATAGAAAACTTTTTTATGATGCTACAAATAGTTTGAGTGTTTGGTTATGATATTTGGTCTTTCCAATGCTTCTATAGTATTTATGGAATTGATGAATTGGATATTTCACCAAATTCTTAGGCTAATTAGTGGAAATGTTTGCAGATGAGATATTGATGTACTCCAAGAGGAAGGAGGACCATGATGAACATATTGAGGTTGTTCTAGGTGTTTTGAGGGACAATCGTCTATATTACAATCTTTCTATGTGCTTGTTTTGGATCTAATAAAAGAAGTTTTTGGGACACATGATTTTCAAGGAAGGAGTCTCAGTGGATCTAGAGAAATTTCAATCATATGTTTCTTTGGAGAATCCTATATATATATATATATATATGAGATATTTAGTTTCTTAGGATTAGATGGTATTATAGATTCTTTACTCAGGAGTTATTCGGGATAGATTCTCAATTGACAAACAGAACTATAAAAGGGGTAAATTTTGAGTCACTACACCAAATTCAATGTTTAGAGGTGGGTTTTTAATGGTGTTTTACTAAGACACCACTAAAAAAATCATGATAATTTTGTATTAGATTTTTAGAAACTGTCAGTAATTTTAACCATTTATTAAAAAATCACACTTTCTCCCATGATCCCTCCTTCTCCATCGAGCACCCCCACCACAATCTCTCACTGTCATGCTTAACCCATAATCAAAAACTCTATTCCTTTACACCCCTAGATGATGCTATCCATCATAGGTGACCCCTTTTCCCTTGATCTCTCAAGTCTGAGGGGTCATCTGTGGTTTGGCCTCCATGAAACCTCTACCTTACTCTACTTCCAACCCTTGATTTGAGGTGTGTTTTTTGTGTTCCTTCAGTGATTTAAGGGTAGTATCACCATATAAACACCTCCCTTGATCTGTTTATTGGTTTTTTCTATTTTTTATCTAGGTGGGGTTTTATTTGGAGGTTATAGAGGAGCATGGTAGAATCCGCTAATTCTATTTAGGATTATCTTCATCCATTGTAGAGGACATCATGGGGTAGTGATTTTTTCCATTGTCTTCACATTTCATTAAGGTATGATATCCATGTGATTTTCCTGAGATTTATCCTTTTTTTGTTTTAATTTATATATGGTGTTCATGTTTTCTTAATGGTGGATTTATATCTATTTCTGTTCATACATTTTTGTTCATATTTCTAATTCATACTTTCACTATACATGAAAAAAAATTATTATTTTTTACTTTTATATTTATTTTCTCCATTGGAGATTCTAAATAATGGTAATTATATGATATTTAGATAGTTATTCCAATAGATAATGATAATTTTGTAATTATGTAAGGTATCAAATCTCATTTAAACTTTTTTTGAATAACTAACATGGAGATTTTGTTTATTTAAAACATTAAATTTATGTAATAGATATTTTTTATTAAGGATGTTTATATCTGTAATATATGAATATTTGATTCTGGTTATTTCATTATTATTCATAGGAACATCATGAATCTTGTATTTGTCTGGTAATTATTTTTCATAATTATTTACCATAATTGATTTGATATTAGGTTGAGTGTTTTTAACATCAATGGAATTAATCTTGTTTTTATCAAGTGTATAGAAACTCCAATTAAGCCTTTCATTGTACTAAAATTTATTAATAATTTATTTAAGGAAATACATTCCAACAATTAATAATATTTCTTCATGATCTATATTTTATTATTATTTCTATTTCATTGTTCCATGACACTAGTTCATATCAATAAATTTTGTGATTGTATATTTTCCATCTTAAAAAATTATTCTTCATAGTGGGTGATATCCTTATTTAGGAATATAAAATCAACACAAATAAAATTGACAATTCCTGTTTTATAGTTTTAAATAACATCTTTTTAATCAGTGATTGTGGAGTTATGAGAATCATTAAACTTGTGATCTACCACACATGCTATTTTTTCTTATATACTAAAATTTTGGCAATAAATTTAAGATACTCATTTGCTTCAAAATAAATTGTTAGATCATATAAAAGATTAAAAAATTCCATATTTTTGTTAGTTAATCCAATTACAAGATGATCATATTATTCTATAATAAAATTTTATCCAATATAATTATAATATGGTAAAATCGAATATTTAGTTTCTTTCCTAAATAGGGATATTCATCGTCATTGTTATTTCCTTTATATTTTGGTCATCAGTGTTTGTGAGGATATTAAATTATAATAAACAATAGAAACATATTTTCTTAAACTGAAATTCATTATGAATTCCTAAATAGATCCTACAACCAAAAAATATTAAAGAATGAGACTATTAATATTCCAATTAGAGGCTTATCATGATAATATAATAAAAATTATTTGGATCACTATGGTATTTTTCATAAAATGAAAGGGAGTGAATAAAAATATGATAAATTACTACAAAATAAAACATTATACCTTATTTTATAACCATAATTGACTATATTATTTATTTTTGATTTTAAGATAATGATCTCATGGTTTTTTTATTTAGCCGTGTTTTGATTTATGTAATGTTGATATTATTTGATTCCACCCATTATATGTTCCAATTTTTATCATATATATATTTTTTGAATCATATGATTTGATATGGTGATATGTTGATATGATACTATTTTTTTCTTTACAAGGATTTACATGTGTTAAATGATAGTCTAAATGATATTTTTTTGATATTTAGATGTTTGGAATTATAAAATTCATGAAATCCTTGGGTATCTAAGTGTATGTTCTATGTACAAGTGATATAATATATTTATTTCATTATTCTTGTACCCATAGTTATGATTTCACTCAAAATATTAGCATTAATTTATCAACCACTTATGTTATATGTGAATTCATTAATTATCATATATTTTCATATATTAATTTTCAGTACTGTTCATCCATTATCATTTATAATATTTTTTCTACATTAATTTTTGAAATATATGTTCAGATGTTAATTTTATTTTATTAAATGATAGGAATGACAAGGAGGAATCATTTTACTGATCTTATAAAAATATCAGTCAATATTCCCTTGACCACACTGGTAGATGATGATCCATTAACCTCCCTCCCTACAGCATTCGAGAGACCCTTCATATGCCCCATGAACCATCTCTCACACCCTCCATTCTATCATTATCTGGTGTACCAATCATCAAAATCCCATCAGAATCTAAGGCAGAACCTCCCCATTCAGTAGCTTCAACAGTGAAAGAGGTTGTTTTCACTCATGTTTTTTCATGAGGATATTGGAGGGTGAATTTTATAGGTACAAATTTTAATGTGAATAACGTTTTTTCATTTTTTTTATAATACTAACTATTTTTTTATAAAAGATTCAAGAAATGTTACTATAGATAGAAACATGAACAGTTAATATGTATGGAACCTGAACAGATTGGAGATAGTTATCACATTTGGCTATTATGGGTTCCCTACAGATGATTCCATTGGATTATTTGACCAGATTCTAGGCTATATGTAACAAAGAGTGTTACCCTTTAGATTACCTAAGATGATTCGAGTCATGTAACTCAATCTTTAAAAAATTAATTATTTGATTCATAGATAGAGGTAATTTTAATACATTATGGTGTATTTGAATGTAATTATGTTATTTATTATAAAATTTTAAATATCAACATATTTATAAAAATGTTATTCCAATTTCTTATTGCTAATCTTATAGCACAACAATTGACATTGAAATTTTTTTTTGTATTAAATTAAATAATTTAAAATGTAGATTATGGAATGAATTCATTGATAATTTTTCAATCAATCAACAACTATATGAAAAGGAATCTGGAGGAGTACCTAGATATAAATGAAAGGATTTTTTGATAACCATCGTCAAGAGATGAATGTGGTATTGAAATATATTTTATTATATTAATATCATCTTACATATATACATTCATATGACAATGAGATGAAATTTCATAAATTACTATTAAATTACATGTCATTTATTTTAGGATATTTCATAGAAAAATGAATCATGTTGATCAAAAAAATCATTACTCACACTATCAGGTCAAAGATTTTTTCTAGAAAGATATATAATATTATAATATTTTCATTAGTATAAATATTTATAAGATACAATTATCTATTTCCTATAATACATTGTTGGCTTATGTTTTTTAATGCATTCAACAAATTTAGGGCACTGTGTCTACTGAAAATAATTGTGGTTGGATATTCATACAAAATCTGATGAGAATTATGTAAATGATCCTTCCAAATAAATTGGGGTATGAATTCCATTTTTATTGTAATAAATAATTTTTATTTGTCACAATATTAATATTTATCGCTTCAAATATGAATAATATTTGATTTATAGGTAAAAATAAAAATAAATATGGGATTCCAATCCCGCACAGTCCTTATTGGTATCCCATGATGATCTATTGTTTCAAGTCCATAGGAAGGAGAATCGGTGTTGAGTGCGTGAGATGGGTTTGGGACCGTTACCATATAAGGTCTTTGTCTTTCCACTAAGGATTACAATATAATTTACTCCTCATTTTAGTTACTCCATAACTCGATATGCTTAGAGGGATATTGTTTCAAAACAAAAAAAATCAAGAATAAGGGGCTTGTATAAATATGCAAGATGCAAAGGTCGTTGCTCTTCAGAAATCATTGATTGAATTATATTTGAAGACAACTAGAACAATCCCTAATGATATTTCATTGTTGGATGGTAGTGAGTAGGTAAATTATAAAACATTAAAATCAATTAGTAATTTTTTTTCTTTTAAGATTAAATTTAAATATACAACACTGTTTTATTTTGAAAATAATTTCCATGAAGGTTCTAGTAGTAGGAAGAGCAGATAAAGATAAAGAGGGTGTCTGTCAGAGTTCATTGGGTAGTGATTAGAATCCAATTTGGATTTATATATGATGTGTAATAGGAAATATTTCAAAAACATGTGACTCTGGAATAATTTATGTCATGAACAAGAGGTTTTTATCATTCACACTGGTATGAATTAGTTTAATACCAAGTTTTTTTTGTACACATTATTGTGATTTTGTTAATGAGTTCACTACTTCCTTCATTGAATTATTCTTATGATGTCTTAGGAATTAAATGAAAACATGAATTTTTTTCCTTACATACATGTTTTAATGTATTCATGGACTAGTCTATTAGTTTTTACATGCTTCAAAACAATTTGGTTACATTCATTATTTTATGATCTCATAGTTGGGTGTGGTGAACATGGATATGATTTCAAACATATTTTTTATTAACTGTATTAGACATGTTGTTACTTTATTATAATGATCATGTTGGTTGATATAGTTCTTAAAATTTCCTTAAGCAAGTCTATATTTTTTTATTGTAGGTTTTTTTCTTGGATAATAAGTATATGTATTATCTAGGTACTATTTTTTTGATTATAGACATTATGAGTACCCCCACTAGTCAGTATAATATAGATTGATAGTGTGGGATGGTCATGAAACACCCTGAATATATAGACTTTATATAGGACATATGATTTCCCTAGAACATTATACCCATTCCCTTATTCTATAATATGGTTTTAATGAATTCACTTATTATATTGGACTAATTTTCATACCTCAAATTGGTCACTTAGATGCTAAAATCTTTGCACACATCTACTCAAATGGGTGTGAATATTTGTAAATGTGTGGGTTATTTAATGGTATTCATATTTCATCCCATAGGGGTTATCCCAGGATTATCATCTCTGATTCTGAGTCGAGGATAAATACATGTAATACATGTATAAATTATCCCAATATCAAGGGTTGTCACTTATATCTTGTATTTAACATTTATTTCCAATTTATTGACCCACTATTATATCTTTTATTCTAATTTCCAATTTGATTTATTTTATATGTATTGAATTTTGTTTGGGTATTCTAGAGTTACAAATTATATAGCATGTGTTTTTAAAAAGAAATATATAGAGATGGTTTATACAACCACTTTATATTCCAAATTATTATTTAGCAGTGGTTTAAAATGCTACTATTTAAGTCCTATATTTTTCTAGCGGCCATTTTTGTGATTTTTGCAGGGATTTACCATGGAAGAAACCACAGAGGATATAATGGATATTTAAACTATTGATATAACCTCAACATTTTATAATGTTGGAAAACTATTCTAAAATAACAAAAACTGGTGATAGATAAATATCTGATGACAATTCTCAAAAAACCTATACTAAATGTACCGAACTGAAGCTAGTTGGATGAAAATGACCACTTTAGCGGTGATTTTGGATACTGTTTCACACTATATTGTAGTTTTTTAAATCACCAATAAATTAATATAAATTTCCACTATTATGATATTTTGTTATAATGAGTGGTATGAGACGTTCCAACATCATTTTGAGCAATTGAATACCCATTTTACTTATACAAAACATTTCACTCATCCTAATATTGGGAAGCCTTATTTAAAATATTATGATTCTTTGGTATGGGACTGGGATGTGTTATAATGTAGGATGAACATGTAGTGGATGATGTATCTTGGAATTTATTCCTACATGAGTGGAATTATCTTACCCATGACATGGAACTGGAATCTGTAATTCACACACTAAAGACATGGTGACCTTACCTCTCTAGGGATAATTTTATGATGTATTCAAATCACAATGTCCTGAAGTATATCTTAAAAAAAATGACCTAAACCTCATACATAGACATTGAGTGGATTACCTATAGAATTTTGATATCAAGATTTCTTATACAGTTGTGAAAGGGAACCTATTCACCAATTTTTTAAGTAGAAAGCTTCTGGTGAAGACTATTCGGGAGTCAGTGAGTGAGTAGTGTCTAATGAGTTTCCTTACTAATCCATGTTTAGAGGTTTGGAAGGATGGAGAGAAGGTATTTTTAGTCAGTGTACATGTTACACCAAATTTTAAAAATCTTGTAAGGGGTGACAAGTAATACGATTATAAATTCCAGTGGATTATAATTGAATTAAAAGGTGGGTATACCTTGGGTAATTGGTCTCAGACTTAGAATGGTTATATCTTTTCCAGGAAGTGGCTATCGGTTCCTTTGATCTCGAGGTCGTGGGTGATGTAGGAGTCACATCATTCACATTAGTTCATGAACCCTAGGGAAAACAATATTTTTTATACCATGATGGGTTAGTATTTCTATCCTTATATGAGATGTGTTTGTTTAAATATTGTTTCTGGATGATTATTTTTCGAGAGGATCAAATCCAAGCATCAGAGACTAGTTGGGTTGTTGCAGCCACTTCCAGGCCCTGTGTGGAAGTGGGATGAGATATCTATGGATTTCTTTATTATTATACCTCATACTCTATGTAATAGAGATTCCATATGGGTTCTTTTTAATTTTTTTGAAATGAACACATTTTATTCCCATTAAGAAGTCAACAAAGGTAGATGAACCTGGATTCCTATACGTTAAAGAGGTAGTTCATCTTCATGGAGTGACCTCAATGATAGTGTCAGACTGGGATGATCATTTCACTTCCCATTTCTATAAGGGACACCATAAAGATTTGGGAACCCATTTTAGATTGATCATTGTGTATATATAATAGATGGATGTTCAGTCTGACTAGACAATCCAGAATCTTGAGGATATGTTGTAATCATGTGTTCTCGATTTTAGGGTCTTCTAGGAAAGGAACATATCATTGTATGAATTCACATATAATAGTATATACCATTCCAATATTAATATAGACCCATATAAGGCGTTATATGGATGACCATGATAGTCTATATTATGATGGGATGAAGTGGGTGAGCTTTCCATGGTGGATCCCGTCTCATCCATGTGATGAAAAAGATAGTTTGGATGATTCAGAAACATTTAACAACAACTCAGAGTAACCAAAAGTAATATGTCGATATACATCATCACCCATTGAAGTTTCATGTTTATGATCAGGTGTTTCTTGGGTATTAGTTCGACTGCAGAATCATTACTTTGGTAATTAGGGAGAGTTGGCACTACGTTATGTTTGATCGTTTTGGGTTGTGGAGAATCTTGGAAATGTGGTCTATCGGCTAGATCCTCCACCATAGATAACCTGGATTCATGATATCTTTAACATCACCCATTTTTAGAGATACCATATGGACCCATATCATGTGTTTGAGTGAGAATACTTAGAGGTGTATCATGATACCTTTATGATGGAGTATCCTATTCATATAATGGATCATCACAATAAGGTTCTCTATGGTAATCTAATCCCATTGGTATGTGTACACTGCAAGCATGGTAGTGATTACTACGAGACATGGGAGTGGGAAGCTTTGGTAAGGGAGTAGTGTCCTTGCCAATTTTGTTCCAAGAACTCCAAAGGACTTTATTGGGTAATAAAGTGGCATGGTGGAGAATTTGTGACACCCTTCAAGTCATAGTTAAATTAAGTTTCGAGATTTATTTAACATTTGTTTAGTATTTATATTTCTGGGGAGATTTGGTTCAGAAATATGAGTTTTGGGAAGAAATAAACCAGGATCATGGTTGGCACATGATTTTTTTAGCAGTGTGGTGAACCATGTGAGATTACTGTATAGGGTGATAATGGGGATTTTCATGGTTTGAGTATGGTTTTTCAAACTGTGTATCTCCTAGGTGTAATCATGTATCTTGGGATTTGGGTATACATTATCTCATTCATTGTTGGTGCATTGTTTTCCAAACCATGCATCAAAACAATACGACCTATAAAACATAAATAAAATATTCTATTTTAATATTTTACCATGATTAATTTATACCCCTTTTGCCCTCATTTTCTTCCACCATTATGTGAATCCCATCATACATGGTGTGGAATATTCTCCCTATAATCCTTGATGGATTATTATTAGAATATTGGTGATTTTTCATGAGGAAATCCCCATTCTTCATAGTTTTTTCTTCCTCCCCCTTCTCTTTCTTACTCTTCTATTTTCAAGGATGTGTGGAACCATAGTTGGTTGGGATGGATAAACCTAGGGTATAAATGGAAAATTTTGTTTATTTTATTATATATTATATGTTTGAGTCTATATCCTACATATTATTGATGGTTATAATAAAAGGATATGAGGTTGGGACTGATTTTGATGTATTTTTTCTCTATTTATGGGCATATTCCATGGATTACCTTTAAAGTTCTAACCACCTCCTGTTTTTTTTTAAATATTCATTAAAATGATTTTTGGTTGATAATAATCCCATTATTTATATTAATTATGTATTTTTTTCATTTTTATGGTTTAAAGTGTGTTTTCTAAATCGGAGTGGCTTGAATGCATTCAAAATGTTTGATAAAAAGTATCAAATAGGTTTTATGGTTTTAAATTGTTTTATGAAGTGGTTTTGGAAATGATTTTACCTTATGAATTGTGTTTTATTTTAAATGTAAATTATTTTATATTAAATTGGATTTTGAAATGTATTTTCATGGATTGTGTTTGTTTGTGATTATTTTATAAAGGAGCAACACCAGGGATAATTGGGGTGTGAATGAGAGGTTGTTTGATGGATAATGAGAGATTTAATTTCGTTTTACAGGGGATCATGAGAGAAATTGGTTAGGGATACCATGAAATATTTCATTTGGTTGTTAAGCTACCATAATATCTATTCTATTTGGTCCCAGGGAAGATTGTGATAGCTTTCATTTTTCTTAGCCCACTGTTACAGTTTTTTAGACTCACACATATTATACCATCACTGTTAGAATCATAGGTACGCTTAATAATTCATGGTTGGTTTACATTATTTATTCATTTTATTATTTCCTTGATGGATTTGATCATATACTACACAATTATTTTCATTTATTAGTTATATGATCATGATATTATGCTTTCTCTTACATTGTTTGGGTGGATATATTGAGCATGTCGTGTCGTTGGACTTGTTTATTTATTTGATAAATGTTTAGTAATGTTTCTGTAAAACATGTTTTATTGGAAATTTAAAACCAAATGCATTTAAACAAGTCTTGGTTTAAAGTGAAATGATTTCGAAGTAGTTTGGTTTTGAAATGTGATTTCAAACTATTTTTTTGTATAGGTAAAATCCTTAAATAGATTCATGGTGGTATCCTAATGGTATTTTTTCATCAGTCCCTATATATTCCATTGTGAATATATAGGTTTAATTTTATAGTACAAAGTTAAAGGAAAGAGAACTATGTACCTAGGTGGCCCTTCTTGATTACTATTGTCTAGTGTTTTGTGGATGAGATGTGGTCTCATAGAGTTGGCTCATATAGTGTAGTTTTAGGATTTTATTATCCATTAGGAAGTATGTATTGGTATTGTTGTTCTTGGAACCATTCCTTTTATTATAGATCTTTGACTTGAGATACTATTTATGTATGACCTATTATGGCATGGTTTGATATGATTTATATTCTACATAAGGTATCTTTATTATTTTTCTGTACTTCGGATGTTTTATTACGTATTTCCAACTCTAATTATATTGGTGTGTTCATACCATTTTATGGATGGGTCATGTAGGTTCACCATGGTTGAATATATTACCAATATATGGTTGGATATGTCATGTACTTGTCTGCATCCCGTGGATATCAGGAACATACATTGGTCTATGGGATAGGCTAGATCAGGTGACGGTTCGGGTTGACCTGGGTTAGTTCATTACACATATGCACATTTTACCTTAATGAGCCTAATAAGGTTGATCGTCTATCATAGTAAATTCAAACCAAAATGTCTCTATACTCATGTTATCTGACATGATGTTAGGGTATGGCCACCTTATAGGCATGAATGGCCTTATCATTTCATATCTACTACTTGAATTAAATTTTACGACACACTTTCATCAACCTAGTTTATTTCTCTAGAAGCAAAATTATTTATCACATAGTTTTACATGATTTATTACTTTTATTTAAAGAGATGGATTATCTTAATCCATTTTTATTAAATAATTACTAGGGATCCATCAGTTCATCTGATCTGACTTTCAATAATTAACTATGTGTTCAATCAGATAACCATTTGACTATATCATATCTCAATGATTGGCTATTCTAAAATAAGGGTAAGAGGTGTTTCAACAATATTATTCTCAACCACCATTATTAGTGACAAAACATTTGGGTGGTTTTTTGTTACAACCAATCACCCTTAAGGATAACATTAATACCCTAGAAATTAAAAAATAAATGAATATTTTATTAATATATATTAATTCAACTCATAAATAAGGATATCAATTCTATAAAACTTAAATAATTATTTTTGGAAAATATGTAAGCATAAATTATATGAGTTCAATGCAAAAGTCTATAATCAAATATTATATATTAAATTATACAATTATAAGGAACACAATAAAAAATAAAATAAACAAGTTACAAAATAAACATTATGAGAGGACCAAGATTAATAACGAGACATATTATTTGGGGGTACTAGTATAGAATGAAATTATTAAATATAAATAAGGAAAATATATGTTTCATAACCATCATGATTTTTGAACATTAGTAATATATACATTACAAAGTGTCCTTTAGAATTGTTGATTATAAGTTATTTAAATTTCATAAGTTAATATTTGTTAAAGGGAGAAAAATTGATTCATCCAATTGAAATATCCCATATGAATTATATTTTTTTGATCTTGAAATATAGGTATAATAATGGGTGTTTTTTAAACATAAGTCTCAGGTAAACAATTAACAATTATGGATAGAATAAAATCTTTTATAAAATAATTTCATCAAGGTAGAAACTATTAGAAGAAAAATTATTGATAAATTAATTAATTAAAGTACCATCATTTCATATTGTACCCTCAAGTATTTTTCTAGTGTAATTAAGGGTTATGTAGCATGGAATTATGGTGGTTTTCATGTTAAAATTATTTTAATAAAGTAATAACATTTACCTTGATAGTATATTTTTATGAAATGTACTTTACTTATTTTAAAGATCCATTTAATATTATTAGATGATTAATTATTTAAAATAGATTTCATATTTGGAAGAAGTATTTGAAAACATTATAATAGTAGAAATAGAATAGTTTTATCTAAAAATAGTAAAATACGGGGGAAATAGTGAAATATAATTTAATATGACAGATATGACATCATAAAATTTTAATAATAACTATGATCTTAAAAAATATATTATCCAAGGCTAATATTAGTGGAAAAAATATTTTTTTTGTTTTATATGGTTTATTGGAGAATTATTTGGCATAATAGTGAACATAGGATAATAATAAAATAAAATATTCAATCAATTAATTCAAAAAAATTACACATGAATCCTATAAATACTGACATTACTCCCATTACTCATCACTAAAATATTTATTCCTCTATTTATATATCTCTCAAGGTTCTTTTCTAATATACATTTCTTTATAAAAGATTTTTGGAGTTTCTAAAGGTTTGTTTTGAGCTTGAAAACATAAAATAGGTAATGGTTCTTATTCTTTTAACTTCATTTCTTATGTTAATTATTTAATAAAAATATTTGATTAAATTCCATTTCATATTGTATTAGATGGAATTTTTTAACTATTATAACACATTTAATATATTCTCACTGATTATTATCTATTCGTTGATATTATATCCATTACATGATTTGTTATTATGTTGAAATAACCCCATGATTCATGAAACTCTCCAATGATGCGTTATTTAAATCCTTATATATATGTTTTTGTATCTATGATGTTGTGGATATAAAAGCACTAATATGTGGTAATTGTGTATGTTTTGATATTATATATCTTTTATATCCATTATAAGGATATAAATGGGAGTTATCCTTATATCAGAATAAGTGATCCTTCAACGTCAACGTTGCAGGTAATATGGGTACTTTCTCAAAGTGGTTTTCATTCCTAATGTGATTTAGGTATTTGTTTCACATACTCTAATATTAATAGGGTGGTTATTCATAAATAAATATATCTTTAATTATTATATCGATTCTAAATTTTTATCTATTCATTGGGATACCATTTTTACTACTACATTTCCTTATGAAATTTTAAATATTCATTTAAACCTTACCAAATAATGGGATATATGTTTTATAATATACCCCCACTATAATACCCTATACTTAATTATTCTGATTGTAGGGTATTAATTAATGTATACATAAAATTCCATTAATTAATGAAATTATTTACATTCTCATATATTTCTTTATCCTACATGGACAAATACTTTATTATAATCCTTATTGAGTATTATTATAATTATTTTATTTTAATCACTATTGATCATTAATAAGAGTATTATAAATTCCATTCTACTCTATAATAGAATGTACCTTACTGTATATGTGATGGGTCATGCTCAAAATTATATAACCCCTCAACAAATTTATGAGTCTCATGAGAAAACTAAGATAGGATAATAATAGAGACCTTACCCTCTATGTATGATATATTGGAATAAGTCCTCAAAAAAAAGAGAAAAATATGTTATATTATTCATTCTATTCATTATGTTATCTATTATAATGTATTCATTGATATTACTCAATTTGTTAAAATATATACCTAGAAAATTATATATTTAATTATAATATATATTTATTGATATATTATCCCTTAATGATCATATAATATCACCCCTTTCTATTGATTTTCAATTTCTCTAGGTAATCAGGATGAATATTATCATTGATCAACCTAGAGGATTGTATTCAAGAATAAAATTTTGAATCTTTTAGAATTTTTTAGTCAATTTTTTTAATGCCTACATATGTAACTAGATTCTTAAGTTTATAAAAATTTTAATCATGGAAAAATTTTCATATAATTTAATTATCATATAATAAATAACTATGGACATTGAGTCACGAAAATAAGAGGCATTACAATTTTTCTCTTTAGAGTAAATTAAAACCATTGGGACCATTATATAGAAAAATAAAAACTTTATAATAAATCTATATAATAATATATGAAATATTTTTGAATGTGATTTATAGGTATGAAATGTGAAATAAATAGGTTGTTATTTTTGGATTACAAGATATATAAATTATGTTTCATATATTTTTTATTTATATTATTACTAATTATGCTATGTTATTTTTTGATAATGGTGCTTAAAAGAAGGAATGAAAACCATGTCAAAATCAATGGAAAATTTAGGGAATGTATAAATGTTAAAGCTATTAAAGACGTATTATTAGGAAAGTAAATAATAAATACTCTTTTGTAATTGAATAAGGATATAACAAATAAACATGCCTTTATAGATAATCCATTCAATAATGGTCACTGATTCAGAGTAATGAAACGAAGTATATAAAGAATATATAATGGAATTTATTTATATTTATTTTCCTAGAAAAATAATTTCCTTGGAAAAAATAACATTGGATGGAAAGACAACTATTGAATTTAAAATAGAAGGAAAAATATATAATGAATGATTATAAAGATCACTTCTCAAGGGTAGTGAGGTATGTTTCAGATAACATGCAAAACCCAAAAGAAAATATTTATACATACTTTAATGTATTAACAGCATGACTTAAATTATTGTTTTTCCCTTAATAATTTTTAATATCTAATTTGAAAGTGATAATTTCTATAAATACTATGACAAAAATCTAAAAATCGTACATCATAAAAGTGATATTTGACAAAATAGTATAGATGAGTGATATGCTGTAAAAAAATTGAAAATAAAATAGGCGAATAGTTGAGTTACCTACATATAATAATTAATGTATGAAACACTTAGTTCTTGTATAAAAGTATTGGTTGTATTATATAAACATTGATATATGGGTTACCAAACTCAGAGGTGGAAAGGTAAAATAAAATTATTCAATATTAAATATTGTTATCAATAATGAGATTGGGTATTACTTTAATAAAATCCTTAGGAATGAATAGAATATATCCCTGGAGTGGTAAGGGATCAAATCCAAAGTTTTTTAATTATGATGACAGAATATGATACACTAATTAGTGTGATGGAAGGTATATTGAATGTATAATATATGTTAGATATTATGTTATTTTAATATATATTTACACACTAATTTATATTATTCCTGTGTATAAATAATATTTATCCATCCCATCATATATTAAAGATATATATATCCATTTGAATGAAAATATGAACTCTCATTACACAAAAAAAATATAGTGGGATGTTCAAATTTGAATTCATTTGGGTTTTTATGTTGAATATCTAATCATCACACAAATTTTGGTTTTTTGATATTATTTTAGGGTTGTGAAAGGAACTAAAATTATTAAGAATGATGATAATGAAAAGTTATATAATTTAGTATTAGGGATGAGGGTATGTGATTGATTATTTTAGAGGGAAGATTTCTCTAAAAAAATGTTCAAGTGTCCCCCATAGATTTTTTTTGTGAAATCATTGGGGAAGAATTTGATTAAATATAATCGATTAAGTAGAATTATGTTTTAATAATAAAATATATAAACATCTTGAAATAATAGACAGATCTATTTCCTAATGAGTTACTTTAATTTTCTCCTAATTGATAGATTAAATACATTATCGATCTCATTCTGGATGCAAAAAACATCTTCGAGACACCTTATATAACATGTCCTCACACACTGGTCCCCCACTTGGGCCAGATTAAATACAAGAGTGTCACTCTATTTCTACCTCCAATAGGCTAGGGGCTGGTGACTAGCACTAAGTAGAAATATCTCAAAATATGGGAGGCCTTATCTAAATGAACGTGTATTCAACTCACTCCAAAACATGGGACATAATAATTATGAAAATAAATAAAACTAACTGAAATGTATAAATCTCACATAAAAATAATAAATTCCACAAGGAAAATCTATTTCGTAATACATAATAGGAATCGGTGAAAGATACCCACCCAAAAACTAAAAATCTAACTAACATAAATATCTAGGATAAAGGATTTGTCATTTAAGTTTGTCTCTAAACTTGAATATCACCCTCTACCATCACCTCAAGGTACCACTATGCACTTCCAACAGCACACACACAAAGGTCTCTAAAAATTATCACCAAATAATACAAACCAACTATACATCTACCAAAACCAACTACAACCACTATTCCATATAAAAGTACACAACATATCTTGGATAATATCCCTTGTAGAGGTGAGTATAAAAATACTATGTTGGATACCCCAAAATCAAAAAGAAAACTTCCAGCTCAAAACCTATGGTATGAGAGAGTAGTTAAGATGAATAAAATAAAGGATCTAGATATGACCTAATCATGGAAGTATCAGAAACACTAATAATTAATAGTCATCACACATCCAACCTATAAAGTTTCATACCTCATAAGAAACAAAGAATTATCAGACAACCAAAAATATAATAAAGTCTGAAATCAATAGCCAATCATACGTCCCATCTCAAAGGAAACCTTATGATGCTTGAGGTATAAAAATTCTCAAATTATCAAAACATAACCACATTTATTTTTCAAAAAATTTCATAACCATAATGGAGGTCCCTCTTCTCATTGAGTTATGTGTGTTAGTTGATGGGGGTACCACACCCAATCATCCTCAACCACCAAAACTATAACCATTCTGGAAGCAAATTGGGGAACCCACACCTTTATAAAGAGTAGATGTCAATAATGAGAGTACTAAAACTTAATATATTTAACTCTAATGCATGATATAAGAGAGATAACCTAGTATGAGTAAAGGAATCCCACTTTTCATTTCCCAGCTACAAGAAAAATCAACAAGAAACTCCAAGAAACCCAAACTATCCAATCATAGAAATCAAACATTCCCTGTATTAAACCATAGTAAAGGATTCCACCCCTTGATAGTTAGAGTGGGATATTGACTCTAATAGAGGATCTCTCACCACATTTGAGATCTTTATATAGCGAGGATACTAACACTAAAAAAGGATATTTTTCCCTAGGTATGTGGGGAGGGCGATACCAAACCCAATCTAATTAACTAGCATATGATCTCATGTTCCAATATAACACATATAAAATAGAGGGGATTCCAAAACTATCCTATGTATGGTGGGGGGAAACATATACCAATAAAAAAACAAATCCATATAGGGTGTCTAACCCCATTAATGTTTTGATCATCGCAACTAAACCCAGTTATCATCCTTATGGAGATAAATATAAAATGTACCCATCTCTCCTAAAAAATGACCATAGAAGTCCAAACAGACAACATCACAATGATGTAAATTTAAAAACAGTCATGATAAACTATTTATTTTTTTAAAACATACATTAGATGAAAAATGACTGTTTTATCATGTCATAGATTAGAGGTAATGCATAACAGGGCCTATAGATCATGCCACAAGCCAGAATTATATATCAAAAATTTTCAATGAATCATTTATTATGATACCATGACCATGATTCTATATATGGATCTCTAATATAATGTCATAGGAAAGTTTTTGATAAATTTTTATTTATAATAATAATAATAATAATAATAATAATCAATATTTGGTAGAGTGAATTACATAACAAAAATAGAAACTCACCCAGAGAACCCTATTTTCAAGACTCTTCCCATCTAATAAAGAATGAAAATCTCTTATTAGACATATTTTTTAATAATTCAATGGCCTTAAAGGCCGAATGTTTATGTCTTGAAAGACCTATGATGATGTGAATCACAATCCCATGAATTGACTGGTTGGATGGCTCAAAGAGCATAGGGTTATGAGCAGCATGACTCTCTGTCAGCAACTGTGTAAATATGTCTAGATGCATTAGCCTTTCTATTTTGTGGAACTGATATGAAAACAAGGTACAAAAATTTTATGTCCACCTGTTTCTCATCTCAATGTATCCATTAAAAATAATACATACCATGGGGACCAAAGACCATGACCACCCCATGCCTAAGGCTAACCCTATGTTTGACTTACATCCACCCACCCCACCACACATCTCTAATCTCACCATTGTGAGGGACAATGCCATCACTACTAGAAAAAGGGTCATTATATCCCCTTTCCTTGGGAGACCACCATTTACAGTCTCAATCCAAATAAAATCGATCTCTATATCACTCCCCTCCCTTGCTCATAGACAACCCCCAGCACAAACGCTATCCCTCCCACCTTAACCTCCACCTCCATCACCCCTAGATCTATATCCCTCATTCTTTTCCTATCTCCACAATAGCTGTTGTCAGTGTATATCCACCATCATCACCACCCCTCCCTAGAGCCTCACCCATCCTCTACCATCATGCCAAACTATATCATATAACATACACCTAACTTGTTTCCACCTTAGCTGGTGATGGTACCCATCCTCCCTCCCCATTACCCCCCCTTGTGCCACACCCTGCCTCCACCTCTATACCCACCTACACCTTTAGCGTCTTCCATTTATGGATCTTATGGGTTCCAGGTGAGAATTATTTCACTGCTTCCACATTTATGTGTTTACATTTTTTATCTAATTACGGTTGATACCTTTAATTTAATAATTAATTTAATGTTGGCTATAGCTATGAACCAGCCTTATAACTTGAATCTATGATCATATAAGTCCATTAGGAGCTTAGGAATCACCAAAATCCTTAGAATGGTTCAAAATATTCTTTATTATTCTTTATGAGTCATAATTTGAGTTGTATATTGAGACTACCTATTTTAATTTTCATCCGAAGCTGCATGTTTTGTTGGAATCAGCATCTACTTCATTGAAACACCGTTAATTTCATCTACATAGGAAAAATAAATTTTGTATTCCTATGAAATTAGGTCGATGACCTACAATTTCATATTTTTTGGTCTGAGTTTCTTTTATTGAAGCTCAAATATCATTCTAAGTTAGTAAACTAATTATAAATCCTATACTCATTGTAGATTGGAGAAAACACATGTATTCAGTAAAATTTGTGTCACACAGTCACTTGGAGATCATTCTTATTATAGAATGAATAGTAAATAATTTTCCATGACATAATCACTTGAGCATAGTTTCTATAAAGGATTCATAGTTGGTTCTTTATTTTTTAGGTATGGTAGGTTGCTTTCCCTTTAGAAGGTTACTCAAACATAGGAATAGTAACTTGAGGAGTTTCAAAAAATCATGAAAAGAAGGATGGACAGGTGTCGTGATGTAGGTTAAGGACTTAGAAGATTTTTTTGAATGCTATCAGTTGATCTTTACTCTTATAATAGGTCTAAGACTTAGGTGAATTACCACTATATAGCCACATGAAATGGTTGGTCAAGGGCTTAACCAAAATTTTCATCATCACGATCCTTGAATGTATCAGAAATGAAAAATAATTTATTCTAACTCTAAATTATGTTTTAAAACAAATAAAAACAAATATTCAGATTAAAAATTAAAATCATATTCCAAAATTAAAATGATAAAAACAAAATCAGGGAATCTGAAATAATTATTTCCAATTAAAAAAATTTAGAAAATGATATTAAAGATAATATTTCTTAAGTATATAAAAATTAAAAAAAATGATATTTTAACCAATTAAGAACAAAAATAAAAAAATCCACTCAATAATGGAATGAAATTTACTTTCCATCCATGGCAATAAATATTTTCAATATTATCAATTTTCACACAGTTTGAGTACAAAATCATAAAAATATCATTAAAAATATGGAAACATAAATAAAAACTGGGAAAATTTAGATATAAGTGAGTGACATGGGAAAACATAAAGTTATCATCATAGACTCTTGTTTCTTAAAAAATTTTCTGACTGGATAGGTTTAGAGGATATTTTATGGATCAATGTTTTGTGGAAAATTCAATTGCTGATATTTTTTGAGAATAATACTATTAAAAGTTAAAGTGGATAATAATTTAAATTTTAATGAAATTTGGTTTAAAGAAGGTCAATGGTTCTGATGAAATTCATTAAGTGGTTAAATGGTCCAATTTTTTTTGAACGACACAGATGTTTGGTGAATTATACATTGTAGGAGATTACTCATGTGTAGAGGGATAAATAGATCATACAATATATATAATAATTTACTAAAGAATAATTTAGAAAGTAAAATGTATAATTAATTAAATACAATGTGATGATCAGTATATTTATGAATTTCTTTCTTGTTTTGTATGAGTATTAATTGAAGTCCACATACAAATGGTTAGTTTTTATTTTAAATATATTTTGTTATCTAAAATTAGAAAAATGTTTGAAATATGAAGTCTTATGTAAATGTCACTTATTATTGTACATATATGTATATGAATAAGAGTAGGTTCGATATTCCAAATAAAATGTCTAGAGATTATTTTCAATGAATTATGAAATTATTGATATCACTAGAGGATTTCAAAGTGACTATATTAGTTTTCCATGTAGAAAACGTGAAAATAGATATCAATTCATATGAGATACAATATGGGAGAACCTATTATTGAATGTGTTTATGGAAAATTATAAGAGTTATAATTTTCATGGGGATGAATATATTCTTTTTCATCATACAAAAACTTTTTAGATTGATGTTTATTTGAGGAAGAGTGATATGATTCTTGAAATTCTTACTAAAATGGTATGTGGGATGGCTCCATAAGGCATTAAAATCCAAGAAGTTGAGACCGATGAGATCAAAACATTCTATGGTGCATATCAATATTTTTTGAAGTTTTATGAAATAAGCGATGATAAAAAAAATGAATTATCTTTTGGGTGCACTTATTATAGTAAATTTTCATTTGTTCTAGAGGTTTTTTTCACATGAAGACTCTGAATCAGTGGTCAGATATATTATTCGACATGCAATTACTATTATGAATAAAATTACTTCCTAATGATTCTAAGATTCTAGATACATTTTATCATGATCATAAGTTAACATAAAACATAGGTTTTACATATGAGACCATAGATACATGTGAAAACAACTGTATTCTATTTAGAAAGGAAACTGTGAATTTGGATAATTGTATAGTCAGTTACTCCTCCAGGTGGAATGATAATGGGGGGTGTGAATAAAACTAATAAAATTCAGACTATGAAATAGGAGAAACAAATTACCATAAAGAAAATTAATTACATTATACTAAATAAAGGGTAAAAATATTATTTATGTCATATAATGTTTCTAAATTAATGAGATGTCATATGGAAAGAAATAAGAAAATAGATTTTCTAACCATCCTGGAAGAATCTATTGCATAGAAATATTTTGATTAGAGACACCCCAAATTTTTTAAAGATAATTATAATGTCTGAGTGGGTTTGGTAGTAGACAGTTTCAATTCATTTAGATCTATATTTTGTGCAACTCATAGCACATGGCCTGTGGTGTTCGTTCGGTGTAATTTTTCATTTTGGCATTATATGAAATAATAATTTCTGATATTTTACACTCTTATTGATGGACTATAATTCTAGGGGACATGATTGATGTCTACCTTTAGGGATTTATTAATGAGTTGAATAAATTTTGGGGTGATGGTGTGATGACCAATGATTTGGAAATTAAAGAAATGAATAAACTAAAATACGCTTTATTTTAGACAATCAATGAATTCTTATACTATGGAAATTTGTCAGGTTGGAATACGGAATGTTAATTTTATTTATCATATTGCAATAAAATTAAAAATTATATATGGATTAATCATTGTAAAACGTGGGCATACATGGGTAATATATGTTTTATTCCCTCTGATAAAATGTCCAAAAAGGATATAGTGGCATTTAATGGTTATATAGAATTCAACCTAGCACCAAAGTTCATCACATGAGTAGAAATATTTTCACATATTAAGGAAGAAAACAACCATACATTATACGAATTATAAAATTTTGTGGCTCATCCATTACCAAATATTCATGGTGTAGGTTGAAAACTTAATCACAATTGGGAGAAGAAAAATACGTTTTTTAATCAACCTTACTAGAAAAAAAATATTATAAGGAATAATCTGGATGTCATGCACATTGAAAAAATGTTTGTAATATTATATTTTGGATAATTATTTTGTGACAGTGGAAAATCAAAGACTCATGTCAACGAATGAAATTGTTTGGAGGAAATGGGTTTAAAGAAACAATTTAAATTATATTTGGGTGAGGGAAACAAGGTATACATGCATGTTTCATAGTATATTATGATTAAAAAAGAGAAAGAGGCATTTATGTACATTTTGATGATGCAGGTTCATAATGGTTACTCTTCTAATATTTCCAAGTGTTCAAATGTGACGATCAATACATTTCAAGGGTTTAAAAGTCCTAAAAATCACAAACTACTTTAGTAGTTGATTCCAATCATAATTCATAATTGTTTATCACCCAATATTGTTCAACCGTTGATTGAGATGGATAAATTTATAGATATATTTTTTTAATAAACCAATTAATATGTGATTTAAATATTTTTCTGGAAAAAATAGCACTTAGGATTATTCAAGTGGAGAAGCTATTTCCAACCTCATTTTTTGATGTTATGTTTCACTTTACAGTGCATATAAATGAAGAAGTAATGATTATTGGTCCAGTAAAATTTAGGTGGATGTATCAAATTGAGAGGTATCTGTATACATTAAAATAATGTTTAGGTAATAGAGTTCATCTGGAGGCATAAATATCCAATTATTATTTGATGTATGAGTGTACTAAATTTGGTGTATAATTTTTTTTGGATGTTGAAAAAAATTTAGATAATTCCTCTTGGATTCATGATGGTCCAGTTGGAGAAGGAACTTTATTTGAAATGGAAAACATTGATTAGATACAAGATCATCAATATATTTTATTCAATACTCCATCAGTTGTACCATTGATATAGTAAGTGTCTTATCAATTTTATTATTTTACTTTTACATGTTCCGTTTTCATATATAATTTTTATCATTTAAATTTTGCATTTTAATTTTTCGGAAACACATTAATGACCTAAAAAGAGACATGTATCATGTGAGTGATTATCAAATTCAATAGTCTCATTATGCATCATTTCATGAATGGTACATTGATTTTATAAATATAAATGGATTTTCATTATGATTGTAGTATAATACTAATTTTTTTATACATAACATTTTATTGAATTCTGTGAAATATATAGGTCCATGACATATGAATGTTCAGTATCCCTACACTAACTGAATAATTTAACCAACTAGTTGTGGTTCCATTTATAACAGTACTCAATTAAAAATGAGAGACACAAAACAGTTTAATTGGTTATTGGTCTATCAACTCCAGTTATTATTATGATCAATTTAAAAAAATCATCGAAGTTTTACACATTAATTGGTTGAAATACATGTTGTTAAAGTGAAATTTGGTTGATCCATTCCGTGGAAGTAAAATCAATCAATATAAGTTTATGTTGGTGAATTTTAATAATATGTTATCTGGAGATGAATGAGTTAGTAACAAAACTTTCATTTTAATATCACAAGTATAACAAGTTTTCTTCATTAACATTCTTTCTAATCTAAATTGGAATGTTGTTGTGAAAATGTCTTGGTGAGGAGTGTTTTTAATTGAATGAGATAAGTCCAAGACTCTTTCCTTTGTTGTACAACATCTTGATCAACACACCTTAGTTAAATGTGAAGAATATATTCATTGTTTTAGAGAGACCTTTGATAGATAAATGATTGATTTTAATGTTTAATGAAAAGTATGTTTTATTTCCTACTCTTCAGTTTTAAACGTTTTTTAAAATTTTTAAACTTTTTATTAACTATTTAACAATTTCTTGGTATACTATCACTATATTTTATATATACATGGATGAAAAACGACACGAAATAGAGTAAAAATAATTAAAATAATTATTTTTAGGAAAATATAAAAAAATAAAAAATCCTATAATATTTATATAATAAAACATAAAATACAATAAAATAATTGTAAACTATAATAATAAAATAATAATAATTATATATAAAAACACCCCACATAAATGAGAGACTACATTATTTAAAGAAATTTATTGCAATAAAAATTTTGACCAACCACCCATTTCATAAAATGTATGAGTCTCAAGTCATAAAATGTTAACCGAAAAGAATTATTTGAATCGTAATGTAAATATGATAACAAAATTTCGGTTTTGTGTGTAGATGTGTTAGTGAATTCCATTTTTTCTCAATGATATATATTTTATAAAAATGTTTATTTATTATAATCACATTTAATATTTATTCATTTTATTAATTCATTATTAATTTTTTTAGATGTTATTAAATGTTTTCTTATTATTGATGTTGTTTGGAACTCATGTTGGTCCTATGGTTTTGTCTTACTATTGATACTGATTGGACCCTATTTCTATAAACATTCCCCCTATTGCTGTAAAATTTTTCCCTTTATTTCCTTATTAAAAAACTTATATTTAATGTCATTTAGATTGAACTTTACAATTTATATCACATAATAGAAGTTTTTAAAAGAGTTACCTGGTATAGATTTAACCATGACTGATTTTGTAATACACTTTTTGTAGCTTTTATATTCCTCTATAATGAAATTTTATTGAACTTGGGTTGAGGAGGATCCCATAATCTGTAAATAACTAATGATTTTAGAAAGATATCATGGGATACCCAAACATGGTACCACTCCTTTTTTCATCTTTTTTTTAGTAATTTTTAACATCCACATTATTCTCTTTAGTTTCAGTAGCCATTTCTTCTTCTTATTATTTATATAATTCTTCTTATTGGTGGTATTATAGATTCCCTAGAACATACATTATAAATTAAAAAATCATCCTACTCTATATTTCATTATATTTCTATTAATCCCCTGTACTTGTAGTGGTGATAAATATTTTTATAGAAACATATTCATCTTTGGAAATAAGACTTTCCACATATTTGACTTTAGTCTTAGCAGCTCTCGCAGGTGTCTCCTCAATTTTTTTCATCATTGGCATCCTCCTTGAAATATTATCTTGACGCATCGTTTTGAATTACCATCATCTCCATGTCTAGTCCAGTATTCTTGAAAGAAAATTTCAGGTTGTGGTGTCATGTATCATCATTGTTCATGTATGGTTGTGTGATCCTTTCTTAACTATGGATCATTTTTAGTTATTCAATTTTTCATGATAGTTACATGATATGGATAGTGAACATGTCATGTGTAGCCTATATGTAGTATATTTCTTCCATCATAACCCAAATAATACCCTATATGTTATTCTTTATCCTCCTCATTCATGCACGACACTCAATTTTCCTTCAAAAACCACATTGCAAGGGGGAACTAATACTGTGGTGTAACACATTATATACCTCATCATTGATATATTAAAAAATTACACACCTGCACAATGTAGTGGAACCCTACATAATAAACCTTTTTAACATGAAATCCACTCTAATATTTGTCTCCCACCTACAACACAAAATAGATCATCTTGTCACAACCATCTACCTCATTTAAGTCTCTCTCTCAATCCATGGTGTATAACTATACTACTCCATAAGACTTCATCCATATATTAATCTCTCCTTTATTTTTTTCCTCATATAGTGCAAGAATATCTTGTGTCATAAATCTCCTTGGACAATTATACCTAATAAACCTTTAATCCATTATTGACCAAAATGCATTTGAAACCCTACACCATAACTCCGACACCACAAGGTTCCTTATTCATTCCATAATTCAGTGGGAGTAGATACGGTGAAAACTCATTGTATCTGTTCATTATATGGATACATTTAATTTTAAAACTAATAATTAGAAATTTATTGATCAAACAAATGTCTTAAAAAATCACTAAACTCTACATCTACTACAAAACTATAGCTTCATAATCCAATCAGAAATTGCAACTTACGTCCAATACTGTTATATAAATAGTGCTATAGAACATGTAATTATAATAAAAATAATAATCCAAAATACAAATATTCTATCCTCTAAGAATCCCTAACATACCCACATTTTGAATAAAATAGCATATACACATTGGACCTATAGATACCAGTGAACATGGATTGAAAAAGATGAATATTAGTCTAAAAAAACCACACTAAACACTCATATCCTATTCACAATACATAAAATCCACATAATAATTCAAATAATTAAACAAAATGTATATAGGTCCTCCTCACTTATTAATTCCCCATTATTTATGAATCAAATTAATGGATATTATATCTTTACCCTTTTATGGGATTTCAAGGTTTTTGGACAATGAAATATGATAGCTTTTCCTAGACAGGTGATTTGATCCGTCATCTCCTTTATATTTGATGAAATATGTGTGCAATAAATAAAATATACATGATTAATTTGTAGTTCACATTATATGGCACTATAATATTTAATTAATTCTTTTCTTATTAAATATTTTTATGACTACAGACATGTCAGGTGAACAGGAACCAGATACAACCATTATGTGGATCCATATGCGTCTAAGGGTCAAGGTCTGTATTAATGTAAATGTGTATATTTTTTTAATTAATAATTAAAAATATATATTCACATCTACTTAATTATTTATGAATTTTTTTTCAATAGGATTAGACTCGACTGCTTCTTTATATCGTAGGAGAGACCCTGGTCACGATATTTCATCTTGGAATTCATACACGACCCTTAACTTTTAATTTAACAAGATATACCGTCAAATGGGAGTGATTTCCACAAATTTATTCACTATCTAGGACATATAATACATTACCCACATCTATTTTCATTTACTACACATTTCTAGGCTTCATTCCCCTAGGATACATTAGATCAGTTATGGAGGTGAGTTCAGTTAAGAGGAACATTTTAGTTTCTTACCTATGTTTAAAAAATAATAACATGTGTGATCATTTTTTCTTAAATATAATAATATAAAAGTGTTCCCCAAATTAATTTTGGCTATTTTATTATGGAAAAATGTCATAAAATGTGGAAAAATCATAAAGGGAAAGTAAAGAGGAAGAACTGGGTACCAAATGTTGGTGCCCCAAACGTTCTGGAAAGAGTCCTGAGAGGTGTTATGCCATCTCAGTGGTGTGAGTTAGTTACATATTGGTCCACTGAGCATTAAATTGTGAGTATATTTATTTTTTGTTTAAAGTTTTCAAATAAAATGTACAATTTTACATGTTTTAAATTTTAATTAATTTAATGTTAGGGGAGGTAGTGCATCATTCTAATAATTTTGCATTACAGGGAACACCTCCCATGATTGGGAAACATCACATGTACCAGATTCAACATGATGTATTTATTTTTCACTATTTAAATATATTATTTAATATGGTTTTGTGCTCTATATTTATATCTTATTGGTATACAGTTGTGGGAACAAGGTGCACTGACTGATAAAATTCATGTGTGGATGAAGACTCATAATCGAAATGATATGAAGGATAAAGATACTATAGTAAGTTCTTTTACCAATTATTAATACTTAAATAAGTCATTATATACATATATATTTATATTTATATATTACATAGGCTCAAATTGAGGTTGAGTTAGCACATACTACCCAAATACCAATGATAACTTTCCATGTAATGTGATGAGATATTCCATCACATTATTGGTCTTGATGGTCATTGATAAAATTTTACATATGGAATATCGATTCCTCATTCTGTAGTTTCACATTCTGAGGTTCTGGCTAATATATTTGATATGATGACGTAGAAGTTGATATATTTGGAGGCACATATGCGTACTCTCAGCAAGGTAAATGCACAACTATTAAATGAGGTTAGTGCACTCTTGGAATATATGTGTTGGGGTGATGGTGAAGGGGATAATACAATACAGGTTTATAAAGAATATATTTATTTATTTACATTTAAATTAATTATTATTATTTTTTATTTTTTGTAGACCTCTTCTGCATCAGAAATATGTATCATCTATGGCCCCGCATAACACATCATTTCCAAGAGGTGTGTTTTGTTTTATAATTATATTTTTTCATTTAAATTGAGTGTATAATATGTTTTTCCACTTTGAGTTACCTCAAAAATTTCATTTACATTTTCATTAAAATGAAATTTGACCAATTAAGGATTCAAAATTAGTTAAATACATTTATACTTATTAGAAAACTTAAGAAAATAATCCTTAAGTTATTTTTCTGATTTAAATTTCAACAGTGTGTCACATGTGGAGTAAAAAAAGTTATCCAATAGATGACTTCTATTACATAGTGAACTCAGCTCCAAAATCATGATAAGAGTTTATAAATTATTTTCAAACATTTTGGGAACTCATAGTAGATAATAAGTAAATTGTATGTGTTGTTTTTCATTGATAATGGTTTGATGAATATTGTTTTTATTCTATCACTAGACAACCTTTGAATAATTATTTTGTTATAGGTTTTTAGACCATATGGATGAGTTTTAATGAATTTAATAACTTGAAACATATGAACCCTTGATAAACTTATTATACATATAAAAGATACTTAAGATGAATTTTCTATTATCCCACATCTTATAGTGGTCTCAACAATCCGTGTTTCACCTTCAAAATTTTTCTTCTCAAAGAAACAATATCAACATTCAATTCCATTATCTTTTCTCTTTCTTTAGTTTATATATACTTTTATTATTTTTACAAAATATCTTATAGTTCTCTTATTTAATTAAACTAATTTATGACATCATAGAAATTACTTATAATAAATATTCATGAATGAAATTTATATTTACATTTATATTTTCCATGTACTCACACTCTGACTCCACTATAATTAACAATATTTCAATAGTTTTAGATTTAAATATAAATGATAAAATATATAAGAAATCAAACCCTTATTATCATTAAAACCATTTTACCACTGTTAATGTCTTGGATAGCTTCTCCTCATCAACTTCTTCCATCAAACGACCAGATTTTATTATCTTATTTTTATAACTGAAATCAGAAGATGGTTCACACACAAAACTATAGATTTTAGTTCATTAAAATTACTCATTTTTCTTTTAAAACCATTGTTTCTTACAACTATGTAAAACCTTGACATTATCACCATCGAGTTCAGTCACAAATATTATTCCAATATATTTACATCTTCTAATTACATCAAAAACCTCAATGTTCCTAAATCTCAACACATCATGAAATCATAAATATATTTATGAACTTTTTAACTTAACACACATGAATTGTATGTATCATTCTTGGTAATCACCTTAGATATTCATTACACAACAATTACAATGATCACTTCTCATAGTCTACTTATTCCAAACACTAAAACTTCATACACACTGAATATACTGGATGGTTTTCATCACGTAAATTTAAGTATGCAATTTCCCTTATACATTCACACCAGCCTCACTATACTGAACTAATACTTCACAAAATATTCAATTCACAAGGTTTTTAACCTATTAATAACTATTCACACACGTGATAGCTTCCATGAAAGCATAAATATTTTCATGGTATTCCTTATCTTCTTTTTTTTGGGTAGTTGAACACTAAACATAAATTTCCATCCTTCATTGAGTTGTTACAGAGAAATGAGACCCTTCTTCATGTAGACCATAATTGTACACATAAAAACTCCAAACACTATAAAATCACTCAAAATGTACTATGATATTTTACTAACTTCAATTTACATCTGTTTCCCCATGTTTTGATCCTTCTAGAAAACCTCCTCATTATATTGATAATCTAGACTCCTGATGAATTTTCACCAGCCATAATCCCTTTGGAAAGATTCAAATTATTTATCACCATATCTAAGGAAAAAATAAAAATATTATTATTCTTTGAGAATGTATCAATTCATAGCATCGACATGAATATATTCCATGATTCTAAAGAAATAATGATGGATATCATTGGGTTGTTTACCAGGCCATAACCCCTTTATATGATCCTATTGGGTTTTGTGTAAGATCTATTTTCTTGATTAATTTTATGGGAAATGGATGATTGGCCACCAAATGTATCCAATGGAGACAATATATGGGGAAAAAACAAACCAAAATATATAGGTGATTTGGTGGATAAAGTGACCCCTATCCTGACCTCAAAGTTGATGATTCCCCAAATTGATGTTTTTTTATTCTTTTTATTTTTTAAGTTAAAATTAATCCACCAATTAAAATTTTCATAAAGAGTATTGGGAGAGGGGATATAAAACTATTGCATTCTTACTTACTAGGATTTTGTGCTGTTATGGAGGTTTGATCATCTTTCACCACATAAGAGATAATCCAAGAGGGTTGGGGATCCATAATTGGAGGTATTTCATGTGTGTGTTACTACATGACTAAAACGATAATCAGAATATCCATTAGTGTACTGAAAAAATTAACACTTCTTGATATAGGGATCACTATTCCATATTTCTGGATTTCAGAATCTCAAAGATGAGACTGAAGAGGGATTGTGTTTGCTGGTTACAACTTAAAGATGAATAGGATGAGTTAGTTCATTAAGAAGGTTTTTCCTAAATGGGGTTCATCTTTGGGGTATGTTGGATGGTTCATGTCATTTTTTCCAAGGATTCAATTAAGGGAGATCTGGTACAATAAGATTTTTAATGTATGCTACAAGCAGAACCCAGTTGGGTTGTGGCTTTCTCATGTTGTTCACTGATGTCTAGGTTCAAATAAAATCATCTAAATGGAGTCTTTATTTAAATATGGATTTTCTCACTATCTTATTATTACTAGTTTCCATAAGATGGGATTGGATTCTTTTATTCAATGTTATATATAATGATACCAGCTCAATTTTCATAGATTCAATGTTGCAATAATTTTTTAGTCATTTACCACTAAATGATTAATGAAATCAGTATAGCACAATCACTAGATCATGGTAAATCCTCTTGATTGAAAATTACTCCACACTATTTATATAGTGAAATTGAATCATCTTTGTGACAATCCCCCTTTCCAGTCCTTTGAAACATCATATCTCTTCATCTAGGATGCAGGAAAACCCATCAAACCACTACTAAAATCTCATTTTTTTGTAGTGAATTCCATAATGAGTAGCACAACTAAGACAAGGTCTAGTTATATCTCTAAAAAGGTCATATTGATCTAATTATAGAGAGATAGACTAGGTAATAGGTCCACATATTTTTCCATGAGTTAACTTCAATCTCCATAGAATTTTATGAGTTCCATGAACATTGATGATGGGACATCAATGACTTTACTAGTGAACAAGGTAAAGGGAGATTTCTTAAATTCATTTCGAGTGAAATAGAGATGAATTGAACTTGTAAAATGAGTGTTTGAAGTTTATGTAACAAATTTTAATAAAAATAAGATGTTTATCATACCAATTAAGGCCCATCCACAAATGAATAATGGTGGTGATGAATGGATAACAAATTTAGCAGTACTCTAAATAGTGGGATTCAACTACCTATTTAAATTAAATGAAAATTTTTTTATGTACGAGATTACAATTACCAAAAAAATGAATAGGTGTCTTTAATAGGAGGACCATATAGGTTCATACAAGTGATGTAGGAATCATCGGCATGTGGATCACACACCTTAATTTCTCAAAATGATCGAAAATGACATTCATCCCTCAAATTTGGAGTTAAGTGAAAAATCACCTAAAACAAGTCAATATACCATGAAATCACACTTGGATTTACATGAAATTATAGGATAACAATAAATAAGTCATTTTTGATTTATTGGAATTAATCCTATATCCATTAGATTATTGTGTCACTTGATATGAAATAAAACAATGATTAACATTGTATTGTGTTATTAATATGACATATCTCCCATCATTGGGTCTAAACTAAGAAAAGGGATTCTGATTGATGTGTGAATCTAGGAGAATATTACATTAATCATATTTGATCTATTGGAATCAACCATGTGTCAAATAGATGCTCGAATTGTTCAATACAATTAAAGGTTCATTTTCATATTTATTTCCATTTATTGTAATAATGATTAAATCATTTGTATAGGGTTCAAAACCATTAAAATGAGTTCCGAATGAAATTACATCATAGAAAAAATATCATTATGTCATTTAAAATCTAAATAAATCATTTTCAAATGGATTGGATACCTAAATTGATTGGTATGATCAAAAGTAACATTTTTCTCTTAGATTTGGAGTTAAGTGACACATCACACAAAATGGGTGAGTGTTAATCAAACACAATTGAATTGGAATTAAATAATTAGAGAATAATCAATGAGCCATTTTTTGATCTAAGGTAATCAACACCACATCCATCAGATGCTCATATCACCCGATATTATGGAAAATGATTGGTAACATTGTCTTATGTCATTAAAATGACATATCTCCTATCTCAGGGTCAAAACTAGAAAATTAAATATTATTGATGTGCACATCTATTGAAATATTCCTTGAATCATATGTGATATATTGGAATCAAACACATATCATTATAATATCTGTATTTTTAAGTACAATTAAAAGTTCATTTTTATATTTATTATTATTTTTGTAGTAATGGTCCAATCTTGTGTGTGTGGGGGGGGGGGGGGGGGTCCAAACTGAACAAATGAGCTATGTTTGACATTAAATCTCATGAAAATGAAATTTAAGTCATTTCAAATCTATAGGAATCATAAACACACAAATCTAATAACTGAATTTCTCGGTAGGATCAAAATTGATGTTTTTAGCATATATTTAGATTTAAGTGTCAAATCACATAAAATATTTCAATAATAAAAAAATAGTAATATTGACATGAAATCATGAGAGACCAATTAGTGATTGATTTTAGATTTTTAAGAATCAAATCCATGTCAATAGAATACATGTGTCGCCCGGTATGATCTAAAATGATGAGTAACATTTCCAAGTGTTATTAAAATGACATATCTCTCATGAGGGGGTTAAAATGAGAAATCAAATTTTGATTAATGTGAAATGTTAGGAGAACATTACACAAATAATATGCGATCTATTCGAATCAAATTCACTTCAATCTGATTCCCAAATTGATTAGTATACAGTAAACATGGTTTTATACTTTTAATAATCATTGTTTAACTGATAAATGTTGTCAATAAATATTTCAGATTATATTTTACTCATTTATATATTTATGATGGATTATATAGGTAAATCTATAAACTAATTTTATTATTCTATCTCTACATATATTAACTGAATAAATATGATTATTTTTAAATTTATTAATTTGAATTTTGTTTAATTGTTTTTTTGTAGCTTATTAGTAGGTTGATTGAGGCACTAGATTAGAAGAGATCTTTGTTTTTTTGGAATACTTTGTTTTTTCAGGATCCTGGTTATTATTTGATGTTTTTGATTTCTATTGGATGTTTTTTGGATATCTAAGGCTATCATAATATAGTTTGTTTTTAAAAAATTAACCATATTAGAGACTGCTAATGGAAATTAGTAAATCTCAAAATATTTAGATAACATTAATGACCACATTTGGTGGTCGCAACCTCCTTAAATTTACCAAACCATTAGTGACTGAAAAAGAGGCCACTAAAGGTTTTACCATCAACCGTTACTTTGGTCATTGAAGGAGGGACCATATTTACCACCTTTGGCAGTCGGTAATGGCCTTTAGCATCGGTCCAACTATGAACAGAAAAGGTAGCCTATTGGTGGCCTCTAAATATCATTAACGACTGATTTTTGTGGTATCCAATGGCTGATTTTGTAGTAATTCATGGTAACAAGGTCCATAGGACGGTGAGTAGAAAACAAGACTTCTACCATGATGAAGATATATAATGTTTCATTCTTTAAAAAAAATTCCATATCCTTAGGGGATGCAACATTTCTATTGTGACCCCATGAGCCCCGCATTGTACCCATATAAGCCACACAAAACTTTTATGGATTATACCCTATGTAACATGATATCAAAGAACTGAACCTGCTTCAAACAGTTGTAGTAACAAAAACATCATGGAATCCCTTCTTCATCCTAAATGGGATCAATCAATTTTATGAAGCAACAAGGATCATTCACAGAAGGAATATATCTATAATTCATGCTTTGTTCGGCCACCCTATGAACAACCATAATAAAAAACGACAAAAAATCAATGGAAATTTAAGAAAACAAAATTTCTAACCAAAACCCACACATCTTAGATCAAAACACAAGAACAATTAACAATAAAAATTTTCAAATAGATTTTTTTACCCAAATAATAGAGGAAAGATGAAACAATGTATTCTATCATTAATTTGGACCAATTGATGATAAACACACATGTTTCAGTCATCAATTTTAGTAAAATGGGAAAATAACAGACTCAAAACCTATAAAGAACTTTTTTTATTTTTTTAGTACGTTATTTCAATGATCCATAAGCCATTTGCGAAGTGTAAGTACTAGTATCTCCTCAATCCTATGCACGGTGTTGCCCGTATGACTCAAAGTGCATCTTTTTATTTAAAATTTACATCAATTTTAGTAAAATGGGCAACTAACCTACTGAAAAAATGATAAAAAACATTTATATTTTTTTATTCATAAAATAAATTATCTATTAGTTATTTTTTACATGTAGGAATCAGACATACCTCAATCTAATACACAATGTCCCTAGTATGACTCAATGTGTCCATTATCAGTTTAAAATTGACATTTTAGTTCAAAACGTGATACTAAATGAAAACCAATAAAATGATCTCATATTTTATTGATAATTTAGGAAAGTTAATAATAATTAATTTGTGATGTCTAGGAATTGGTCTCACTTTAAACCAATATGTGATGTGATCGGTATGAGTCAAAGTGCATGTTTGTAGTTTAAAATGACATTTTAGTTAAAATTATATGTGATGTACTAAACACTAATAAAACAAATTCTTATTATTTTAATACTTTTTGAAAATGATCCATATATGATTTTAGATATGTAGGAATAAGTCACTCCTCAATCTGACACATGGTGTGACTGATATGACTCCAAATACATCTTTTTATTTAAAATTGACTTTAATTTTAGTAAAACATACAACTGACCTACTCAAAACATAGAAAACATATAAATATTGTTTTTATACATTTAGAAAATGTTCCATAATACCTTCATGAAATGTGGGAATCATCCTTATTCCAATATGATACATGATGTGCCTGATACGACTCAATGTGCCTATTATTAGTTTAAAATCGACATTTTAGTTCAAAAAGTGTCACTCACTGAAAATAGAACAAACACACCCAGATTTTAATGAATTTTTTTTTATAATTATTCATAAGTAATTTTTTAGTTGTAGTAATTGGTCTTACCTCAAAATGATACACAATGTTATTGATATGAGTTAATGTTCCTGTTTCCAGTTTAAAATGCCATGTCATTAAAAAAGATAAGTGACATACTAAAAATTAATAAAACACATTCATATTATTTTTATACTTTATGAAAACAATTTGTAAGTCATTTTAGATGTTTAATAATCTTCCTCACATCAATCAGATGCATGATGTGACTGGTATGACTCCAAGTGCAGATTTGTATTTAAATATGACATCAATTTGTGTATAATGGACAATTGACCGACTCAAAACTGAGAAAACACCAAAATATTGTTTTAATACTTTATTTCAACAATACATAAGTCATTTGAGATGTTTATTAATTATCCTCACCTCAATATGATGCGCGGTGTGATAGGTATGACTCCAAGTGAGTATTTTTATTTAGAAATGCATAAATTTTAGAAAAATTGACAACTAACCTACTCAAAACCAATTAAAGAAATTAATATTATTTTAATATTATATAGATATTATACATATGTTTTTTTTGAAATTTAAGAATCATTTGAGCCTTAATATAACACACGTTGTGTCCGGGATGACTCTAAGTGAATCTTTTTATTTATAATTGACATCAATTTTAGTAAAATGGATAACTGACCTACTTAAAACCCATAAAACACATTGAGATTGTTTTTATACATTATTTAAATGATCAATAATTCATTTGGGACATTTATGAATTTTATTCACCTACATCTGACATATAGTGTGACTGGTATGACTCAAAGTGCGTTTTTTTATTTAAAACTTACAATAATTTTAGTAAAATGGAGAGATGACCTACTCAAAATTGAGAAACACATTCATATTATTTTAATACTTTATGTAAATGATTCATAGGTCAGTTGTGATGTGTAATAATCATTCTAATCACCATTTCATACACAATGTGCTCGATATGCCTCAAAGTATCTATTATCATTTTAAAATTGTAATTTTATTTCAAAAAGTGTCACTCACGTAACCCCTAGGCTGCACCCATGGGGTTTTTTATTATACTAATTTAATTAATTATCACAAGCATAAGTCTTGAATATGAAAAATAAATGTTTTCATGTGTAAGAATCATTAAGAACTCAATCTGACACAGAATGTTCTAGGTATGACTGAAATTTTAGTTTAAAATTAACACTTTATATTTATTTATTTATTTATATTATTAATAATAGAAGAATTGTTTTCTTATACAGGTAAGAAATTTTTATAAAGCATTGGTAGTTTGTTCAGAAATTCAATGATTCGGGGTTACAATCAAAAGAAAAATTAACATTAATTTTTTTTAATATGTGTAATAATTTATACTTAGGTAACAGTATAAACCGATGTTTGAAATGTCTATAATATATATTTTTTTCTTGTATTTTTGTTGTAAATTTACATTAATTTAAATTATATATTTGTACATAATTTGTTTGATATATGGGTGTGTTTTTAGTGCTACAGCGTGCTGTTAAAGTTCTTTGCCTTGGTGCAGCAGTGTCCTATTCCAACACACTGCTGTATATCCCTTTATCATCAGTTTGAAAGCATTGATAAATAAGTCCATTATCAGTGATTTGAAAAGTATTGATAAATTGTTCCTTTATCAGTTCTTTTGAAAGTTCTAATAAATTACACCTTTATTAATGTTAAATAAAATCACTGATAAAGTGGCCATTTATCAGTGTTAAAAAATAGCTGATAAAAGACAAGGGCTTTAAACCATGATCAGGTAGTCAGCGCTTATCTGGCACTGATAAAGACGATTTTTAGCATTTTTAAAGGCCTATTTTTATTAGTTAGATGAACTAAAAAAGATAAAATGATGAGAAAATAAAATAAATAAGAAGTATGAAGTCACATATTCATCATACATGTGTACATTCTGACATCAGGTATGCTTACCATTCATTTCTAAAGAAATCTATTTCATCATGTGAATATGATGATTTTAAAAATGTCATAGTAGTACCAGAAAAATATAAATACACAGAGGATTGAAAAATAATTTAAATTAAACTTTAATTATCTTCAAAAATAACTATCTGGGGATTCTATTTTGTTGATGGTATATGATATCTCTCATAAATATAAAAACATAAAACCACAATATTTTCAATTTTTTTAAAGTACATAATCATTGTAAACATAATTAATTTTATTTGAAATGTTTTTATAGTGAATTATTATTATATATACCCTAACACTTATCCACTTGTTAACATAAACATGATCCCGATGCACATGGACTGTCCTCATGCCATGATTTTCAAAATATTTAAACATTTCCCTATCATTAAATAATTATTATTAAAAAAAATATAAAATATACAACTCGAATTTTAATTCAAAATTTTTGGATGTAGTGTATTATAAATTGGAAAACATAATCACATGTGGTGAGTTTGTTGGGTATCCATGTAGTGAATCTATAAAATAAATATTCAGAGTATCCAAATTAACAAAAATGAGTACCCAAAGTTTCCTAAAAAACAAAAAAGTAATAATTAATTAATGGAATGAAAATATATTTGATATGGTTAAATTATATATTTTAACATGATATCATTGGTATTAAGAAGATTCTGTTATCCATAATTTTTCATTCAAATTATCTGACCAGTTTTCTACTATTACATCAATTTGATTTGATTCCATTTTGGTTTATGTTTTATAGATGCGACAGGAGGACTAATGAGTTTACATTTATATTCAGGGGTAATCCATTTAATTGGTATTCATATATATGCTTGCAAAAAAATATGAATTGTATTTTGTCATAATTAACATATTAGATCATCTACTGAAAAAAAAAATCATGAAAAAACACCTCATTTATACATTTACAACCAATACTTATAGCCATTCACACTAGAGGATTTCATTTACATTCTCAAAAGAAATTAAGACTAATTTCTCCTCCATACATTTTTTCTTCAAAATCATCTTTGTGATTACTACCACTTTGTAACTTTGAATATTCACGAAACTTCAATGTTAGTAAATGTGGATATTTAATGGGATGGGTAATGGTTCTTTATAAAGAAATTTTCAATTTGTTGGATTATCTTTTAGATGGTTTTCATTCGATTGTTCGTTTCACCCCTTCAATGTTTTCCATCTATAATAACATTCATCAATTTAGACCTTTTTTCATTAATTCATAAAGGATTAACATGAAAAAATTATTTTAAATGAATACATTCTTCTCAACATGTTTTTTACAATATTTCATGGTCATTCTATGAATGTTCCAGTTTCTTGCTCGTCTGTTTGAATATTTACATCATTAAGTCGAATAATTAGCTTAGCACTTGGATCGTGAGCTACGGTAATCCCCACTCTGACATGACCTATTTGATATTTTCGATTGTATAGAGTGTCTTCTTGGATATTGAACATTTCATCCTTAATAACAAGGTGATGGGTGGGTATTTGATAGATATATATCATAGTCATTTTCACCCTATAGAATATTAGTACATGTAATGTTTCAATATCTTCCTGATTCACATTTCAAAAAAAACAACTATAAGAATATTTATTATGTCATTTAATGCACCTCTTTAAGTGGAATGACTCACCTAAAAGATGGTGGGTGTGGGTGGGATCTTTATGAAATGGTTGTTCTTGAGTTGTTTCTTCTCTTTTCTTCCCCTAATAACATTTCCTATCAAATCAGACTACCAATGAAATTTTTCTTAAATTTCAATTAATTATACATGAATCTCTTCCATTTTCTCATCTTTATCCCCTTATTATTATTTTTTTCTCAAAATATATTTTGTGTGTGACCCCAAAACCTGTACCCCAGACATAATCATACTGTCTTAGCCTCTTCAAGGAGACTCATAATAATTGTTCATTTGATACAAGTATTGATGATTCTTGTGTGTAAGTAAGATTAAAAATATAGGAAAATAATTAATAATTATTTTTTTATAGTTAATTAAATAAAAGTTAATTTTTATTATGTTACACTTACAAATTATTCCCACACTTTTTGTGTGTTTTCATCAATTTTTATCCCATGTTTATTTACACGGGCCTTGTTCCATAGCACATGATGTGTGATGGATATGGCATTCGATTTGGATTTATCAATTTATATATAAATAAAAGGATAAAATTATAATTTTTTTCTGTCACATAAAGGTATTATGGTAGATATAAATTACGTACCAATATGTATTCAAGTGAAGTGTACCCCCTCCTTGATTTTACGGTTGGGGTATGTTGGTTTTGATTCCAATTCCATATTTTTATCACTGAGTTTCTATTTCATAAATTAATAATTTTTAATCAAAGTAATTAATGCATGTATTTTCAATAAAAAATTACCTTTCAAAATATACCTGAAAAGATATCTTAACATGATTGATAGTAAATGTAACCCACACTACTTGGCTTTTCATATGTGCATAGACATGCAGTGGGTGTAGGTTTATTTTCCCTTCAATATCATTGAGATAATATTTCCTTATAATTTTGTGAAATACCATGTGTGTATTTACAGAAAACATTAATACCAATTTCTTATGGGAGTAATATACTATAAATTTACTCTAAATGGTATACTAAAGAGTAAGTAAATGTTTTATTATTTTATTTTTTGTAGAATAAGGAAAGGATATCATAATGGTACCCAAATTTCATTCCAAATTAGTGTTGTAATTGTGGGAACAACATAGTTCCCAAAAAAATACATCAATCTGAATTTTCTGTCAAGTAATGTGACCAATCAAACTATTGAACATGGCTTTTTTGGGGTTAACAGGATGGCTGCGTGAATTCCATATGACCAAAAAAATTTGCTTTGTATTTTCATCTTATGAATTTTTTCTAACATCATCATGCTATGGAACTTCTATTTTTTATGTGACATGTATTCTTCACAATCTACCATTTAATAGGGTTCAAAATCATTAATATTTTGTTCTTATGGACTGGTAGAATCAACATGTGAAAAATGTCATTATTCCTCTACACTGGGAGCAGCAACATGTCAAGAAAACATTTGTTCCTTGTGATTGGGAGCATCAAAACATGAAGAAGTCATTGTAAAAAGTAGTGGTTCGACATTTAATTTAGATTAGGTAAATATATAAGTAGAAAGATAATAACAAGAGGTAACACAATGTATATTACAAAAAAATATAACCGAATTATTGAACACTATCTTTATAAGGGTTTACAAGATTTTACCCCTCCATCGAGTATCCAAATCCCTTTATTGCGGTCTCCTTTGACATATAATACCTCATATACATTGGGAATTTCTCTAAATGATTACAACATCCTAATTAAAGGGTTACCCTATGTTGAATTTTCATCTGCCCCTTCGGTGGTTTTGGTTAATAACATAACAATTGACCACTTTTAGTTTGCATGATATTGAATATAATATAATTTTACTACTTGTGATGTTATTATAATTTTTTCATATTTGTTCCATTCCATAATAAAATCTAATTTCATGAATCCTAATCCATCTATTATAATACAAATCCTGTTATCAACCCACTAGAATTGAGAAATTTCTACTTGGAATGTTGCATAATCTGACTCCCATATTTTTTTTGATGATGAAAAATTATGATATATTCATATAAATTGGATTTCTGTCCATGGTATCAGATACATGAATCACTTCAGCCACATGTGTAACTCTGGTATTTTTCATGGTACTACCTTCATCATGTTCATTTTTATAGAACATAAATTGAATAATTACATAACCATTATAATATAATACATGCACACTTAGTCATATGGATAATCATCAATGTATTTCTGAAATTGAATATGAATCATTAAAAATATGGTCTCGAAACGATTATATAAATTGTTGATTATGTGTATTTGATATACATGTTGAAACCCGTGATGAGTTCAAAAAGTTAAGAATTTTTTTTTGGGTTTCAACATATGGGGAAACCGCTAAGTTTTTATGAAAAACATAAAGGTGTACCTAATCCTAATATATAATAGTGATTTTGAGAAAATCTATTTCAAAAATTCCTAGACCCACAATCTTCCCAGTTTGATGAGATTTTGGTAGACCAATGATTTCCACACCATACTCATAGTCATTATAGAATTCATGGATTTATTATCAATATGGATATCTATAATACAACCCTCTAGACAACTTTTATTATTGATATACCCTTTAAAAATCATCATATATAGTTCAATAGGGTACATCCATCTATACTGTATAAGACTACATAGTTGAATCTATCTCACAAAGTGAACCATCAACTGAACCATCATATCATTGAATTACAGTGGTAAGAACATTTCCAATTCACATTATATGAGGTGAATTTCCTTTTCAATAGTTGTAAATTTCTCTGGGTATATAATTTTGCTACATATAGATTTGAGAAATAAATTGTGTTTGGTTAATGTATGATGAAAATTCTTCGGTGAAATAAAACATAAATAAACAAGCATTAGATCTTGTATCACATTAGTAAAATCATGTTGTTTCAGACCCTTTAACATTAAATCGATTATTGACATGATATTCATGATATTAGATGAATACCCCTGTAGAAAAATTATATCATTCAAGAAGTTTTAAAACTAATATCACTCGTACTTGGAAAAAGTGTATTAACTTGGAGGAACAAAATTACAATTTTCACCCATGCATTGTTGCCAACTCTCCCCATATTCCAATATCAATAATATCCAACCCATCCTTAATTCCCTCATTTGTTTTATAGGGTGAATTTCGTAACATTCCAATAACACTATCACATAATTTTTTTTCAACATTGATAACATAAAAAAAATGCCTTACATACATTCAAATCTATTATAGTAATTCAAAAAAACTGATATATTTATTCAAATGGTTATTATAAGGTTTTTAAAAAAAGGTTTACCAAAAATGTACACTTCATTTACATTCACAAATATTTGAATATCTATTAGTGGATATGGTGTTGTATGTTCTTTTGAACTACTATTGAATGATGGAATCCAAGATTAGTACTTATTTCACTGGGGAATAAATAAAAGATTTCCTAGAAACATATTCTGTGATGAATATTTCAATTTAATTAAATGTGTACCTTGTTCAAAAAATGGGACACCCTTGAGTTCCCTTAATTCTATATCCAGAAAAAAAAATTATAAGTAGGAAACTTATTTATCGTTCTGTATAACATTGATCTAAGTGATAAATCTTATTTTCTGTAAGAGTTATAAAATGTAATACATAAATAACACAATAATTCCAAATCTTTGATCAATTTATCTAAATTGAAATCAATATCATTACCTAGTTGTTTTGGTCATAATATAAGCATAAATAACATAATGTATTTTCATTTCATGCATAACCATCATAGAAAGTTGTAATTTACAAACATAACCAACCATGTAATATGTGTGCTTCTTTGAAAACCAAAATGATTCACTCCATCTATAGATAGCAAAGGATGAAGATTTCTCAACTAATTTCTAAAATCAAGATACTCATGATCAATTCTCTTCCACTGAGGAGAGTATGTAGGGTGAGGAAGCTTCTCATATTTATTTATTTTATGTGTTCCATGTAAATTTACTTACATTGTACCCACTTATATATAGGTTCCTAAACCTCATAATTATTATAAAGTACTAAACAACATTCATAGGACCAGCTTCATCTTCCTTGTATCGATAAGTACCACACTTTGGGCATTCTTTGTATTATTTTTAGTCATTTCAAAACAATATACAACCATTTAGCTTGGAATGTATTATTTAGTAGATCAAAACCATCAAAATTAGTATTCATTTAGAATTATATATTCTTCTAGGATTATTATTATCTTCTAGGATCATATCATCAAAGAGAAAACGAAGTTCAGTAATACTAGTGTAATTCTATCTGTTTTTGGATTTTAAATTATATACCTTCAGTACTATCGAAAATGATGTATATTTTGTACAACCAACATAAAATGGCATCTTAGGACAACTCTTTAACATCTCAAACAATTTTACACAATCAAAAAGTTTATCTACAAATATCATTTTTATTTCATCAATAAATTCATCACCATCATTTTACTTTGTAATCACATCCTTGATATAGACTTCTTCATTTTTCATCCTTGTAATCATATCAAATGATCCTTAAAACAAACTAGTGTTGTCCTAGTTAATAGTTAAATTATGTTTTTCCTCATATTTACATCAGAATTTATAACTTTGATCTATTACATGATAGATAAAGTTGTATTCTAACTCCAATGGACTAATTAGTCTTGAATAACAATAACAAAAACACATAAAAAGGATTTGAGAAGGGTCATATGCATGATCTTTGGAAAACATTAGAAAATATTTCACCCCATCTTCATACTCTTTTTTCATAGAATTGATATCCATCCATTTTTTATTCATATCGATCCTATTTGATTCCATAATTTTAATATTTAAAAAATAGATAAATACAAAAAAAAGGTTTATTCAAATAAGGGGAACCCAACATTTGAAAAGGAAAACTTTTTTGGTCTCATGACTGAATTTAACTAGTGCATAACTTCCTATGAGTCCAAGGTTGGGAAAGTGGGGTCATGATAGATATATTATGGGTTTGATGGAGTTAGTGACATGCCCTTTTCATGGTGTTATTATCAATTAGTGATAAATTACCATTGCCCTAGAATCTTTAATGTTCCAAAGGTTGGGTTGGAGAGGATGATTTTCTTTGATGATGGAATGGTAATACATTGTTTTCCATTTATAGTTTCACAATTCTTATAAAAAACAAGCCAACCCCTAATTTTATGGATATATTTTCATAAGAGGTTAGGGACTGAAGTGAAATTCTATTTTAATTAGGTGATGCAGTAAATTCGTTGAAATTACATCTTAACGTTGAAAGATAATTATTGAATTGACTACATGATATATGGGTGTGTTATAAACAATGGTATTTGGTATTCCTAACACTATTATAGTTATCATTGTTGAATCTTTACCACTACAAATTTTTTTAAAACACAGTAATCATTTTCAATGATAAGTATTTTTTCATTGATATTTTATCTTATCATTAGAGTTGATGATATAAATTTTTCTTAACATTTTGTAATTCTATTAAATATTCTTTTTGTTGATTTCTAACCCATAATCTTCATCAATGACCTATAAAAAATTACTTAACAATGAATAATTTTTTTTATTTTTTATAAATATAATAGTACTAAATTATAATAAGTTATAATTATTGTCAAATACTATGATAGTAATAAGTAATCAGTTTAAAAAATATATGAAATTACTAATTAAGCAAAATTATTTTTAATTAAAATTATTATAATAATTTTTAATTAACTTTATAATAATTGATTATGATCATTGATTACTAATTATTATTAATTATTAGTTAACAATAATTTTAAATAAAAAATTATTACTAAAAAATTATTATATATATTTTATTAAATTATCTAATTTTAAATAATTATTATTGTTTGTAAATATGTAAAAATTACAATTAATTAATAATTATTAGTCATGATTATTAATAAATTAGTAATTAAAAAATAAATATTGAAATTGAACATTAATAATTATACTGAGTGATATTGAATATTATTAAATCCACTGTAATTTTTAAATTAATAATTAAGTCTACTTATTAATTAATGAACAATCATTAATAATAATATGTAATTATCAACTACTAACTAATATTAAATAACAATTAATCCATAATAGTTATTAAATTACTTAGAATAATCTTGATTTAGTTACAAATTATTACCCATATTTACAAATTAATTATGACATAATTAATAAATATAATAAATATATTAATTATTTAAATTTATTTATTATAATTTTATAATTATTTTAATATATATATATAATTATAAATAAATATATTTATAAATATTTGTATATAATTTTAAATATATTTATATAATTATATATATTTATATAATTATAAATATAAATATAATTATATTTATATATTTATTACTATATGAGTATATTTTTTTATAAATTTAATATATATATATATAATTGTTATTTAAAAATATTAATTGAAATTTTATAATTATTTAAATATGTATTTATATATAAATCAATATATTTATTAATATATGAGTATATTTTATTATAAATATAATAAATATATTTATTATAATTTTAAAATTATTTAAACATATATATATATATTTATAATTATAATTATACATAAATATTTTTATCTAATTATAAATATATTCATTTAATGTTTCATATTTTTATAATTATATATATATATATATATTTTATATTGAAATATATGAGAAGGATTGATGGCGTTCAGGTTGGTGCACTCATAGTGGCTCTATGGTGTTCTGTAGGTCTATGGCTTTGAAGCCTCAATGGCCTTCCCTCGAAACATTGATATTGAGTTACTGGTGGGGAAATCATTACTAGCTCAGTTTTGACGGAGGATTCCTCAAGGGAGTTGACTGTCAATGCTTCTTCTCTAGAGGAGGTTATTATTAAGGGAAATGGAAATTGGTTATTTGCCTCTCTCAAAGAAGGGGTCTCAGATCATATCATCAGAAGAGGTTCAAAAAAACATGTACTTTTAATCATGATGAAATTGATTAAAGGCTCAATTTTTTTTATGTTTTTGATCATTACTAGAGTTATTTTACCTTTGGGATCGATACCCTAGAGGGTTGTTGACCTTTTACAACAACTTTATAATAGGTGGAGTTTCGATGATTGGAAAAGTATTCAAATAAGTCGAGGATTATTTCATGTTATATTGATATATTATTATTCAAATAGGTTATATATGGGGTATGGCTCAAGAGCGTCACAACCCGGTATGCTATGTATTCTAGATTGGGATTTCAAATTCAATATGTTTGGTGTCAGCAATTATAGAGCTCATGTCTGGATTCACATATTTGGATTGAATTGGATTCTATGGAATCCCAAGTTCATTTTAGACATCACCTTAATGATTGGTGTTTCCATCAATATAGAAAAATCCACAGAGGAAGTTTGGTTCAATCACTTTGCAAGTATCCTGGTTGAGGTTGATTTTTATTCTGCTCTTACGGTATAGGTCACCCTCTCGGCTTAGAATGATGATTCTAATTTCAAGGTAATTTATGAGAGGCTGCCTGAATATTTCATTGGATGCAATATGGTCAAGAATTTGAAGGAGAAGTGTCATGGAGATCTTCTCTGCTTTTTGTGCACTTTGAGGGAGCATATTGTGGATAATTGCAGGAAGTTGGACAAGGGTAAAAGACCATTCAAGGAACTAGTTTGTAGGAATAGTGAGAATTATATTACTAGAGAAAATGTTTAATTTTCTGGTACCTCCCTTTATAATGTAATGGAATTGCAAGGGGAAAGATCTGGTGTTTTTGTGTGTGATTTGAACCACCATGGAGCTCCATAAGATTTGTTTCAACAGGCTGGTAGTTCTACTTTGAGTGTCAAGCATTGCCTCAAACAGGATGGGTAACAAACTGGTGAGTCTTAACTATCTACAAATGAGGTTGTTTCCCAATGTGTTGTGTCAGTGTACACTCCTTGACAACCTATTGATCAAGGTTATATTGTGCAGCCACTGGCCACAGAATTCTTAGGACATGTTCTACAGGATGATGGGTCTAGGCAATATGATGTTCAAGAGAGTATGAACTTCTATCGAGTGATTTGGAATATATTGAGTTATTCATGACTATCTGGTAAATGGGGTGACATATCTTATTATAGAAGTGTCAAAGTGAAGTATATGGTTCTATTAGACACTACTCATCTCTGATCTATGGGCATCAGTGGTCCTATGTCTTTTCAGGATTTTTTTCAATAGAAATGGGAATATGGTTAGCAATGAAGGGTTGAATCTAAAGCCTTTAAAAATAAGGCCTTGGGAGGATTATTCCAATCTCCCTCAGAATAAGTCTACCATATAAACTTCCAAGGAATCAACGATCAATCTCACTTCAGAGTAGGAAAGGTCCAATGTTGTAATCCTTGGGATCCTCAATCAAGGTAGTTCAGAGTCAAAGTGGTAAAATAGTGACGATACTAATGAATTTGACTAAAATTATGGAAATGATCCTACATTTTTTTATCGGCAATATTCTTCTATGGATAGGGTAATTTCTTTTTGTGTGACCTAGTCCACTTTATTTCTTACATGCTTTCTTTTTTTTTCTTTCACCATTATTTAAATATTAGGAGCTATGGATTTTTTCTAAACCTTTTTTGTATATATGTTTATAAACCTAGAAATAAATATTTATTAATATATATATTTATATATATAATTATAAACATAATAAATATATTTAATATAAATTTATTATTATAAATATATAAATAATTTTTTAAAAAAATTACATATATATTTGAAATATTGATATATTAAAAATTAACAAATTTCAATTATGAAAACAAAATTTATCACATACCAAAACCTAAAATTTCATGGAAAATAATTGATTATTAAAAAATATAATTACCCATGGACAAATCTCAAATTGAATTTATAGGAGAAAAAAATGGTGAATCCTAAATTGAGATAATTTTTAAAAATTATATTAAAAATAATAAAAAAATAAAATGTTAAATGAATTATAAAAAACCCCAGCTTTAATCTAGATAGTGAATGACGACATGGGAGGGGTGATAGGTGGTGGTTGGGGAGGGGTGGCGAGTGGGGGTGATAGTAAGAGAGGGAGGGGAGGGGAGGCAGATCTTGGTAGGAGGGGTGGAAGGTAGAATGTGGTGGTAAGGGAGGGGTGATGGGTGGCATATGGCGAAAAAGGAGGTATATGAGTGGAGGATGATGGAAAAAGAGGAAGGATGGGTGGAGAAGCATGGAAAGGATTAGAGTGGGGGCGTCTCAGTAGGGGGATAACTATCGAGATCCAGACCATGATATCGAGGCCAAAGTTCCAGACACTGCACGTGATGAGGTCGAACCGCCAGAACCACCGAACATCGCAGTTTCTGAGGTTGAACAATTAAAAAGGGTGAAAATCAGACGACATTAGGAAAAACCATGGAAATAATATAGATATAGTGATACACAAAATAAATCAGCACATATAAATTATATTTGGAGTATATTACCTCATATAAAGAATATAAAATGAAACGATTTAGCGAGAGTGGCATCAACAACATCAATAGGGTTCCATGAAAGTTTAAAGGAATGAGAGGGGAAATATCAATTAAGGTTCTTTTATAGAAACAAGTAAGGATTTTAAAAAGTTCTTTTAGAAAAGCACTAATAAAGTGTTGTTTTATTAGCGATAAAAAATATAACTATGATGAAACTACCCTTTATTAGTGTTTTATAAATTTATTTATAATAATTTATAATTCATTTAATAAATATAAACAGAAATTTATATTTATAATTATAATTATAAAAAAATATACATTTAAAAATTATATATATATAATTATAAATATAATATGGATATTTATAATTTAAATAAATTTATTATAATTATACATATATATATATATATATATTAATATATTTATTAGTTGCTTAGGGGTACAATTATATCAAACACATACACACCTCACACATAAATCACAAAGGTAGGTCATAGCCCCCCAAGGAGATAGCCCACCAATGAAGCCTTATTTATTTATATGGATGACCTGAAGGCCTGATGGATTGAAGAACCAGTGGGAATGAGACCCATTTTTTACTTCCCAAAGGTCGCCCAATAGAACTCATCACCACAATGAAACATCATCCACATCAGCCCACAGGTGGGCCCATCACCATCATCACTGATTCGTCACCTCCCTCCAATGCCCTCCGCCCTACGCACACATGGGTCCTGCAACGTCATGCCATCGTCCCTGCATTTCTATCAATGGAAATATCAATTAGTGGCCCTCACCATTATAAATCCTTCATCCCTACATCACCCATGTCCACTAGATCTTCCCAAAATCACTATAACACTCATCTAGCTGTCACCCCACTCCTCTGCATCCCATTGTTTCTTCTATTGATAGTAGTGATCCTCATCTAACCATCGCGCACAACCCATGAAACCAATTCTAACACTCAACACCCCTGGTAGGGACCTTCTAGTGTTATATGTCTGGGTAAATACCATGCTAGTAGAAGAGTATGTGCAATAGTCAGGGATTGAACCCATGGAAGTTGATGTAGTGGCCGGTGCCCGTTCTAGTTGAATTGGAACCTGTTTTCTACTATAATTGTATAATTATTTAATTATGTATTTATTTATTTATAAAAGTAGAGTGTTTTACATTCATAGGGTGGATCCCAACATTTAATGGGTATAGGTTGACATATCAAAAACATGGGTACTAGAGTGAGTAGATGGAATTAATTTCTTGAATTATCTGTTTCGACCTTTTCCCCATTTGCATTCCCATCTGTGTTGTAACTCTATCTTTTTTCTAATTAATTTATTTAGAATAGCCTTGCCCAGCTCATGAACCTCTTTGATTATAAAATTATAAATAATTATATAGTTATATAGAATTACATAATTATATACATTTTTATAATTATATATACATTCATTTATTTATTAATATATAAAAATATAAATTCATAAATTTAATATTATATTTTTTGTTCAAGAATACTTATCACAGTTTTATAATTAGTTTAATATATATTTAAATACATTTATTATAATTTTATAATTATTTAGATATTGATTTATTTATAAAGTTATAAATACTTTTTTAAAAACATTATATGTATCTCTGAATTATTAAAAAATATATATAAACATATCATTTTTATATTAATTATAAACATGTGTTTTTAATTAATTTATATAAATAAAAAATATTTTTTAATATAAATATGATAATTATATATATATTAATAATATTTTTTAAAATTTATTTTATGAGTGCTAAGAACAAGGTGGATAAAGGTTTCCTTTATCAACCATAAAAACAATGATAAAGGGTACACCTACATCAGTGATTTTTTTAGGAATGATAAAAGATACATTTATTACTGCTTTTATCTAGTGATGATAACTATATCCCTTTTATCAGCATTTTATGCTCGGCATTGATAATATATGGCTCTAAATAAGCTCCGATATGTGGTAGTGGGACAATTGATCATACTATATTACTAAGTTGACATATATTTTATGACTATATCTCAAATAAAGGAAGAGTGTAGGTCCATCACCATTTATCAAAGCTGACCAACATATCTGACATGGAAGAACCGCTCATTTTAAGCGACAAACTCATACAACTCCTAAATATTTTAGACACAGAGTCCTTTTTTAAGATAATTAAGAACCACACTACAATTGTACCACATTGATATCAAGAATATCCATGGCCTCAACTCCATGAAGACCAATCACCACTATAAGAATCGAGAACTCAATCCATGAGAGGTTACTACAAGGATGATACTCTCACTTTATAACTTGGTAAATTCCTCACACTCCTAACATTCTCCTTCAACCGAAAGGGGGAGGATTTAGACCACAAACTAATAAACTCCTCAATAGTGTTTATCATTACACTAATAAATATTTAAAAATTATTATCCATTTTAATTCTAATGCATACATTAGCTCTTAAACAAGTCTTAACAATGGGAACCCCTTTAGAATCATTCACAAATTCCTAACACCCACAAGATATGCATCATCATCCACGAACATAATGTGTAAATCCATTAGTTCCGTATTATTGGTATCGAGCCTCCACATCTCAAGGGTCAGATATACTTTCCAAACATAACGGTATCCAAATCACTATAGGAGTCTAGAACTTAACTCACTTACTCAACTACTTCCCACCATGAAATACATGAGACTCTACCTACTTTCACTTCTGGATTAGGTTCTAAACATGCAAAATATTAAATACATCACATGAATTATAACAAACTACCAAGATTAAAATTTTTGTGTCTTTGAGAACTTTTTACAATTAAAACTAAGCATCTAGTAATATACACATATCTTAAACAATATTCTATACACAAGAAATTTACTTATACGTTCCCCTTTCATTTAAATTCCTATTAAAGGGGGAAACACAAGAAAAGGGTGATCTATAAATCCCAATAAGGGGAAAACAATGAAAACAGATAGTCAATGAATGTCATTGGAAAAACATGAGGAATAATAGAAGAACTTATACACAAGTAACAGAGTTATATGAATTAATAATCATCATCCAAGTGATATCAATATTGGTCAAATGTACCATTAAAAAATTATATAAATCATAAAGAAAAATATGTTAGTATCTTGGAACATCAAAATTTCAGAATGGAATTAACTATCCAGTTAATTTCTAAATCTTTTAGGAGAAACCTATAACTAGTAAACTCTTTCATCAAATATGAGTAACTTTTATCTAGTTAACCCTATATCATTACCCAATTCATTAGATAAATATTAGGGTGAACCATTCATATGTCTTAAATCACGTTTTCCACATAAGGAAGTCATACATAAAATAATCATAGCATGGAAAACCCCTTGGAAGTTAAATGGGTATCCAATTATATTTGATAACATTCTAGGTAAATACCCTTTAATCATGATAATTAATTACGAGGTATTTACTCGATATAGATAAAAGGGTATATAATTTAGTTAAATTTTTTTCCAATCAATCAATGTATGGGTATCTAGGTGAATACCCTTAAATAAAAATAATGATGAATTGGTATTTATATGAAAATATATTGGGCTAAAATATTCTCTTATTTATTTTTGATGATAAGGAAATATATAGGAAATTATGGATCATTTTATTTAGAGATAACAATTTTACCATACAATTTATTCCTAGGAACATGGACATGTAAAATAAAGGTAAAATCTATGATGAATATGTAGACTGAAATAAAACTTGTTCAATGGTAATAAATCATGTGGTAAAGAAACTATATCAATATATAAATGTGATTATCCTGGTGAATATCCAACAATAAACTTAGGAAATATAGGATGTTCACATTCAAAACTAAAGTACTCCAATTGAGGGAATTATAACAAGAAGTAGTCAATGATACATTATATGGATATCAAATCAATGTAAATATCAATCCATATATTCTGATCCTTTATTATGGATCATAAAGTACATCTGAATTATCCAAAGAAAAATCCTCAGGGAGTGTCAAAACAGGTGTGTAGCAAGGTCCATTTTTGTGCACTAGGTGATGATCAAGTCAAAGATAAATTTGAAATTTTTTATGGAATTACCCCTAGGTACAACTATTATATAGAAAAATATACTTTTAGTATCTATAAAATGATGTCATTTTTTTGAAAACCACACAACTTTTCTTTTCCAAATTTAGAATTATTTTATGGATATATGAAACCTTGAGAATTAAAATATATTATAAAGGCAGTATACTAAGAGGGAATAATGATCTATAATTGATAAAATAGTGTTGAAATTATAAGAATGATGAATATTAATATTCTTCATTGAAATAATAAATAACAAATAAGTCTCACAAAATAATGTGAAATAAGGGTTGTGGAACTCTTATTTCGGCATAGTAATGGCTTAAAAAACTATAATTAGAGGTAATAAATAAAATCACATTTAAAAAATATAAAATGGAAGATAATTTCAGGTAATAACAAACATGGAATTATATTAAAATAAATTTTAAAGTATAACATAACAAAAGTAACAAACTAGAAAAGGAAAGAGGATAATTAGAAAAACCCTTACATTGGTAAGATGCTTCTTAAATATATAGAGGGACTCCATGGTACCTTTGAACCACATTTTAGATACTATTTATAGGTATATTTAGATATAATTATTTCCCAAATTATTTGGCATGGAATGTTATTAAGGAATGATGTGTATTTATACTTTACAAGGGGTTGTTTTAAGGATTATAATATAGGTTATTTTATTATAGAACTCAACCACTTGTGGGTGAAAGCAGTTAAAACCAATTTTATGGATTATTAATGAGTGTTAGAATGTAGTTGTACATAAAATTTATTACCAGAACAAAAAAACCTACCAACTATCCTATTTAAGGAGTACAATTAAAAAAATAATTTTCTCTTAAAATTCAAATTTTTTGTTATAAAATGAAAGGTATAAATTTATAATATAAATAAATTTTTTAAAATTCATTTTTATACTTATTAAAATATATTTTGATAAAATATATTTTTTCACAAATTTTTTAATAATGCTCAGACAATAATGAGGTCATAAATTCATAGTGCTTTTTAAAGAAACATTTCTCACTTTTTCACCCAAAAAACAACTTTGTCATAAAATTCCAAAAAAATACGCTAAGATAATTTTTATGTGATGAGATGAGAAAAAGTTTTTTAAAAAAATCAATAAATATGATAATTTTATCTCTTAAATATAAATCCTTATTTATTGAAAATTAACATTATTTATAACATATAAACATTCTTTTCATTATAAAAAATACTTATAGATTATTTAAAATATATTGTAATTCAAAAAGGGTTTTATATGATTATATCATGAATATTATTTTTTTTAAACTTATAAATTTATCGTGAATAATATTATATACAGAGTATGTTTATAGTCTCAAAAATATGGTACAATGCACATTTCTTGCATAAGGATTCTTCACACTTGTGATTTACTTATATGTATCCATCACATTGAAATTCCTATGAAAAGAGGGAAAATGCCTAGGGATTCTTTAAAATATTATCATTCAACATTGATAAAAGTAACCACTAAAATGTCATAGAAATCATAAATAAAAAGCTATCAGTATATTGGAACATCAAGCATTCATAATGGAATTACTTATTCATTTAATTCCCATATCTCTCAAGAGTAACATAATTCTATCATCTCTTAGGAGTAACTTCCATCTAGTTAACTTTGTCTCATTACCCAATGTATTAGAGCACTATCATGGAACACCCTTAATTTATATTAATTAATTTTTTAAACATAAATAAAAAATATAAAAAATATTTATATCATGATAAAACCATTTGAAATTAAATGGGTATCCACGTAAATTTTAAAACATTCGTTATAAATATTCCTCAATCAAGATAATGAGTTATGGGATATTTTCACCGTTTATATAAAAGGGTATATGTTTTAGTGTATAGTTTCCCTAGTAAATGGATGTACGGGTATCTAGGTGAATAACCTTCCTTCATAAGAATAATTCATTGGTATTCACATGGAAATGTATTGGAATAAAATATTCTATTACACATTGTCGATGATAAGGCACAAAAAGGCAGTGATGGCTCATTCTCCATGGATATACTAATTCCACCATACAACGTATACATAGGAACATAAAAATTTATAATAAAGGTAAAAGTAAGGAGTAATATGGATATATAAATATAAAATGTTCACTTTTTATAAAACGAGTGGTAACAAAATCCTTTTAATGGATTAATGTTGTTATCTTGGTGAATAACAACATTCAACTTAGGAATAATAGGCTGTTCAAATGGAAAATGAAAAAAAACAATTGAGGGAATGATATAAAGAAGTAATTAATGATAATTTATAGATATATCAATTGAACATAAATAAAAATAAAAATATTATAATCCTTTATTATCGCTCATATAGTGCATGTGAATTATTAGAAAATTCCCCCAGGAATGTCACACCCTGTGTGAAACAAGGCCCATTTTTGTTCACCAGGTGATGGTCGATTCAAATCCCAATGCACATTTTTTGGGTTTATTACCCTTTACTATAAATATTATAGATCCAAGTAACCTTTTAGTATCTACATAGGGATTTTTGTCCTAGGAAAACAACACATGATTTTCATTGCCAAAATTTGGATGGTTTTATGGATACAAGAAACCTTGAGCATTACAATGATATATAAAGGTATTATACTGAGGATGAATGGTGATATATCAATGATAACACTTTAATGAAATTATAATAATGATCTATATTAAAATTTTCCATTTAAATAAGATATAACCAATAAGGCCCACAAAATAATAGAAAAAGAGGGGAGTTAAACCCATGTTTTGGAATAACAATGACTTAGAAAAATGATTAATGAGGGGGAATAAAAAAAATAATTTTAAAAATAGAAAATGGAATATAATAACATGTAATAAGAATAAATGTAATATTGTAAAATAAATTTAAAAATACAATGTAATAAAAGTACTCAACTTGAAATGGAAAGAGGATAATTGAGGAAAACATTACATTAGAAGGATTCTTATTAATGATAGAGAATGAATATTTAGAAACATTGACCCAAATTTGAGACTATTTAGAGGAATATTAAGAAATAAATATTTCTCAAAGGATTTGGTATAGAAATTTATTTGGTAATGGGGGTACATACACTTGAGGAGGGGTGGTTTTAAGTGTTAATATATAGGGTTTTTATTATAGAGCCCACGAAACTATGGATGAAATATATTTAATATAGTTTTATGGATTATTAATGAGTGGAAGAATGTTTTTGGACGTCGAAGACATTACCAAACCAAAAAAACCGCCTCAACAACCCATTTACTAGGCTGGATTCAAAATATATTGTGTCTTAAAATTGTAATTTTTATTCCAAAATATAAGATATAATTTTATAAATTGAAATCAATATTTTTAAATTAAATTTTATACTTAATAAATTATTTTTTTATTGAATAAAATGGATCATAAATTATTTATTCATGCTTATGTAATAATGCTGTCATATAGTTGTAGTACTTTATAAAGAATCAATTTTCACTTTTTCACCCAAAAAAGCATCTCTATTAAAAAATTTCCAAACATTAACCCTTAGAATATTTTTATGTAATGAGTTAAAAAATGATTTTTTTAAGAAAATCTGTAAATATGATTATTTTAACATTTAATTATAAATCCATATTTATTTATAATTATAAATATTTATAGAATAATAATCATTCTGAACATTATAAAATTTACAGAGGGATTTATTAAGATATATTATCATTTAAAAATTCTTGTATAATTTTATTTAATGAAAATACTTTAAAAAAAAATATACATTTATCATGATTTTTTTTAATAGAATATGTTAATAGTCTCCAAAAATAGTCCAATTTTTATTATATCATTAAATAACCCCTCTATTATTCTTAGTTGTAGTTTTACATGATGTGTAAATTTATTATGAAATATAAATCTATTTATATGCTCCCATAATAAAAACAATCATTATAAAGTATGTTTTCTTCTATTAGTAGTATAAAGGAGTTTTTGGGTTGTTAGAATACAGTCACTAGTAACCAATATACACTAAAATAGACACCATTGAATAACATCTATTCCATAAATAAATCTCAGAAAAGGCCAATTTCTCCACTTATGACAAACTATGTTACAAGAATGGGTTAGTAATTGAAGATAACCATCAATAAAAACCTTTCTATCTAACATGTTTTTGGGGAAGGGGTTCCATTGTAATCTCTAAATGTAGAATAAAATATGTTTAGATGTATAACTCATGTGTTCTCCATCCAGTATATGGGTCCAAGAAGAAAGTACTCGAATCATGATACATACTAAAACCCTTGATACCTATAAAAATCCATCCATCATTCCATCCCATCACACATTCTATTAGTACTCTCTGTCAGACATCAACTAGTTATAGGTGGTGTTTTTGGGATTAGACTGATACACCATCCATCTATAAAAACTCTCACACCACATGAACATTTAAAAACCAACTACCCAGTGGGAATTTTGGACTATAATAGGGAGGTGTCTGATCTCGATGTTATCTCCCATGTGGATTTCCATCCATATATCCACTCAAGTTAAGATGAAAAAAATTCTAGAACTATCCCCACACTTGGGTGCATTCTACCAGTAATCCTTAATCAGCTAATGCTCACTTGGGGGATTCTAGAATAGGTAGTGGAAAATTAAAAAAACTACATCTCAATAACTCTTCATTCGGAGTCTCCATATAAACCATCGAGTTCATACATTATCACCACAGATCATGTATTTGGAAGAACTTGAAAGGTTCTTAGGCCACAACATATACTTGTACATGGTCACACTACCATGTGGAGATCCCAATATCCTTATATAAATATCCATATTGAATAAGGGAAAAAACTAAAACCATGATAGAGCTTTCCCATCATGAGTTTGAGGAAAACACCACCCACTAATGGATTGTTTTCTATATGAGAATATCAAAATAATAAAAAAAATTGTCTACAAAATTAAAATCTAAATGGAAATATCGGTCTTATAATCCATCTAAAACTTAGTCACATGAGGATTAGGATTACCTCACAAATTCATAAAGACTAAATCACTGAACAAATGCAGCACAACCAGTCTATATATAGTCTCATCTAACTCAATGGTAGCTATCATCCACTACACAAGAAAAATATCCAATATGGATGAAGGGGATATCAATTTAAATAGATCATGGGATAATTAAATCTCTCAATAGTGACTCAAAAAACACTTAACAACTCACTAATCAGTGGTGAGAGTACAAACTATAGGCATGGACCCATCATAACCCTTCCTCTATATGAAATATGGCTATTAGCATTTATCACCCCATAATATATCTGATTGACCCACATGGATAAGTGAATATCTATATGAGCTAAAAGAAAAAAAATGAAAGATCGTAACTAATTACTACATGATTTTTGTACTAACTTGTTTATACCATGTAATTGATGCCTCAATTTTATGAGTCAACATGTGGGTTTTTAGAGTCCAAATTATTGTATACATTGGTCACTACACCACCACTAATTTCCTTTTTGAGAAAACTAAACTCAAGACCCTTTAACACCATTTACATAATTCCCAAAACGGTCCTTACATGGCTATTAAGCCTAAAATCCGTTCCTAAAAAACCTACTCTTATAGTACTCTAACATGACCCGACACACTAGGGGCCCACCGAGGCCCATGGTAAGATGAGAGTGCCACCCCATGACAACCTTTAATAGTATAGGGTCTAGTGACTAACATCATATAGGTATATCACACAATATGGGTTAACTTAAACTAATGTACTTATTTAAAAATCACACCCCAACACATGATATAATAATGTAGAAATATAAATAAAAATTTATGAAACTTATAAAATGCATTTGAAAATTAAATGTTATACAAGGATAAACCATCATATAATGCATAATATAAAAGAAGAAAGATACACAAGCAAAAAACAAAAAGGATAAATGATATAAATATTCATGATGAAAGATTCATCAACGTAATATGGCAATAAAAATGAACATATCACACTAACATTACCTCTTATTACCATTAAGATCGACTAATACTACACCCACCAAGGACAATAGATTTCATATTAGGAAAAGAAAGACCAAATCTAGGTCTTACATAGCCATATCCAATCTGAACACATTTTACCATAAATAAAATGGGTGGGCCAATGTCTAATATGGGGTGATTATGAACCTACTCAATAGGAAGCACCGAAACCACAATTAAAAAATCCAAAGAAAACCATCATCTCAAAACCCCGGGTATGAGTGAGTAGTCTGAAAGAATATAATAAAGGATCTAAATATGAATAACCATGAGAATTCATAGGTACATTGAGAAGTATATGTGATCATAGCTCAAACCCATGATCCTTTTTACCTCATGAGATAGCAAGGGTGCTCAAAGTACCCTCAATCTCACAAAATATAAAATTTACTTCAATCCATACATTATGGATGGAAGGAAACTAAAGGGTTCATGGAGAATAAAAAGTCTTGATGTATATATAACACATTAACTTTATTCTACACATCTACATAAAACCATGAAGTAGGCCCCATTTCTAACTAAATCACATGCATCTGTTGAGAGGGTACTACACCCTATCATCTACAACCATCAATAAAATAATCATTATAAAATCCCATCCAAGAACTCAAACCTTTAAAAATAATAGATGTCAGTCAAGAGAGTATTGTACACTATTATAATAATCACTCAGGTATGCTATATTAGATAGAACCAAAGATGTTGGAGAGAGTCCTTATTTACATATCCCAACTATAGGAAAACTCAACACACATCTCCAAGACATCCAAACTATCCAAACATCGTAGCACAACATAACCAATCTAGAAGCATAGTGGAGGATACCATATACCTGACAGGTATAGGGAATAATGAATCTAGTGGAGGATCATGTTTCCCATTTGAGCTCTTTAGATTGGAGGGATAATGACTTTGCAGATAGATGATCCCACACCCAAAGTATGTAGGGGGATACTAACCCTATCTGATATGAAGGGAGAGCATCACATACCCTAACATAGTACCTAGAAAATGAGGGGTATACTGACCCTATAATATAGATGGTCGGAAAATCATACACCCTAACACAACTACACCACAAGAGTGTTGTTTCAACCCCAAGAACACAATGATCATCATGATTGAATCCAATTTCCAACCCTATAAATATAATTCAAAAATATGTATATATCACCTCATAAATATTCTTATAAGACTAAATATACCTCTTCATTATAATATATATGAAAGAACACTCAATATAGACTATTTATTTGTAAGAAAACATACATAAAATAAAAAATTCATGTTTCTTCATATAAAAGATGGGATTCCTTATATAACGAGACTCAAGGATCATGCAAAATCTAGAATTATATATCAAAAATTGGACATGAATCATTCACCTAGATTTTAATATCATGATGCTGCATACATATATATAATATAATACTATATGAATAATTTATAACTGAAACAATATTTTGATGACGATGATAATAATAATAATAATTAAAAATTGTTGGGAAGGGGATATAAATTATAATGAAAGTATATTGATTCCTATAAAATACTATAAGAGACTCAAGCATGAGGCCTATTTGGGACCCCAAAAATTTTAAACCACTATGCTACACCCATGGGGTATAGATTATAATTAGGTGGAATGAAGGATCTATGTGTACCCTCTATTTCAACTAATCATGTCGCCCCCTTATCACTTTACGTGACCTACCACAAAATTTTTCCTTTTAATTTGTTTTCATTATTTTTTTCTCAATGTTATTCTCTTGTGTTGCTTTGTTAATTATCCTCCCACTAGTTTCTATTATTTTAATTATTGTTGGGCCACCAGCTACTGCCACTAGCTGACTATAGGTTTGGCAGTGGATATAGGTCAATGGAATTACTACAAAGAATAGGTATTCATTTCCCATTACTGATTAGCTTTAGATCAACATTAATAAGACTAAGGAATATAAAATATTTAATTTCATTATGTTTTTCATTATTTAATGTTGTATAAGGAACATATACCAATGATTGATTTCCATATTATGTATACTCATTATTTGTTCCCAATAATTTATTTTAGTTAAAAAAATGAACCCTAATCATTTATAATTTAAATAAATTGGGTTTCAATGATTATGTTTATAAAAGTTTTGGTGGTATTTTATAATGATTTTTAGGCATACTTTAAAAGCTATAAAGAGTGTGAAAATAAATTACAAACTATTATTGAGACATTGATGGAAAATAAACATCAAGGGAAATTCAATAAAAGTGAATTACGGGTTCAAAATGTTTATTTCCTTAGATATATGGTATCCAAATATGATAATGCAATTGTAAATTTAAAAGTAAATGTTATAAATGAATTTATATAACCTAAAAATACAACTATCATTTATATATTTCTTATCTTAGTAGGATACTATCAACAATTTATTGAAAACTTTATGTGGTTAATTAATCTATTCGCCATGTTAACATGTAGGGGTGAGATTCAAAAAAAATTCAATTAAGATATATTTTATGAATTGAATAATAGATGAATATATATAATTGTATTGGACCTACTATCAGGAAAAGAATAATTTTTTATCTATGGATCATATGCATTCAAATTAAAAACATTGGAGTGATATAATATGAATCTCAAAGTTATAACCCCCTTAGATAAATAATATGACTCACGTATTTGATTAAAATGTTTTAACTATTTCATTAATGTTTTGAAATAACCATCTATATAAGGATAAATTTTATATCTATATTAGCTATAAGAGCATGAAATTTAAATTGAAAAAGAAAAAGTTGAGTATGAGATAGGCAAGATGGATAAAGCTACTGAGGTATTATAATGTTGTTAAACATTATCAATGATGGAACCAAGAAATGTAGTAGATGACTTGAGTAATTAAATACCTTGGTGTCTCATCCATAATGATTGTAGAGAATAATTCATTTCACAAAGATTTAGTATGGATGGACTTGGGTATTACTATGTAAAGGGAAACACCACACCTATTCTATGTAGTTAGGAAAACTTATTTTCTAGGGAATAATAATATGACACAACAAGATAAAAAGACTATATAAATAATAGTGAAATTTGTGTGAAATAAGAATTTATAAGAATTTATTTTTTTTAAAACATGGTTTCTAAAGGTATTGTTAGAGGATATATGTACCATCAATACAATTTTTAAATAATTAGAAATTGGATAATTATCATAGATTAAATTCATATTTACATATTAGTAGCATTAAAATGTATAGGGATATTTAGGAAAAAATTTTGTGGAAAAAATAAAGTAGTAGATTGAAGATAATACTTTAAGATTATCTATATGCTAACGAGTAATTTTTAAAGGTTAACTACCCAATGGAGTTATATAACCTTTAAATATACCTGAGCAAAAATAGTATATTATTACTATAGAATTTATCATTGGGATTCCTATGATGTGAATAATGAAATATGGGTTATAATAGATCTTCTTGAAATGTTTTTATAATTTCTAAAAACACTAAAAAGTTTCTCAGCTAATCACTTTGCTAGGTTGTATATTTAAAAAGTAGCGAGACTCTGTGGTGTAACATTTTTAATAGTACTCTATCATTATCCATGATCTATGTTAAAATTTTTGTGGTTTCTTGTTAAGAATTTAAATATAAGGTTTTATCCTTCAAAAACCTATCATCCATAAATGGAAAATTAATTAGAAGTTATTTTCAACAAATTAAAAACCATTTTATGTACACGATCACATAAATTCATTAGAATTTGGGATAAATATTTACCTTTATCCATAAATCTATTTTTTTGAATTTTCTAAAACCCAATTTATGTTTTAGTGGTATCTACTCAATATCCACAATACAATAGGTTATCAAAGATACAGGTTCACAATTAAAAATTAATGCAAACAAGACCCAAAAACTCACAAAATTAAAGTGCTCCTTGAATCACACAAAATCAGCTCCTCAATGGATGTGTGATCCACCACATGGATTGAGGTACAAATATTGGGTCACAATGAAATCCAAATAATTATCAACATCGTCACATCTCTTGATACATTATTCAATTACAATTTTCCAAATCACCATTTTCATCCTCTCTAAGCGTCATCGATATCAACAACACCGATCATCAGCAAGAGAAACTACTGGCGAACATCACTACCTCTAGAGAAGAATCACGTTAAAATTGATGGAGGATCCATAGATAGAGGATCTCATAAATATAACATGTCGCAACATCTTAAGAACCATTTCCACTAACATAAAAACCATCATCATCTCCGATTGAACACCATCTTCATCGCCATAATAATACCATGCCTGACGCACCTCTTGGAGACCATTGTTCACTTAAAAAACACATCCCAAAACCTCTGTGAAGACAACTGCACCAAACTAACTTAGAAAGGGGAATTGGACTAGGATGTTAGAGAAGAGTTTGAGAAGAAGGATTCCTTATAAGAGGATAATGACAATTACCACATCATCGACATCAAGGAAAAATGTAGCAATATTACCGCTTTCCATCATCTAAACACCATACCATCATCAGATAACCATATACTACACACCCAGAAACCCAAAAACTGGGAAGATTTGAAACTAAAAATTACAGGATGATAACGAACACCAAAAGATCAAAAAACTGAAATAGTAATCAAAATGAAAAGAGGGAAAAGGGGGGAAACAGAAAAATCTAGGGGGAATATCCTTTAGTCCTACCCCCAACACATTCCACAAAATCCCCAAATCACTTTTATGCTTGACCAAAATGGGGTCTTTCATTGAAGGTAGTCGAAAAAACGGTAGAGGAGGAAAAAGGATAATATAGAGCCTTAAAGGAGCCTCACAAAATGACACCACCAATAGCCAAATTCACCTAAGTGTTGTAGAGTAAAAATAATATGGAGTTTAATCACGATTGTTCTAGAAACCTGAGAGAAGTCACAGCGAATGAGGCCCATGAGGGAAACAGGGGGATAAGAAAGAGAGAAGATGGAGAACAATAGAGAAAGATCTCTTACCACAATGGGTGATGAGATTTAGGGATTTGTGGAGCTGGGAAGGAACCCTAGCGTGAGTGAAAGGAGAAAAAGGGGGTCCTGGGGATGTAATATTAAATTATGACTTTTTAGGATGAAGTTGGTGAAATGATTTTATTAGTTTTAAAGGTTTTGAACAATATATTATAAAAATTAATATTTATCTATAATTATATTAGGGTAACATATATACAATATAAAATTTATATTGATAATCAAATAATGTAGCTTGAATTCTAAGTGGGGAACAATGAATTACAAAATACATCATCATGAAAGAGGTTATGTTATTTGAAAAAAAATGGAAACTAAGTATATGGAACACTATATTTTTAAAAGATCTATGTGGATAAAAGATTTCACATATAATCTATCCATGCCACCCAATATTTCTCACACACATGAAGTCTTCAAGATATTAATTTTAAAGAATTATTTGGTAAAAAATTCATTTGTTATTAATATATATTATATTCCATAGGGTCATAAATTAGCATATGATGAAGAGATAGTTTAGATTTATCATATAAGATAAAATGTGTTACGAAGTGCAATGAAACAAATTTTGAATGTTTTTTGGGTAAATCACCAATTGGAAGATGAAACATGAGAACTATATGACGTGATGATAAATATTTATTTACATTTTTCATGAATACACTTATAATTTTAGGGATGCAATTATTTTAAATCGGAATAATATAAAACTTATGAAATTATATAAATAAATTAAAATAATATTTCATTTTAAAATACATAAAAATTTAAAGGTACATATTTTATAAAATTTATATAATGGAAAACAGAAAAAAAATCAACATTGAGATTATAATGTAAAACATACCATGATTAGAATTTCCCTTGACAATAAAATTCATTGTATAAAATGAAAATAATGAAAGTAAAAAAATTGACATTATAAAAGAACTAAATTTGAAAATGAGACATGAAATTTGTGCAATTATTAATTAAAAAATTTAATATACTTAAAAATGGTAAATTTCTATTATATGACTATTGGGTATTAAGAACATTGGTAATATAGCCATTAAAAAGTGACCATTAAAATTAGTTTATATAAATGATGGTAATTCCATAAGTTAATTTTTTAATAATTGATTTAAATAGTATAAAAATTCCATATGAAGTTAATTTATTCATGATTGGGAAAGAGGTAACATAACAAGTGTTTTACTATAACCAGGCTCAAATAAAACTCCTATAATTGATGATTGAATGGAATCACATATAGTACAATCTCAATCGGGTAGAATTTTAAATGAGTATAATGTTTCCCAAAACACCTCAAATAAGTATCTACAATAAAAAAATTTACTTTGTTGTTTATGTTGATTTAATAAGATGTTATGTATATAGGAGTTAAGGTGATATATAATTATAAATTTTTATAATAACAAAAGAGGATTAATTTAACACTATTTTTTATAAAATATACAATCCTTATTTAAAATATATATTTATAATTATTAGGGAATTAATTTGATAAAATATATTATAGATTTATAAATTAGTTAAGTGATAAAATATGGTAATTCTGTAAAATATGGTAACAATCGTGAAATATGGTAGGATGATATAAATAGGAAATTATAAACTTTTATGCATGAAAAATATCTACAGAGATAATAACACATAACATTATTTTAAAACTATTTTTTCATAAAGTTAATGTGTTTAGAATATCATAATTGCAAGTAATGAATACAATTATTTAATGATGAAAGTAAAATATTCTATTCATTATTCAAAATACTTATACACACCAATCTTATAAATACAAACCCTTCCTCTCATTTACACTCTAAATAATCTCAACTTATAAATTAATATATCTTTAAATGATTCTTTCATTTATTGCTATATATAATTTGGAAGAGTTTTAGATATTCTATGGGTTTTATCTAGGCTAAAATGATTAAGTGAGGTACAATATTCTTTTCCTCTCCCTCCACTCTAATTGTAAATTTATATTAAACTTTATAAAATAATTTATAATTTAATAATGATTATATTTAACTTTTGTGAATTATATATGATGTAATATTCATGATATATTACCTATAATATCATATTATCTTCATTTTATAAGTTGTTATTACACTAAAATGATCCCATGGTTCATAGAAATCTGCAATGGTATATTATCCGAATCCCAATATATGTCATGTATCTATGATGTTTTGGATATGAAATCTATTATAGGGGGACTCTATTAATGTTTAATTGATATATATCTAGTAAAAACATTTTATTATAGACTAACATGATTTATCCTTATAATTAAATTATTAAATCTTTAACATCAATGAAAATAATTCATTATGTTATTTATAAATGGTTTTGTATCCCCAATGAGAATCGAGAATGTGTTACACATACACATATTCTTAGAATTTATTTATCCAATAAAAACTTTTTATTTAATTATTATAATCTATTTTAAATTATCAACCATTTATATTAATAATATTTCGACCAATAATTTAACATATAAATGCTTTAATATTTTTTTAAACCTTTTCAAATCACGGGGTTTACATTTATTGTGTGCACTATGCTATGAAAACCCTATTATTAATTAGTCTAACTAGAGGGTATTCATAATGAAATCGACTCAATTACATTGATTTTGGAAAATTATTGGCATGTTCTTTTATTACTTGATTCTATATGAATATATATTATAACCACATCTTTAATGAAAATTATTTAAATTATTTTAAGATATTCAATATTGAAAATTATTTCCTTTAATATTTATTATATTTTAATATATAACTTAATTCATTGGTCCATATATATGGTGGTAATGATCAAAATTATATATCCCCTTGGGTCATAGTTACATCTCATGATTTAATTGAGAAAAGGTTATGTGAGAATCCATTCCCTTTATGTATGATATCTTGGTACAGGTCCCCAATAATAAGTTTATGATGTCTATAATTATATATTACATTCATAAATTCATCCCCTATTATATATTTTTCATGATATTATAACTTATTAATTAATAAGGATTAATTTTGTTTATATTTTCTTTCCATATTATGTATGTCATGGTTATGTTTTCCTTTTGATATGTTATTGTATACTAAATAGTTGATTTAACCCCTTTTTATTATTTCTACATTTCCATAATTAATTAAGAAGAATATTTTATATGATTACCTAATATAATATCATTAAAAAATTATTATTTTATATTTTTAGTATGTATTTGTTAAATGGTATATTTATTATGTACGTTACTTGCTTCTTAAGACTGTAACAATTTTAATCCCATGTAAACTATCATGAAATATATTACCAGGTAAAAGATAACCTTTATAATTTTGTAATTAAAATTTGTGGGTTATACTATTAGAATCTACCTTCCTTCCATCCTAGTTCTGGTTTACCTTGATATGGATATTGCTCATTGAAATTATGGTGGGGTGTATAAAATCAATCATCATGCGTCTTGTCCAAACGACATTGTACCCCTTACCTTACTCACTTAACAAATATAGGATACCACTAAGAGGTTGTAAATGGGTTACTTCATAACAGCTCATTGTGATTAGAGTTTCAACCTCTCCAATGTCAAAAGCTAGTTTTCCTATCCATTGGCCACTGTGAACAATGACTTAAAAAATGATTATAATATAAAATAAACAAATTAGATAACAATGTATTTTCATTCATTATTTTAGTATTTATTATGAGTAAATAGAATCAAAAATATTATTCAAAAATATAACCTCATGTTTAATATATTATTGGTTATCTTATCTCTATGAATCTATATTATTCATCAATTAACTGAAAAAATGATAATGAGTTATTTCAAGGAGATTAGTCTCCTATTTATTGATAAGAAAAACCTGTTAGTGATATAAAACCAAATGATACAAACATTACCCCTTACTAAATAATATTTCTCCATGAAATACTATGTTGATGGATTTTTTAATCTAAGTCAGGATTTGAAAGATATTTTAGGTTTTATCAATAGTTCCTTGTCTAGTATGTTTTTTTATTTATTTTTCAAAACTTCTACAGGTGATCAATTAAACAATAAATAGATTTATTTTGTGATAAGAAGGACTCATAATATAAATAAATATAAATTAATTCTCAATTACTAAAAATATAGCTATGTGATTCTATTAAAATATGATCCACTTATTCTCAACACCTTATATAAATTTTATCAAAAAAAATATTTGGATATAAATCATTCATTTATGTCTCATTCTCAAAAATTCAATCCTAAATGTTGGTATGCTTCTATAAAACTCATACAAGATGAATATATTTCCTTATAAGTACAATCTCATTAGGATCCTTAATAATAACTTGATTCCTAATGAATGTCATAACATTAATTATATCAAACTATACAAAATGAATGAAATGTGATCAATTATACACATACGTTCTATTTTATTTCATGTAGAATTTTTTGTGCACCCAATTTAATTGAGGTGACAATGTTTTGAGATACTTAATCTCTTATAATTTTTAGATATTTGGATTGATTGAAAAAACCTCCAGGAATGCTTTATTCTATGTATGAATTATGTGAATCATGAAATGATGAGACTATTAAGAATAAATAACATGTACCCTTTAACTATAGTGACATATACCTCTTATCTTAATAATAATTCCATCAACTCCAAACCATCTTAATCCTCTTATGGATATTATATTTCTTCATAATAGTATTTTTTACCATATTTGTTTTGTTCATCACTGGCCCACTGATATTTTATCATAATAGAAGAAATCAATGAGGTATACCAGATAAATCATAGAATGTTTCCATGATAATAGTTTGGTGATAACTATTATTGTATATAAATTTTAGTAAATAATGATTATTGGCCAGACCACCTCTAAACTTTGAGATGTATGCTCAAAAAATAACCCCAAGAACCTGGATAATTTTATCTATTTATACATCATTTTGAGGATATAAATATATGATAAAACATATAAATGTAATCAATACTCTTGATAACTAACTTATGATCAGAACGTGAAAAGTTCACATCAATAGGATATGATCATGAAGAGAACTGTGTGCAGTTGAATGACTTCGGCTATATATAAGAATTATAATCCTTCTATTAGAAAATACTATTAAATATTAAATAATTAGGAATAATTAATCAATCCATAAATTATAACAAAAATTGTATCATAAAATTTCATTATGTATGTAATTATTTTAATAAATTAAACAAATATATCATATAAATTCCACCATTTGATGCTCAAATATTGAGTTAAAAATAAAGGTACATGGAGGTCATGATAAACCTTTTGATAGGTAAGGCATAAGGTAATGAAATCCATAATGTTACTTTTCATTTCTATACATTGATATTATCATAAAATGTCTTAGTATATTTTTTTATTCTAGGATGCACAAGAATGTGGGATGAGTGAAACTCCCTATGTACCAAAACTCATCTATGATAGAGTATTTCATGATTCCTTCTTTTTTAAAACTTATTTGAAGCAAAAATTAAGTATATCTAGTCTCTCCATACCTCAAAATCAATGTCTATAAGATATGACTCCTTTACTTGGTGAATAAGTTTAAGAGTTAATACCATCAATCTTAGTTACTCTATTTCATTATCACTGATCATATAATGAATCATCAAATCTTATATCTCATCATATTCCACTCATTAGATGTTTTATTTTCCTACCGAGTCCTACTCATCATAATCGTTTTTTCTGACCACCACAATGAATTTACCAGGTCTATAGGTGATTAAAAATTCCTAATATTATATAAAATCAATGAATATACTCTTAAACATGTTTATAATCCTCAAAGAAAAAAGTATTCCGGATACTATTCTTGTTTGTAATAAACAAAAATTTCCCTTGAAGTATATAATGTCTTTAGGTATTTAGAGAAAATACCCTGAATAATATCTTTAAATTATGCTTCACATAGTTTTTTCAAGGGTAATAAATAGTTAGGATCTATAATAAATAATTCAATTTCAAAAAATATATACACAAAACATAATCCCATACATTACGTATTATTATAATTGGCTGACTAATAAAGATATTATTCACCTCCTCAAATGATGAATGACATATATTTATCGAAATTAATGGTCGGATATTCTTATTAAGTGAATTAATAAAATCCATAATTTGATATAAATATCTATTAAATCATGAATAATATTCATTAATCCCATGGAATATTTAAATACTTAAAGTATTATTGTATCTATAGAAATAATTATTATTAACATCATAAGATTCGAGAATACTCAACTCTCTATATTGATTTTTCCTATGAAAGTTACTTCCATTATCTATAAAGAACACTTGTAAAGTTTATCATAAAGTTTTATATCTTAAATAACCTCTAAAATGACTTATAGAAGCATCAAAATATCCTCATACATCATTGAGTATATTATATAACTAGGGAATCTAAAAATGGTATGATTCTTGAAATAGGAAATAAGAATAATTAACTAATCATGAAAATCAAAGAGAACATGAAATAAAGAAAAATATTTTCAAGGATCAAGAATACCTGACATCCACAAAGAGGATGAATGACTTTACTATGTCATGGAGATAAATTGATATAGGTGGATGAAGTGGAAGTCATAAACCCGAGATAAAAATAATCTCATAACAAATAAATTGGTTGCTAATGTACCCCATATTACTACACTACCCAAAATCAGTATATGTTTTAAACTATAATATAATGTTCATACTTATAATAGTGACATAAAACCATCATTTAGTTTTGTTATAGTGGTCAAATTTGATACAATAAAAAATAAATTTGATCAAGGACCTTCAACCCATGAACCTTTGACCAGGGGGTGTTTGCCCACAGGGCACCCAATGATCTCACTATAGATTTCGATCAATGAAATATTCTGGGTTTGTTTGTAGTATAGGCCTCTAGAAATTTTCCAAACTCCATATAAAGGATTAAACTATATAGTTTCTATTATATAAAAGGATCTCATTAATAATGAAAATAATAATCTATTTTAGGAAAATTTAAAAGATGTGGTGCATGTGAGACATGAATATTATAAGATAACTCATATATCCAAAGGTCATGACCAAAAATCATAGAGATTTTATAAAAATATTAAATTTATTATTTTAATATTCGAATATTGAACCCAAATATGATGTTAACCATATTTGATGTCAATTTTTGATATTACCTCACTCCCTTTATCTAATTAAAGAGTCTATTAATCCTCAAAAGTACATACTTGTTATGATTGATCAGTTAATTTAGGTGATGACAATTGAATAAATTTATCAATCATCTATTTAAGTTCATAAAAATAGATATGAAAAATTATTAATGTGTCATTCAAGGTCAAACACATATATTATTCAAAAGTTCATATGAATACATACTTGAGTCCATAAACTCTATAAGTTTATTTTAGTAAAAACCTATTTCAATGAAAGTGGTATTTATATAATGTTTGATGTATAAGAAAATATCCCTTTATAAAGTAATACCTATAATTTCATCTTGGAATGAATATTTATATTCCTCTAATATGTAATAAATTTTTTCCTCTTGAGTATCTATTATGAAAGGTGAATGTCTCGTAAGATAATAGTTGATAGGTTTTATCTCCACCAACCGTATCCTAAATCATCGAGATTCGGTGTTCCACTGACCAATTATTAGAAAGAGAGATATATTGTCTCTATGATAAATCACTTTTAATTGATAACAATATTCCCATTCTTAATCCTTGGATTTGTAAACCATATAGAGACCACAATTACACAAACTTGGGTCTATATTGGTATGATTCTCTATGAAACACTCCTCACAAAATCCACCCCACATCGATAAAAAAATCTAAAATTAATTATTAGTTAAAATTGTGGGTTCCTATAATAATATCTCATATCCTATTATTTATAATTAAATCTCGATCTTATGAACAAATGATATATAAATGAGTCTTGTAATATCAAAATTTTCATGATCTCATGCACTAAATTAATGTTAATGCATATTGTAACACCCTGATATGTTATAAATTATTATTTCTAGAATAAATTAATTTTATTTTATACCTTAAATTACATAAAAAATTATTTTAGTTAGTGTTTCATGTGAAAACCAAGATTATCTTGCCTCACATGAAACACCGAGTATAAATGAAACATGACATACTATTGAAGTATTATTATTTAACATATAGTTGTCACCTAGACATTGAAATGGTGGGTATGAATAGGATTAAATAAAAAAAGAAAAATATGGATTAAAAATATATATAAATTATTTCTTTGGTGACTAATTAATTAAAAATTATAATTAAAACTAATTGAAAATAAAAGAAATGTCTTTCTAAAAAAAATATTTTTATAATAAAAAACATGCATCACCTCAATAAATTAAAAAAACAAATTTATATGAAATATTTTAATGAAATTTATATATTATACACTCAATTAAATTTTAAACATTCATCTTATTTTTTTTCTATACAAGCTATAATAATAAATCCAATTTTACTTTTAAAATCTGTATTCTTCTAAAAAAATAGATTTGTATCTTTTTCACACTTATTTTAAAATAATTTTTTGATAATTTAAAAAAAAAATTGAAAAAAAATTATTTTTTAAATCATATTTTCAAAATTATCTAGGGATGAATTTTTGGGATTTTTTTAATTGATTAATTTTTTGATGAATAGTGAAAAATACGTAATTTTAATTGAAAGCTATTTTTTTGTTAAAACTATTTTTTAAAGTTATATTATATTTTAAATTTTCATTAAAGTAAAATTATATAAATTTTATATCTATTAATATAATTTAGCTCATTGGAATCATTATCATATTAAATTTTTATATAAAAACATAGTAAACCTTTTAACTTTTTCTTTTTGAAACCCCGCTTTGCCACCGTGTCTATGAGATTAATTTTAAATTAAAATTTTCCACTTATGCAAATTAAATTAATAAAATTGTATTATTTATTTGGAATCATATTAATTTATATTATATAATAAGGTCAAATAATTTTTTTCCCATAATTAATAGTAAGAATAGTAAAAAGTTATTTATCACGATTATGGTAAAATGGGTTTACAAGAGGGTTAAACTAAAAAAGGGGTTTAAATAACCTAAAAACAGGTCTAAAATATATTTTATTTAAATATTTAGACCATATAATGTATTAATCTATATAATAATACATTTTAACCTTTTTATAAGATAAAAATGTGGTTACACCATTTTCTTTTCAAAAATTAAATGTGTGTCACTCGCCTCCCTTATAAAAGACCACCCCCTATTTTCTCATATTCAAAACACAAAAAACATTCAGAAAAAAATTAACAACACAAAAAATATCAAAAATCTCTTCCTCTCATCATAAAAACCTTATTGTTTCTAAAAATAAAAACTTGGAAGGATTTTGGTGCGAACCTAATGAGTTTACCTGAAGAAAAGGGAACATTTTTCAATGACTTTTTAAATTTTATTTCTCCATACACCACCTTAGATTATAATATAACCATGATTATATAATAAAATAATTAACTAAATAATAATGAGGTTTTTTATGTTAATTTGATGACCTACATCCATCCCCACTTTCATCAAATGGGTTAATAAATCATCATTCATGTGTATGGTGAACTACTACCTCACAAACCAATGTCATTTGTTTTTACATTACCACCTCTAATGGTTGGGTATGATTTTTAATATAATATATATATATATATATTATATTTATAAAAAATAGTAACTATTATGTGATTATATTATATACACCTTTTTTCTTTCCATTATTTAGGGGATATGTTAACATTGTTCATTTGTACAACAAACTACCACCTCATGAAGTGATGTGATTCGTTTTAAATAACGTTGTTAATGGATGATAATAAAGAAAATATTAATGAATATATGTGATATAATTGAAATAATTATAATATTAATAATATATTTATCATTATAAAAAGATAATTTATAATTTTATTTCTTATCTTGTCACTCATTGAAAGATGATAACATTGTTTATGTACGTGTGGACTACCGTCTTCAGGAAGCGATGTGACTCTATATTTTCATCACCACAATACACGAATACTATGTATGAGTATATTTAAAGAAATAATATTTTATTTATGATATTATTAGCATTATATAAAGATAAAATATTTCCTACCTCATTTCCATAGTGATCGCTAAAAAATGGAAATGTTATTCATGTGTACGTATGACCAGCCATCTCAATGATCGTAACATACTTAATTTCTAAAAAATATTAAATTATTGGAATTAAAATTAAAATTTATGCATAAGTATAATAATTATCTCTTTATTATAACTTTTTAGATGATGTAACCATGATCAAAGTAAGAGGACCAAAAACAATATATAAAAAATATACGGAAAACAAAGCAGTTATTATTACCCAAAACATGATTTTAACAAGTAACTATTAATAAGTAGGTAATAAATGGTCATCTAATAAACAAATATATGGCATAATATATATAATTATGGTTCTATAATATATGAAGAGTAAATTTATATTTATTATCCAGGAGGTTCGAATGTGAATGAAGGAATTCGAGATTAATGTAAGAGATTTCTTGTCTCTCATTTATTTCTGGGAGATATATATAAATTCTCTACTCGTTTCTTTTCTATGGTGCATATACTGACCATTTTACATGTTATACCATGAATCAAATTATTTTTATTATATTCATAATTTAATTTTATGTTATTATTTATTTTTTCTTACTATTAAAATGATTACTATTGCAGTAAGCGAATTCAATATCAATTTTATTTACATTGAGACCAAAGCCTTATTCACCACCTATTTATTTTATGTGGTGTATATACGAACCATTAATGTATTTTATTATGACTATCCTGAAATTTTTTGGTATCTATATATTCATTTTTGTATATCTCATTTATATGGTTTACAGTTCAAAAGTTACAAAAGCTGTAAGGTATTTTTATCTCAATTTTCTTTCCTTGAGACCTATGTTATGTTATGAACCTAATATATTTTATGAGGTGAATATATATTTCCCCTATCAAATTTAATATAATTAAATTATTTATAATAATGATATTTAATGTTTTATTTAATGTTATTCCTTCATAAGGATTATAATTAAAAGTTACCAATGGTGTAATGACTTTAGGTTTTAATCTAATCGTTTATAAAGATTAATTATGATTATGTTTCTAATCAAAAAATGTTATGATCTATCTCTAAATGAGTTCATAAATTTTCTTACAATATTTTTATTTTAGGAGAATAAAATTTTCCCTTTATTTTCCTCTCTTTATTTAATCAAGATTTCAAAAGAATGTTTCCTATAGGAAACCACTATTAAAATTCGAATAATGATTCAAGTTATAGAAAAAAAAGATGAATCCGGCACTTTAAATTCATTTTAAATAAATTTTATCTTCTTCCACTTTTTCTTTATTCCATTTGTGTAATATCTCCACATAAATCCTAATCGTACTTCGACAATCCTTAAATGGATAGATAATTTATCATGTGAATAAGAAGTTGCCAAAACATGTTGTCCAAATCCAAGTATGAATCAGTTTGCATCATAGATAACTCAATATAATGTAGTTATCATCTATTGGGTCCACTAAAAATGGACCAGGATTCATGGAAAATAAATACTTTTTTTACATATAAGTAATTAAATTCCATAATAAAGGGGTTGTTAGAGTACTGAATGATATCATTTACATTTATGATTACATGCACACATGCACTGTTATTATTAAACTCTACACTATAAAATAGTGTTCTATATATATAAAAACATCCCTAAAGTATCACAAAATCCCAACCAGACCCAGAGAGTGGTTAGAAAAATCATTCTAATAGAAGTTGAAAGAATCATACCTCTAATCAACAAAGAATGTTTTTGTAAGTAAATATAGTGTCTTAAATGAAATTCCCTACATAGGAGGGACTGATACCATGATAGAATATTGAATTATAAGTATTATAGATGATCCAATATGAAAAAATAATACTTTTCGACATATGTGTCTCTTTGATCCTCTATTTAGAGTATGAAAACTATGTAGACAAGAAGATTTCCAGGAACTCATGAAAAACAAATGTTTTGACATAATTTCCCATAAAACACTAGATAACTAATGCCAAATCCCCTAAAAATGAAGATATATGGTATTTTGTTAACCCTTAATACTATATCTATATATAAAATATATGTTATTTCCATTTTTTCACTCCATAATGTGTAGTAATATATTGGTTGCATATTCATCATACAAGGAAATTATATTTAATTAGATGTTTCTTTCACCATTACATCATTTCTGATGAATCCATAGTATTAGGAGGAAATGTGATTATAAATCTTAACAAAATGAAACAAAAAACATATGGGATATATAAACAATGATATTTCAACTATGATAACTATTTTTTAGAATGAAAATATTAATTCTTATTTTTAGTACAACATTTATCAGGTAATGTCCCCGAACGAAGTAGCTCAGAGTCAGTGGTTACTTTATTAGATTAGAAAATGATAAAAGGAATCACATCTCCAAGGACTGAATAGTTTTTTAGCATTGGTAACCCAAATATATACATTAAATTCACACTACCATTGAATATATATAATATATATATTTTCTATTGAGTAATCCATATTTCTCTTTAACATATCCCTTCAAATAAATTACAGAAAACATCATGGTAACATGGTGGAAGAAAACATCTAAATGTGGTGATCTTAGATTCTCAGTAAGGGTAATAATATAATTGAATCTATCATTAATAAATAGGGATAATCTACATTAAAAGGTAAATATTTGAAACATATTCCATTTAAACAATAACTTGGAAATAATTTGGCTATAATAAATAATGATCAAATAACGAAATATCAATATTTATATGAGTTTGAAAATTATCCGAGAATATTATAAAAATTGAATCATCACATGGAAATAAATAATAAATTTCATAATGAGTGAATTCATAATTTCGAGCATATGAAACATACTATCAAGACATTTTATAATAAAATATAAATTTGTGAGTAGAAACACATCTAATGTGAATAACTGAATTGTATCAGGATACTTATCATTACATCGAGGGGTTATAGAATTATAAGACCCTCCCATAGCATAATAAGTAAACTTTATTTATCATATAAATGAGGGTGAAACATAATAAAAATAAAAAATAATATTAAAAAACTAATATATGACATGTAAATACAAACCCAAATCAATAGATATAATCATAAACCATCTAGTGTAAATTGGTGAATGGTAACGAAATTATACATCCCCAGTTGAATTAATTATAAAACATCTAAAGAAATAATATGGATGCTATTAATACAGCATATCCATATAGTATCATTTGTATGATAATTTTTTGATGTTATTGAGGAATGTAAATAGAATAAAAATGTCATTGAAATCAGGAATGAGGAAAATATCCTTTTTTACATTGAAATTATTTCAAAATGAAAATCTCAAAAAATATTTTAAAAATACGATTACTTGAAAATAAACTTTTAATAATATAACATAATAATTAAAACATTTATCAATCATGATAATGGGAAATCCTATATATGAAATAAATTTTAAAATAATTACTACATTCCCATTTTCCGTAAAATCCAAAAGTGGCATTGTTTGAAAAAATAAATATAGATTAATTAAAAAACATAAATAAGTAAAATTGAGTAAAAATCATTTAGTAATCAAATTGAAAAATTTAAAAACATTTCGGATGTTTTTATAAAGTATGGTTTTGAAAGAAAAATTATTTTTTCTCAAAAATATAAATAATATTTCCTTTTCTTAAAAACCTATTTTGAATCCTCTAGTGTACCAAAGATTGTAAAAATGGTAATGTTACCATAAAATTTCATGAATAACTATAGTTTAAAGAACTTATGGGTTTTATGATAGAAATACAAAATAATTCTCCCAATGGATGCATGAACAAAAATAATCTCAAAAATTGATGAGACTGTGAAATAAACCCTTTCAAATTTGGTAACTTTTGAATCATAAGAAACAGGAAATAAATAACATCGAATGAAAATTTAATTAAAACTAATTTATCTATATCAAGTATAAACATATCATAAGGGAAAGTATATACAACACACAAATAAATAATTTATGAATATGGAATATGTATTAGAGAAGTAAAAAATGTTCCTAGGAACCCTTACCTTAGGTTTCAATCTATTCTTATGTGTCTGAACCTCTTGTATAACAAATTTATATTTATTATTAATTTATTTTATAACTATAATAATATATATCATATCATATATTATCATGTTATAACATTTTACCACACTTTTGTAATAATATTTTATTATTTTTATTGTTTTCATTATTTCATGTGTTAATTTCCTTTTTTTATTAAGAGTATTTTGTCACGAATTTTCATGTTATTTTGTATAAGATATAGAGAAAACATATTTATAAATTTATTAATGTAAAAAATATCATATTAACTAATTATATATATTTTTAGTTTAATTATTGAATATTGGACATGGAAAATGAATCACATAACTTCATAGAGATGCTATGTCTTACGTATGAATAAACGATGATATCATTCAATTAACGAGTGAAAGGATAATAAAGTGGGTGATGTAATAATTTTAAAAAATAATTATGATTCCATATGTATCACATATTTTCATTAATTTATCCGTGTTACATTCCATGTTGAACATAATGGAAAAATGACTCACATCACTTCCTAAGGCGGTCATGCACCATACACACGAGTGAGGTTACTATATTTTTAAATAGAATATAATTTAAGAAGGTATATATGTTATTATAAATATATAATTATAATAATTACCTAATAATATTTATATATTAAATCCATAATTTTACATAGTCATAAGATATGTGGATTGAAAATGATTTACATTAGTTCAAGAGGTGGTAGTTAGTCATGAAAAAGATACTGGTGTTATGACATTAACATAATAAAATCCAATTATATCATGGTTTTTTTGTTATTAAATTTTCAATTTTTATTTTTATTTTTAGGAAGTGTATTAATAAAATAATCACTTTGATGAATTTTACATCCTCTTCCTGTAGCCTCTATATGTTTATGCATGAATCCTTCTTAAGATAGAATCATAATAAAAATAATTCCACTACATTATGGGGATGAAAATAAGAAATATATTTCATATGATAATGGTTTATCCAATGGTATTTGGAATTGTGAATAGGGGCAGATATTGGGTATACTATTATAAGTGGGGGAGAAGACATTCATGGAATCATTGAAAAGATAATATTATACCCATGATTTTAACTTGTCACAAGCCTCCAAATTGAGTGATTCTAGGGAAATATATGTTATAAGGTTGAAATATTTCCATAAAATGGGTTTTGGAAATGTTTTATGTAATTTAAGACCATTATATTCTAATTTTAACCCCTGAGAAACAATTTTTTTTTACCTTAACCAAGGTAGTTAGTAATAACTATTACCAATAATAATTGTTGTAAAAAAATACGATGATCATAATAAATAATATAAATATTCATTATTCTAAATATTTAATCCGTTTTAAATGTTCAATACACAAACTTTTCCAAATTAAATTTAAAATTTAACCCATCGAGGCATCAAAAAAATAGTTTTTTCATAGGAAAACGTTCCAAATTTTAAATATATATAATATCATAATTTAATTTTAAATAGATTAAAATTACTTAATTTAGTTAAATATTTATATTATTGAACAAATTTAGGTTTAAAACAAATTTAAAATATCATATAACCTAGAAAATAATCTAAATTAAAAATAGATTTTCAATAAAAATAGTATTTTTCAGTTTTAATTAAAAAATTAGACTCTTATGAAAATTATAAAAAAATCACCCAATGAAAATTTTAAGATATATATTATAAAAATATGTTTTATTGGGTCAAATAAGTTTTCTAATGGTGTTGAAAAATGATTTCAAATTATTTCAAAAAAGCATGATTGAACCTTTTTATAGAAAAATAGCCTTTTTAAGAAAGAACTTCAGTTTCTTTCAAATAGTTCTTATTTTTTTGTAATAAATATGTAAAAATTTATACATGTTAATTCCATATAAATTTATTAATTTAGTTATTATTATTCAAACCCTCCTACTTAATGACTAGGTTATATTGGTCATGTTTAAATAATTTTATTTTAATAAAGGATTGTGTTTTGTATGAACTCAGTGTTTCATGCATCACAAGCTATCAATAAGATTGAATTTACTTAAAAGAAAGTATATTTTTAATTACATGGGTGTTACATTATATTCTAATCATAGTGATTCATATCATTTATGATATCAAATATTATGTTTTATTTTTAAAATATCATGGAGTTACATCCTACCCCTAAAATAAATTACATCCTCGTAATTTATTATTGATATCATAAATAATGTTTTTGACATTTGGAAATACCTTTTTTGTAAAAAAAATCAGAAAAAACATCAGGAAAACATGATCTTGATATGTGGTATAGAGATATCTGATGTTCATCATGAATAACTCATTACAAGGTTTCTAATTAGACGAATAATTATGGGTAGTAACAACATGGATGTAGAAGAGGATACTAAAACCCAAGGATTAATAGAGTTATATTGGGAACATAGCCCAGAAAACGTTGACCACAAATGACTGTAAATTAGTGATGAGTTAAATGATTATTTTTTCAACATAAATGAATGTATTAGAATAACATTTTTGTCTAAAGATATCTTTCATAATGTTGAGGGATTATTCTACTATTATGATATATAACACCATAAAATATAAAAAATATTTCACTATCATGTTCTTATTCAAACCATTTTCAATTCATTTCATTCTCCAACAAATTAATATCCCACGTGATTTTTTATTCTTCAAGCAATAATAGTAACTCCTATCATGTTATAAGATTCATAAAGGGATGTATAACTATTCATTCTCTCTTTACTAAAACCAGAATACTTGGATCACTTTATATAATATAGTTCATTAATCTATAATAATTCCATAGTAACTTAAAAAACCCAACACAATATATTTCAATACATTTTAACCATATTACTCTTCTGAAATATGTCTAATGAAATTTAAAGTCCAAAAATTTAAATGGAATGTTACAAAATCAACATTACATTCAACAAAAAATATAATTTGGAACATAATTCTGTATTCAAAATATGTGATTACCTAGATTACCATAAATATTTACAAATAATATTAATTATTCTGAACATAAAAATCTCAAATAGTCTAATATATCCCATAAATCCAAATTTCTAGTATAATCAAACAATGATAACATACACCACCAAATCGCTAAAAAATATCAATGTTATTGATACAATCCTATATACAATCATTATAATTATTATCTAAAACTATAGACTATATTTAATGGATATATTCCACCTATATTGTTTTTTAAAATCAGTTCAAATTGTACTAAATGTCTTTTTTCATTGGTACAATTCAACATGTTATCTCAGATACATAATGAGAAAGTACTCAGGTACTATCTGTATACATCATATTATTCATATGACCAGAGTATCATTGATTAAATATTCATATACCATAATTATTTACTCCAAAAAAATAAAATTAATTATATTATTTAGTAATAATAACGTATGATTGACATTGATTCATTGGCCTGTTTTGTGGTATATTCCCATGATTTTTTGGTAATTCTTTTGTGTAGTACCCCATATCCATAAAAAAATTATTGAAATTTGGAATATTATTTCATACCCTTAAACTCACAAGATATATGGACTTTCTCTACAATCATATTTAAGACTCCCAATATATTCAATAAAGTACCATGTTGTTTCTTTAAACTGTTATCACAAGTGAGACAAAGCCTTATTTCTCTTTTTCAACATATAATTTTTTATTCCAGAATATTCTTTTGTTTCTTCCATTTGAAGTTGTTTTACATAGATAACAATTTATCCCTCATTATTGAACATGATAATATTTCCTTATATGATAAAAATATTTGGGTGAATAGTTCTATTCAAAATATTGGATTATTTACATCGAATAAATTATCATCTTTACTCATTGAATTATGTGAAGTGATATTCTTCCCATTCCTTCGGGGAGTTTTATTATCTAAAAAATTGAATATATTAGATTAGATCATAATATTATGTATCATAATTTATAATTCTAAGACTACTTAAAATGTATTATAAATTAATTTTTTTTTACATGGATAATCTCATAATCATAAACATGGTTTAATTGGGAAATTTCAAAATTATAAAATATTTTTAAATTATTCATAATATTAAGTTAATAAAATGTGATTTAACCCAAGAATGTCTACCATTATCATCTAACAAGATGCATGGTAAGTCCTATGTTTTTACTATCTAATGCTATAGAGAAACGCAATGTTGCTTTTTCAGAGTTATTCCGCCCTAGTACATCTTTACCAAAACTCCTTCCACTTGTACTATTTAGAAATAAATGTATTTTTAGGTAAACAACATAGTATCCACCCTACAAATAATTAAGTATATTATTATATACTTATAATCAATTTACATAACAGGGTTATATTCCCTAATATATGTTTTCTTAAATATATTTCTCTTCATTTATACTAAAATTCCTCAGATACTCATTGTATAGTCCCCAAACCATGTTTCCTGGAGTTGGTGATTACATTATTTCATTGGAAAAAGATAAAACAAAAATCAATTCAATGGACTGAATACTTCAGTAGTTTTAGTAATCTAGATACATTTTTTAATTAAAATTACAACTGAAAACATAAACAACTAATTTTTTTTTGAGAACTCCATATTTCTCCTTTACATTTCCTTGCATATAAAAAAATAATTTTTAGAATCATGTGGAAATAAAAACTTTTATAGAGGAGAGCATGGACACTTTTTAAGTGTATGAATAATATAGAAGCTATCCTGAAAAGATAAGAATAATCAATATGGAATTTTAAATAACTGAAATACATTCTTTTTAATGAATAACTTGAACATAATATGAAAAAAATAAATTATGATCAACTAAATCCAAATCAATAATCAAATTAGCATGAATCATTTACATTGATATTATAACTAATCCAATAATCACATGGAAATTAATAAGTAATCTCCTAATATGGTAATGAATAATTTTGGAAATCTAAAACTTACTATAAATACCTTTCATATGGAAATTGAAATATATGGATTGATAGACATCTAATTTGGCTGACTAATTTTTTCCAGAGAACTGTCGATGCATCGATGGACTATGTAATTATAGCCCCCACTATTAACTTAATATATCCAATTCATTCCGCATATGAAATTAGTTAAATATAATAAATATAAAATTTCTTATTAATAAACTATCATACAAAATGTAAATAATTACACCAATAAATAAACAAAATAATAAAACATCTAGATTAAATATTTAAATTGTAATAATTTTAACTACCATAAAATTCGGTTTACAAAACACCACACTTTAACAGTGCTGAAAAAGCACTAATAATGGGGGTGCATTTATCAGCACTAAAAAAAGTGCTGATAAAGGGTACTTTTAACAGTGATAAAAAAGATATGTTAAAAGTGACCCTTTATCAGTGCTTTTTTAGCGTTGATAAAGGCATCCCTTTTATTAGTGTTTTTTAGCACTGTTAAAGTGACCCCCTTTATTAGTGCTTTTTTTAGTTGCATAGATAAAGGAATGATTTATCAGTGCTTTTTTAAAGTGCTGATAAAGTGTATATTTTGAAAAAAAATCATAAAAAATAATATATTGATATATAAGTATATTTATATTGATATAAATATAATACGTATTTTTTAAATATGGTTTATATAAGGATAAATTGAAATATAAAATTAATGTATCAGATATTTAGTAAAATAGGATTATAAAATATTTCCAAAACTTTTTTAATTAATAATTTTCAAATTAGCATTAACTAATAATCATTTAATAACATTTTGATGAAAAAAAGCAATAAAAGATCTAAAATAAGTTGAAAATGTTACTCAAAATTCAAACGGCCATAACATTTGATCTAGGTGTCTGTTTGATCTCTAAAATATATCAAATCAAATCCTATGATGAGCTCTACACTCTAGTGATCCAAGGGAACCTTCTATTACATGCATCGAGGCCAAAAAAGGCCCATAAGTCCTCTAAAATTGAGTTTTTAGTCCGGATATCCACATTTATTAACATTCAAATATATCTTCTTATCCGGATGTCCTCTAGTCCAGTACCACATATTATATCTATGATTATATCATTTTATTCGATTTGACTGGTAGTTGAATTGAAACATACTTCTAGATTAAAAGTTATGGTCATTTTAACATTCTATGGCTTTTCAGATACACATATATATGTATTTATTCGTATATATATACATATATGTTTGTGTTTGTGTTTTATATATGTATGTATGTATGTATTTATTTATTTATAAACACATATAAGAAAAAATATGTTATAAATGTATTTAAAACTAATCTCATAAATATATATTAATATACAAATAAATATTGGGACAAAAATTTGTAACTATATATATATATATATATAGATATTATTAGATATTAATATATGGAGAGATATATATATTAATATAACTAAATATATATAAAATATATATATATATATATATATTAATATAACTATATATATATTAATATAACTATATATTTATATATTAATATAACTTAATATATATATCTCAAAATATATATTTATATATTAATACTTGAGTAAATATAACTAAATATAAATATATAGATATATATATATAGATATATTAATAAATGAAGAGGAAAGGAATATGGTGGAGTGGTAAACGCTTAGGAGCACATGCAACAGGTCTCGAGTTCGAATCCTGGGGGAGGAAGGTCGCGCGTGCAGGTGGGGGTAATAAACTAGTGCTGTTAAGGGGGGGTGCTGTTAAAGGGGGTGGGGCTAGGTGGCATTGTCTAGGGTGGGCGTGGGCTACAATGGGGGTGGGGAACTATTAAAGGGGGGATTCAAGCTCTTTTGATACCCCCTAGAATTGCAAATTTTTTTAATATTTTTTTATTTTTTATCAGCGCTTTTTAGCACTGATAATAGGGGCCTTTAGCAGCATTTTTTTAGCGCTAATAAAAGGGACACCCCCTTTATATTCATATCTATTAATAACACTTTTTTAGTAATGTTTATTCAATTTTATAGCAATGATAAAGGCTATATTTTTAGTAGTGGTTGTAAATCCATAGTCAAACTGATCAAAAACCATTTACTGATGTAATATAGATGGTATTACTAGAACACATCCCTAGAAGAACACTAGTAAAAAAATTATTTATGTCATTGATAAATAAAAAATTACAAAATTGTCATTAAAATCATTCTTGAGGAAAATAACCAATTTACTTTGAAAATATATTTAAATTTAATGATCAAAAAATATTTTTGAAATAATTATCAAAATATTAAAGAAATAAATATTTTAACTTACATTGAATGTATATAATTTCCAACCTTTATGACCACACAATGTTTTAAAGTGGCTGTTATAAGATTAAAATGTTATTTTCAATGAAAATGATTTTAAAAATATTTTGTGAAATTTTATTTTTAAAAGTAATTTTAGTGTAAATTTTTTTTTTCATCAAGATTGTTTTTAATAAATATTTTATGCACTTTCTAGTAATCAATTTAATGAACCCATTATTTTACATATGACACAATAGAGATATGTTTCACAAATTCAATAATTATTATTTTTCTAATGGGATTATGATCGATCTGAATGGGGATACCATTCACCATTTTACTTCGGTTGGTTTACAATTATGCTTATTGATTAGTGTAAGTATTAACGTTTAAAGTGATAGATTTTCAATTTTAATATTTGTGTTGATTATGTTCTACCCTATTCATATGAGGAATTCAATGGACATATTTAATGATGGGTGGGGCCTAGAATTACATAGTCCCTCAAAATATTGATATGTCTCCTAAGACAAGTAATTTCGACAAATTATATGAGTTTCTACACATAAATTTAATATTTTTTTGGAAAGTTCTTGACATTAGGTTTCCGATTTTTGAAATTATGCATTCACTCATTATGAAATTACTTATTGATTTCCTTTTGATTATTTATTTAGAGAGAATATTTATTTAAAAGTTTTAAAATCATGTTGTTTTATATATGGATGCATTTGATCATCATTAATACCTTCCATATTAAGTTCATGTTTTTATTTAAATTGAACATGTTTAAATTTTAATACAAAAATACTAATTATGCACACTAATTCATGATAAATTCCACTATAAAATGTTCATTACTAATATCATGATGATTATTTTTTGATACTTGAATTCTCTAACAAAATTCATATAATTGAGGAATGTAGTGTTTTTTGAACTCTTGGATCAATTTTTGATAGTATTCTTCAATGAAATCATATTTTATTTTATATTAAAGGAGATTCATGTTGAGTATTTGATGGATATTTTATAAACTCTTTGATGGAATCAATAATAAATAAATTGATATACCCAGGTATGGGTTTTAAAATTATTAACAGGGGTTGAATCAGGGGTTCATCTTTTAGGATTTCATCCCATGAAATAATCATATGTGACTTATAAGTGCATTATCCACTCAAAAATTTAATATCAAACTTAAAATTAGGAAAAACAAATGTAATTCAAAAAATTGAACAAGAGAGTTTTACAATTATCTCTCAAAATAAGGGTAACTAAGTCTTTGTTGTATTTGAGTTGATTTCAAGTAACACATTTTCCACTAGAATCAATTATATGTTATAATTATGTTTTTAAATTATTATCCTAAAATGAAAAGTAATTACCAACAATATTTCACCAAAAAATGATTTTACTATTTACCATAGGTTAATAATAAAACCTCCATAATAGGATGATTATAATTACTTTGGATATAAGATACTTATACCATAGAAAACAGACTATCCTTCATGACTTTAAAATGAACTAATTCTTCACAACCTGATAAATTCATTTTATATAACATAACTGTCTAGAACATCAATTATAGGACTTTTGTTTTCTGATAAACTAAACATCACATTATTTGACACTTTAATTTTAAAAATTTATCTATTTGGTATTCTTATTTTTAGAAGTCTTGTATCCAATTTATGTATACTAAAATCCAATATATCCATTATTTCGAGTTTCTATTCATAAAACTACTTATTGATGGAATAATTCTCCAACAATTATAGTTCAATTCATGGGGCTAAATGAAGAAAAACATCAAATAAGACCCTAAAAACATAGAATTTTCATATGAAATTATTTTAGAAAACTAATAATCACATATAAGATGTATGATAATAAGAAATATTAGAACTTAAAAAATCATCCAAACACCAGTTAATTATATGAATAAGTGTTATATATTGGTAAATATAATCATTTTTTACACTGTTAAATATTTAAAAATTACTACCGCTATTGAAAATTGTATCTTGGTTTATATAAACAATTTTTTATGGAAATTGACTTATATGATTATTATATCTCAAAATTATTATATTATAACTAACTTATCATCTATGGAACTCAACATACATGAGATCCACATATTCAGACACTCAAAATCTATTCTACTTTAAAAATGTGCATGAATCTGATGGATTATAAAATTATTCTTTCATTGTCTAAAAAATCAATTAAAACTCAAAAAATTCCAATGTTATACAAAATTCATCTTTTGGAACTCCCACTATCTTCCAAACTTTTAAATATATGAACAATTATCATCATTAACTGATTTCTATGATAAATCATCCATCAAATTAGTAAATCCTTTTGACATTGGTTTTAAAATACTTAATATTATAATTTTAATCTTTTCAACATCCCAAAAAATGTGGTATATTGACTTCTAGAATATAAAAAATCTTATATCCATATATACAATGATTTAATTTGAGTGATCCTGATTTTTTTAACATATACTATATTTAATAGAATTTTTTCAATTAAGTTTTCGACTATATTTTAGGCATGGTAATCACTCCATCTGGTTATAATGATTTATCTACCATGTATACTAATTTAGGATATAGAATATTATTAATTTTAGAAAATATATCAGTTCATCTTTTTAAAATTATTATATCTTGTAGCTTCAAATTCCCCTAATACTGAAAAAATTATTGAAAGAGGAGAAAAAAATTTTAATTTCAATAATTCCAGTTCAAGGGGTTTCAATCGTATCATTTTTAAATCCATAAAATTTAAACTCAAAAGATTTAAAATTATCTTAAAACCATTACCTATATCAAAGATAAATATCATGCCACCATATTACTAGATAATTTATTTTGAGATAATTTCATACCACTAGTATTATGGGGGTTTTCATTCAAGTTACTCCCGTAAATATTTTTCCATATTAGGAATTCAGAACATTGGTGACCATGATCTTGTACCATGGGGATTTTGTGGTCTATGTTTTCAAACTACCACATTATTAATTTTATTTTATTGATGTTAAAAATAAAATTGTATATTTAAAAGGTGTTAATCTAATTTAAAATAAACTAAATCATAATAATATTAGAAAGTAATGTTAATGATTTTAAATCAGAAGAAAGTTGGAGGGAAATGGTAAAAATAATGAGAGTAGGGTAAGACATAATTCAATCCTTGGACACTCACTTTATCATTGTGAAAAAATGTTTTACAATTGAATTACCAAATGTATAATTAAATACCTCAATGTAACCACCAAACATAACTAGATACAATACAAGGACCTCATATATGGGTGTTTATCCCCTTAGGAATTTGATCCAATTGCCTAAATACCTATGAGATACCAAAAGACAAAAAAATCTTTGTACTCAAAGGTAATATCTCCCCAATGTTTTAAAAAATTATAATAACCACTTTTTATTCATAAGATGAATATAAAACCCAAATAGTTTTGAAAAAATTAAATATAGGAATGAATGAGGCCTCCTTAAATTAATAAAACTATTTATATGATAATTCAAAATAGAAGAGTTTACAGTTAATCAGACAAAAAAGGGAAACACCATTGGATATTTTCTTCCCACAACCACACGTTGTTATAGAATTTATGGATTCTATAATTCATGATTGAAAAACAATATATATAGTATTATTTCTCCATAAAAACCCACTCCATTCTTCCAAACATCCCATAAAATGGTATGAGATGAGAATGTATAATAAAAGGTGGTGGAAAATCTCCTATACAGTTTGTGTATTATGGAATTTTTCAAACTTATAATCTAATACATGAGGAAAAAAAGTATTAGGAAATCTATAAGAGGTTAAAATTTTATTTTTATATTGGCTTAAAAAATATCATTTCATTCAGACACATGGAGAAAATTTTATGATTTATGTAATTAAGTTAATTTTTTTCTGGCCGAAAGGCCCCTTGAAATTCTTCCAATATCACTTGGAACTTTTCCATCTTAATTAATTAAAATAAACCTTTAATTTATTTTATATGTTAAAAATAATGAAATCTCTCTATTCAATCTAAAATCACTTCATTTGGAATTTTGTGGACCGAGTTATACCTTATTTACTGAAGGAGTTCCAATAATGCCTACAAATTTTGTTTCTTCTAAATTTTGTAATTTTTTTGGACCTCTAATTGGGCGATTCAGAACTTGGTCTAGTTGAAAATGTATTATCCCATAGTATAATGGTTATTAACAAAGAATATAGATAATTAGATCAATATAAAAAAATGTATGATCTAAATACATATGTGATTGAAAATAGTTAAATTTATAAAAATGAATAAATATTCAATTTTAAGTTAAAAAAACATCAATGATATAAAAATTATTCAATTTATAATAAAAATTATAATTTATTATGACAATATTATTGAAATAAACATTAAAATTAATGGAAATTATAGCTCTATCTTGTGAGCACCAAAATCAAGTCAATAAAAATTAAAACCACATAGTATGAGATCTACCATGTCAACACCAAGGAAAAATATATATCAAGGATCATCAAAAAATATATAGTTTATATTACCTATTTAGCTCATTAAATCCACTTCAACTAGTTTCCTCCTCCCATGAACACAAAACTCTTACATCAAATTAATTGTATATCATCACACAAATATACATTTTCGATTTGTATTTTCACTTCAAAAATTATGAAAGAGTAACCATATTCTTGATTAACATATTAATATCCAATCAATGAAAATTAAGAACTAGTGTTTATTATGATGAATTTTTTAGTGTTTTTCAATGGGTTTAGGTTGGTTGGTTTTTTCTATTAGAAATTATGAGGCTAAATAGGGAGGGTTTGGATCTTATTGAGTCCAAAAATTAATGAATCTATTTTTTACTCAAGAATGATCTTCTACTCAATCATATTAGCATAAAATAATCTACAAAATAAAATAAAAATTTCATTCATATATATATCCCAAAATATATCCAATTTAGAAACAATGGTAAACTAATATCATCACAAAAATTTAGAAACTAGTTTTTAAAATCTTCAGAAATGAACAAATTTTCTTATCATTCAAGGAAATATTTAGGGACGTAAACAGTTTCCTTGAAATATCCAAAAATGATCATATTTCAAATGAAATAATATATTTATTAGAAACCATATATCTTCTGAATTTTTATTTTTAACAAATATTTGCAACAAATGACATAGAAAATTCATGTTAGACCCCCCCTATTCTCAATATTTACTAAAATCATAACATGTACATTAACAATGGTTTGCATAGTCAAATTATTTTTTAATAAGGCTAATGAGTATGAAATACATATATACTATGATCTAAAAAATATAAAATCTATAGGGAAGTAAAAATGAAATTTATTCTGTGAAGAAGTTTTACATTACTCACAAATAAATTTCCTCAGTTGTTTTGAACATAAGTTATTTCAATCTAAAATATTTTCAAGTAAAAATTTATTGTTATGGTTAAAACATGTATTTTTTGTTCCACCTAGAAAATGGGGTAAATTTGAAGAAAATATATAAATTTTTTGAGTCCTCATTGGAATGTTATTGTCAAATTTGGATAGAATTAATGGCATGAAATTTACATGTTGGAGGTACGTTCTTGAATTTTCATAATTTGAATTCAGAAAACAATATATTTTAGTAGAAAATTATATCTTGTTCAATAAATATTTTTTCCATTAATTCATAGAACATTTCAATTATGAATGGTTATTTAATAGAATCTCAATAAAAATCATAATATATTTTTAAATAAAAATAATAATATTTGAAAATAAAAAAAATTGATAGAAATATTGAAAACAAAAATTTTAGAAGAAAAAACAATAAAATTTAAACTACTAAAGGTGATTCCCCCCCACCCACACACACACACACATATTATTTAATGTCCTCATTGTTCATAGTTTATATAACATGTAAAAATAAAGAAGATAAGACATGAAAAAATTTGAATGGAAAGACACAACCGAGTTTTTATTAAGCATAAAAATTTGTGAGATAGCCTCCCAAAAGCTGAAATATAGAAAAATAAAAAAACTAATAAAGAAAATAATAAAATATTTTATTCAATGGGATAAAATAGAAAAGAAAAGTAAAATATTATGGAAAATACCATTGCTATAAACCCCATTATGGGTGGAAGTATTTTAGTACCCATACTCTAGATGATCCTAGTAATATTCCCCAATTCCAAGGTGGGTGTCAAATTTTCCTCATGAACTTGAAAAATGTTTCATTTCCTCTATTTTTTTGCTTGTGAATCTTATAGAATCTCCAAAAAGTAGATATATTTAGGTTCACATTGATGATTATGATGATCCAACCATGTGATGGAATGGGGAATATGACATAAAAGTAATTTAACAATAATTAATCCTCTTAAATAACCTACACTGGTTGTTGAAATTTAAATCTAGTATGTGATTAATCATCAATTTAATCATGAATTTTTTTTTCTTCTTTGAATAATTGTTTGGTACCACTGCCCTCATGTGTAATAGTTTATAAAAAAGTCATCACAATTGTTTCTTTAATTTTTTCCTTCACATCCACTTTATAAGATTGTTAAATCCACTCATATGAAATGGGAACTAAATATATATAGGGAGAAATTATTATAAATTTATTCATAAAATAATCTAGAAAACGTGGATCACAATTTTAGACTTGTCCATATGTTTTACAATGATAAACATTTATATGGGATGAGAAAAAAGTATTCTCGGAAGTGGGAATCATCATAGGTTTATTCCTAATTTTCATAAAAAATGAATGGCTCAAGTGATTCTTCCTCCTTAGCCAGATATTGACAAAGGAGTTTTGTATATTCAATTTCTATAAGTGGGTATTCAAATACAATTTCATTTCAAAAAAATCACCCCAATTATTTTACAAAGACATTATTACTTCTTAAACACACATCAATTGGTGAAGAAATGAAATTTTCTTCCTTTGAATGTAGTAAATTATATTCCAATTAAATTTTTAACTAATACAGAAATGGTTATTCATTATCATAAGTGGGTGGGAAATGAGATTCCATTTCATCATATTCTTTTTCATAATTCAATTATATTAAAGAATGTCATGAATTTCTATTTGTTTGATCACTTCTTGAATATTTTGGTGAATCACTAACTAATTTTTATAGATCATAATACTAGTTTCTTGGAGTAAGAAATTATTTATTTGTGTATTATATCTTAAAATCATTGCTTAACTCCATAAATTAATGATAATTATGCCAATAATAATATTAGTCACTATGAAAACCTATTTTTGGATTTTTTAAGAAACTAAAATAGTTTTTTATGAAATAAAATTCAAGAAGAAAATAGAAAAACATATCTAATAGCCCTAAAAATTGAACCAAATATATTCTAGGGTTTTTCAGTAATTTTACCCCAGTCAATATTTTACTCCATGAAAATTTATCACAATGGTGACCAGGATGTTTTCTAAAGAGGATGTTGTGGGAAAAGGAATCAAACTACAACATTATTCATTTGTTTTTTTGTCAATGTTAAAACAAAATTAGTTGATTTAAAAAACATTAAACTAATTTATACCAAATTTAATATGTATTAGATTATAAATTAATCTTATAAATTATAAATAATAATAAATATTTATTGAAATATAAAAAATCAAGATAACAGTGACACATAAGATTTGATCCTCATACAATCACTTTATCAATGTGAAAAAATGTTTTACAATTTAATTTCCCTTTGTATACTTGAAGACCCCAAATTATGAACCAAATTTTAATAGACACTATATTAATACCCCAAACATGGGTGTGGATCCAATTATGATATTGATTCGATTACACAATGACCTCTGAGATACCAAAAAAAGATTAAATTCATTATGCTCAAAGGAATGATCTCACTAATGAAATTTGAACAATGAGAGTAAAAACATTAAAATCATAATATGAAAAATAAATCCATACTAATTTATAATAGAATAAAAATACTAATGAAGGATAACTCAATCAATCAAATAGAACTTTTCCTAGATAATTCAAAAGAGAATCGTTTATAGCTAATATCAAAAACATAAAATGGAAATGTGTTCAGATCTTTACTTCCCACCACCACCTAGAGTTCATACCTTTTTGGATTGAATCATTTATGAAAAACTATTATTCTTTAAAATATCATCTCCATAGAAGACCACAACCTCATTCCAAACACCATTGAAATGATGTTGAGATGAGAATATATAAAAACAGTGGTCCAAATTGTTCTTTACATTTTCTATCTCCAAAAAGGTTTTTGAAATTAAGACATCTTTCATGATGAATAATGATTATATATCTTCTAAAAATTTGTTAAAAATATAATTTTATTTCATATTAATAAATTTCAAGTAATTTTGATATTTGTCAAGAAATTTATAAAGGTAGTAATTAAGTGATCTATTTCTTACCAATGTGTCTCTTAAACTTCACCCACATACATGCATCACTTAACCATTTTAATAGATTAATATAAATATTTTAATTAACATGGAGATGAATAATAGGCTCATTTATATTTTCCAAAAGTAATTAATCCATCTAGACACTATTGTATTGATTTATTCATCATTTATTGATGTATTATCAACTTTGTAAAATAAAATTCTCAATGACAATGGATTTTTAATCCTCCAAATGGTTAATTCTTCACTAGATCAAATAGAAAAAAAAAATTATCCCAAAATCCAAGGGTTCATATAAAAAATGACTTTCTAAAATTTTTTTATACAAAAAATTTATTATTGAAATAGAGAAGTGATTGAGAATAAATAAATTTACAACATTAATAAATTCTCACTTTTGAGATAAAAACGCATCAAATTTTCCAAAATTATTCAATAACACACAAAATTTCCGATGTATGTGGATTTAATCATTGGAATATGCATGAAAACATATTGAATATTATCTATATAACTATATGATAAAAATTACATTGATGATATTTTTATATACTCCCTTTCTCTACATTTTTTATAATATCCTTATATTTGGAATCGGAAAATAAAAAATATATATATTTGTGTATTTCTGCACCATTTCAAAAAAATAAAAATAACCAAGGGGTAATAATATAAATTACCTCATGTGAGAGGAAAATTTTGAACCTAATGTTTTATCCGTAACATATTAAATCACCCCTATCATAACATTGGAACACATATCATAAATATATTATTTTGTAGAGACATATTCATACCTCATTATCCATTTTCATTCGTATAATTTTCTAAATTATATTTGATATTATAATATATAGATCTTATTTTTTAAAGGATTTATGGATAAATAAATTGTAACCTAACTATCACATGTAATCCTTATTTTTTTCTAAAAATTAACCTTTAAGTATTATATATGTAATTTCATATAAACTTTTTTTGAATAGGCACATGTCATTGTAATATATTCAGCCTCGATTGGGATCAAAGTTACTATAAATTTAATATTGAAATCATAGCTCACACATTTTCCACTGAAAAAAGAATCTTCCACAGAAATTATTTTTTATATCATTGAAATATCTATTCCAATTAGAATCAGTGAATCCCATCATATTGAATTCGTTTCATATTTTGTACATAATAAAAATTTTCAAAGTGCCTTTGATATATCTAATTATTAGTTTGTAACAATCATATGTAATACCTTTCATTAACTATGATATTTATCAGTCCTTGAAACAAGATATTAAATATCCAGTCTTTGTGCTATAAGATAAATAAATATTTGAATAATATTCTTTATATCATTATTATTTACACTATTTCATATGCAATATTTTTTAAATTTCTTACAAATGGATATGGACTTTGAGACTTCATTAAAATATTGATTTCTAAATTTCATAAAAAATTATTCAACTTACCATAGGATTATGAGGGTATTTTATTTTTCATCAACATTGTTTGTAAGATTGTTTTTTTGTGCGGAAGTAAAATTTTTTCACTCAAGTAAACTAAGTCCATATGATTTATTAAGTTCCCTGAATGATAAGGGTTAATGTGAACTGATTTATTCAATAAAACGATGCACAAGTTGTGATAGGGGTATTGAGGTTTCATAAGATGACTATAAAATAACACCAAAATTTAGAATGATTGGAATATATTGGAGGCATTTAGAGTTTATGTTTTATTAGAGGGTTTTATGAATGTTCAGTAATTCTATTCTTGTGATTCTCTTTAATGTAATAAAATAAATTTGTTGAAATAACTATATAGTTTCATGTTTAGATAGTTAAAAGTTTTGATGTGAAGGAGTTGAGATGATTGGAAGTGGCTGCTATAATAAATGGTTCAAATGTTGTTTTGGGTTAATGGATTGAAACCATTAAATGCACAAAATTTAAGAAAAAATCTATTTTATGTACTAACGGTTGTAGAAGATTGAGTTGAGATGAAAAAAAATAATAAAATATGAAGAGGCCTTGAGTGATATATATAGAATTAAATTCAATAAAATATTTTAAGTGACATCAATTATAAATTGTGAAGAAACTACTCGTACAATGATAATGAGCTAGATGATCAATGTGTGATACTAATAAAATAAAATTTGCGAGTTAAACCATGATTTTATAATGAGGTGAAGATCATCGATGTAATTATATATTTTACTTATTTACTATGTAAAAACATAATATTTTATTGAATATATTTGAAGTTGGTTTACTGATGTTTTTTGAGATGGAATTACAATTATATCTCATGCTCCTCAAATAGATTGGAGTAAATCTAACAATATAAAGGGGAGGACCTCATTCAATTTTGGGATATTGATACTGCTATGTTTCTAAGTAAAAAAGATTATCGAGATCCAAACCTACATTATTTAGAGGATATAATGTCACAAAAAGGAAGGTAATCAAGTGTAATAGGTTTTTAATAGTATAACCAATATTTACATGTTACAAAATTCAATGTTTTATATAATATACATTGTGAGAAGAGGTGTCTTTTATATTTTGAATGTTCGAAGGTAAATCAATATTTTTTAACTCGTGGGAATGATAATAATAAAATTTTCATAAGAAATAAGTGTGTGATTCTCTAGTTGTTTAAGGATGATATATTCATAAAACAATGTAATTGAAAATTGATTATAGTAGATATGTATCACTCAAACTACTGATCACTACAAGGAGTATGTTAAATCAGTGGGGAAGAATCTAATAAATATATATATACATTAATTTCTTGTTTACATTACCATGTACAATTTATATTGGGTTTTATTTAATTAGTAGACTAGGACTTTATCATGTCTTAAAGTATAACATAAGTTTATAAAATGTTGAAAAATATAACCACTGATTTAATCACACCTTCCCATATCATTGGTTTACGGATTCTTAGGCATCTATAGTTATATTATAGAAAGGATTAGTCTACTGGAATCATTTTTCAAATTTATAAATCTAAATTTCACTTAAAATTCCTCATATACCAAATTTTTATGAAGAATACATTAATTTTTTGATGAATAAAATGACACCCAATATCTTATCTCTTGGCATGGAAGTAGTGGATGCAACTACAATTGTTTTTTTCTAGATAATAGATTGTACCTATGGATTTTTTTTGGAAGAAAGGAACATAGAATTTGATGGTAAGGATTGATGCTAAATTCTCATGTCTATGTGAGAAAATATTTAAAAAAAAGTAATGGGTCTTATATTTTCTATGGAAACATTGGATAATATAGAAACAATCATTGAGGGTAATGTTAATATAACGGAATAAAATCCTCAAATATGGAGAAGTGATTTTTAAGAAATATAGACGACAAATGAAAAATACATGTATGATAAGTTAATAAGAGTCATTTAAATATTTAATAACATAATAGGATATGATGTCAATATAACAAATTAAACTATTGTGTAAATGTTAATGATAACATTTCTTTAGAAATTTTATCCTAAAGGCTTATCCTAGGATGATTGAAATGATTTATCTATATATAACCATAAAAATATATTATAATCATATTAAATATAGAAGTATCTAATATTTAAGAAAAAATATAAAGAAAAAATGAAATTTTATTCAATTAATAATTTGATACTCAATGTAACAAAAGATGACCCTCTTGGTGAGTTATAATCTGAATACCATACTTATATGGAGTAGAAGAAAATAATTTTTTTTAAAAAAATTTAGGAAAGGTAATATGACATATGATATAATTAATATATTTAAATTTATTGAGATATTTGAATTTGAGAGTATTATCATTTACTAATCAAGATGAAAAGGAATTGCGATTGAATAAGGTGAGCCTGACCGAAATCCTTGAAGGAAGAATTGTAATTAAAAAATAACTGATGTGAGAAAATCTATTGTATTAAAATGAAATATTACACAAATGAAGAGAATGATTTTTCATATAATGGAATGTTAAGGGGAAATATTATAAGACTTAACATCTAATAAACAAATTCTAGTTAATTTCATGAACTTCATGGCTCATGTAAAACACGATGAAACCTCAGGTTAAGAATAAAGTGGTGTAACATAAATGGAACAGATGTCAAAATTATAACATGAAGCCTCTATTGGGAAAAATAATAAACAAATAATGAATATATAATTTTGAAAAATAAAAGAGATAATGAAATTAATAGCTAAGATTATTTTATCATTATATCGAATGGATAAATTTAGGAATTCAATTACTTTGAATTTAAAGTGGCTGATTAATAAAATACTCTGATTGATAAATTTTGGGAATCTAAATAAAATTTACGATGTTTTGGGGGAGATAAAATTTGAATGTACTCAAATTTAATATAGTTTGAATAATTTTAATGATGATTTCAATAGGGAAACATAATTCAAATTTGTATCATCATGGACTACTGAAAATTTTGGTCCTATAATATGAGTGAAATTATTTCTTGTTAAATATTAAAATAAGTTATTTCTCACTAACCATAAAGGTGTATTATCAATAAGTGTAATATCTTGGTAGATACATATTGTGAAAAAATATCTCACACCATAAATAATATTAATATAGATTTATAGTCACATGATCAACAAATTATGAGATAATTTTTCATATCACTCAATAAACCATAAACATTGTTCTATAATCAGTGTTTTTAATCAATATAAAATTTGGGATTTAATGAAAATGTATGGTTATATGGAATATTAAAAAAAAGAGTATAATTTTTGGAAAAATCATTATCTCCCATAGATAATTCAAGTGTATAGGAGGAAAAACCCTAATTAAAAAGAAACCACATCACAGATAATAAAAAATAACCCTAAAATAACTAGTCAAAAATTAAAAACTCTGCTTCATGGAATAAATTATGCTACCTAAAAGAAACTTGTGGATGGTGTGGTCAACTAGGACACGTTTTTAGTAAATTTAAAAAATAAATTACAATGTTAAATTTCATTTTAATATATATATATATATAATATGAATAAAGAAAATTAAAATTATAAGAAAATTAATTAATTGGTGATATCTCTATGAATAATGTCGAAAATTATATCCATAGTCTCTTGGATATATATTCTCCTCACATATCATAGGTGATATTAATGTTAGGATAGACTTAATAGAATGCAATAGAGGAGTTTTGAAATTTGTAAATGAAATTTACCTAAAAATCATTGGAATTATAACAATTATAATAGATTAACTTAAGTTAAAATACAATGACATTACATTTTTTATGGATATAAACACAATATATTATGTTTAAGAAAATTATGTGTTTATGGAAATGAAGTTATATTCTGCTGAAATTATTTTATCAATGGAATATTGTGAAAGGGAAAACTATTTCAAAAGGTTTAGGACCCAAAGAAAATCTATTTTAGAGTGTGTATCATAGTAACAAATGTCTCATAACTGATAATGATAAAAATAATTTATAGCTAAGAATACATGGTTATACTAACTAAAAAAACCCAAGCTATATCATAACGGAATTAGATATGATATATAAACCTTTTCTGAAAATATAGGTAACCAATAGTTGTGATTATTTTCTGGGAATATAACTAATGAAAAACATAATAGGTTTGAAATTTATTCCATAAAGACTATTGGATTTATATATTATGATGTATGTAGATTGAAGAGATTTCAATAGACCAAAGGTGGATTATAATTTATCAGTTTTTAGGAATTTACCTAAATGAATTGTTCTTTTATAGATCATAAATTCAATAAATTTGAAAAGTTTAACTTTAAAATAAGATAAGTTACAAAGGAACATGGTGAAAATATGAAAATATGAAAAAAATTAAATGGTAAATAGTTTAAATGTAACACTTTAGAACATTACCTTTTAAAAAAAAGTTTATAACTTCTATACAGTTCTCTCTACAACTCTCAAAGAATGGTTTTATATAATTTAAAAACCGGAATCTTGTTGATATGGAAAGGAACCTAATTTTGGTGTATAAACTCTCCAAATTATTCAAGAGGGAATATATATATATATATATAGCAACAGAACTTCATAATAGATGATTACTAACAATAGAAAAATATATTACCCCAATGAAATGTGGTTGAAGAATAAACCAATAATGAAATATTTTAAATCGTTTCAAAACATTTTCTAACGAAGATAAAAAATCTAAAAATAATATTTAAAAAAAAGTTAAATAAAGTATTTTACTATGTAATTCAACAAATAGAAGGATGGAATTGTGTAGGAATATTTGAGTAAAAAATATATAATAATTTTATTTCAATGTGATTGAAAATATGATAAATCTAGATAAATAAGAGAATATCAAATCTAATGAACCAATATAAGATGAAAAATATTATTGAAGAAGTTTTATTGAAGAGGAAGGAGTTTATCTATCTTATATTTAATTTTTCAATGAATGTAGTTATAAAAAAGTTTTACTAATAACAACACTCATTGTTGTGGACATTATAATAGAAAGTTGAACTATGTAGTTATATTGAAAATTGTAAACAGCTCATTCAAAAAAAGAATTATGAGAGTGGAGAATAAAAATACCCTTACCTTTGATTTTTAACCTCAATTAGTATCATATAATTTTGAGAACAAGTGGTGGTAGAAAATCATGAATGGGTAATTAGATTAAATTGGGAAGAATAAAACCTATGAACTTATTTTGGGGCTGAAAGGAACAAATATTATGATACTTAAATGATAATTATATAATAAACTCATTGAAAAATGATAAGTTTCATGAAATATTTATAGGTTGGTTTCAAGGGATATTTAAGGGTCTATGGTATTGATATTGAAAAAATATTTTCAATTAAATATTTTCATTAGAACATCTAGTTTTTATGACTATTTATTCTTTTCAAGAATTAAATATCTTCCATATTGATGTAAATTCATAAATCATGAATGGCTCAGAAAATAAATAAGTTTATATTGAAAAAACAAATTTATTCACATTTTTAGAATACATAAGTATAATTTTTATACCAAATGAATCATTACATGGGTTGAATTCAACCCATCATTCGTGGTACTCTAATGGTTTTAATTGCATGAAAACAATGAAATTTCAAAAAGGAAATGTTGATAACATTTTATATATGAGAAAATTAATTATTATGATCTATGGTAGTATTTATTGATGCTAATTATATAATATTTGTGAGAAAATATGATCAGGAAAACATGGAAGATGAATTGAAATTGAATCTATACATTGAAGTGTCAATTTTGGGAAGATAAATTTAATTGATAGGTCCTAGATTTTTTAAAATAGAATTTATATCCTCTATTCACCTAACATTTATACTAAAGAGATATTGAGGAATTTTTACATGGAATATTGAAAGGATATTTTTAACCCTATCTCTATTAAATATATCTAAAAAAATATAAACACAAAAAAATATATAATCAAATATGCATATGTAAGATGACAACAATTTTACTCTACCTAATAAAATTTCAACCAAACACTGTTTTTTCAATCAATTTAAGAAAAAATATCAATTTGATCCTATGGAATTAAAAATTATGGTTTTTAAAGTATTTTGACGCATGTGAAATGAAAATCAAACTATTTCATGATATTTCAATGAAGTATTATGTTATATTTACCTAGATTCATACATACTTATGGGGTTGGTGATTTTGATGACTGGAAACACACATATGAAGAAAAAATATTTTCTAGAGATAGTTTTTATTTTAATATCATGAAATAAAACTCAATATCCATGAGTGTAGTATAATTATAATATGTTTATATGACTCATGATTTCACTCTATTCTTTTCGAGAAAAGTTCAGTTGGAAGACATGGAAGTGAATGTTAAAAATATATTGAAGGTGTTTTGGTGTAATAAATGTTCAATAAATCATTCAACTAATATTGTACAACAATGAAAATAAAAAAAATTGAATCATTTTTTATTTCATGAGGTATAAAGTTTATTTCAAAGATTTAATTTTGTAGTATAATTAAAAATGATCAAATAAGTGGTATTTTCACTAAAGTGATGCCAAAAAAATGGATTGGGGATTAAGGATTAAACATCACATTCATCCATCCCTTATAACTTATGAAATTTTATGGTAAGCTACCCTACTATAGAATAGATCATGAGGCCAAAGGGGGAGAGTGGAGTCAGTCTTTTATAAAATAATAAGTACAAACTTTTCTATGTTTTATTAATTTAAGGATTGGGGTTTTATAAATATGGGGGAGGGAAAGTAAAATGGGTGAATTGAGGATGAATTTATGAAAATCACTTTCCCAAATTTCTTTTCACTTAGAGAAAAATTATATCTAAATAATTTATGTATATAGTAGTGTGATCTCTATATTTTTTACCTTGAGAATTGTTAAGATATAATAAATGGTAAAAATTATTGGGTAAAGAAAATAGTTCTGTTTCCAAAAAATACAATGTGGTATATTTATGTTCCCTTTGGTTTATGAGAGTTTTGGTTTTGAATCTAACTCCATTTTCAAGAATTTTTTTGATTTGGGAAATAAAAGTGTATGATTTTGATAAACTGATTCTAGTGGAATTAAAATGGTTAGCTGATTAAAAGGGTAATATTGAAATGGTTAGTTGATGTCAAAATTAAGTATGTTTCATTATAGGGGTACTATATTATCAGAATATAGTCGCAAAAAAATATATAATTCTGAATTATTGTAAAATTAAGGAATCATTGAGTGTAGGTTTTTACTGATGGGTTCATTAGAGGTTATGTCAGGAGAAGCATGTGAAACAATTTAAAGCCATAAATTTTACTTTTTATGATAATGAAAATTCATTTATGATGAGTCGATATGAAGATATAAGTGTCAAGTGTTGAGATGATCGAAATTTTAAGTAGTACGCTAATGTTTATGTACTGTGTAGGGGAAAAATATTTAAACCTCCATACTATCAAGTCTATGAAAATTTATATTTGATGTACTGATGGTAGAAAACTTTTTAGTTGAACAAAAGAAAAGGACTGACCAAATGATGAAGATATTATGTAATGTGGTATTACATTCATTGGAATATGTTATGTGACAACACATAAACATTATGAAATCCAAATTAGAATGTTGATGAAAATTTGAATTTTTATAGTGAGATATTCATGATGTAATGTTCATGATTCAAGATGTTATTTATAAATGAGGTGAATGTCATTAATTACAATATTTTTTTTTAGTTTTGGCTGAGTAATAAAATTATAACCTCAGAAGACATATAAAGAAAACTTACATGTTTTTTTGGAGAATTTCAAATTGAATCTCATGATTCACGAACTTATTTGAATAAATAAAACTATATAATGGGAAGAACCTAATTCCATAAGGGTTTATTTATTATTTTTTGTTTTTTATTGAGTAGATTATTGTGATCCAAACATACATTATCTAATGAATAAAATAGGTTTTATAGGGAGAACACTATGTTAAGGATTCCATAAGTTACAAAATTGGTAGAAAAAAGATCTCTATTTATGTGTAATAGAGATTTATTTTTGTTAGTATATATTTATTTTCTATTTAGATGACTTTGAGGTTTGTCCATGTCTCTTAACTGTAGAACCGAATATAATTATATTTTTGAGATACATAATTTTTGTTTATAATTTTTGGTTTAGTACAATAGGTTAAAACACCATCATAATTGATAATTGATTTTAGTATAAAATCTATATCTTGGATAGAATGAGAATAGAAAGGAAAATGAAACATTATTGGGATCAAGCCTTTAAAAATATGGTCGCAATTATTCATTATTTACTTTAATTCATATGAGTGAGGATTAGTTTTATTAAATCATTAGATAAAAATATTAATAGGTCATAGTAGTTATTTTAGGTTCATTGAAGTTGTAATAAGAATCCACTCATTCAATTCAACTCTTATTGGTACACAAATTCCAATGTATTTTAAATTTTTATAATATTTTTATGGTTATAAGAAGATGTAGTTTATTTTTATGTAACTTGTAATCTTATAAAGGAAGTTATATTTTCAAAATTGACATCCCATTTTCACATGTAATGAATATTTAATAAATATAAAATTCTATTATAATGGTATCTTTAATAATATACATTATATAACAGTGGATGTTAATTATCCAAATTACATGTTAATTTTCTCTAGGAAAATTTATAGTTTTGAGAACTAAGACCTCGGTTAATTTTTAAAACATATAGGATATGGATAAATTTCAACACTAGGGTTCTATAATTATACAGTATAATGCCTTATGGTGGCTCAATAAAAGTTCATTTTCATGATAATCATTTAATAAGGTATAATTCACATCCATATGATAAGAATATTAGATCCTATGAGCTACAACTTAAAAAAACCTTCCATTATATTCTATTATTCGAATAGGTGAAAATATTTCTTTCAAATTATTCACCTTCCTCCCATGAAAATCATTTGTAATTAGGTTTTCTATAATTCCTTGATATCTCATCCATTTCAAAGATTTTATTCCTACACACTGACTTGGAACCTATATAATTATTTACCTCATTTAAGGAAACAAAACACAAGTTTGATTTTTCACAATCTAAAGTAGTTATTCATTCATATTAATTTCCAACTCCTTATTATCTTTTTAGAGAGAAACAGATTGTGGTTAAACTTATGAAACAATAGTTAGTTTATTTTCATGTCACAATCCATACTAGATCTTCATAGATTCAAAGTTAATTGTCAGCTTTAATGTGTTTCTCCAATAAACGAGGTTTTAATTTATCTTCTTAAGAAGCTTAATTCGCCTCAATGGTTTTATCTATGTTAATATCAACTATATTTGGTTCAACTCAAATAAATACATAATACTATCTAGTTGAATTATAAAATATATCTAATTTTATTTTCAATTTGTTTATTTTATATACCTAATTTGGAGTTATTTTCACTAATATTCGAATCATAATATTACCACAACTTTTGGATCCTTTTAATTTAACATATATAGCATATTAAATTTAATAGATATCCTCTAAAGATCCCTTATTAAACATTAACCTCAAATTTTTCCAAATTTATGTTATTGATATTTATGAAACATGTATTAGATATAAATGAAAGGATCATCAATGGTGGTTGTTCCTCAAAGATAAGGGGTTAACTATGAGGTTGTTAATTTTTTGGAAAATTCTTCCTATAAATTTGAATATGCAATTGATAAGAATGTGGAGAAGGAGGCTCCTTTTGAGACATTATAATTTTAAGGTGGTCTTGAGATTCCGTTTGTGGGTGGTTCTAATGGGTAGGGATCGTCAGTTGATAAGGAAAGGACATCGAACATTTTTTATACCGAAAAACAGTTTTCAGTGCAGAAAAATGAGTATCGAACCTTGGATCAACCTATCTCTCAGTAGATGGTGGAGACTAGATCACATGGAAACCAAAATGTTAATGGGAAGTAGATGAGTGTGGAGGTTCTTGTTTCTACCCATCTTGTTGATTGTATTGACTATGGAGAAGCATGTGATTAACTTGATGATGGGGAACATCATCATGTGTTGACTTTGGTTGATCCTAATAGACAAATTTAATTGGTAGGAAATGGATATGTGTAGTCAACAAAGATGGGAATGCCTTTAGAAGCACCTTGTTGTGAAGAGTTCAAGGATTGTTTGTAGAATATAGAGACATCAACTAAAAGGGGGACTGTATCAGATGCTGATAAAGAGAATTTTAGTTATGATGCATAGGTGGTGAGCTATGGAAAGGTGCCCTAAAGTTCTATTGTCATGACCGGGGGACATAAGGAAAATTTCAACCTGGAAACCACATCTGCTCCACCAAAGAGAATACCTAGGAAGGACTAGTCCAACATGATAGTAATTGTGGTAACCATGTCCAATTATATGGATAAAAGAAAACTATTACTTATTCCATGTGTGTGTGTTCTTGAAAGCAATCCTATAAAATTTAACTCACATCAGAGTAGTTAAAATTCTAGGATAAATATATCAATTTCATCAAACAATACAACTTTCAACCTGATTGGGAATCATTTGAAGTTGGTGCAGCCTCTGATTATGTGTATGGTGATGATTGTGATTACTTTGACATGTAACACACTTTCTCTATTCTCCACTTTTTCATTCCCCTATTTTCTTTTCTGTAACGTTTATTTTGTTAATTCTTCTAGAAGATTAGGATTTATGCCTGGTATGGTGCCATTCTTGTTAATACATGATTGGATTCTTTTTGAAACACATTTCATATGGAGATATAAATTACTCAAGTCTTAGAAAGAATATAGTTTGAATATGCACAGTCATTAAACTAATTCCCTCGAGAAAAACATCTATGATTTTTCATTCATCTAGTATGGATATTCCCATTTCAACAATGATTTTTCAATGTCTTTCTAAATTTGTTTATTGGGGAGTATAGGGAAAATAATATTGGTGTTTAATATTATTCTCTAAATTAAGTGTATTAAAATAATTAAAAGCGAAGTCCCAACAATTATCATATCACAATTTTTTGATATACACTTCCATCTACCTCTCAACCAACATTCATAAATTTATGATTGTTTATAATACTTCAAACTACTACTCCATAAAAATTAAATTTTCCACTTCAGTTGAATAATTAGGAAATACGATGAAATAAATAATCACCTCTAAATGATTATTGTCTCACAAGCCCATATTATTTATTATAAATTTTATTAAGTGTCATAGTGGACTAAATTGACACCCTTTTTGAGTTATGTACAAAATAGTACCCATTTGTCTGTTCACATCGGGATGAAATCTCACAAATTCATTCTTTTAAATTGCACTCAAACTTATATGCTTGTGATAGATAAGCCTTATATTCCACAACTTATTTATATCATAAGTAAATAAGTTAGGATGCTGTTATGTATAGCCAATTTGGAATAGATTATAATTTATTTATTACCCCTTAGTGATAATTATTATATCTTTTCAAATTTTAAAGATGAATGATTTTTTCATGAATATAACATCATTTACATCATTAAATATATGGATCACATGTAACATATTGTGTTTAATAACATGAATAAAATGAACGTATTTGTATTTTATCTTTAAAGAATCTATATAAGTGAAACCAATACCTTTTTCCTTCTTGGATACATCCTTACTAAATGTCAATTCCCCTCTATTATGATCTTCAAAAATTTTTAAAATTTTTTTATCACATGTCATGTGAGTGAAATATCCACTAACAATAATCCATAGAGTATATTTATTTCAATCCCTTAAAGAAAAATAAATTAAAAAAGATTTTACAACCCTCATCATTTTATGAAATTCATTTCCTTTTTTAATATATGAAATTTTTATATGAAGTGTAATATTAAATTAATCAGAACAATGATCTTGTGTGTCACATATGCCAAAAAATTAATCGAAAAACTCAATGTTTTTTTGACAGTTTTACATGGTGCTATTTTCTTTATATATTTTCCATTCCACGATTTCTCTATCATACTCTTATAATATCATCCAATTATTATTGTTTTTCTCCCACTTGGATCATTCCTACATTTAATAATTGACGTTTTATTCAAGCATGTTTTGGATATTTTCCTAAAACGTGAACAAAAAAATAGTAACCTTTGAATTTTGATCATTATTACTAATAATATTTATAACCATAAAACAATTATTGTTGTCATATCATATATTGTACATATATGTCTCTTGGGGAGAAATTTATTTTGAATTACTTTTTATATATCATGATATGATAGATGATTTATTATTATTATTATTAACTAAAACATTTTTATTATTAGCATGGGAACTTGAATGGATATAAATAATATAAATAACTCTAATTTTAATATTAGTAGAAATATCTTGTTATTTTGGGAAGTTATTTTCAACTATATCATTTTAATTTTATTTAACATCCACTTATTTTCAAAAATACTCCAAAATTTTATTTATATTATTATTAATACTATGACACATAGATTGTTTCCTACTCAACAATTATTATTTTATATCTTGTTTTAAATCACAATTTTTCACTATTTTCACTTTCTATATAATTATTTACATGAGATTCTTAATCTCATTAATATATCTGTACTCTTTTTGAAAATTATTTTTCCCTACATCATTGTTTTAATTTTCAATATCAAGGAAATTTCATTTATATATTGAGATTTTAATTTTTTTCAATACATAAATGACGTTAATTTTTATATATATGTTCACTGCAATAATCCTCTCATTATTATTCTTTAATTAGTTATGTATTATCATACATTATGATTTGACACATTAAAGTCATAAATTTTCTAGGAACCCCTTGTTTAAAATGAATAAAAGATTAAGATATGGATTCATGTTATTTTATTAGATTACAATGTATTTTCCATGGTGTAAAAAATTTCAATATATTTACACCTCTTGTGGCTTCCTTTAAACATGTAAAACATTAATAATTAAGTGGTAATTCCTCATTATCATCATCATCATTATTAGCACTATTATCTTTTAAAAAATTAATATAAAATGTCTAATTCCTCAATAATTGGAACATTTTAGTGTGACTTTACCAATGGACTTTCCATTTCTAGTTTTGAATTTCATTGAGATAGGCGACAAAATTATCTTATATTATTCAATTTCATAATCAACTTTATATTACCTATAATTATAGCAATATTCATTCATTATTTTGTTTTTTATCATGATTTCAAAATTCATTTCCTCCTTGATAATCTTATTAAATTATAAAACCTTTATCATGTCCTAAAAAAATAATGTAATGCAAATTTTCATTGGTTAAATATTACATATATTCTTGTTTAGTTTTTTATGTTCAAATTTATTTGTAAAATTCCTCAACAATATCCTTAAAATAGTGGTGTCTTCATGTTTTCATCCATGGAATCTAATGTTAATAATGATATAATTCACTATTTCTATGTAATCATTAATAGTCTCTTAATTGTCTACAATGAAATATTCAAATATAATTCACTATACCCACACATTTGATTCCCTCCCATTTACATTCCCACTAATGACGATTTTATGTTTTTCTCAAGTAACCTAAGCCGTCTCGAGACCCATCAGTGTTGAATAAATTTTATCTGATAGGGATATAAGGATATAATTTTTTTCATTGAAATAAATATCTATTTTCACCATATTAACAAAATTCATTGGATCTTATATCTCCCAGAATGGAAATACCATTTTAGAAAAATAATGTTTTTCCTGGATATGTAGGAGAAAAAAGGTATCTTGTAGATTTGGCCACTTCAATCATGATGTGTCATTACATTTTTTAACATTAATTACAAATTAAATATGTAATAATTTTATGTTATATGACATTGAAATTATATTTGAGCCATTTTCTCATAATAGAACAATTTTAGCTATAATAAAAATATTTAGAATAACTTTCATTGCTTCAAAAAATATTTATTTTACTATGGTACCTAGTATATTTCATAGTAACACAATTTTATTCCTAAATTGAAATTTAATATCTTTTAAATAATACTAAAATTATTATTTAAAATACATGAATAGTTATATATAATAATATTACTAAAAATTTGATTATACAATTTAAATATTGGTGTATAAAAAGGCTTTTAGAAAAGTTGTGGTTTAATGTTTAGAATTTAGGAGTAGTGTAAATTTATAAATATCATTGTATTTAATGATGAAAATAACAATATTTTTTAATGAAAATATTTATTTGGATTCCAAATCCTTAAAAGTAAATATTACAAGTAAAAATATTACTTGAAACAATGTACTTTAAATCATTTTTTTTAAATTGCATCAAAATGATTTTTGTATTCTAAATTGACAAACATGGGTTGTTTATGTAAAAATGATATTTTAAAATATATAATTTTACTCCTAAAATAAATATTAAATCAATTAAATGGTTATATAAATATCATGGTCTTTACCATATATTTATAAAGACATAAATGTTATGATTTTGTTTAAAATTGCAACATTCAATCTTCCTTTGAAAATAAATTAATTTTAAAAAATATGCATATATATATAATTTTGATATGATAAGATACAAAATGAAGTTAAATTTAAAATTTAAATTTTTTAAAACTATATACATTTACCTTTTAGATAATAATAAAATATATTAATAAAATATTATTTTATTGAAAAATGCTCCTTTAATACAGTATATATTCTTAATCATATTTTTTATTAACTTATAATATATTTTAATATTTATTTCTACCTGAGGTTTTATTTTTTCTATGTTTTCAAAATATTATTCATTTAATATTTCGAAAATAATTTTAGTTTGGTGTTTCATGTTAAAAAAACAATTGACACCAAGTAGATTTAATGGAACACATATTCTCGATTCATGGGTTTTCAATTGTAAATTAATAATGAAATAATTAAGTATTAATATAAGATATAGATGATCGAATATTTCATTTTTAAAGATGTACACATCCTACTAGCTTGGGTTATTCTTGGAAATTTATATATTTCATAATAACAGACATATCATAGTATAGGGTTTCCTCCTAACAACTTATTTTAAATACTATACATGATTTGGTTCATGGCTTATATAATGGAATCAATTTTTCTAGGGGGCCCATAATCATCATTGTAGTGTTAAGTAATCATGAGTTGATTTTGGATGTAAAATATAATCTATAAATTTCATTTATATGGTGTATATGTGTTGATAGTTAATCAATTCTAAAAATTGGATTAATTTTTCATAAATGAAGGATAATAGTAATAATATGATTCATATTCTCATAATCATCTATTTTGTAAGGATTAGAAAATTGGGTTTCAATTGTCATACAAATTGTAATTTTTATCGATAATTTTATATCTCATTGTAGAATTTTCTAGGTAAAAACATGTATGTTGTACATGAACCAAATATGACACTTTTATTTTTTTAGTTAGTGATAAATGTATCCTTCAATCATACCCCTTACCTACCATTATTTTTCAAAAGATTTTTCCCCATTTTCACCTATAAATGTATATCACCAATCCCACAAAATACAACAACTATAGTTCAAAAATCCCAAAATAATATTCCCAATATACATATTCTAGATCCCTTATAATATTTTGTCAAATTATAACCTAAAACATATTTCCCAATTCTTTCTTTCTCAAATGACACTTCAAGAGAAGTTTAGAATTCTCAATGTAATATTTTATTACCCTTTGACTTCCATTAATTAACTTTCTCATCCACCATCTAAAAAACCCATTAAAACAAAATATTTATAATATAAAATGTATTAAAATATAATGAAATTTTATTATAGTTATGATACAAAAATTATTTTTTATTATGTCAGTCAATGAGAAAAATAATAACATTGCTCATAGACGTGTGCAGACCACCACCTCCATGAACGATACATTCCATTTTCATTACCACCATTAATGAATGGTTATATAAATGGTTTTATTTATTAGATAATTTATTTATTTCTTAATTTATATTTTTTAAATATTAATTAGGACGTTAATAATTAATATTCAAAATAAGCGATCACTGTAAAACCAATTTCCTAAAATGAACGTACAAGGTGGGAAATCAATATATTATTGAGTGGAAACATTTTTTTCGTTCATATATTGTTATAAAATATAAAAATTATGATTAATAACCTTAATAAAATCTAAATAATATCATTAATCCTTTTTTATAATGATATTATATTAAAAGGATATCTTTCGTAGGAATACAAACTCATATATCACAGTATGCTCTTTTTTAGTCGGCTTTACCACAAACATGAAACATGATATAAATTTCTATCAAGGATAGATTTGGACACATATTTTTAGATATTAATTATGAAATTATTATTATTATTATTACTTTTATATTAAATAGTAATACAAAAATTTAACTCAATATTTAAGAAAACACCATCTGTTCACTATATAATACTGAAGTAAGCTTTTCACCGACTATGTCCTCATGAAAAATCAGTAAAATACCTATAAAATTAAACTATAAAATTATAATTATTTTAAAATCATTAATTAAAATGTTTTTTATGGTTTTGGAATAATTAACTTTGGTATAATAATGATTAAGAACATAACGATTATGAATCCAATTCAAAAAGATCAAGGTATCACAAAACGAATATAAAAAGTGGATAATAACTATCTAATATCCTCTATGGGAATAATTATGAATGAATTTTATAAATATTTATGTATATTACTATGTTTATAAATTTTTTTATTAATATATTTAATTTTTATTTTCGATCTTAGAGTTCATATGACTAGAGATAGAAAAAAGGTATGGGTTTCATGTCTCAAACAAAATTTATTGAGATATGTTTATTATTTTAAACCATGAAATAACTTATATAGTATGACTAATGACTAATGAATTTATTTTATAATAATAATTTAATTTATGTTTTTTAGAAACCTATATTATGTTCATTCATTAAATGGTATTCGATTCAAAATAATTTAATGTTGTTAGGGTTTCTGTTATCTCAACTCCTTTCACAAAGTTGTAATGCATATTCGTAAATTTCATTCTTAAAATAATAGTTAATTCAAATTTGTGATTCTATTTCGTGGTATATTATCTTAAAGTCTATTTAGAATTACATTAAATCCAATTATGTTACCTTTATAAATCTCTTCTACAAAAATTATATCACTCTTATGAATGGATACCATCATACTTAATGACGGTTTCACTTCCATGTCCATATTTTAATTTCCCTTAAATTTTATCCTTTATTTATGGGAATAAAAATATTTGATCTCCCATGTTACCATCTTATTTCTATTCGCATATTTTAAATATGATGATTTTCTAATCTTTTTTGATTTGGTATTTCAATAAAGGTATTTCAAAATTTTCAAATGTTTTACATCCTTTTAAAATGAAATGTTTTATATTTCCCTTCACTCCTTGTTTTTATAACCTCTATATATTTTAAATGATAAATTATTATATATTATTTTCAAAAGTGAATGTTTTAAATGTTTTTTCACTTCACCTCTTTGAAACCGTTATGTCACTTTCAAGGATCCATTGTTGCATAATTTTTTAAAATATAATATTTTCATTGTATTTTCTCATCATATATTTTAAAACATTTATTTTTAATAACTCTAACACTTGATGCTTATCTTAAAAAATCGGACTATTATAAAAAAAATCACCTTACCTTCTAAAAAAATGTCCATTTTTAGGTAATTATAACTTATTCCTTTATTCCAATGATATAAGTGTTTTCAAAAAACACTTTTACAATTTCACAAACATTTTCATTTTTTTATATAAATAATATAATTATTTGTAAATTATTTTTATAAAACAGCAAATAAATATAATTATTAATTAATAATTTGTGTTTATTATTTTGTGGGTATCAACCATTAACATCCTTGAGGTCAGGTTTTGGGATATAATCTTGGAATGTGGTGAAACCAATTTTTCAATTAAATAGTTCTTTATAATGTTAATAATGATTATTTTCATGTGGAATACATATGTGTAGATTATTATAGGTGGGGTCTAGTATATATCTTAGATTAATTGGTTAATGCTTCTTATATCATGAGATAATGATTTAATTTAGAGTCCTTATAAGATTTAAGATTATAATAATATAATTGTGTGTTGAAAATTTTTATCTCCCATAAAAATTATAATTAAAGTCTTGCTCAAGTTACCAATCAAACCTAAAATTGTTTTATATTAAAAATTAACTAATATATAATTTTTAGAGTATAAATTCTATGATGGTAAATTTACCAAATAACATGACCAGGATTTAGAAAATTGGTTTATAGATCAATTTATTATTCTATAGGTTTCTTGAATTTGTAAATAAATTTAGTACCACATTCTTCCAAACCAAAATATAAATTGTAATTTATCAATAATAATTTGTAAATTATATTTATTTCAAACACCAAAATAAATATACCCACAAGTAATTTATGATAATATTCATCTATAGAATTTCAAAATATGGGTCTCCTAACATTTTATAGATACTTATGTTTACCAATTTATGTTACGTTTATTTAATAATGTAATCATTTTTTTTAAAATAAATTAATTAAATCATCAGTTTACCCATTAATTTTATCACTTAAATTCATTTGAACATTGGTCAATTGATCACCTTCTTGAAAAATTGATTCTAGGTTGGTGTATTTTTAAAATAACATCAATTTAAAAGCGAACAAATAGAGATTAAATTCATACATAATTATCAACAAACTCATTAAAATTTTAATTAAAAAACTACTATAAAAATATCAATAATAATTGGGTATAAATTGATATTAATTTTCAACTTATTAATAATATATTTTTATTTTCTTTGTTGATATTGGGATATTTAGGGTCTTATTAAATTCTCAAATCCATTAACATCACTAATAATTTCATGGAGAATATTCCTAGGGTTTTCATCATTGATATGTGAATTGAATAATATTTGACCACTACTAACCATTCCCAAAAAATCCAAATCATTAATAATTTAAAATGGTTTAATTATTTCTAAAATTTTACACATAGAATCCAAATTTATTATGTATTAATATTATAATGAATATTATTTTTTATTTCATCAAAAGTGAGACAATAAATTCAATCAATTTATTTTCTAAATGTTCATTGATCATAAAATATTTATTATTTATATGAATGATTAATATGAAAACCTAAAGAAATTATATTATCTAGAAATTGAATTAATAATTCATTAAACCTAGGCTAACAATATTATATAATTTCATTTATTCTTTTAAAAAAATTTAATGAAAATTCAATTGATTAATTTTTTTTTCTAAAATGAGAGGCAAAATTTTTATAATTGTAACAAATAATATGTCATGACCTATCTCCCGAGGGCCGTGCCGCGACTACCCCAAGTCCACCTTCCATAAGCAAGGGGTTGGAGACTCGCACCGGAGATGCATATCCCTAAAAAAATGTGAAGGAATTTCCTTTAAACCTGCAACCATACCGACTGGGTACACAAAATGAACAAACCACATAGTATAAATATTGAAAGTAAAGGTGTGAAACAAATGTATAGGGGCCAGTATAAAAGCCTAAATAAAAGATATAATAGAAAAAAACATCTCCTGATATCATCCACCAAGGATCCTACCAAAACGGTAGGTACTGATCATCACTACGGCTCTCCATGTCAACTGGTCACCACCATGCACCGTATAGTCCTCGCTCCTAAAACACGTTCAAAGTTTTCTGTCATATGCACAAGACACAATAAAGTGGAGGTGAATCCCATGCAAGGGTGAGTATAACAACACCTAGTAGGGACCACGAGACTCCCAAAGGTCTCATAGAATTCAACAATAGAAAAACCACAAAGCATTATCTCAATCACAAAGCCCAAGTAAATGAATTATCTCAAACGAGATATATAACATAAAAAACATGAATAAAGATGATATTTAATAAATCTAGATCATATTATTTTATCGAGAGGCTTACGATTCCAGACTACACATGGTTACTAGTTTATGACCCACAAAGGCTCTCTAGGTGTTGACCCACAGAGGATCACTAGGTGCTGACCCATAGAGAATCGCTAGGTGCTGGCCCACAGAGGATCTCAAGGTGATTAACCACTCAAAGGATCTCTAGGTGCTGACCCACAGAGGATCTCTAGGTGGTCACCCACTTAGAGAATCACTATGTGCTGAACCACTCAAAGGATCATTAGGTGCTCACCCAAAGAGGATCACTATTCTTTCTTCACATTAAAGTCACCACTAGATTCAACCACAAAGAACGGCTGATATCTGGATGATACTCTCCATAATCCATGAACCATTTTCAACCACCATGATGTACCTCGAATATGTAACCTAAAGAACTTCCATGATATATATAAGTTTTAACACAACAGACGACACGACAATAGGATGCTCGATCTGTTTTTTATAAGCATTTTAGTATCAAGGGCCCAGTTGTATTTGAGTACGATCCAACCCAACCATAATACAACATTCTCCAAAACCCAAGTGGAGTATCTAAAATAGACCACCTCATTTAGGGGTTCTAGCTCTAAAGACAGTTCATCAAATGAATGTATGATTTAGAAGATACAACCCTTTAAGTGAAACTAGGTCAAAGAGGATCCGACTCCGGTCCAACATTGTGGGATGTAATGCCCCGACCCCAGTTACCCAGATTCAATGCATTATTACATAACATTGTCATGATCATAAGAAAGATCAAGTCTCAAAAGACCGGTTAGTTTAGTATCCTTCGAAACACTAGATACATTCATAAAGTTTTCATTACATCAAAAAAACATCTTGTCTTCATATCCCCTCATACTATCCCTCTAGTTCATTCATAAATTACCTCTTCATAATCCTGGGAAAAATAAAAAAAATTGAAAGGGGTGAGCTCAGATGCTCAGTATGGATAACATTATAATAGAAGCTTTCATAGAAAAGCATAAACACTTAAGGCAATTTATAACTAAAACAAAATCCTTTTAAACTTGAACTTCAGCATAAAATGGAAAAGATAAAATGAAATAATGCCATTTACTTATTCACATGGATATTCTACTAGTCGAATGATCACATGCAATATCAATAACCACTTCCATAATGATGTAATGCATAAATCTAGACTATCATAACCACATAGCCAAGGCCTCGTGCCAAGACTACAAATAAGATTTTTCCAAGGCCTTGTTCCAAGACACTAGTTTGTCTCAAGAGAACTATCGATGCATCGAGGAGTTATAGCGGGCTCCACCCATCACTTACTAAGTTCAATGCATTCCTCATATGAATTTGTTTAAACATAACATAAACATTCGTATTAAAACTAGCATAAGAAATGTCAATACTTTAACCACAAACCATGAATGGTATAAAAATAGCACATCTACAGTCGAACATAACTCATTTGATAAAATATGGAAGATTGTATTGTATCAGATTAACCTCAATCAGTAATAATGAATGATATTGACATAGATGAAAATAACCATCAAAACTATTTTAGAGAAATATCCCCCTTTTTTAAAACATTTATAAGTCACACTATTTGTCAAGAAGCCGTTTAAAAATAGATTTTTGAATCAAAGTGTCCCATACGACTTTGAAACTTTAGAACTTTAATGTCCATATTAATAAATCCTTAAAACCATTTTTAAAACATGGACATTAGTGAGAAAGATTTAGAAGAATAACTCTTTAAAACTTTTAGAAATGGTATTTTCCAAAAGAGAGACACTTGAATACAAGTAATGGAGGTAATAAAAACTTAGTAATATCATGGGAATAAAGGGATTCATGATATATAATGTCAAATTACATTATATACACCACATAAAAGTGATTTGGTGTATAACAACAAAGAAGTCTCAATGGAATGTAAATTGAGATGAAATCTCTCATAAAGGTCGTATCCTTTAGTTAAGGATAAATCAACGAAATAGTTATGTGTGAAAAATATAATTACACTAAATATGATTGGATATTCAGTGTAAAATAATCAAAGGACATTCACATATAATCTTGTAAAAACAACACCAATGAATTGGATGTTTAACTCAACAAATAGAGAATGAGTTAAAATTACTCTTATCAAATTCATATCGATGACTTGAGAAATTATCAATGGAGTGATTATGTGTATCAAAAGTATATCCAAAGAAAATGGGAGTGGGAATAATGACATAAGAAAATGAATAGTGATTCCACACATAATCTCGGAGTAAAATAATCAATGAAGTTTGCGTAAAGCCGAATGAGTGGAAATTGAAATTTCAAATTCCCTTATCGATTAGGTAACTTATAAAACATGAACCCAAGAAAGAAGGATCATACAATGATGATGTAAATACCTATAAATTAAATTATATTACCCAATGAATACAATCATGGGCAGTACACATACACCACATGTAATAAATAAGTGGTGAACAATGGAATTCTCACGAAATTAAGAGTGAGATAAGAAACCCCTTACCTTGTACTTTTCCTTGGATGGGGGTAGGTTAACCTCCTGTATAATTTTGAAATAATTTTTATTAAATTATTCATGAATCATATACATTAATATGATATCATATATGATCTTTTAACATTGCTTTGTTAATAATATCTTAAAATTATCATCATTTCAGGTGTTAAATTACTCATTTTCTTTTATATGTTTTTTTACGTAAGCCATGTTTTTCATGGATAGGTTGTATCTTATTCATATCCAGAATGATATCAAGTCCTTAAAAATTATTTTTAAATCATCAAATGATAATTATACTTGAATGGATACGATAGATAATTAATCTCATCGCGTTCGTAGAGACGGTAGTCCGTACGTACGCACGAGTGACAATATCATTCTTTTGATATTAAAATAATATATAATTGGATGGTATATCATATATACAGAATCATTATCATGTTATATTTATTATTTACATGAGTTACACATAATTATTATACCCACCCAAATAATAATATATTGAATAACAATTACACCACGACTTGGAGACGGTAACCATATGTACGCACGTATGGTGACATGTTATTCAAAGGGTGGATAGAATACTGAATATGGTTGTACCATATTTATAATAACATAACAGTATATATAAGAAATTGGAGTTATTATTTTAGAATGGTAATAACAAATACAGAAGAAGTGGAAGAAGAAAGGAACTTGAAAAGGGGTGGTGAAAACATTACCTCTTCTTCGGGTTCTTCCTTTTGATTTGATCAAAAGGGATCCTTAGGTTGGCTTTCTGATCAAACTAAGGCCTATAGGTTGTACTGAGGGACGTTAAGATAGTATTTGGGCAGGGTTTGGCTAAACCAAAAGTCTTCTAAGATGTGAATAAATGAGAAGGGGGAGTTCCCGTTTATAAGAGGGGTGAGGGACACCTTTGGAAAAGCTAAAAATATTAATTTATAATAAATTCATATTCGGTTTCTAATGGCTCCAAAGTTGATTATTCAAAGGTTAAGGTGGGTATAGGTCAAAAACCATTCAACCAATAGAATTTAGACAGGTTTGGGTCACTATATTTACCTTATCTTTTAGTTTTAACTCTTAGTTAATTAGTTTGACATTTACCATGTCACTTTGTATTTTTATATTATGTAGTTAATAAACTTACTATATACATCCAAGAGACCCCCAAGTGGTCGATTAATGATATACCTATAATGATATAAGTCTCTTGGACGAACCATAGATTTTTATGAATTTAATATCAATTAATAATATAATATTTGTTTTAAAAACTCTTTTATGTCAATTTTGACACTATTCTATAGTTGATTTTTGTGAAACTCATAACAGAATGATTACTTCAAACAAAGTAAATTAAATCAATCCTAATGTGTAATATTATCCTAGAAAATTAGTGTAATTCATTAAAAGTCTAAAATTATATTTATCTGGGTATTTATAATATCAATTATTTTAATTTTTCACTATTATGGTAATTACTGCATCATCATTATGTCATAAATATATTAAATTATTTAATGTCTAAAAATTATAAATAAACTATCATTATGTATTAAATTTTATTATATTTCTAATGAATATTTACAATCAAATTTATCTTTTGTATAACCCTATATTAAAAATGGTTTAGTAAATAAACTTTTATTTTAACTCTTTTAACTCTTTTTTGAATTAAATAATAATAAATGTCCTAATCAAATCCAAGTGGACCTATATTATAATATTTTATTCCTAAGGTTGTTTTTGGTCGAGATACACTTGTCCAATAGAATTAGGACATGTGTTAGGGTAATATTAATATCATTTTTACCCTTAATTACCCTATTTACTTTTAACCGTGGTAAATAAAAGTAAAATGTTACTATTCACCAAAAAAAATTTTCATCTCATTAAACCACATTTTACTTCTTGATATTCACTGTGTCTCTTGGATTTTCGAAATTCTATTCACAGAAGCGGTAAAATTATGTTTTATGAAAAATTTAGTTTTTCTTAACTACCACTTAGTAGTTTCACTATTCATCAAAAATTGATGTTTTTCAGAACAATGCCAAAATTTCACCCTAAGATATAATTGATATTCCGAATTCGAAAATGATGTCTATTTTAAAAAAATTCTAAACATATAAGTTTCATTAATTAATTTTATAATTAATTCCTGCTGTCACAACAAATAGCGTGATTTTAAGAAACAATATATATCAAAAGATTGACAATTGTTTAAGTCCAATTTCAAAGTGAAATTAATTCTAATGAACACAATTGGATAAAATGGTAAAAATATATTCTAATTATACTTTAAAACCACTCAATAATATAATTTATCACTATAAATTATTTTGATTTAAAAAGTTGTTTTTAATTAAAATTTAGTAATTTTCACTATTCATCAAAATACAAGTGTTATCTGAAAAGTTCCAAAATTTCACCCTAAGATAAATTCGATATTCCGAATCCAAAAAGGAATTCCATTTTGAGAGATAGAATTTATGAAATTTTAAAAAGTAGGTATTACTATTCATAACAGGTAGTTTGATTGGTTGTGGTGTGTTAGAATCTCGAAGTTGCGTACAATGCACGCCATTGCATTATTCGAAGGGAAACATACTGTGGATGCTTGGGGTGTTACATTCTCCCCTCCTTCAATAAATTTCGTCCTTGCAATTTTTAAAATTGTGCTTGGGAATATAATGGAAAGTCCCATATCGAAAAAAGAGTCAATAAAACTATCACTTTAAAAGAAAGAAAGAGAGGTATAATGGTCAACCAAGATAACCCATACTTGGATTCCATGCAGTAAAATATGTATATAGATGATAAAATAAGTGTCAAGTTCTGATGGAGAGGGATAGAAATCATGATCAGGAGAATGTTAACAATAAGAAAACCACAAACTTGTGTTGGGACAAACGGCCATTAGTCTCCTAGTAGGAAAGTAAACAGACAACATTTTTTTGTTTTAAGTTACATTACATAAGGATGAGGAATTAATTTATGATATTGACTAAGAATATAAAGATATATACTTACATTTTAAGTAGAGTTTCATTCTTTAATAAATTTCCACCAATAACTCATTTTTTTAAACGATGAGTATTCAAGAAGACTTGGTCACACTGGAAGAGCTAGAATAAACTTCTATAGAATCACATGATCCATACAAGATGAACTATATATTTACATTGTCTTTAGAGATTAATCAAAACCAAAATGGTTAGTACAAGATCTAATGATCCCCCAAAAGGATATTCCTTGCGAGAAATAAAAACTAATCATATTTTCAAAAATTAAACCAACAATACCCCAAAGTTAAATAAATACCATTCAATAATCAATTATCCTTAAAATCCATCAATATAATAAAAACTAATATTGAAAACCAAAACTTATTAAGAATGTAGTCTTTTACGTTGAATTATATCTCCAAATGACATTAATTACTCTTAAAGTCACATACTTAAATGTAATTAACCTAATAATTTCTATAAATAACCCAAATCATTATTAATCCACAATAAAAACATAGATAAAAATCCACCATTACTCCTCAAATGAAATCCTAGACTATTCTATTTTCCTTGGGAAGATAGTGTTCACACCAAAGTGAACAACTTCCAAAATAACATTTATCACTTAATCACCAAATCATTTTTCTATACTAAGGGTATTCATTTGATAAGACATAAGATCCCAAATCAAATTATTATTGATCAAAAAAATCATTTAACTAAAAATAATAGTCACACTAACAAGGGACTTCATGTAGTCCAGTGGTAGGCGATAAATCCCAATCGCACTTTGGTTGTGTGTTCGATTTCCACAGCTTTGTCTCACGCGACGAGTTGTCACACGGTCTACGTGTTGTCCTTTTTCAAAAACTATATTTTATAACATTACCAAAATGAGATAAATTACTCAAAATAACCATAACATAATTTAACCACAAATGTTATCTCATACCTTGCATTTTCATCCCAAATTATAATAATTTGTAATTTCCTCAAACCCAATGATCATATAAAACCAAATGGTTATTTAGAACTATATCCACATGAGAAAAGATAATTCTTCCATAAATATCATTCTCACATGGAAAAAATTAGGGATAAAAATACAAGAGAAAATTATTCCAAAGTAAACCCTTCAACAAGGATCACTAATAATTTTGAAACATTTATCCAACCATTTATTTCCACATAGCTTCTTCACTGACCAAAAAAATATCCTATAGAATAGGACATTCACTCAGGTAATGGCCAGGTCCCCTACATTTACGGAAAATTACTGTAAATGGATTCTTGGGAACATTTTTATCTTCTTCCATAGTACTCTTCATTTTTATTTGGAAATTCTTCACTTTATGTCCTTCCTTACCACACGTAAATCATTTCTTTGTCCCATTGAGACACTTTCTTGGGTGTCTCCTTCCACATTTCCTGCAGGATGGAAATTGAGGATTTCTTTCTCCATGGTCTCCACTACTGGAGCTCTTATCATTCATCACCTTTCTCTTTTTTTGAGTCCGGTAATTGGTTAATATATATATTGTTGATCATATTATTGGAAAATTGATTTGGCATAAAGACGATATCTTTTACACCTATCAACATTCCATTTTGTTGCTCATTTCCACTACCGTTCCCACCTTGTACATCATTCTCAAAGTCACTATAAATTCCTTGGAATCCATCCATTGAATAAAACCAGAAAGCATTGTGTGAGTAATAGTAGTCATACAATCATTTAGAGATTAACATGTCACCATATTCTAAATTTGAAACACATTAGGATTAGCCAAGGTCATTTACTCTCATCTTATATATATAATACCTTAAATCGGTTTGTAAAGAAAATGTAAATTATCCTAAGCATATCCCCCGAGAGTGTCGTAACCAAGAGTGCAGCAAGGCCCGCTGTCATGCACCAGTTCCCGTTCGAGTCTAGCTCAAAGTGTTGTTTTTGGGTTTTACCCCTAGGTACATCTGTGCCAGAGCCGCCTCTACCTGCTCATATCCAGACAGGGATGTATTTCTCAGAAAACTCACAAAATCTCTATAATACCAAAATTCTAGGATGTTCTTCTATACTAATCCTCAAAGTTCATCTTAGGTCTACGTGCTCTAATCAGAGTTTATCTAAATCTAGCTTCCAAGGTTTGTACAAAACTTCCTCTGATACCAACTGTAATGCCTTGACCCCAGTTACCCAGAGTTGGTGCATTGTTACATAACATTGGCATGATCACAAGAAAGATCAAGTCTCTAAAGACTGATTAGTTTAGTAGCCTTGGAAACACTAGATACATTCATAAAGTTTTACATTACATCAAAAAAACATCTTTTCTTCATATCCCCTCATACTACCCCTGCAGGTTATTCATAAATTACCTCTTCATAATCCAGGGAAAAATAAAAAAAATTGAAAGGGGTGAGCTCAGATGCTCAGTAAGGATAACATTATAGTAGAAGCTTTCATAGATAATCATAAACACTTAAGGCAATTTATAACAAAAACAAAAGCCTTTTAAACTTGAACTTCAGCATAAAATGGCAAAGATAAAATGAAATAATGCCATTTACTTATTCACATGGATATTTTACTAGTCAAATGACCACATGAAATATCAATAACCACTTTCATAATGATAGAATGCATAATGTCAGACTATCATAACCACATAGCCAAGGCCTCATGCCAAGACTACAAATAAGATCTTGCCAAGGCCTTGTGCCAAGACACTAGTTTGTCTCATGAGACCTACCGATGCATCAGGAGCTATAGTGGGCTCCACCCGTCACTTACTAAGTCCAATGCATTCCTTATATGAACAGGTTTAAATATAACATAAACATTCGTATTAAAACTAGCATACGAAATGTTAATACTTTAACCACAAACCATGAATGGTATAAAAATTGGACATCCACAGTCGAACATAACTCATTTGATACAATATAGAAGATTGTATTGTATCAGATTAACCTCAATCGATAATAATGAATGATATTTACATAGATGAAAATAACCATCAAAACTATTTGAGAGAAATATCCCCTTTTTTTTGAAAACATTTATAAGTCACACTATTTGTCAAGAAGCCGTTTAAAAATAGATTTTTGAATCAAAGTGTCCCATACCACATTTAATCTTTAAAAAGGAGTTTTAATTTTAAAACTTTAATGTCCATATAAATAAGTCCTTAAATCCATTTTTAAAACATGGACATTAATGAACAAGATTTAGAAGAATAAGTCTTTCAAACATTGAAAATTTGTATTTTCCAAAAGAGAGACACTTGAATACAAATAATGGAGGTAATCAAAACTTAGTAATATTATGAGAATAAAGGGATTAATGATATACAATGTCCAAGTACATTATATACACCACATAAAAGTGATTTGGTGTATAACAACAAAGAAGTCTCTATGGAATGTAAATTGAGATGAAATCTCTCATAAAGGCCGTATCCTTAAGTTAAGGATAAATCAACGACCTAGATATGTGTGACAAATATAAATACACTAAATATGATTGGATATTCAGTGTAAAACAATCAAAGGACATTCACACATAATCTTGTAAAAACAACACCAATGAATTGGATGTTTAACTCAACAAATGGAGAATGAGTTAAAATTACTCTTATCAAATTCATATCGATGACTTGAGAAATTATCAATGGAGTGATTATGTGTATCAAAATTATATACAAAGAAAATGGGAGTGGGAATTATGAATTAAGAAAATGAATAGCGATTCCACACAAAATCTTGGAGTAAAATAATCAATGAAGTTTGCGTAAAGCCGAATGAGTGGAAATTGAAATTTCAAATTCCCTTATCGATTAAGTAACTTATAAAACATGCACCCATTGAAGAAGGATCATACAATGATGATGTAAATACCCATAAATTAAATTATATTTAACAATTAATACAATCATGGGTAGTACACATACACCACATGCAATAAATAAGTGGTGAACAATGGAATTCTCACGAAATTAAGATTGAGATAAGAAACCCCTTACCTTGTACTTTTCCTCGGTTGGGGGTAGGTTAACCTCCTGTATAATGTTGAAATAATTTTTATTAAATTAATCATGAATCATATACATTAATATTATATCATATATTATCTTTTAACATTTCTTTGTTAATAATATCTTAGAATTATCGTCGTTTCAGGTGTTAACTTACTCGTTTTCTTTTATATGTTTTATTACGTAAGCCATGTTTGTCATGGATAGGTTATATCTTATTCATATACAGAATGATTTAAAGTCCTTAAACATTATTTTTAAATTATAAAATGATAATTATACTTGAATGGAAATGATAGAGAATGAATCTCATCGCGTTCGTGGAGACGGTAGTCCGTACGTACGCACGAGCGACAATATCATTCTTTTGATATTAAAATAATATATAATTGGATGGTGTATCATATATACAGAATAATTATAAAGTTATATTTATTATTTTTATGAGTTAAACATCATTATTATACCCACCAAAATAATAATATATTGAATAACATTTACACCACGACGTGGAGACGGTAAGCCATACGTACGCACGTATGGTGACATGTTATTCAAAGGGTGGATAGAATACTAAATATGGTTGTACCATATTTATAATAACATAACAGTATATATAAGATACTTTAGTTATTATTTTAGAATGGTAATAACAAAGAAAGAAGAAGTGGAAGAAGAAAGGAACTTGAAAAGGGGTGGTGAAAACATTACCTCTTCTTCGGGTTCTTCCTTTTGATTTGATCAAAAGGGATCATTAGGTTGGATTTATGATCAAACTAAGGCCTCTAGGTTGTAGTGAGGTAAGTTGAGAGAGTATTTGGGCAGGGGTTGACCGAACCAAAAGGCTTTTAAGGTGTGAATAAATGAGGAGGAGTGCCCTTTTATAAGACGGGTGAGGGGCACCTTTGGAAAAGATAAAACTATTAATTTATAATAAATTCATATTCGGTTTCTAATGGCTCCTAAGTTTATTATTAAACTTTTAAGGCGGGGATAGGTCGAAAACCATTCAACCAATAGAATTTAGACAGGTTTGGGTCACTATATTAACCTTATCTTTTAGATTTAACTCTTAGTTAATTAGTTTGACATTTACCATGTCACTTTGTATTTTTATATTATATAGTTAATAAACTTACTATATACATCCACGCGACCTCCAAGTGGTCCATTAATGAAATATCTATCATGATATAAGTCTCTTTGCCGAACTTTATAATTTTAAGAATTTAATATCAATTAATGATATAATATTGGTTTTAAAAACTCTTTTATGTCAATTTTGACACTATTCAATAGTTGATTTTTGTGAAAGTCATAACAAAATGATTACTTATAAAAAAGTAAATTAAATCAATCCTAATATTTCATATTATCCTAGAAAATTAGTGTAATTCATTATAAGTCTTAAATTATATTTATTTGGGTATTTATAATATCAATTATTTTAATTTTTCACTATTATAGTAATTACTGCATCATCATTGTGACATAAATATATTAAATTATTTAATATCTAAAAATTATAAATAAAATATAATTATGTAGGAAATCTAATTTTCTTTCTTATGAATATTTAAAATCAAATTTATCTTTTGTATTACCCTATATTAAAAATGTTTTAGTAAATAAACTTTGATTTTAACTCTTTTAACTCTTCTTTGAATTAAATAATAATAAATGTCCTAATCTAATCCAAGTGGACCTAAATGATAATATTTTATTCCTAAGGTTGTTTTTGGTCGAGATACACTTGTCCAATTGAATTAGTACATGTGTTAGGGTAATATAAATATCATTTTTACCCTTAATTACCCTATTTACTTTTAACCATGGTAAATAAAAGTAAAAAGTTACTATTCACCAAAAATTATTTTCATCTCATTGAACCACATTTTACTTCTTGATATCAACCATGTCTCTCGGATTTTCGAAATTCCATTCACAGAAGCGGTAAAATTATGTTTTATGAAAAATTCAGTTTTTTTAACTACCACTTTGTAGTTTCACTATTTGTAAAAAATTGAAGTTTTTCAGAACAATGCCAAAATTTCAACCTAAGATATAATTCATATTCCGAATTCAAAAATGATTTCTATTTTACAAAATTATAAACATATATGTTGCATTAATTAATTTTATAATTAATTCCCGCTGTCACAACAAATAGCGTGATTTTAAGAAACAATACATATCAAAAGATTGACAATTGTTTACGTCCAATTTCAAAGTGAAATTAATTATAATGAACACCATTGGATAAAATGGTAAAAATATATTATAATTATACTTTAAAACCACACAATAATATAATTTATCACTATAAATTATTTTTATTTAAAAAGATGTTTTTAATTAAAATTTAGTAATTTTCACTATTCATCAAAATATAAGTGTTATCCGAAAAGTTCCAAAATTTCACCCTAGGATAAATTTGATATTCTGAATCCAAAAATTAAGTCCATTTTAAAAGATAGAATTTATAAAATTTCAAAAATTCGGTATTAATATTCATAACGGTTAGTTTGATTTGTTATGGTGTGTTAGAATCTCGAAGTTGCGTACAATGTACGCCATTACATTATTCGAAGGGAAACGTACCGTGGAAGCTTGGGGTGTTACATGGGACCTACCTAGGTCTAACCCGACCCAAATCAGACCAGATAGACCTACTTATGTCTGCCAGTTGGTCACGACTGCAAGTTGGGCGTCGATCTGATCTTGGACTATGGATAACCACTACATACCCATGATGATGTCGTAAGGCCTCCACACTGATACTATAAGATCCCAGTCAAATATCTCACCTCCTAGAGTGAGATCACACTGCCCGCACCAGTACCTAATTGTCAGATCCTCTATTGTAGGAGTTTCTAATCATAAGATCGAGCTTATGGGTCCATCAAAATCTCCGAGATCCAAACAAGATCCATGGAAATGAAAGAGTGACTGAAACTTATGTATATAAAAACTATAGATAAAGTGGATTAGACATAGATTGAACCTTAAGCCATCTATAGAGCACCATGGTCGTAGGCCTTAGCTTATTAATGCTATGATCATCACTTTCCACCTACACCCTATGGTTGGGGTGGACCACTTGGGGGTGGTGGTGGTAGAACCTCAAATCATCGTCGACTGGCTGCTACACATCCTTCTTTTCTATGCCACTCACTGCCCTGTGGACCTCTTTGCTTGAAACTCTATCTCTGAATTGGTGGTTCCTTGACCGTTTGTTGATCATCCATGCAAGGAGTGAGAAACTCCCGAGCCATGTTCCCCTATCTTCTACAATATTAACCGACTCTATTCCTTAGATGATCTCCTCTTCCTCGCAATCTCTACACCTCGGACCCTACATCCTAGGGCCATCCTTCAAAAGGTATGGCCCATTTGGTCCTTTGCCTCATCTGACTACTGCCTACTTCAGATGACTCAGCTCTATTTCATCCGCTGGTAACTCTCAATGTCGGTGCCTTCTTGGTATGGAATCAATCCAAAAATAATGGCAGATCCAGAGACTCTGCACAAGACACAACAAGGTGCGGGAGAATCCCATGAATGTGTGAGTATAACAATACCTAATAGGGACCCCGAGACTCTGGAAGGTATCCCGGAATTCCACAACGGAAAAACCAAAAATCACAATCTCAATCATAAATCACAAGTAAATGAATCATCTCAAACATGGTATATAACGTAAAGAACACGAATAAATATGATTAGTGATAAATATAGCTCAAAATATTCTTTTTAGAGGCTTATGCTGCTAGACTTTACATGGTCGCTAGGTGCTGACCCACAAGGAATCGTTAGGGGATGACCCACAGAGGATCACTAGGTGATGACCGAGAGAGGATTGCTATGTGCTGACCCTCAGTGGATCTCTTGGTTTTTACCCAATAAGAGGTTCTCTAGGTGTTGAACCACTAAGAGGATTACAATGTGATGAACCATGGAGGATCGTTATTCTTTCTTCACGTCACAGCCAACCACCAGATTCCCACACTAAGCACAATTAATTTTCGGAGGATTCACTCCATAACCTATTGGTCATATTTAAACCACCATTAAGCTTCGTGAAGAATTATCCCAAATAACTCCCATATCATAAGAGTTCCAATGCAACTGATGACATGTCAATCAGACACCTTGTCTCTTAGTTATAGGAATTTTAGTGCTGAGGGCCCAGTTGGATTCAAGTCCTATCCAACCCGGTCATACACCAACTTTATCTGAAAATCATGTAGAGTTTCTCAAAAGGACTGCCTCGTCCTAAGGGTTCTAGCTCCATAGATGGTTCATCAAACAGATGTCCGGTTTATAAGATATGACCCTTTAAGCGAAATGGGGTCAAAAAGGGTACGAGTCTGATCTAACTCTGTAACACCCGAGACTTTTATGTTATATAAATCATCAAAGGAATCTTTTTCTACACAACACTTGCTTGGCTTGCTTTGCACGCAATCGCGACCTTCCTCGATAGCTTGCGTCGTACGCAATACCGAGTTTCACTAAACAACAATATGCTATTAAAACTAGCCGTTATGAATAGTAATAACCACTTTTTAAAATTTTATAAATTTTATTTTTCAAAATGGACTTCATTTTTGGACTCAGAATATCAAAATTAGCCTAGGGTGAAATTTTGGTATTTTTCTGAAAACTTTCAATTTTTGATGAATAGTGAAACCACTAAGTGGTAGGTTAAAAACTGAATTTTGCATAAAACTTAATTTTACCGCTTCTGTGAATGGAATTTCAAAAATCCGAGAGACACGGTTAATATCAAGGACTAAAATGTGGTTCAATGAGATGAAAATAATTTTTGGTGAATAGTAACTTTTTACTTTTTTTTACCGCGGTTAATAGTAAATAGGGTAACTAAGGGTAAATATGATATTAATATTACCCTAACACATGTCCTAATTCTATTGGACAAGTTTATCTCGACCAAAAACAAACTTAGGAATAAAATATGACCATTTAGGCCCACTTGGATTAGATTAGGACATTTATTATTAATTTATTTAAAGAAGGGTTAAAAGAGTTAAAATCAAAGTATATTTACTAAAAAATTTTTAATATGGGGTTATACATAAGATAAATTCGATTGTAAATATTCATTAGAAAGCTAAAAAGATTTCCTACATGATGGTATTTTATTTGTAATTTTTAAACATTAAATAATTTAATTTATTTATGACACAATGATGATGCAGTAATTATCTTATTAATGAAATATTGACATAATTGATGTTATAAACACCAAAATAAATGTAATTTGAGACTTTTTATGAATTACACTAATTTTCTAGGTTACTATGATATATTAATGTTGATTTAATCAACTTGGTTCGAACATTTAATTCTGTTATGACTTTCCCAAAAATCATATATCAAATAGTGTCAAAATTGACACAAAATAGTTTTTAAATCAAATATTATATTATTAATTGTTATTGTATTCCTAAAAATCTAAGGTTCGGCCAAATGATTTAGATAAGGATATATATATTAATAATAAACAATTTTGGGTTCGTTTGGCATGTTATTGTAAGTGTATTAACCATATAGTGAAAGAAAACAAAAAGACATGATAAAAGTTAAATTATTTAACTTAGAGTTAAATCTAAATGATAAGGTTAAAATAATATCCTAAACTTGTCTAAATTCTATTGGTTGATAGGATTTCGACCCCTCCCCACCTTATCTTCGAAATAAGACCCTTTGGAACCATTATAAACCGATTTTGACTTTAATATAAAATAATATTTTGAGATATTCCTAAGGTGCCCCTCTCCTCCCTTATAAAAGGGCACCTCATCCCCCTCCTCCTCACACCAAATTGAGCACTCAAGCTCGGCCAACCCCTGCCATTTTCCCCTCTCCACTTCCCTAGAATAGTCCTAGAGGTCCTGGTCTTCTCCAAAGACCACTCTTAGTTCCCTAAGTGGAGGATTCAAAGAGGCGTTCCAAAGAAGAGGTAATATCCATTACCGATCTTTTCAATTTCTTTCGTCTTCAACTTCTTCTTATTTAGTTGTTTCATGATAAAGTAATAACATCAGTATTACTTACATACTGATATGTTATTATAAATATGAAACATACCTAATTCACCTTCTATCCATCCTACGGAAAAATGAAATCACCGCGCGTGCGTACGTACGGAATACCGTCTCCACGCCGTGGTGTAATCTATTTTCCACCATCACCTTACAAGGATGGGTATAATGGTGTAATGAGTAACTATATATGATTATTATTAAGTAATATTGATACTGAAATAATATATATATATAATCCAATACAATTCCACGATCATAGGAACGATATCATCACTCGTGCGTACGTACGGAATACCGTCTCCACGATGTGATGCGACTCGTTCTACATGATCTTCATTTCATAATGATTGTATAAATGAATTGAATGAATGAATATGGTATATAATACACTAATACCATTCTGGAAATGAATTATCTATAACCTAAAGATAAGAATAAGAATTTATTCGACAAAACACGCATAAGAACAAAAAGTTATAAAGACCCGAGTAACAAGTAACAATGAAATATTACTAACAAGAAGCTAATAATATGACCATATATGATCTCATATCAATATGTATGATTCTGGAATAAGTCAATAACATTATTTAAACCATTATACAGGAGCTTCGGACACGAACAAAGCAAATCGGACCTAAGGTAAGGGAAATATCACAATCTCATTTTTATCCGAGATTGTTTATTCGTAAATATTTACTGGGGTGTATTTTATCATCCACATCCATGTTCCCTCAATATGTAATATTGTTTCCATCCACTTGAAATAGTTTAAATCCAATTTTACCCTTAGGTGAGTTTTTAGTAAAGAATATGAAAGGAATCTTTTGTCGTTTTTCCGTACGAGGTACTTTTTGACTTTTCCGACAAAAGTACGAAGAATGTTTTTTTTAACTTATACGGCATGAATGGATTTTTAAAAAATTACTTAAAAGAAGCTTCCTTTACAAGTTTTCAAGTTTATTTTTAATCAACTTCTTTTATTTTAAAGTTTTATGACATGTTATGAAAGGAAAAATGTTTTTTTGAAGAAGAAAGGATATTTTCCTCAAGAATTCAATTCAAGTGTTTTATCAAAATTATTTTCCATCTAAGATAATAAAGGGTTCTGTTTCTATCCATATTTTTACATTGGTTTGACTATGTTGTGATGGAATTATGTTTATGAATTCCTTTATCATATATGAATTGATTTATGATGTCATGATGTTTCAAGAATCCCATTTTTGTTATATGTGTTATGCGATGATGTATGTTTTATGATTATGTGGCACACATAAGAAAGGATTCATTATAAGATGGGTGGGACCTATATCTCCCTCCAATGCATTGGGTAATGATTTTATATCTCATGAGATAGACATGGCTGGAACGGAAGGTTATTTCGGTTCAGTGATACAGGACTGAAACGAGGAGTGAACTCGGTTCAGAAAGGGACTTTGTCCACTAAGATAGTCTTGGCAATGAGTCATGACTAACAAGAAATGATTTCCATGATTATGTGTGCATGCCACAAAGATTCAAGTTTTATGTTATGATTATGGGGATCTCATTTTCACTTCTATGATTTATTTCATGTTAAGATATTATGATCTCTTTTGCAGGTTTTGATTTTCATAAAGATATGATATGATTTTTATTTCCTTTATTTGCCCTTGCTGAGCAATTGAGCTCACCCTTTTATGCTTTCTTTTCCCCAGGTCAGGAAGATGGATATTAAGTAGAATATGCTAAAAGGGACCCTAGATATGATGAAATAAATGGGAGACACTGTAGAATATTTATGAACCAGTTGTTTATGTTTCCCAGTTTCTAAAGACACTATACCTATACGGTCCTTTGTGGTTTTGTCATATGTTGTAATAAGAGTGCTTCAATTTTGAAGTATTAACAATGTATGTAAAGTGTGGGTCGTTATAGTTGGTATCAGAGGAAAGGTATAGTCAACCTTTGGAAACTAGGATGTGAAAGCCTTAGTAAGAACCCTAAGGATAAGTCTAAGCATAGAACACAATCTTAGAAATGGCCATGAATAACCTAGGATAAGACCATAAGCATGAAAATTTTATTCTTGAATTATGTGGTTTCCTATTATAATTAGTGTTGCTGACACTATTCTTCTTGGTTTTAGTCAATGGCTGGAACCCGAAGGAACCGTGTTAATGCGGAATGTGATGGGCAATGAAATGATTGTCCCCCTGAGCAACCAAATGATATGGGAGCTGGAATGCAAAATCTTTTAGCCATGCTCACACAACTTTCTCAAGCTATGAATCATGCAGGATTTCCAAACGAACAAAGGAGGGAGCAACATTCTGTTGAATCCTTCATGAGGCAGCGTCCACCATCTTTCAGCGGGTCTACTGATCCATTAGTTGCTGAACAATGGATTAGTACTACTGAAAAGATATTTTCAGTTCTTCAATGTTCTGAGCATGATAAAGTCATCCTAGCAGTGTATCGTTTGGAAGGAGATGCGGATCAATGGTGGAATCTTGTTAAGAATACGAGGCAAAGGGATGAAATTGAGTCTATGGAATGGGACGAGTTCAAGAACTTATTTTTCAATAAGTACTTCCCTCGTATTCTCCGAACAAAGATGGAGAAAGAGTTCCTTGAACTGAAGCAAAGGGATGATGAATCTGTTAGTACCTATGAAGCAAATTTTACAAGACTTGCAAGGTACGCTTCTGGTATTATTATCCAACCTGAGAGTAAGATCGATCGATTCTTTAGTGGCCTAAAACCAAGTCTTCGAAGGGCGTTAGCCATAAGGGACTTCAATAGCTACGAAGAAATCGTTCGATGTGCTCTCAAAGTCGAGATGGAGATTGGAGTAACCCATCAGTCACATGGGTTTGATAAGAAGAGGAAGATGGAATTCAAAGAAAAATCTAAAGAGCACACGGAAAAGAAGATGAACTTTCCCTTATGCTCAAAGTGTGGAAAGAAACATGGAGGGAGTTGTCTTAAAGGGACAAGTAAATGTTTTAAATGTGGAAAGGAAGGTCATCGGGCATTTGAATGCCGTGATAATGGGAAGAAGATGTCTAATGATGCAAACAAAGGAAGGGATACACAGAATGAACCTGCTACACTTCAATGTTTCAAGTGCAAGGAGATGGGGCATTATGCCAATCAATGCCCAAATCCAAGGGTTGATGATGATGGTCGACGTCAACAAACTCTTAAGGCTAAAGACAAAGGAAAGTCACATGCAATTTCTATCAGCGATGTGGAGTACGATAACGATGTGGTGAAAGGTACACTTACCATCCACTCTAAAGTAGCAAATGTTTTATTTGATTCTGGATCCACCCACTCTTTTATTTCTGAAAAATTTTCTAAGGGTATCACCGTATTACCTCAACAATTAGATGTTGAGTTAGCTGTGACAACACCTAATGGCACATCAATCGCATCAGAAGTTTATAATTCTTCTCCGATCGAAGTTTGTGGGAAAGTGCTTCCTGCAAATCTTGTGATCCTTCCTTTAGTGGAATTTGATGTGATTCTTGGCATGGATTGGCTTTCTCTACATGGAGCTCATATCAATTGCCAAAGAAGGGAAGTCACATTTCATATTCCAGATCAACCTACGATCGTCTATCAATGCAAGGATGAACATAACCTTCCAGTGGAAATTTCTTCCATCTTATGGGTATTGATTCCACTAAATGAAGGTTATTTATCTCAAATGGTTGGTGAGAAACTCACAATTAAGAATATGCCCATTGTACGGGAGTTTGATGATGTCTTCCCGGAGGAATTGCCGGGTCTTCCACCAAATCGTGAAGTTGAGTTTTCAATAGAACTCGTACCGGGTGCTTTGCCTATTTCAAAGACACCTTATAGAATGGCCCCAATTGAGTTGCAGGAATTGAAGAAGCAACTCCAAGAGAATCTTGATAAGGGATTCATACGCCCTAGTGCGTCACCTTGGGGAGCACCTGTTCTATTTGTTAAGAAGAAAGATGGATCAATGAGACTCTGCATTGATTATCGAGAACTTAACAAGATCACTATCAAGAACAAATATCCTCTCCCACGCATTGATGACTTATTTGACCAACTACGCGGAGCTCAATACTTTTCCAAGATTGATCTTCGTTCAGGGTATCATCAATTAAGGGTCAAAAGGGAGGATATACCAAAGACGGCTTTCCGTACAAGGTATGGACACTATGAATTTATAGTGATGCCATTTGGTCTTACTAATGCCCCTGCTATCTTCATGGATCTAATGAATAGAGTCTTTAGAGACTATCTTGATCAATTTGTGGTAGTCTTTATAGACGATATTCTTGTCTATTCAAAGAGCAAGGAAGAGCATGAAGATCACTTGAGAATTATATTAAAGACCCTGAGAAAAGAGAAGCTTTATGCCAAATTTACCAAGTGTGAATTTTGGCTTCAAAAAGTTGCATTTTTGGGTCATATAATCTCAAAAGAGGGGATATCTGTGGATCCAGCAAAAACAGAGGTTATCGAAAGATGGTCAAGACCAACAACAGTAACTGAGATCCGAAGTTTTCTTGGTTTGGCTGGATATTATCGACGTTTTGTAAAAGATTTTTCACGGTTATCTAATCCAATCACCAAGTTGACTCGGAAAGGAGTTAAGTTTGTCTGGACAGAGGAATGTGAAGAGAATTTCAAGGAGTTGAAAAGAAGGTTATCCAGTGCACCTGTGCTCACACTGCCTTGTAGTGGAGAAAGGTTTGTGATCTACAGTGATGCATCCAAGAAGGGATTGGGGTGTGTTCTTATGGAAAATGATATGGTGATAGCTTATGCCTCACGACAGTTGAAAATCCATGAGCAAAATTACCCAACACATGATTTGGAGTTGGCTGCGGTAATCTTTGCATTAAAGATTTGGAGGCATTACCTTTATGGTGAAAGGTGTGATATTTATACTGATCATAAAAGTTTAAAGTATATTTTCACACAAAAGGAGTTGAATATGCGCCAAAGAAGATGGTTGGAGCTGATTAAGGATTATGACTGCTCAATCCATTACCACCCTGGGAAAGCAAACAAGGTGGCAGATGCATTAAGTCGACAAGACCATGCTAGTTTATCCATGATGAGGATCACAAAAGATCCAATATTTATGGATTTACAAAGGATGGATCTTGGAATTATAATGGAAGGGGAAAAATCTTATCTTTCTCAAATGAATGTTCAACCATCTATACATGTGAAGATTAAAGAGGCACATAAAGAAGATGTCGAGTTACAAAAGAAGGTGAGAAATGTTCCTGAATTCAACCTTGATTGTGATGGGATAATAAAGTTCAGGAATCGGGTTTGTGTTCCTCCCATCCCCGAATTAAAGAAAGAGCTGCTGGATGAGGCTCATAGTTCTTCATTCTCTATTCATCCTGGAAGCACGAAGATGTATAGGGACCTGAAAGAGTACTTCTGGTGGGATGGCATGAAAAGAGATGTTGCTGAATATGTCTCTCGATGCTTGGTTTGTCAACAAGTTAAAGCTGAGAGACAGAAGTCTAAGGGGATGTTACAACCATTACCCATACCCGAATGGAAATGGGAAAACATCACTATGGACTTTGTCACAGGACTTCCTAAAACATCCAAAGGCAATAATGCTATCTGGGTCATAGTTGATCGTCTTACAAAGTCTGCACACTTCATTGCTATTAGAGAGGATTTCTCTCTAGATCAGCTTGCCAGAATATATGTAAAGGAAGTGGTAAGATTGCATGGAGTACCACTTTCTATTGTATCTGATCGAGATCCGAGATTTACCTCGAAGTTCTGGCGAAGTCTTCAGCATACTCTGGATACAGAGTTGAGTTTCAGCACTGCTTATCATCCCCAAACAGACGGTCAGTCTGAGAGAACAATTCAAACCCTAGAAGATATGTTGAGAGCTTGCTCTATGGATTTCAAAGGAGGTTGGGATCAACACCTACCTTTGGTGGAATTTTCTTATAATAATAGCTTTCACTCCAGTATTCAGATGGCTCCTTATGAAGCTCTCTATGGAAAGAAATGCAGGACTCCAACTTGCTGGGATGAAGTTGGGGAAAGAAAGCTATTAGGACCTGATCTCGTTGATGAAATGGCAGAAAAAGTCAGATCTATTCAACAACACATAAGAGCAGCTCAGAATCGACAGAAAAGTTATGCCGACAACCGAAGAAAAGACCTAGAGTTTGAAGTGGGCGATAAAGTGTTCTTACGAATATCTCCCTGGAAGAGGGTTATGAGATTTGGAAAGAAGGGGAAGTTGAGCCCTAGATATATCGGTCCTTTTGAAATACTGGATCGTGTTGGGAAGGTAGCTTACCGATTGGCGCTTCCACCAAATCTCTCCCAAGTTCACGATGTGTTCCATGTATCTCTCCTGAGAAAGTACATACCAGATCCTTCACATGTACTCAGCTCAGAAGTTGTACCACTGGAGCAAGATCTTTCTTATGAAGAACAGCAGATAGAGATTCTGGATCGTAGCGAAAAGTCCTACGAAACAAGACCACTCGCTTGGTGAAAGTTTTATGGAGAAACCACCAACTTGAAGAAGCTACATGGGAGCTTGAGGATATGATGAGGGAGAAGTATCCTCATTTGTTTGTTGCAAAGTGACGAATTTCGAGGGCGAAATTCTTTTTAAGGGGGGTAGAATGTAACACCCGAGACTTTTATGTTATATAAATCATCAAAGGAATCTTTTTCTACACAACACTTGCTTGGCTTGCTTTGCACGCAATCGCGACCTTCCTCGATAGCTTGCGTCGTACGCAATACCGAGTTTCACTAAACAACAATATGCTATTAAAACTAGCCGTTATGAATAGTAATAACCACTTTTTAAAATTTTATAAATTTTATTTTTCAAAATGGACTTCATTTTTGGACTCAGAATATCAAAATTAGCCTAGGGTGAAATTTTGGTATTTTTCTGAAAACTTTCAATTTTTGATGAATAGTGAAACCACTAAGTGGTAGGTTAAAAACTGAATTTTGCATAAAACTTAATTTTACCGCTTCTGTGAATGGAATTTCAAAAATCCGAGAGACACGGTTAATATCAAGGAATAAAATGTGGTTCAATGAGATGAAAATAATTTTTGGTGAATAGTAACTTTTTACTTTTTTTTACCGCGGTTAATAGTAAATAGGGTAACTAAGGGTAAATATGATATTAATATTACCCTAACACATGTCCTAATTCTATTGGACAAGTTTATCTCGACCAAAAACAAACTTAGGAATAAAATATGACCATTTAGGCCCACTTGGATTAGATTAGGACATTTATTATTAATTTATTTAAAGAAGGGTTAAAAGAGTTAAAATCAAAGTATATTTACTAAAACATTTTTAATATGGGGTTATACATAAGATAAATTCGATTGTAAATATTCATTAGAAAGATAAAAAGATTTCCTACATGATGGTATTTTATTTGTAATTTTTAGACATTAAATAATTTAATTTATTTATGACACAATGATGATGCAGTAATTATCTTATTAATGAAATATTGACATAATTGATGTTATAAACACCAAAATAAATGTAATTTGAGACTTTTTATGAATTACACTAATTTTCTAGGTTACTATGATATATTAATGTTGATTTAATCAACTTGGTTCGAACATTTAATTCTGTTATGACTTTCCCAAAAATCATATATCAAATAGTGTCAAAATTGACACAAAATAGTTTTTAAATCAAATATTATATTATTAATTGTTATTGTATTCCTAAAAATCTAAGGTTCGGCCAAATGATTTAGATAAGGATATATATATTAATAATAAACAATTTTGGGTTCGTTTGGCATGTTATTGTAAGTGTATTAACCATATAGTGAAAGAAAACAAAAAGACATGATAAAAGTTAAATTATTTAACTTAGAGTTAAATCTAAATGATAAGGTTAAAATAATATCCTAAACTTGTCTAAATTCTATTGGTTGATAGGATTTCGACCCCTCCCCACCTTATCTTCGAAATAAGACCCTTTGGAACCATTATAAACCGATTTTGACTTTAATATAAAATAATATTTTGAGATATTCCTAAGGTGCCCCTCTCCTCCCTTATAAAAGGGCACCTCATCCCCCTCCTCCTCACACCAAATTGAGCACTCAAGCTCGGCCAACCCCTGCCATTTTCCCCTCTCCACTTCCCTAGAATAGTCCTAGAGGTCCTGGTCTTCTCCAAAGACCACTCTTAGTTCCCTAAGTGGAGGATTCAAAGAGGCGTTCCAAAGAAGAGGTAATATCCATTACCGATCTTTTCAATTTCTTTCGTCTTCAACTTCTTCTTATTTAGTTGTTTCATGATAAAGTAATAACATCAGTATTACTTACATACTGATATGTTATTATAAATATGAAACATCCCTAATTCACCTTCTATCCATCCTACGGAAAAATGAAATCACCGCGCGTGCGTACGTACGGAATACCGTCTCCACGCCGTGGTGTAATCTATTTTCCACCATCACCTTACAAGGATGGGTATAATGGTGTAATGAGTAACTATATATGATTATTATTAAGTAATATTGATACTGAAATAATATATATATATAATCCAATACAATTCCACGATCATAGGAACGATATCATCACTCGTGCGTACGTACGGAATACCGTCTCCACGATGTGATGCGACTCGTTCTACATGATCTTCATTTCATAATGATTGTATAAATGAATTGAATGAATGAATATGGTATATAATACACTAATACCATTCTGGAAATGAATTATCTATAACCTAAAGATAAGAATAAGAATTTATTCGACAAAACACGCATAAGAACAAAAAGTTATAAAGACCCGAGTAACAAGTAACAATGAAATATTACTAACAAGAAGCTAATAATATGACCATATATGATCTCATATCAATATGTATGATTCTGGAATAAGTCAATAACATTATTTAAACCATTATACAGGAGCTTCGGACACGAACAAAGCAAATCGGACCTAAGGTAAGGGAAATATCACAATCTCATTTTTATCCGAGATTGTTTATTCGTAAATATTTACTGGGGTGTATTTTATCATCCACATCCATGTTCCCTCAATATGTAATATTGTTTCCATCCACTTGAAATAGTTTAAATCCAATTTTACCCTTAGGTGAGTTTTTAGTAAAGAATATGAAAGGAATCTTTTGTCGTTTTTCCGTACGAGGTACTTTTTGACTTTTCCGACAAAAGTACGAAGAATGTTTTTTTTAACTTATACGGCATGAATGGATTTTTAAAACATTACTTAAAAGAAGCTTCCTTTACAAGTTTTCAAGTTTATTTTTAATCAACTTCTTTTATTTTAAAGTTTAATGACATGTTATGAAAGGAAAAATGTTTTTTTGAAGAAGAAAGGATATTTTCCTCAAGAATTCAATTCAAGTGTTTTATCAAAATTATTTTCCATCTAAGATAATAAAGGGTTCTGTTTCTATCCATATTTTTACATTGGTTTGACTATGTTGTGATGGAATTATGTTTATGAATTCCTTTATCATATATGAATTGATTTATGATGTCATGATGTTTCAAGAATCCCATTTTTGTTATATGTGTTATGCGATGATGTATGTTTTATGATTATGTGGCACACATAAGAAAGGATTCATTATAAGATGGGTGGGACCTATATCTCCCTCCAATGCATTGGGTAATGATTTTATATCTCATGAGATAGACATGGCTGGAACGGAAAGTTATTTCGGTTCAGTGATACAGGACTGAAACGAGGAGTGAACTCGGTTCAGAAAGGGACTTTGTCCACTAAGATAGTCTTGGCAATGAGTCATGACTAACAAGAAATGATTTCCATGATTATGTGTGCATGCCACAAAGATTCAAGTTTTATGTTATGATTATGGGGATCTCATTTTCACTTCTATGATTTATTTCATGTTAAGATATTATGATCTCTTTTGCAGGTTTTGATTTTCATAAAGATATGATATGATTTTTATTTCCTTTATTTGCCCTTGTTGAGCAATTGAGCTCACCCTTTTTTGCTTTCTTTTCCCCAGGTCAGGAAGATGGATATTAAGTAGAATATGCTAAAAGGGACCCTAGATATGATGAAATAAATGGGAGACACTGTAGAAGATTTATGAACCAGTTGTTTATGTTTCCCAGTTTCTAAAGACACTATACCTATACGGTCCTTTGTGGTTTTGTCATATGTTGTAATAAGAGTGCTTCAATTTTGAAGTATTAACAATGTATGTAAAGTGTGGGTCGTTATAAACTCGGTTGGACCGACCCGACTCAACCCAGTCTGGGCCGACCTGACCCGAGCCAGTCTTGGCCGACCCACCCCAGTCTTGGTTGACCCGACCCATCCCAGGTCTAACATCGGTCTGACCTGACCCTGGCCGACTTGGCCCGGAGTGGGTAGACCCGATTCAGTCTGCCGGTTGGGCGTGGCCAGCAGCTAAGCGCAACCCCAGCTCCGCACCGAATTGATCAATGTTAGTTTGGTATTCAATCAGCTGAAAGAGCTAGAGTGGTTCCGCCCTCTATAGTGGATTGGAGCCGTGTCACTTCCTCAATGACAGCACATTAGATGTTGCTGTCTCCTCACGGTCGGCGAGGGATGGTTGCCGACGTTGCCGTGCCAATAACACTTCTGCAGGCCATGAGTGAATCTATGGTGGCCCGATTATTTTTCCTTCTACTCCTACAGGCCTCCAAGGACACCACCTTCACTACATGGCCCTCTGTTCTTCATTTTTGACAAGTTGATCATTCACCCATGAAGAATACATTAAGAATAAGTTCAGGAGAGGTTTTGGGCCTGGTTCGGATTTTCCCGCGCCCTCCGCATTAGCGTTATAACATGTGGGTGAAATAATAATCACTATAAGATTTAATAAAAACCCAAAATGGATTCCAATTATGACATCTAAAATAATGAATGAGACCTAGATCAACCCATTAGTTTGATGATTTTCTTTATTAATATTAATAAATAATGATGAGGGAAAAATCATTTAAACGCATAAAAAATTTAAACCCCTACCTTAAATTAATTGCAAGACACTGCAGATGAGGAATAAGGGTATACATTTGAAGGTGTTTGTTGGAATTCATCAATCTATAGATCGAATGCCCAATAGTGCTGTTCATTTTCCATTGATGAGGATTTTCGTTGTTGCATCATCGAGAGTTCTCTCGTTGGGTGCCAAATCCCATGCCACCATTTTAATTTAACATTAAGGAGGTGTTTAACACTCTATTCATTAATTTAGTTCCTATGTGAACCATAATTAATGTTCCAATTAATTGATGATGCTTGAAATTACACAACCAATTGTAACATGTTGATAAAATATTTCATTTAAAGTCCAATTACCTTACGGTCTGGCCCCCATTTGTCAAAAGTTAAAAAAAAGAAATATAATAAACTTTTGTTGTTTTACTATTTTTTGTGAAAGGTCTTAAACATAAATTTTCTGTCTGACCCTTGAAAAAAAAATTTCATCCCTTAAGCTAATCATAGAACTGCAAATTCAACGGTGTCCTCATATTTTTAATCCGAGCACGAGTTCAAAAGATAAAAAACTCCGCTCGTATGTTTATTGAACATACCTTAAAAAAGTTCAAAATTCCATTCTGGGCACACTGGGCCTTGGAATCATATGCTATCAATTTTCATAGTCTCATAATAATTAAATTTAATTTAAAAATTATATGGAATTTCTGGGTCATTACATAATATTAATATAATGAATTTATTTTTTTTACTTATAACAAATAATTTTTTATTATTCTAAAATAATGATGATAATCTAAAGAATATGCAACGAATAAATAAATACCTTCTCTACCAATGATTCTGAAAAAGAAATTCATTTTTTTCTTTACGACTTATGAAAATTGAATTCACAAACTGATACTTTTCACTGTGTAGTGTAATTGGTAATTATTGAACCATAAAGAATGATGATGTATTAATTTTATTTAATTGAATTACAAAATATTCTTTTATGAAATTAACTATTTTACAACATTAGTCAACATGGGAGATTGTGAGAAGTTTAAAGGAACAATAATTAAAATTTTAATTTAATGATGGAATTTATGATCAAGTGATAATTATATTATTTTCAATTGATAAAAAGAGTTTTTATTTGTTAAATTTTGTTTTCATGAATTACATAGTTATTCAGAAACAAAAATAATAAGATCTTTTAATATTGATAATTTTTTAATTCAACAAACTATTTATGCATATTAGGTTTGAGAATTATCTCCATTAAAGTAAAATAATACACTATCGAATGTAGGTTAGATAATTAGACATTTATTTATTCATGAAAAATATTATTCTAAAAATATTATTCCCCAAATATGGAAGCTTTGTGAGGTGGTGAATTTATGTTTAAAAAACATGAAAATTTCTCCAACTATAGATAATAATTATTCTATATCTTATATGTAATGAAATAATTATATTATAATATTATCAAAATAGGTAGTGGGAATTAAACCCCTCAAATGTTTTTAACTATCCACGTTAATCAATATCAACTAAATATGAAAATCAGGAAATGACAAAAATTATTTGGATTTTAAGATGATGGTATGTAATGTATTTTAAAAGATATTATGAATGGATATAAATAGTTTTGGTAAAATTAACTCTTCACTTTTAATCTAATGATTTCATAGGATTAGTTTGAAAATATAAAATAACTAAGTTATGATACTCCAAAAATAAATCCAAAATATCATAATATAAAATTTTTGTTACTATATTTCTTTGAAGACACCAGTATGAAGGAGATTTATCCCTAATATCATCTTTTAACACACGATGAATTGAATTTTTTATCCATATACTTCTCAAAACAATAAGGTCAATATTATAGGACCCTATCCTCATAATATATTTGATCACAAAGGATCACAATAACATATTTATAATAATGAATCATATATAATTTCCAATGAAATCCCAAAAATAGAATCTATAAGATAAAATTGGAAAATTTAATTCAAATAAAGCCAATAAAAACACAAATATGGTTCAATTATTACTAATTAGCATGATTAAGATCTTTCAATATCATTCCATGTTGTTTTATCTCTTGAATCATGTTTTCATTTCCATAAAAAACTCTCCAGTGGTAAACTCTGCTTTATTCGGGCACAAGTAAGATAATATAATGTATCTCACATGATCATTCACTTGAAGAGAATATAGGTTCGTCTTTATCTCATGAAAATATATGGTTTAGTATTTACCTATTCCAAAATGATTTTTAGAATTAATAATTCATGAAATAATATGAACTAAGGAATCATAATGTAAGTATAATTAAAACAATGATTTTGTTTTGATTTGTCATAAAAGGATCCATACTAACTTATTTTAAAAAGATAAAGCTAAATTATTAAAAAAATATATCAACTAATAGTTGATGATAAAAAATAAATATTTTTATAATTAGATCAAGAACCCTCCCATCTTCAATATTTATAGAGAAAAGGGAATTCAATATCTAATAAAATATTATATATTAAAATTATATTTATGTAGGTGAAATAACGTGTATCTGAAATTTATTTTGATAAATAAATGAACTCAAAAATAAAATAAGGTTCTAAACTAGTTTAGGGGATATTAATAAGGATCTAAATGGGTTTATATATAAAAATAATGTTATTAAATGACATTCTTAAGTTGGACGTCAAAATTATCACATGTATTATGTTTTTGGGGACTATTAAAAAATCCAAAATAAAATATAAACATTATTATTTCCCCATAGTTATGTATTAATAATATTAAAAAATAATTATTTAAATTAAAATGACACACGAATAATTTTATTAAATATATATTATTTAATTTATTATTTAAAATTCTTGAAACAAAAATCAACTTTATTTATGTGATAAGCATAAATATTTTAATGCATGGATTGATCTTACTGGAACAAATGAATCTAATTAACAGTTATCTTATGTGTTAAAAAATGGGATATTTTAAAATTTGTAAATAATTATGTATTTCATTCATAATAATAAACTAATATATATATTTTTAAAAACATCCTAGTTCCCCAAATTATAAATCGGTATGCTATGATCCATTCCACCAAATGTTCATTAGTAATATGTAATTTTCTATGAAATTGAGATTAATCATGAGGTAGTAGAAATATTAACCACACAAATCTTATTTAATTTTCCAAATTCACGATCTATACAAAACATACATAATTACATCAAGTTTCATTATATTGGAATGTATATTCCCTTATTTTATCAATAACTGATGTCATGGCCATATTTTCATAAACTCATCATATTACAAAACACATCCTATCTTGGTTAATGAAATATTTCTAATTGATTATTATAATATGTAATCACCTTATGTTATGATATATTATCAAATTATTTAATATATTTATGACTGAATGAAACCATACAAGTTGGGATTATTTTGAAGAATCTAATGTTAAATTATTGATTGTTAATATCCACTTGCCTATACAATAATGGAAGTTATATCAAAATCCATATAGTGTAAATTAAGTGGGTAAATTTGAAAACATGATATTCAACTTTTATCTCATAAGTGATCCAATGAATAACCATACAATTTTATATAACATATCATTATAATAATGAACATTAATAAGGGATACCTGGATAATATAATTTTATATATGTATAGTCAATGGGTTTTTTACCATGATACATCCCCTCTAGATCACATAATGGGATTATTGTGAAGACCAAATTGACCCCCGAATCCATCTTCCTATAATTTACATTTAGGGGCCAATAACATGGGAGCAAAACACATGAAATTAGAAGTGTTTACCTATACATCATAGAAACAATAATAATAAACCACCAATCATCACTATCTCAATACATAAAAAAACTAAAATTAAAATGTAATGAATCAAATATCATAAATAACTAATGTAAAAAATCTCCAAGATAGTTACTAAAAATAAAAACAACTCATAAAGAAGTAACACCATCACTAAAAAAGAAATATAATAACAGAAAAAAAATCCTCATGCCAATCTGAAAAGAGAATATTAATGTCTTTGTGAATAAAAATTGAAATCTACAAATTAACTTTACCATGTCAACTATTATAAAAAACTCATTATTGTTTCCATTAAAATCAAATTTTAAAATAAAATAATATAGTTATCATAAATATGTATCAATAAGGAATCCCATAATGACTTCCAAACATATCCATTTTCTCCCACATACGAATCTAAAATGATTTATTGATCTAATTAAATAAATATTCATATATAAAAACCACATATTAAATTTTTTACAACATAATCATGATATGGTAGTAATGCCTTGTTCTAATTTCTAGATACATTTTACCATAAGGAGGATCTCTAGGAGTTCAATTAAGTCTTATCAAGGAAACCTAAGTATTCATAATCAACATTCAAAAATGTTTTCCAAAAGTTTTTGTTACTCCAATAGGAGTATGACGGTTATTTAATGCAAGTTGATAAAATGATTTATACATTTTAATGAATGGAAAACCAAAAATCTCATATGGTGGTGCAACATGGTCAATGATTTATAGACCTCTATAAAATAGAAAAGGGACATAGTGTGTAATATGAAGAAATTTTAAAGCATGTGGAATAAAACTATTTGTAATGAATAACTCTTATTACTAAATAATTTTTATTAATTATACTTCTATAGTTATATATATTTTTAGTTTTCTCTTATAGATGTAGGATAAAATTCATAACCACATAATCATTATATTTCTATTTAACTTCCTATTTTCTTTAAAATACTTTAATGTTGTGTGTGGGTTTTATGGAATTTTTTGTTTCATGATTGAAAAAATGTGGTGTGTGGGATGTGTTGTATGGGATGTGTTGTTTTCAAATATTTTTATATACTATGATCATGGTAATTTTTAGTGGTTTGAATTATATAGAACATGACATCTCGTGTGTGTGATCATCTAGTGAACTGACATTCTATGTTTTTATTATTCCCTATATGAAATATTCCTTATATTTTATATCAAATATTGATATATATTGGTTATTCACACTCAATATTAAATTAGGTAACTTCCACATTTTCCTCAGTGTAATATTTACTTTGGTTGACAATAAAATCATTGGAATACATTTAATCTAAATAAGTAGATGCCTAAATTAATAATTTTAAAAATGAATATTTTTAAGAGAATTAAAATGTATAATTGTATCATCCCATAATATTTATAATTTATATTATATAGTGATGATATTTAAATGATATAGAAATATGAATAGGACAATTTGGCCACAAAAGCAACCAGATTATAAAAGTTTTCATTGGAATGAAATTTTTCCTTCAAAATTACATACAAAAAAAGACAACAACTCCGTTGAGTTTCCCCTATTATATGTATGAGAAAAAAACCCTTTAAAAAGTTTATTTAATGTGGATTCTATTTTTCATGAGGTTTTCAAAAGAGAGGTCACTGAATGTTCATGTTAATTACTTTAACGTATTCTAGAGGCATGTCAAATCATTGAAAAATATATTCATCATTGTTTCCTGAGGAATTATTTTTCAATTATATTTTATGGATTCATGGTATAGAATAATTACCACGGTCATCAATTCCCATAGAAAGTCAAAAATTGTTTTTTAGGATTTTGTGAATTTGATCCTTTATAATGAATATTGGGGAATGAAGGTTCATCTACCATTTTGTGATTATGTTAATATTGAAATAAGAGGACACTAACCGTATAAGAGAAATAATTTGTGAATAAAAACTTAATAAAGGAGGATGATTAATATAATATTTACTTGTATAGGTCTCACCTATTGGAATTTGGAGAACTGTATATATCCTTATAAATACTACAAAAATAATAAACAAGTCACTAATTGAAAAATTTTCTAGTGGTTTAAATTCTATTTACATAACAGGGAGATGAAATAATATATTTCATAGTGGTAATGGTTTTATAGATTCATGGGAGGTTGAATATCGATTATCATTATAATGACATCACCCACCAATGACCAATTTTTTACTACCCTAAGTCCATCTCCAATAAGCCAGGGGATGATGAATAACACCAAGTAGGAATATCACAAAAATGGGATGTATTATAATAATGTATATTTAAAAATGCACATGTCTCTAAGACCAAACATGTATGAAATATAAAACAACTGAAACAATATAGGAATTCATCTGGGATCCCATGATGGAGTATAAAATTAATGTATTGAAACTGAAAAATAAGGCCAAATACAGGACCCTATAAAAACAAAAAAACTCCAACCTTCTCCATAGGGGATTACTAAGTCAAATAACAACTTTTAGTTAGTTGACTCACTATGAAGAGCTGAAACTATACTGCAGCCACTCCCTATCCTCCCAGGACACTATCAAAGGGTCATCATCTGTATAAGACATGGCACATGTGTGAAAATTGTAATGACCTAAACTATTATAAATGAAGTTCCCATTTTTTTAATTTAATTAAATGTATTATTATATAATATGGTTTTAAAAAACACAAGAAATTGCATTTTTATATGTTACTATATTTAACATAGATTTAGGAATATTTACCGTTGTTAGCATATCCATTGAACAGTGGTCACATAATTTGTAAAAATATAGGGCTTTTAGGAAATCCAATTGACTGAGAAAAAGGATATGATATACTCATATAGTATAATCATTACCTATGAAGCCTATTAATTGGAGTTTCTAAGTGAGATAGTAACTCTATTATTTTCCATTGAAAAATCCCAAGCTATGATCCATCTGCTTAAGAATAAGTGAAACTTGTCACTAGAGATGTTCAAGATCATCGATATCATGGTTAATCCATGTTCGTTGAATGGCTGCATAAAAGTCTCACTATCGCACACCTTACTCATAGGGAGTATGAATTTTTAATAATGGGATATGTATAAATAACTTAATAATATTAATACGTATACATTATATAATAATTAATATCTTTTCATTTTTATTGTTACTTTATAAATGATTTTTATTTTTATTTAATTAATAACAAATTGTATTTTTAGGTAATATTAAAATTCTATTATGGGATTATTTTTGATGAATTAATGGAATTTTGATATATATATATATATATATATTATTTTTATAAAATTATGTTATTAAATAAGTTTTATTTTTTATGAATGGTCATATAATTTTTTTGAAGTGAAATGTATTTTTTACAAGGGTTTAAATAAATATATAGTAAAAAAATGAACAATTTTTTCAAAAAATATAGAATCCTATTTTAAAATTGAAAATGAAAATATTTGTCTACTTGTTTACATAAAATAAATAATATTTTTGGAATCAGAACATCAAAATTATCTAATGGTAATGTTTTCATATTTTTCTAATATAGTAAATTTTTTGGGTTAAAATTAAATACTGTATAAATATATCGTGTGTTTTTTGACATCATCATTACCAAAAGATTATCTAATAAATACTATAATAAGTATTCTTTTCAAAATATATTATTCATCTTAAAATAATGTGATTTTATAATTATTAGATTAATTCTGTAATGCCTTTATGATTCCTCAAGAAGTTATAATATATTTTATGATTTTAAATTCATTTCATTAAATGAGTGACTCTCCTCCACATATGTAAGGGTAATAAATTAATATGATCATCCATTTCCATAATAAAATAACAAAAACCCCTTACACTTTTGAAAAAATCATGGGAAAAATCCATTGGATGGTTTGTGGTTTTTGATATTCTGTTATATATAGTCCAAAACCAATGATTCTCAAATATTGAAGAATTACCATCTAATTTCCAATATAAACCGACCCTTTCTCCCTCTTATATTTCATAAAAATCATTATACCATGTCTTTACTCTAACTTACCCTCTCTATAATCCTCCCAAGTCCCCCACGCACTCAATAATCCAACTTTCATGCTTCTGGTTCCACACACTCAATTAAGGGTTCTTTCATATCTCCTCATTATACAAGTTTCTTTATCATGTTATCCCATTTTAGTTTAAATCACTATTGATGGGGTATGTTTTTGAACCTCCAATATAGTTACCATATTCTGTATAACTGATGAGATAAACCTTTCACTCTCATTAAGTCCTTCAGTGTACATCTATTACCATGCCTGAATTTCGAAAGCATCCTTTCCTTTCCCTTTTTATTAAATCTTGTTTATTATCATACACCATATTTTTATAATTGATAATGTGTGGAAATGTCCTAAAATTTCCCTATTACTTCCCAATTCATTTAAAAATAATGATATACCTAATGTTTTTTTCATTAACAAATTTTATGAATTTTTAAGTGATGTCGTTATGATGCCAAATTTTCACCATGATTTTCCATGCCAAACCAATTGTATTGTGAATATTGTACCAATTTTATATCAAGGGTGTTAAATTTTATTAACAAATTACTTTTTATATTAAACTTATATGTATTTATACCACACTACTTGATCATTTAATAAATTATGCTGATGAAAGAATCCATGTTTTATGATCTTTGTGGCACTCTTAATCATGAGAATAAAATGAAAGTAACAGGTCTGTCTAGAATTATATAGCGCTGAAATTCATTGGGTAATGTTTAGTATCATGATACATCATGTTTGTATAGGGGTGTACCTGATTAATTTATGGTTTATAGCCCACTATGAATTCTTGTATATTTATATATAAACTATGTTTATTATGTCATGTTATATGTTGTTTCCACATTTCCCATGTTATTATTATCATTCTATATTGGGCCTTATTATTAATGTTACTTTATGCCTACGTAGTATTTCTTGTCTAACATGTATTATTTTCTTCATGTTATTACATTTTACATTGATTTATGGATCTCCTTTTACATAAGTATTTCCCCAGGTTATCTAATGATGTTTTAATCTCAAGATTGTTTAAAGTATTTTTCAATAAATATGTAGTAATTCATGTCTAATGTTGTAATGAAACATACCTAATTCCCAAATATAATAGAAATTTCAATATCGGGTCATATTATGTGTAATTAAATCATGTATTAATATCTAATAAAGATTAGCATTTTTTATAGTTGGTATCATAGGTAATGCTTAGTTATTTTTGTGACTAGGAATAAAAAACTCTAGTGAAAGCATTAGGGATAAGAATGAGTTTAAGAAATCATACGTAAATTATGGTTAGTATAGATTAATTTTATTTTCAATAAAATACATCCATTTCTAGATACTAAATGTATATGTGGTTTTGGAATAGATGTACCAAAGAGTAACAACTCTGATAAGGTGTTCGGAGCCTACCTATGGGTAAGTGAGTACACAAAAAATTTCCTTACTATGAACCTAGTTTTAAACTCCAAGGGTATATGATTTGGTAATTCATAAATTCATCATGAACCATTATTAAGGGAGTCCAAAATCCTATAATAGTATATATTAATAAAAATATCATGGATAACATAGGCTATATCCTAGAAATCCATAAGTAAAGGAAATACATGTAAGTTGTTAGTTATTCCAATAATTTCATTAAATTCTCATTTATGTGTTTAAAAGTTATATATAATTATCCTTAATTTTCATTTTATTCTATGAAATGGATGAAAATTGGATGAACTTGGTAAAAAATCAATGTGAAGAGCAATGCAATGACTACCTCTAAGATATTCCTGAACCAATGGGAGCAGGGATTGAACACTTTTTTAATATACTCTCTTACTATACATTGGTTCTAAATAGAAATCAAGATTAGGAGGATCGTCCAACCCCCTAATAGATAACAAGATGAAATCTTGAGATTCATTTTTCCAAGGCCTTATACTTTCAATGGGTCATTTAATCCATTAATCGTGGTATAGTAGATCAACCCAACTAAAATGATCTTCTGCATCCTTCAATTTTATCAAAAAGAGAAGGTTGTAATAGATATTTATCATAAGTAAGGTTAAACTAATCTATAGTGGATATTGATTAAAAATATGAAGCCTATGTAAGAGATCAAGGAAATGGGGTGGAGTCATTTATGGAAAATGTATTCAATAAATATTTTACTCACATAATCTATCTTTAAATGGAAAATAATTTCATTTCCTTCATGGAAGAAGATGATGAATCTATCAGAGAATATTAGAAAAACAACCCAAGACTTTCATTAAATACCTCTGTATTTTTTTTCACCCCCAAATTCAAGGTTGACTTATTCTTTGTCCGGCTAAAACCAAGCCTACGGAATGCCTTAGTGATCCATGACATTGATTTCTATGAGTAAATTATCTGATGTACCGAAAAATCATAAAGGAAGATCAGTGAATCTTAGGGGTATCAAGGGGATAAGAAAAAACTGGAGATCAATTCTGGTATTCTGATAGATATATTTATTGGTGCTTAGAAATTTCAACATCCCAATTTCCAAAGGTTAAAAAATAAGTACCCTAGAAATTTTTCAAAGGGGATGTGGAAATGCTTTACATTCAAGAAGGAAGGGATCCAATCCAGTGATTGCTGGAAATTAAAACCTGCAAATGTGGTGGATGAATTTTTTTTACATTCAACCCTCAGTATATTTTTAATTTCTACAAATACAAGTAACCAAGGAATTTTTCAAACCAATGCACTAAGATAAGGGTTTTAAGAGAAAACCAACAACCTCTAACACATCATGTATGATATTTTTCTATCACAATCATCAAAGTGTATCTTTCCATTGAAGTGGTGTCATTAATGCTAGTTATTAGATCCATAATAGTGAACACACTTTTTTATTTTTTTTATCCATTCCTTCATGTCGTAAATATTATTAATATTCAAACACCATTACAAATATTGGAAGTAGAGTTCTAAATTAAAATGGAAACTAGGTCAAATATATCATACCTATTATATAACTCCTCCTATTTCAATGTTTGTGGGATTAATTTTCCAATGAACATTTTCATACCCTATTTGGTGTATTTTATTGTAATTTTGGTCTTAGATTAGCTTTCCCTATATATATCCAATATAAATTCACATAAAAATGAAATCATTCTCTATATTGTGAATTTCTCCTCAATTATTTACCAGTGAATTGATGAGGAAGAATGTTCCTTAGCTCCATCATCTCAAGAAGGGATATTATTACCCTATGAGAAATTATTTCTTGATAAAATGGTTTATGCTAAGGAAATAACCATCCCTGAAGACATTCAAATTATAAATAAATACACTAATGTGTTTCTAGAGGAACTATATGAACTTCCTCCTAGCCGAGACATTGAATTTTCTGTAAATATTATTCCTTGGGGGTTACCTTTATCCAATAATATATATAAAATTTCTATTGTGGAACTTGGGGAGAACAAGAAACAACTACATGAGAATATGGATAATGGTTTCAAACAACCAAGTGATTCACCATGGGGTATACTTGTACTCTTTATTAAGAATATGTATGGGTTAATTTTACATTGTATCAATTAAAAAGAGCTCGACAAGATCATGATAATGGACAAGTATCCTCTTCCATAGATTGATGGATTATTCTAATAGCTATATGGAGAAAAATACATTTCCAAGGTGGATGTGTGGCCATGATGTAACCTGTTTTTGGTGAAGAAGGAGGGTATCCCCAAGACTACTTTTTGTAAAAGGTAAAGGCACTATGAATTCATATTAATTTCATTCAGACTCACTAATGTTTCAGAAATCATCATGGACTTGATGAATAGAGTCTTTAGCGATTACCTTGAAACGTTTATAGTAGTATTTCTAGATAATATTGTAATATACACCAAAATTAAACAGGATCATGAAGAATGTTTGAGTACTATGCTAAAGACGTTGCAAAAGAAAAATAATTATGCCAAGTACAACAAATTTGAGTTATTTTTGAAGTAATTATCTTTCTTAGGACATATCATCACATGTAATGGGATATCTGTAGACCCTTTCAAGTTATAAGCAATTAATGGATGGTTGATTCCAATATCTGTGATAGATATTTGTAAATTTATTGGGTATTATTCCAAATTTTTGTGAATTTTATTATGATTTTGAAACACTCTTACCAAGATAAATCATAAGGGTGTAATGTTTTCATGGAATGATGAATGCAAATAAATCATTAAGTAGATGAAAATGGGGATTGTCTCTACACCTGTGATCACACTACCCACAAGTGGAATGATTTTAATCATATTTAGTGATGCGTTAAAGATGGTAATGGGTTGTGTGTTGATGAAAAATGGGAAATTAATGTATTATGCTTCAAGAAATATGAAATTTCATGAATAAAACTACCTAATGCATGATCTAGTGTTGGATGAAGGGATATTATCTTTGAAAAAATTGAGGCATTTCCTCTTTGGGGAGAGTTTTGAAATATATACTAATCAAAAAATCCTATAGTATATATTTATAAAAAAATATCTGAACATTATTCAATGAAGATGGTTAGAGATGATCAAATAAAATGACTTCTCAATCCACTACCATCCTAGAAAAGTTAATAACATGGTGGAATCTATAACCAGAATGGATCCATCAATTCTTCCATTGATGAGAATTGAGAGCAATCTAATATCCTTAGATTTCTAAAATATTGATATGAGAATCATAAAGGAAGGAATATAATTAGTCCTTCTAAAAAAATTTATTTCCATCAAATATAGAGAGGTAAAAAATGCTCAAATTTTTCATGTGGTAATTTAGAAGGAAGTGGAAGATATATGGAAAGGTAAATCCCCAGAGTTCAATGTTATTGGTGAACATGTTCTGAGATTTGGATCAAGACTTTGTGTACCACCAAATCCTAAGTTAAAGAAGGATCTGTTTGATGACTCACATAGCTTAAATTATCCATCCACATAGGATGCACAAATCTGTATTGAGATATCCAAAAACACTATTATTGGGACTTTATAAAGAAGGAGATCACTTAATATACATCAAGATGTATTGTGTGCTTGCAATTAAAATAATAAAGGGAGAAATTAAAGGGGCTGATGAAACCATTACACATACCTACATGGAAGTGGGAAAACATCCTCATAGAATTTGTGATTAATAATCCAAATATATTAATAGGGGATATGCAACATGGGTTTGGATGGATCATCTTACAATGACTGAACACTTCATTGTGATATTAGATGAATTCTCATTGGATCTAGTTGTATGAATATACATCAGGGAAGTGTTCAGGCTACTTTGAGAACCACTATCAATTATTTTTGAGCGAGATCCAAGATTGACCTTCATGTTATGGAAAATCATTAGCATGCTCTAAACACTGAGTTGAACATAAACATTTCCTATCACCCTCACAATGATGGCTGATCATAGTGGAAAATCAAGGCACATGGTGACATGTGAGATAATGTTCAATTTCTATCAATGAATGATGGGATCAAAAAATTCATTTCATAGAGTTCTATTACACCAATAGTGCCCAATAAATCATACAAATGACCACCTATGAAGACCTCTATGGGAAGAGGTCAAGGACACCTACATACTGGGTTGAATTTTGGGAAAAAACTTCTAGGTCCCTATGGTGTCTAGTAAATGGTGGAAAAGCTTAAGACCATTCAACATCACATCAATTATACTCTAAGACCTTAAAAGAGCTATGATAAAAATAGTAGACAATAACTAGAGTTTTATGATGGATAAATAATATTCCTATACATATCTCCATGGAAGAATTTATGAAATTGGTTAATAAGGGAATGTTTAGTCAAAGATACTCCATCCCCTTTGGGCTCCTTGACCGCATTGGAGCTATGGCTTGTTGACTTATACGACCACCTAATTTATCTCGAGTTCAGGATGTATTCAATGTATATTTATTGAGTAAGTACATATAAGGACCCTAACATGTACCCAATCCAGATGTGGTACCATTAGAGAATGATATTTCCTTTGAGGAGAAGCCAGTGAAAATCTTAGATCATAGAGACAAAGTTCTATGAAATAAGACAATGCACCTTGTCAAACGGCTATGGGGAAACCAAATGTTTTAAGAAGAAACATGTGAACTGGAGGAAGTGATGAGGTGGACTTACCCTCATCTGTTTTATAGGGGAGGAATGAAAATTTTGAGAGAAAAATTTCTTAAGGGGTGAAGATTGTAATGACCAAAACTATTATAAATGATGTTTACCTTTTGATTAAATTAAATGTATTATTGTGTAATATAGTATTACAAAACACATGAATTTACTTGTATATATCTTATTGGATTTAAAATTCCATTAATAATATTTAACATTATTAAGATAGAAGTTGAATATTGATCAAATGATTATTATAAATATTTGGATTTTAAAAAATCTTGTTGACTCAAAAAAAGGATGTGATGGCCTCAACTAGTAAAATCAAGCCATATGAAGCCCATATATCAATGATTCAAAGGGATATAGAATATATGGTATTTCCATTGATGAATATAAATCTGATATTAAATAAATTAATCATGATAAAAAAAATTTATGGGAGAATTTCATGCTCCTCAAGATCATAACCAAAACCAAGTCTGACGAACGACCCCATGAAAGTCTTACCATCGCACACCTTACTATTAGGGTGTATTCTAGTGTAATAAATATATATTTTTAATGACCATAATAATATTAATATGTATATTTTATAGACTAATGTATCTATTTTAATTTTTATAATTACATTATAAATGATTTTTATTTTGATTCAATTGTACACAAATTTTATTTTTAGGTAATATTCATAATCAATTAAGGGATCTATTTTGATTAATTAATGGATATTTGAAATAAATATTATTTTAATATAAATTTATTATCTAATAGGTTTTATTACTTAAAAGTGTTCATATAATGTTTATGAAGTGATATATAGCTCCTAAAAGGGTTCCAAAACTGTTATTATAAAAATGACAACATTTTCTCTATAAATGTCAAATATTTTTCTAAAAAAGAAAATAAAAAATAATTAAAAAATTATTTAGATAAAATAAAAAATTATTTTTCAAATTATAACATAAAAATATTCCATTGGTGAATTTTTTATAATTTCTTGAGAGAACCTAATTTTGGTGTAAAAATTAAATACCGTATAAATATATGTTATGTTTTATGACCTCATAATGAACCAAAAATGATGTAATAAAAAATACAATGTGTATAATCACAAAAATATATGTTCTCCCTTTAAACTAATGATACCTTTAGTTTATGTTATTAAATTTATTATACCTTTATAAATCCTCCAAATGATATGACATATTTTAGGATTTGAAATTAAATTCATTAAAAGAGTGAATCACATCCACATAAGTAAGTGTAATACATTAATATTCTTAGAAAATTGAATAATAAAATAATTAAAACCTTCCCACTTTGGAAAAAACCATTATAGAAAACCATGGTATGGTTTTTGGTTTTTATTATTCTATTATATAGACACCAATACCTATGTTTGTAAAATATTAAAAAATTACCCTCTCATTTTCTATATAAACGCACCCAAGAGCCCTATTATCTTCACTAAAAATACTTGGATCACATCCTTAATATTCTCTAACTTCTCTATAATCCTCCCAATGTTCGTCATTCTCTCAAGAATCCCCTATTCATTCTTTTGGTTCCACACACTCAAGTAAGGGTTCTTTCCTTTCACCTCTTTATCCTTGTTTCTTTCTCATGTTATGCCATTTTATTTCAATTACTAATTATTGGGTGTATTTTTGTACCTCTCCCATACATAACTTATTGTTTAAAAATTATGTGATACCCCTTTCTTTCTCATCAATCCTTGCCACATATACCGATTACCATGTCAATATTTCGTAAGCAACCTTTCCATTTTCTTGTTATTCAAGATTATTTATTATCATATACCTTATTTTTGTAATTATGTATGTTTGGAAATATCCTTACATGTACCTATTACAGTAAAATTAATTTCCAAATTATGACATACCATTTTTTATATCAATAATCAATTTTATGAATTTTTATGTGACCTTGTTATAATGCTGAATTTTCACCACAATTTTCCATGTCAAACTAATTGTGTAGTGAATTCTGTATCCATTTCCTATCAAGGGTGTTCACTTCTATGCACATACAGCTTTTTATTGGGGGATTATATGTATTTATTACACACTCCACGATCATGTAATAAATTAGTATGATTAATGAATCCATGTTTTATTATATATGTGTCACAATTAGGAATGAGAATGAAATTAATGTGACGTGTGCGCCCAAGATTATATAGAACATTAATGAATTTGGTAATGTTTCTTATAATCATACATCATTTTGGTTCTTGGTTGTACATGATTCTTTTATATGAATTTTTACTCCCTGTATTGGAAGTTTATCCCTAACCTCTGTTTATGATTCATTTTTTTTATGTTTTTCCACATTTCCCATGTTATGATTATCAGGATATATCATGCCTTATTATTCATGTTCATTTATGCCCCATTAATATGCCTTGTTTAACATTTATTATTATCTTCATGTTATGTTATGTTTATTCCCTTATTTCGATTAATGACACACCCCTTTCATATGTATTTACCTAGGTTATCCAATTCAGTTTTAAGATCATTCATGTTTAAAAAAAATTCAATAAAGAAGTCATAATTCATGTTTAATGTTGTAATACAATGTACCTAATTCAAAAATACACTATACTTATTGATATTTCAGGTCATATTAAGTATAATTAAATTGGGTATTAATGTGTAATAAAGAGAAGTGTTTTTAAAAAATATCATGAAGGGTTTGGTACATTAATACTCAGTAGGAAAACCAAAAAACACAAATCGAGAAGAAATAAGTATATCTATATAAATATAAGATATAAAAAATTATATAATAAGAAAATCAATATATACATAGGGAAAACATCATTCTATCTGGTGGTCATAACCAACTACTTTCCAAAATATTATTCTAGAAGTTGTGTTCTATCTAGGAGAGTCCACTACATGATCCATGATTTCATTAGAGAAACTCAAGGAAGAGGTCTAGATCATTGGGGCCCACCCATGAAAGATCACATGTCTAAGAAGACCCCAATACTCAGATAGGGGGTCAGTCTTAAAACCCCTGGGGGGAAAATGTTAACCCATTCAAGACAAACCTTCTATGTAGGTTATCAAGTGTTAATGATAAATCATACCCTACTAATATGTACTGCTTTATAAATGATCAATTCCCTCATTAGGGAGTTGTTACAAATTCTACAAACACCACCAACCGAACAAGGATGATAGAGGACCACAATCTAGTCTCCTAGATGGACACCTGAACTCTATATAAGACTCATACACTCTATGGAATCAAAATCATGTGGTATGGATGTAATATTTCATTATACCCTCTAGGTAAAGGGCAATGGTAACACACTCAGCCTAACTGTAAAAATCAAGGAAACCAAGAGCTAAAAATGCTCTTGGGTTGGGATAAATGGAGTGTAATAGGGGGTAAACGTTGCATCCAGATATTCCCAAGTATTCCCAAGAGGAATAGATTCACATGACATGTAAGTATCTATATACACATTATGTAGAAGATGTACATAGAATGTAGAGGCACATGGTACCCTGCCCGTGTCACCTGGTCGGGTCCCTGTATGGTGGTCTTTCATGTGTATAGGCCCATATATATTAGGATGTGTTTGTGTCCAACCACACAAAATCCCTCTTAAACATGTACATTCTCCCTTTTCTATGCGCTTCTTGAAGTACATGTTGATCCATAATGGATGGTTCATAAAGCGTGCGACTAATTCACATATTGTAGGATGTTTAACAATACTCAGGACCCTAGCATCGCAACCAATGGGCCAACATGACATGTAATCCCAAATAAAACAACATGTTTCTCTAGAATTTTCATATCCATTAGGATCTCTTCAATGACTCCCTATGCATCTCCAAATCCACTTCCCTCACTAGAACATGTTGATCAAGGTTCGGCCAGTCCTTTCTAACATCAATTGACTGAATTCTGGACTTGAATCCACTTGGAATTCATATTTCCAATCAACCATAGCCACATAACTCAAAATGGGAGAATAGATGATTTAAATCCACTATGATACACCTATTATTATCCACTATCATCTTCACACCTTGATCAAACCATCGATTATAATCAAAACTCACTTTATTGATCTATTATGCCAATGAACAGTCACACAACGACCAAATACCAAGTATTATTCAAGAAATGGGAATGAAAAAAATGATCATGATGAAAATTAGAGGAAATTTGGAAGAAAAACATAAACCATAACATATGATAAACAATCCATAGCTTTTATTCATTTTTTCTTGATCTAATATCATAGTAGGAGATGAATGAATTAGGATAAGTCAATGAATAAATAAATAATTCCATCAAATTATTTATATCGATTTTGCGCATATCAATTCTATTCATAGAATTGATCCATATTAATTAAAGGTTTATAAACACGATGAAAATCTCCAATAAAAACAAGTTTCCTAGAGTTTGGATCGATCATTGACAAAGAACCATTACATTGTCATCATTGTTGAAATCCATAAACTCTATTTGCATGATGATCCACGATCAGATCCTAGTCCTTCTTCATTTGCTAGAAAATTTCCAAAATGGTTGTTTGAATATATATGGGTTGAGTAGATAACCTGGATGAAATATCATATGCATTAATTTAAAATATAAAATAATCACTTTGTTATAAAAAAATATTATTTAACTTATTCCATTTATTTACTATTGTGATGACTTTTTCACAAATCCCCAACACTGACAAAGGTTTTGTTGTTTCTTCTATGCTAAAACTCATATGATGAACTCAATGGTTCACTTAGATTTTTGATATGGTCTCCCATTCCGGTGTTTTTCCACTTTTTCAGGAAAAATGAACTCTCAAGATATTTTATATATTTTGTATATTTTGAACATTTATATTGACCACACCGGGCCTTGGAATCACACACCGTCTTAGTGATTGGTTTAAAAAATAATCCATATTACATCCAAAAATTAATACCTGAAAAATATGTGTCACTAAATTATCTACAACATCTATTTTTTTCATTAATTATAAAACCAACTAAAAAAGGTGAGGGTAATAGGCTCACATATGGGTCTCCGACTCCCAAGCGACCTCTTGATGATAACCATAATAGCACAAGACACACACAAGTGGAATTGAATTTCCATAGAGGATCATCTATTTCTAATGCTTGATCTCCACTAGGTACTCTACAAAGTTAAATACATCCTCGATGTCTATATCAGCCCAATCAATAATTTTTGATGGGTAATTCGCTTACCTAATCAGTTGTGTCATGTGTAAGACATCGTATACCTAGTCCAACCATAGTTGTAGGGATAAGAGGTTTGCCACCACCCCAACTCAATGCAGTATTTGGAATGGACCAATAAATCTTGGAGATAATAGGATCTCACAGGAAAATATCCTTAATACACATTGATGTAAGATCCTTAGTAATAGATGGCCTCCCTCCACTAACTCCACATGTCTTCATCATTGGTCCGCAAAAGTATTCCAATAGAACTTTATAGACATCATCAACTCCTAAATGATCATGACCATCATTTATGTATGTCACACCAATTTCAGGACCATGAGTACTACATCTTATTGATTAGTTCAACAAAGTTGGGACCTGTGGGGCGTCCCACATAGATCATGTAATATTTCCATACCAATAGTGTAATGGTATGTGTATTTGTAAACTCCACTATGGGTTGGTTGTCCTCCAAAATATATAAAAAAATACAACATGAAAGCCAACAACATGCTGTTCTGGACCAGAATGATCTTCTATGTCAAGCCATAATTATAGGGGTTAACTACTATGCTCAAGTACAAATGAGTCTCTAACAGCTTCTATAATCCCTTACATAACCCATATGTGAAGAAATCATCATGTTCAGAAACAATCATAAAGGTAAATCAATGGGATCATACTATTTACAACATGTTGATGTGGCCAAGGTCTCTACTGAACTATATTGTTTAATGGTAAGAAAGTTGGTTGACATGTTGATTTGTTATATGATAACCCATATAGATTCATGTACACTAAATATAATTGGTAATACCCACATTAAGTCCATGGAGATCCCATCCCACTTCCACTATAGAAACACATGTTGTTGGACTGAACCATATGGAACCTAGTTCCCAGCCTTCACCTACTGACAAATGTAAAAATTAGAGACAAACTCAAAAACACCATTCGTCATTTCAGAAAACAAAAAACTGCATCGGAGTTCCTGGTAAATCTATTTCACATATAGATTTCCCACCAAAAAGGATTTATGAGACTCCCACATCAAATCCTCCCACAACATCAAAGTTACCATAATCCATCCTTTTAAGAGAGAAAAATGATCCCCATTTCAATATATCTATGAAGAGAATTCCAGGTTGATATATGAGTACATAAGGCCTCATAGTATATATCTCTTTACTGAGTATCCTAGATACACTTTAAAAGAAATGGGGTAACAACCATAGATGTATGATATGAAGCATCAACCCTGTCAACATAGTTCAATTAAAATAAGGCTAAATACATTGATTCCTAAGCCTACAACTATGAAAAATATCTCTTTCTAATAGAATTTTCTACCAAATTTCCCTTCCAAGAAGTATACACAATATCAATTTCATGGTCCAAGAGGAACTCCTAATATTTACTTTGTATAATGTTAATATCATTATTTAAGAAAATATTTTTGACACTCTTGTGATCATTGTAATGATAAACTACATTCCCATCAGGAAGTGTCACCACATATTCAATGTGAAGACTATCACTACTACCTCAAGATCTCATGTAATGTATTTATACTCATTTAGTCTCAAATGGTGTCAAAAAAGGAAATAACCACATTACTCTACATTAAAACACAACCAAGTAAATCCATTAATGCATCACTAAACACTAAAATCACTACACCCTCCTATATAAATCTCAATATGGGAGTTCTCGTAAACCTCAATCTCATCTCATAAAATAATAGCTGGAACCTTTTCATCTTTTAAAAGGAAACCCCTTCCATGTAAAAGTTGTCAAGAGTGATTCCACTCTTGATATGTATTGTAAAAACCTCCAATAGTACCCTTCCAAACAATTAAAACACCTCACATTTGTAAAACTCTTAGGGTTTTCCCATGAATACACTATGTCAACCTTCTTCGGGTCCACTACCACTCCATCCTTTGAGATGAATTTTCTAAGAATGTGGACCTCTTGAATCCCAAACTACCACTTCAAGATAATCATGTAAATATGGTTCTCTCAAAGTGTGTCTAGAAGTGTCCTTATGTGTCTTGTTTTCTCTTCCTTAAACATTGATACACAAGTGTTTCATCAATTAATACTACCACAAAATAGTCTATACAGGGATGGATGATTTGTATTATGAGTCCCATGAACACTAATGAGGAACTTTTCATGCATAATGGCATCACCATATACTCTAAGTGACTATAGTTACATTTTAATTTCATTTTTGGTAAAGCCCTATACTATATATAAACATTGTTCCTCACTAGTGGATTCATATTCTTCATAGTCGCCTCATTAAATAATTGGTAATCCATACATAACTTCATGTCCCCATCCTCCTTCTTGTTTCACAACACCAGGGAATCTTAGGAGGGAAATAATGGGTCATACAAAGACCTTATCCAAAAATTCCTCCAACATCACCCTTGTCTCTTGAAGATCTATGGGAGATGTATGGTACACTGGTTTAGATATCAATACCATACTAGGATGAAAGTCATTGAATAAGTCTATCTCTTGGTGTGGAGGTAAACCTGGTACATTCTTATACTCATCTACAATAATAGGACACTGAGAGCCAAAATCATTCACTACTCCAACATCTTCCCCAGTCAACTAGTGTGTAATGGTTTGTATAATCCTATGCCTGAACACATCCTGAACCTCCAAAGATTCTTTTTTAGTGAAAAATGAAAACATTGATCTATTCCTATAGACACACCACATACCCCTCAAAAAATAGTCAATCTGGGAAAGAAAAAGGGTTATCCAATACATAACTAATATGAATTTTTAAATACTCGTTTCTATAATGAATAGATCCCAAATAAATATCCCACCTCCAATTATTGGTTTTCATTGTCGACACAACTGAAAAATCACTGAGTCGTTGCCTTTCAGAGTCTCCAACCACAGTGTTCGAGCCAATGGATTAATTGAAATCTCTGTCATTATCCAGGGAAGTGGAAAGAAAGGAAATAATAAAAAATTTGTATATTAGTATATTAGGAATAGTATAAATATATATTATCTTCCCTCGAGCCTTGAGGTCATAGTCCTATATGCCATACAGCTGGCCTCATCCCTATACACTATCTCACTAAGTATGGAAGAGACCACAAGGGGGTGGTAATATGTCGATCATACAACCACCTTTGGTTCCCTACCAGACTATCTTTTACATCCACCTCCTTATCGACCACCCTTTTACATCCTTTATATTTTCCCCATGTGTCCATCAAATGACTCATGGAATATGATACAATGGGTCTGAAAATCCTAATCTAGATGTCTGCAACCATCATAAGAGAAACACCACCTCTCTCTTGGATGACTCAAGCCACATTGTGAGCGAGAAACCAATTTACATGAGTTATAGGATATCCTACTATAGTTTCATGCATGCTTAGATCACTATGACTACTTTTTCTATCTTTCTAATAAGGTCTCAGCTATGGGGTGCCCACTAATTGCTCACCATGATGGTGCCTTCTCTTCCCAAAATCTCTCCAACAACATGGATCACACATTCACACCATCATAAGTGGAAATTAAAAGGTATACAACTAAATAAATGATGTCTCATCATAATCCCTTAACAAAGTTATGATTTCTATTGAACTAATCATGTGTCAAATCCAAGGAGTAACATGGGATGTAAATACAGTCAACAATCTTCCATGGTCATACTTCCCTGTTCTAGATGCAAATGCTGATGTATGAATAACAATCACAACATGGCCATATAAAAATCCTTCCTCAAGATAATATAAATACCTTCTTAGGAAAGATAAATTTCATCATGTAAGTTAGTCACTAAGCTCCACAATCGCCAAAAAGACCCCAAATGCATTATCATCATGAGGACCACCATCAGATCTACCAGCGTCCTCACAAGGAGAAAAATTGGGGTTAATGCCTTAGGAAAGTCCTCATCCACCTTGGGGTTTGTCTCACCCTGAAACCTTGGAAATCAGTACCTTTAAAACTAATGAAACACGGTCACCCTATGTGCATCCGCAGATGGTACTACTAATACTAACTATAGTTCAATGGGTTGTCATATAGCTGGTGAACCACATGGAGGTTCTATATCTAGTACATTCCCCTTAACCGATGACATGATAGTATGAGAATCGTCCTCTTGATCATGTAGTGTAATCCTATATGGATATCCATGTAGAGGCATCCTAAAATAAAAGAAGATGTAATATAGTAAAAAAATATTACATTTGTGGAGTTGATTCAAGAAGGAATTGTAAAGCACAACAATTACTATATGACTCATATACCAAAAAATTTATCGAAAACCAATGTTTACATTTACTATGTTGAAATGATGGTGTTTAGATTCATTCTATATAGATATATCAGTTTCCAGACAAATACTGGAGTCTTTTGCCTAAAATCCATACTCAAAAAAATAAACATTATTTCCCCAATCCAGACAAACTAAATCTGATCCTAAGGTGGAACAGACAACTCGGATACAACTCTATCAAAACCCTACCCACAGTGTTCCAACCCAAGACTACCCTATACCCTCATATAACTGTCCAGTCTCTATAAACTAGCATCAATTAGGAATATTCCATAATTAAGAGGCATTAACATAAAGAAAATATACACATTCACTAATATCCAATCCCAAAATTGATAACATGTAAAAAATTGAATCAATTGTTGCATACATCTAAAATCCCACTATAGAATATGACGGTATAGTGCTAAAAGTGGAAATGGAGAAAAATAAAATCCCAACAAAAAGCTGTAAAAGTCTATCCTTATCCACGGGAAATTACTAATGTAGATGAAAACTCTGGGTAAAGAACCTATGTATGAAGATAAATGGATATCCTCCACCCTCTCCCCATCCTCCTAGGACACTGTCAAATGGTCCGACATCTATAAGTGACCTAACATGTGCATGTAAAGCCCATGAATTTGTGTGTATAAAAATGCTCAACAAGACACCCCTAAAATACTAAACATCAAGCACCAAGTATAGTCATCTCAAGAAAAAATATAACAATAAATGTATTATAGAAACACCTAGATGTACACTGCAAAACACCACACCACTAGGAAGTTATATCCAACTGCCAACAATAATAATTTTTCCAATGAAACGCTCATTCTGGGAGAGTCCACTCCATGAACGAAGATATCATCAGATAAACCTCACAAAGAGGTATATATCATTGGTCCTTTCCCATAGGGGTCTATGAATATATTTATTGTGAAATCGATGGTCATGCCCAAAACTACTTGGGCACAACATGAACCTAATCTGGATAAAAATGGTACATAGAGGATCATATGTGAATGTTACCAAAAACCCTAATGATACAAACATCTATATATATGATTAATTACCTAGTCAAGGATGTCAAGATGATTCCATAAATCCCATCATGTGAAGAAGGATTATGGAGGATTGTTCTCCAATCTCATAGAGGGACACCAATACCCTTTCTAAGACTCATCCTCTATAGGTGATCACAATATTGTGATATGGATGTAATACCACATAGTAACATAGATGGAATAAACCAAGGGAACACATTAAACAAATACTATTCCAGAATATGAGAATAAATATATACAAATTTTATTTCATAGTAGTACATGGAATGTACTAGGGGGTACAAAACGTGTCCATATAGCCTTAAGTCTTCCCATGTGGAAGCGCTTCACAATACATGTGAGTGTTCATATACACAGAGTGAAATAGAAGTAACAAGAATCTAGGGACACATGCTACCCTTCCCATGTCACTTGTCCATATCCCTATATGGTGGTCGGGTCTATGTACAGACCTATATACACCAATCCATGTTTGTGTACAAGTACACTGTCTGCAACTTTCCTATGTATTTATCCCCATATCCATGTACTTCATGAAGTACACACTGATCGATCATGGATGGATTACAAATCTTGTTACTAATTGACATGGTGTGTGACATTTGGAATCATCTAGAGCTCTATTTCCGAATTCAGGGGAACATGGAAGGTAATCCCATAAAATAGGTATTGTGGCTTAGGAATTTCCCAATCGATCAGGATCACTTCTGTGTCACCCAATGCATTTATCGATCCTCTATCCTCACAAAAACATGTATATCATGGATCAATTAGTCCATACCAACGTTATTCAATGGATATATGGAATCAATTCCACATGAATAACATCTCATCAATTTACTATATCCATATCATTCAAAACATGTTTGATGAATACCAAAAATCCACTATGATCTACCTATGGTCATCGACTGCATTTTCGCACCGCGATCATACCCCTGATCATGAAAAATACCCAATACATTGATTCATTATTCCATAGAATGATTTTGTAATGACTAGATACTGGTTATTCATCGAATCATAGGTCAAAATAAAATGCCAATGATGAATGTGTAATGAAAACAGGATGAAAATTATAATCCATAAGTTATCAGGAATGGACCTTAGCAAGTTATTGTTTTCCCTCAAACTATTTTCATGTAAAGAGATGAACAAAGAATGATAAATCTATAAACAAATAAATAATTTTGTAAAATTAATTATACCAACAATGCATGTATCAATTCTATTAGTGGAATTGATTTATTTTATACAGGATTACGAAATAGGGTGGAAATCAAAAAGAAAATCATATGAACTAGAGTTTTGATCAATCTATGATACATAACAGTGGGGTTTCCATCAATGATGATATCCAAAAACTCAAATGGTGTGATGATATATTATGTGATCCTGATCCATCATCGTTTGCTGAGAATGTCCTCTAATGGTTGTCTATATCTCTAGGGTTGGAGAAACCAACCCTAAAGAAATATCATTACCATACATTTAAAGGATAGAATGGTCACTATTTAAAAATAAGAAAATAAATTAATTATTTAATTCATTCTTTCTATTTATGCTCGTGATGATTTTTTCATGAACATATTATGCTAAAAAGGTTAAATCAAACCTATAGTAAAACCCATGTTTGTAACTCAATGGTACCCTCATATTTATAATCTTACCCCACATTCAAGATTTTTTCCAATTTTTCTAATAAAACTACACGTGTGTTTCATTTAATATATTTAATATATTCCAAAAAATTATTTCAGGCACACCAAAAAATGGAACCACATACTATCATAACTTATGGACTTGAAAAAAATCCATATAAATTTAAAAATACGTGGAAAATGTGGTTCATTACAATACGTCAATTTAATGGAGGGATATAGTTTCATGATAATTTTTAATTTAAGTTAATTCAAAAAAATTCACCCCATAAATGAGGACGCATTTGATGTTGTCGATAAGGGATATAAAAACATTTTAATGAAAAAATGAGGGTTTCATATAGTTAATGGATTTTATACATATGCACAATTTATAGAACAATATAATTTCTACGGGATAGTTGGATGATGTAGGCTCAAATACATCCTTTCCTAATGGAGAATTTTATTTGAAATGAGGGTCTATAATTGTGGAATAAAAACTAAATTAGGGAAAATATATTTGATTTTTAGATTAGAATAAAGTAAAATAGAAGAAACAAAACCCTTGAAAGATCCAGAGGTTCAAACATACATTTTTAATCACCTTTGTGAGATAAAAAAGAAGTTTATAGATGTAAAAATAATATTTATAACTAAAAATATGGTCATTTTAATTTTTTTGAGTTTCATTTTATGGAAAAAATTGTTTCATTAAATTGTAATGGTCATAAGATAATGTAATTTTTAATATAGTTCATAGATCATAGGGTACTCAAAATTATATCATCATGAAGGATCGAGTCTCATATAGAATTGGTAAAATATTCTAGAGTCATGATACTAGTTTATAAATATGAATATGATATAACCATCCTACAACTAACACATGATGGGAAACATGAATCCCTATAATAATCGACAACAATCAGGGATTAAAAATATTTATACTCATCTATGTTGGATTAAATTTATTCCTTCATGTTCAACAAAACATGGGATATGGTTAAACTACAAGAAGGAAAATGATTAGTAGAGAAGAAATTTGTATTCTATTTGAAGGAAAAATATATAGAAGTAAAATATATTAGGCATGTACAATGTTTTAATGATATTAAATAAAATATGGAATTGAATTGATATAAATATTATCATTGGTTGTTAAACAAATAGTCATCTCTATGGTGCATAGTTTAGTTGAATTAGATGATATAAAAATAGTTCAAATAGATATTAAAATGTCATTTATTTATGGTGACTTGGAAGAGGAGATCTACAAGTTGTAACAAAATTGTTTTGAAGATCCTTAAATTTTTTGTCTTTTTTATTGATGTAAATAATCTATTGATTATAATAGTGACCTCAATAGTTACACTATAATATTGAAACATTCTTGGATGAAGAAGGTTTCTTGTGGTGTGAAATTTAGCAATGTTGTTATCAGATATTGTGTAATGATTTTACATACAAAAAAACCATTTTATATGTGGATGAAATATTTTTGATGAGTTTGAAGAATTCAAAAATTTATGATTTGATGAGTATTTTTTCGACAATATTTGGAATGAGGGATTTTTTTCAAGGTTAAAAGTTCATGGGTATTAGGAGATAGAAACCAAAAAAATCATAGAACGTTGTTCTTTTTCTATAATGGGTTAATTGAGAATATAATCAACAATTTTATGTTATCCAGATTTAATCCTACCTTGAACCATAAGTTAAGAAAATATAATTCATTCAATGCATATATATATTTAATTGAATATGATGTACGATATTTGGAAAATGAATAATTTATATTAATTGATAGAAGATTGATATACTTATTGATTTGTACATATTAGAAAATTTAATTTATTGAAGGATTTGTAATATATTTCATGTAAAACACATAAATGAAGAATTGGGTAACCATTTTGTGGATTAACTGATACATAATGGTATATAAAGATAAAAAGAATTTAATTTGAAGAAGCTAAACTATTGAAATGTATTTTTGAACTAGAGTCCGATAGAGGTTGAAATAGTGAGATGAGAATGATATATTTTTTTCTTACTTATGGAAAAGAGAAAAATAATTATATTTTATTTCCATAACAATTTGTTACAACATTGAAAATTAAAGAAAACAAATATAATCTATATAATCCAAAAAAGTGTTAGTATGGTTAATAATTTTTTTGAAGGGGATCAAATTAATTATGTATTGAGGAGTGTTATTATATGATAGTAAAACTTTAATTAATCTTGCCTTGAATTTTTTGTTTCATGAATAATAGAAACTAATTGAAATTAAATACAATTTATCTATAATTTTCATAAATAAAATGTTTTTGTGTTAAAAACGTTATGTGGGAAACAAAATTTAAATGTCATGTTAATAAAGTTTTTGGTTCATGAAAGTAAGATGTAGGGTTATTCCTCGTTTAGACTCAAGTGATGAGTGTTGGTGGAGAATACTCCATGTATAATTCTAAAGAATTATATATTCATAATTTTTCCTAATTATTTAAGGATTCTGAAGAATTAAAGGAATCAATCACCATGAGGGAATATTCTGGGATTTTAAAACCTTCTTCAAGTTATCATATTTGATTTAATGGAATAATGAATTAATGTAGTTCACATTCATTATGTTAAGAATGTAATAGCAATCAACAGTAGTATGTTTGAAATTTTTTAGAATATATTTTTATTTTTAAGGGATAATGATCAAGGTTTAACAAATATAGGAGTTGGGGTGATGTTATCTCAGGGGGAAAGGTGGGTTTAGCCAGAAATCTTCAATGGTGGTTGAACCTGTTCAACTAGGTAAAGTCCTATATAAAAATAAAGTTGGCGAATGTTCTATATATTAATTCTTTTGAAGGTATTGGATTAAAAATAATATTAATTATTGGATATTATATTTCATTAAGTGAAATTACTTATATATTTATAATAATAAAGATATGAAGTGTTTACTCAGGGGTGTAAGTTGATTGTGTGACCCACATAATATTTTTTCCATCCATTATACTTTTCAATTATTAATTTATTTTTTCAATGTTTTTCATGATTTTCAAAAAATATTTTCTTTCATATTTGACTTATTATGGTGACTAGGGTTTATTACCCTCCTATATAACTAGTCATAGTTATCATATAAACTTCCTATAGTTTGAATTCCCTATATAGTACATTTTATGTTTGATTTCTTACACTGAACACATTTTCTATGTTCAACTGATTTCATTGATATCGTACTCCACACAAACCACAAACTACATCTATATACCATAAACCCAAAACCACAAACCACATAACACATCAACACTACAATGCTAAAACACTTCCATAACAAAATTTAGCAACCACATAAAAATATTACATTTAGAATGTAGAGTAGGAGAGGGTGAGTAGTTTTTCATTTATATTACAAACATATAATATATTTAGAATTCAATTATAACCTAAAAAATTATATGGGAATTAGTATGGTTACAAGACTTATCATGTAAGGAATAAAAAATAATAAGAAGTATAATGAATATATAATAGAAAAATAATCCCAAATAATGGTGACCTCTATATTTGAATGCCTCTATAACTATTGTGAATTTAGTGATGAAAAATGGGCACATGACCCATAGGCTTTACAGGTTTTGGGCGGATTCGTGGTGGGGCGGGACAAAAAATATTTGATCGCTTAGAGTACGGGCCAATACGGGTTGATCCCACGCGGGCGCGGGCCGATGTGGGTTGATCCCGCGTGGGTGCGGGATTAACCGTGGGCCTAATTTAAAAAAATTACAATATTTTTTATTTAATATATTAGTTTTTAATAAAGAAATTGTTATTAAACCATGAAATAAGATTTCTCACCATAATTATCATACTAATTCACCATTTATTCACATGTTAATTTTAAATAGGTTTATATATATTATTTTAATATGATTATATAATATTTATATTGTCATTATTTTCCATATTCACTTGATGTGTCATCCGACCTATCGAAAAATGGAACTCATATATTTTACATATGGTTCCAATTCAAAATAAGTTATTATAATAATAATATTTTTTGGGTTCATTTAATTTTTTTATTATTTAATTTTATTTTTTTATTAATAAAATAGGAAAGGACATTAGGGGAACCCTAATAGCCTCCTTTGAAACAGATTGTAGTATGGAAAGTCATTGTTTATTTCAACCATTTGTATCACCACACAACTAAAATTATCATTCATCACTTATTACCGATAAGTCACCTTCTTTGTATAGAAATAGTTCACCACCACAACTTCATTGTTGAATGCTGCCATTTACCCATAAAAAAATGTTCCATAACATCCCTTAAAACATTAGGTATTATCAATCCATACTTCTCCCAACAACAACCATTATGAATGAGAAAAAATACAATACTGAAATGATTATATATAGTATATATTTTTTAAAATTCCAGAAACCCATGGGAAACCCGTGGGCAACCTGCGACCTTATGCGGGGCAGGGCGGGTTTGTAATTTTTTGTTCGCATTATATGCGGGTCTTTGCAGACAAACCCGTATGGGCTCAAACCCACATGGCCTTCGCCCACCCCGCCCTGGCCTACCCATTTTTCATTACTATGTGAATAATCACATGAAAAATATTGCAAAAAAAACTTCTACCAATTATAAATATATAAATGACCAATAATATAACCACAAAAAATGAATACCACAGGTTGATATTTCATATTTTACAATATATTTTCACATTTAGTCATTTACTAAACATATTTATCATTAACCTCATTAATTATTAAACTATCAGTTCACATAACAATTCCATTTCAACATTTATACTTTTATTACATCATATTAGTTAAAAACATATTTTTAAACATTCAACGACCTTTTTATTCATCTTGATCCCATTGCATTTACCTGTAATTTAGTTAAAAATTTTATTCCAACATGCTTCTATAGTAAATCCATGAACATAAACGAACTATATAAAATGAATCAAACATACAAAATAAAATTAATATAAAAACCTCTTACTCACCAAAAACATTAATAACACACTAAATTATCTTCCTCTTTTATAAAAAATTGATTAATTTTATAAATTTTCCCACAGTCTATGTTTCCTCATCCTATCACTATCAAATTATCTTTTCATACATTAAAAATCATAAAAAATTATAGGATTCACTTAATATATATCATTAACATATTTTAATCAGATAATAAATTAATAAAAAAAATTCTACATATCAATAGAAATTATATTTAACCAAACTAAAATGATTAATATTTAAATAAATAAATTACACAACAAATAATAATTGAAATGATGTAAATCATAAATAACTTTCATCTATTTCCAATTACATAAATTATCTATATTATGAAAATTGTAATTCTTAAACCAATGAAAACATAATCATAACATAAATACATTAATATAGTAAAAAAAGTTAATTTCAATCACTTAAAACAAACTAATAATAAAATGATCATAATACCATGAAGAGAAGAAAACCATAGTCCAATCCAAAAAACATACAATGATCATCCATAGAACCTATAAAATAAGAATCCCACATCCCCATAGTACCTATTTATGTTCTAAGAACATCAATATGATATAAAAAATAATAACATATGAAAAATTACCATGTTCAAAATGAATAAAAACTCATAGAAATGAATGAATCAAACACTAATGGAAGATCATTATAATTCATAATGAAACCCATTATGATGATCTATATCTGATAAAAATAGTGTGAATAATTAATAATTTAATAAAAAATTAGAATATATAATTAAAAAATAAATCAAAAAAATAAGGGAATAATGCCTTATATAATAACATAATCTAGGTTGTTCAATTAGACCCCAAGAAACTCCAATTAAAAACTCCATATATCCACCCCAAAATTATTGATCATTGATTTTTATAATACAATAATATAGAATTATATTATGTTAAAATGATACTCACTGTGAAATAATCGGTCAGAATCTATCAATCATGGTATAATCCATTCCTCCCTTCATTTTCATAACAATCTCATTAATAAAAACATGAAAACCACCAAAAAGTATCATAGGTATAATTAAAAAAATTACAATGTAATACTCAAATATAGTGATTTAATAGAAAAACCCACAATGTAGTCTCTCACACCCAAAAGCTATTTGTAACACCAAATTATTAAACCCTTAACCAATATAGTGTTATTTATCGTATCATTCCAAAATGATGGGAATGATAATTAATTGAAATCATGTTGAAATGAATAGGATAGAAATACAAAAAAAAATTTCTTCCCCAATTACACTAAACAATAAATCATAATAAAATTATAATAATTAGGATATTATTGTGTTCCATATAAATGTTTTTATTAGTCTCATCTACTATCACTTTACTTGTCTAAAAACTAAATCAAATTATAAATACCCCGACCCTAGTATACTTTATTGCGTGGTTACTTTATTACACTGTCATAAGATGGAAGAAATTTCATCCCAAAATACTAGATAGTATCAAAGTCTTAGATAACTAAATAAATATTTGATATTCAAATCATATCTTAGAACATTAAATTCACAATTAATTTTTGTTAAAAATTCCATTATTCACCACAGTATATACCTAATAATCAATAAAAAACACTTCCTCATGTCCAGTGGAAAATAATACATATGAAATGGGAGGGATTTTATTATCAACAATGGAAACAATAGAGAAGATACGTTGAGTTTATAAGGAATATTTAATATGGAAAGATACATAATTGAAACACATGACATTTAATCAATTACATGACCATAATACATTGGGAATAAATGATGATAGGATAATTTTATATAAATAATAAATTAATAATGAACATTTATCATTGATATTCTACTAATTGAATAATAACATGTAATATAAAAAAACAGTCTCAGAATGACGTAATTAGTAATTCGGGACATCATAAATGTACTTTTAAGACATTGTCCAAGACACCATTTATAAATGTGTAATGCCTCAGCCAATTCCCAAAATAGTTTGTCTCATAAGACCTATCGATACATAGAAGAGATATAGAGGGTCCTTCACATCATTTAATAAGTCCAATACATTTCACATATGAAAGGGGTGAAGATTTATTAACATAAACATTCATATTTAATAAATAGAATAAAAATGTTAAAAATTACCCCAATAAACAAACATAGCAATAAACAATCTAGAGTAATATGAATGGTATAAAATTAGAAAATCCATTATCAATATAACCATAAAATATCCATAAAAATAAACATTTGGTTTTTATTAACACATATCCGCAGTTATTAATACGTAGAATAATGGTTATTAATGTTCATAAATATAAATTAAATAAATAGAACATTAAAAAACTTTTTGAGGAAAATATATATTCACTCTAAAATTTTACTTTTAAAAATAATCTATGAAAATAAGAAGGTAAAATCATTTAAAATATCCTTGTACAATTTAAAACGATTCATCAAAACATCATGTCTTAATGATGGAAAATAATCATACCATGTGAGATATGTTAAAAAATAGTTATTTGATTTTTTTAGAAAATCCTAAAAAGTACCTTCTTTGAAAAAATGACATGAATATTCATTTAAATCATTTTTTTAAAAGTATATATTAATTATAATCTATTATAAATAATTATTTGAGAATAATAAATAAATTGATAATATTTTAAAACACATGGGATGGATGAGAAACATTCTTCGGTGGAGACTTAAATATAAACAATCTAAAAGGATGATGAGATTGTGAAATAAACTCTTACCGCATTGGTATCATTATAATCCTAAAACCCATAAATTATATTGCGTAAAATGGAACCTTAAATAACATTATGAAAAATAGATTCATGATATAATATATAAATGGGTAATTATATACATAATAAAAAAGAAATAAATTGTCAAAAAAACATGTGTCTCACCGAAAGAGAAGTTAGATGAAAATCACATACCTTACGCATTCCTAAAGATAAAAATTATTTAACATCATGTTTCAGGGTTAAATGTTTGTTATTAATTTATAAATAAGAATATTCATTTTTATTATATCATATATAATCCATATATAACATTTTTTCACCTATTTATTAATAATATTTAATTTATATGGCTATTTTCTGTGTTAATTTCATTGTTTTCCCCAATGTGTTTAGATATGAAATTTCAATTAATTATAAATATTTAATAGTAAAATTGCCCCCAAAATTTAATTAATTTAATAAATTTCATACTTACTCAATATATTCATTTTTCTAATCATTCTTTAATGGTGTACATAAAAAAGTAATTGCATCACTTTGTGGAGACAGCAAGATAAACGTATGCAAGAGTGACGATGTCACTTATAAATAGGTGAAAGGGTAATAAAGTATATGATAAAATAATTTATTAGAATAAGTATCATGTCCTATGTATATTATATATATATTATTTCCATCAATATATCTATCAAATTATAGTAGTATTGAACGAAAAATTAAACCACTTTATGGAGATGTTAAGCATTATGTATGCGTGCATGATGGTTTCATTTTTTATTGGATGGATAAAAGTAAAAATATGGGTTTTAGATAATCAGTAAAACATCTCAAAATGTATATGATACTATATTTAATATTTTATCATTGAAAAAACACATGAATATAATGTATAAGAAGAAGTAAAATAGAAATAATCGGTAACAATGACTACCAATTCTTCGAGAGACATTATTTTGATCCTTTCTTAACAAACTTAATGGTGTTATTTTGATGATAAAAACACCTTAAAAACACATATAATGAACTTGGAAATATTATTTTTCATGGGATGGTGATGATATATTTCTCAATGTGGTGTAAATAATTGATCAAATGGGTTCTCTTTTGTAATTGATGTGAGGGGGACTTTGAGAATATCTACAATAAGACTAATCTCGAGAAAAAGGATTTAAAATTGGATATAAATTCCTATGGGACAAAATTATAAACCATATCTTTTCCCCTTTTCATTATTTAATATTTTTATATTTTTTAAATAATTTAATAATAAATTTGTTTTGATAAAAAATGATTTTTTTTTCATTTTTGACACTATTCATTTAATTTCACTTAAAATTCATCAAGAGAAAGGGGAAATTATAATTTAATGCACTGTATATATATATAATATGTTGTATATAAAATAATTTCACATATTAAATAGTTCAAATTATATCAAAATTAATATTTTTTATACAATTTATTATATTTTTTTTAATTAAATAATGAATTGTACTAGCTTGCACAAGAATTTTTGATAACTATGAAATTTATGAAAAGTAAGAGTAAATATATATGATTAATATAGTTTCATTAAGAAAAAAATTTACATATAGGTTCATTATTATCTTGATTTTGTTCATATATAGACACATAAAAGTAATTAAATATAAATAAAGTACTATTTTGTAACTCTCCTTGATTCAATTAATATATAATTCATTTTCATTGAAAACTTTTCATTAATCAACTAAAAATATATTCTAAGGTGATAATACTTGAATTATCATAATATAATAATTTTTAGACAAGTTGGGGTCATGATTATGCACTTAACTCTTTTTAAGATCCCTTTAACTCTTTTGACGATTATCGTACTATTAAACTTTTATAATATACAATGGAAAATAATGTTTTATAATATTTTAAAGGTTACATAAATTGAATAATGTAGATTTATTTAACCATATACCATTCATTTGATTCATCGTATTATTTTTTGGATTTCTTATCCATATATTATTTACAGTAAAATATTTATAATGTTAATTTGCAGAACTATTTATTAATTTCACATTAATAAAAACAAGATAAAACATAGAAATAAAATAAATTTTTTTATTAAATCAAAATCAAGTAAAATTAATACTTTAAAATTTGATTATATCAAATATTATCTAGAATTTTATTTTTTTAACAATTTTAATATCATTTATTTGAATTTAATATTAATTTAATAATCAATACCTCGTACTATGTAAAATTTTGATGTAATTATTAATTCTATAAAAATTAAAATAAAACAACATAATATAAATAAATAATTTATAGTTTAATATAACAAATACAGTCAAACACTTATTCTGGATAACTTTATATTAAAAATATTACACTTATTAAAACAAAATTATGACATGTTTTACTTTCCATTAAATAAAAAACTATAAAGGAATTAATGCCTACCAAGTGGCTCGAAAAGTTCTAAGTTCGTCCCATTGATTATTATGGTGATTAAATATTCATCCAATAGAATTTGGGCATGTTTTAGGGTATTTTTATAGTCTATATAAGTATCATGTTTTATTTTTTAAAATCATTTTATTCATTTTTCTTCTACTTGCACAAACCATGTGTTAGTGTTGCAAAATCCCTAAGAGTGCTATTTCATAGAAGAATTAAAAATAAACTAATATAATAAAAAAATTAATAGGCTCAATATAATACTTTATATTTTATCATAATATATATTTACTCATATCCATGTCAAGACAACTAATTTAATTTGTTAATTTGACTTTTATTTACTTGTGTAAGCATTGCCAAATATTTTTGATAAGATTCTTGTTATATAAAAATAGAATTAGAAATTATCTACCTAAATTATAATTAATAGATTATATTTTATAAATTTTCAATGAAACAAATTCCTTCCTTTCAATTATGATCTATAACTCACTGAATTATACTTTTCTAGTGTTTCACAAGCACTACATTAGCACAAAAAGTGATTTATATATTAAGTAATTAGTTCATTATAATTTGAATATTATATATTATTTTCTTATGATATTAATATTAAAATATCTTAAACTATTACTTCAACTTTTTTTTAATAAATTTTAATATCATATTATATTTTGACAATATCACAAAGGTACCCTATTTTAAATAAATTTAGTATTTTATACTATTCACAAAAAATAAAAATTTGTCAGAAATATCTAAAGAACTCATCCTTAGGTAATTTTGATATAATAAATTAAAAAATTAAATTCATTTTTCATAATAAATTTTCAATATAATTAATAAATTATTTATAACATTTAATCATAAAAAGAATAAAAAAACATTTTTAGTGAATGAATTTTTTCAAAAAAATAAAATGAATCCACTAAAAAATATGTTATTATTTTATAATATTTTACAAAAAAATTATATTGAGTAGAACCAATATAATATTTTAAAAAATAACTTATTACCATTTACAAAATCCAAATTAATGGATAGGTTACATTGATCACATTTTAATAAAAATATTTTCGTGCTTGTTTAGTCATGAGGATGCATTCAACATAAGCTATCAAAACTACAATTATTTTATAATATCTAGGTGTTACACCAATTGCCTTGAGAACTTCATAACCCGAAATCATAGGACCATGAAAAGTTGCACCTTTATATTAGATACCTCTCGAATTAATCTCATCATTGAAAATCAATACGCAAACCAAGAATATAATTTGGTATCCTTAAAATTAATAAAACCTAGTGAGATGACAACAAAATAAGAATCTGGCCATTATAAAACTCAAAAATATCATAAATAAAAATGAATAAATTCAACCATATCAACATAAACCAATAACAACATTACAATAAAAATAAAAACTCATAAGAAAATTGAAAATTGAACCCATATCTATGGCTCTCACCCTTGTGTGCACTACTCCAAACCACCATCCCACCACAATACATGAATCAATATAATTAAATATACATAAAATGAATTCCTCTAACCATTATAAATCTCATAAATAAACTCCAAAAAATATCAAATATTTCTTAATATCATGCACATAGTAATAAATAACTTGGAATTCATTGTGAAGATACATGTATACCTGTGACACATGCATGGTTTCATGAATTAGATTCATTTAAGGTATAAGAGACTACATATAAAACATTTATATAATTTCCCTCCCCATATCATTGGATTGATATGGTGGGAGTACATTACTTTTTTTAAGATATTTCATTAATATGGCAAAGGCTAGAAATAAATGCCAAAGGGCTTCAATAAACATGGGGGAAGACTCTCCCATGAAAATAAAACAACCAACCAAAAAATCCATAACCAAATAAAACACCACATGATGCATGATATAAATGAAAGACAACTCAAGAAAACCATTTTTATTAAGATCAATAAAAAATGTACCGCTATGGAGGACTACAGTACCAAAGTCAACATTAGATGAAAAACTATAAAATCTCAATGACTCCAAAGACATATCTCCAAACTCCAACTCCATTGTCCAAAATGATGAAGTACCACTAAGAAGAGTAATGCATTACTATTACCTATGTCCCTATAAATAATATCTAAAAGGTCACCAATTCTCCAAATAAGTCATGAGTAATGAAACTTAATAGATTTTTCACAATGACTTCCTTACTCACTCTACTAGGACTTAAATGGTTAGAACATTTTATAAATGATTATATATAAAAAAATTTATAAAAAATGGAATAATTTATAAAAAAACAAAACTACTTATATGAAAATAGTTGTCAAAATTAAAATCATTATACATTAATCAAACAAGAACATTATCAAAACCATTATACCTTTCCTTTTTTCGGAATATCCCAATCCAATCCTCACATCCACATATAAACACATATATACATGTATGCTTTGTAAGGACAGTTCCATAATCATTATAACACCCCAAGCTTCCACGGTACTCTTTTCATAGAATAATATAATAGCTTGCATTGTACACAGCTCTAAGTTCTTACACACCACGACCAATAAAACTAGTCATTTAAAAAATAGTTATGAATAGTAATACCATATTTTTAAAATTTTTGAAATTTTATTTTTCAAAACAGAATTCATTTTTGGATTCATAGTATCATGATTATCTTAAAGTGAATTTTTGATATTTTTATGAAAACTATAAATTTTTGATGAATATTTAAAAGACACTACGTTATTGTTTAAACCCGAATTTTTTGAAATAATTATTTTTGAATTTAAATTTATTATAAAGTAAAAACAGATAAATATTACCTATATTAGTCCAATGTAATTCATTGAAGTCATTTTATAATAATATTAGATATATAAATTTTATTGATATTTTTACCATATTTTATCGGCCTCCTAAGCACATTTACAAATTTGGAAAAAAATGTAATTTTACTGATTTTGTGAATTAAATTTCAAAAATCCATGAGATACGGTTAAAATCAATTATTAGAATGTAATTCAATAGGTGAAAATAATTTTTGTTGAATAGTACATTTTGAATTTTATTTTCCACACTTAAAAGTAAAGAGGGTAATTAATGGTAAAAATAATTCTATAATCAACCCAACACATGTCCAAATTATATTTGATAAGTGTATTTCGAGCACAACAAACCTTATGAATAAAATATGATCCTTTTTTATCCACTTGGATTAGATTAGGTCATTTATTATATTTTATTTAAAGAATAGTTAAAAGTCTTAAATTCAAATTCTAATAACTAAAACATTTTTAATATTGTGTTATACATAAGATAAATTAGACTATAAATATAAATTGTAAATATTAAAATATTTCATACATTGTTGTATTTTATTTACAATTCTTAGACATTAAATAATTAAATTAATTTATAACACAATGATTATGTAGTAATTACCTTATTAATGAAAGATTAAAATAATTGATATTATTAATATTAAAATAAATTTAAATTGATACTTTTGATGAATTAAAATAACATTAAAGGATAATATGACATGTTAGGGTATATTAAATTATTTTTTAGAAGTAATAAAGTTGTTATGACTTTCAAAAAAACCAAATACTAAATAGTGTCAAAATTGACATAAATGATTTTTTAAAACAAATACGATTTTATTAAATTATATAATATTACTACAAATATAAAGTACAACCAACATAATTATATAATGGTATATATGTCATTAATGAACCACTGTATGTTCTATTTTAATTTTATATCATGTTTATTAACCATGTACTATAAAAATACAAGAATACATGGTAAAAGCTAAAATATTTAACTAAGATTTAAATCTGAAAGATAAGGTTAATATGCTAACCAAAACAAGTATAAAACCTATTGGTTGAGAGGTTTTAGAGCCATACCCACCATTTCCATGAAATAAATCCATTTGGAGCTCTTAGAAACCGAAAATGAATTTATAATAAAATAATATTTCAATCTTTTCCTAAAGTGCCCCTCACCTCTCTTATAAATGCATAGTTCCCGTTCTCTTAATTTCACATCTCCAAATCCATTAGGCTTGGGAAAAACATGGTCACATATCCTAAAACATACCCAAAATTCATCTTATAGGACTTACTCTGATCATAAATCTAACCTATGGATACCTTTTGTTCAAATCATTAAGAATCACCCGAAGAAGAGCTAATTATTTCATCACCTCTTTCTAGGTTCTTTGCTCCTTACACTTCCCCATTATTAATTTTTTCCATACCAAAATAATAACTCAATTACCTTATACATACATATATTTTATTATAAATATGGTACAACCATATTTATTATTCTATCCATCCCATGAATGATAAAGTCACCATACGTGCGTACATAAGGCTTACCATCTCCATGTTTTGGCATAGTTTGTTCTACAAAAATTCATTATTTGGATTGATTTATTATTAGCATACATGATGTAAATTACAAATATAACTTGTTAATTAATCTTTATATATAATATACCATCCAATTACAAACTATTTCACCACTAATAAAATAATATTTTCGCTCGTGCATATGGACTGCTTACCGTCTCCACGACTCGATGAGATTTCATTCCCCATCCTAACCATTCTAGAATAATATTAATTTTATGATTAAAAATTTATTTTTTTATAACTTAATATACTTATGGATATGAATCAAATACATCCTATATATAAAAAATGACTTACTTAACAAAACATATAATGGAAAAAGAATCAGTTAACACCTGAAATAATGATACTACTGAAATATTATTAACAAAGCAGTATTAAAGGATCATATATGATATCATATTTATGTATGTCGTTGTTTTATAATTTAATAAAAATTATTTAACTATTATAAAGGAGGTTAACCTACCATCGACTAAGGAAATGTAGAAGGTAAGGGTTAATTTTGCAATCTATTTATTCTCTAAGGTTGTTTATATGTATGTATCTACAGGGACTTTTTACTTATTATCCACAAATATGTTTCTTAAAAAAAGTATTTCAAAACATTTTTACTATATCCTAGGCTATAGGTTAAATTCATTTATACCCTTTTTATGTTTTATAAAATTGTTTGAAAGAAATATTTCTATATTTTTCAAAATAAGGTTCTTTATGACCTTTCAAAAAAATAAAGAAAAAATGTTTTTTTAACTTATACAGTGGGTGAGGCCCCATTACACCATTATAACACCTTCTAACCCTCCCTTACAATATTATTGTAATATTATCAAAATAAATGTTTTCTTTACATTTAAATGATTTCAAGTACAAAGATATATTTCACTCAAACAGTTCTTGGATTGATTTCATCTATGTCAACATCCATTTTTGGATTTTACACCTATTTGAAGTTGATTTATTATGAGACAATATTCCATATTGTATTGATGTTTTTGTGATATGTTTGACTGTGGATGTGTTACATTTATAAAATTCATGGTTTATGGTTAACATATTAACATTTCATATGCTAGTTTTTATAAAAATGATAATGTTTTGTTACTACCTTTTGATATGAAGAATGCATTGGACGAAGTAAGTGACCGGTGGGGCCCTTTAAGCCCCTTTATGCATCGATAGGTCTCATCAGACAAACTAGTGTCTTGAAAAATGTTCTTGACAAAATTTATATTTGTAGTCTCGGTACGAGTCCATGACTATGTGGTTATGATGCCCGTCATTATGTATTTCATCATTATGAAATTAGCTATTGATATTTCATGTGTTTATTTGACTAGTAGAATATCCATGTGAATAAGTAAATGGAAATATTTTATTTACCCTTTCCATATTATTAGGAAGTTTTTTAAAAGGCTTTTGTTTTAGTCTTATACTATGACCTAAATGTTTATGCTTATTTGTGAAAGTTTTTTCTCTATTATTATCCTTATTGATCATATGAGCTCACCCCTTTCTATGTTTTATTATTCCTAGGGTGCAAAGAATTATATTATAACTAAATATCAGTGATAAGATATTGTGTATGAGTGTGTTAAACAGATACACAATGTTGTTGTTTTTCATTTCATAATGTAATGTAAAACTTATGTAAGTATCTAATACATCAAATGCTACTAAACTGGTCGGTATGTTGGGACACGATCCCTTGTGATCATACCAATGTTATGTAATAATGCACTGACTCTGGGTAACTAGGGTCAGGGAATTATAGTTGGCATCAGAAGAAGTTTTTTACAATCCTTTGAAACTAGATTTAGAAAAACTCTGATTAGATAAAACTACCATAACATAGAATTTCAGGATTAGTATAGGAGAACATCCAAAATTTCTGTTATGTAGATATTATGTGGGTTTTATAAGAAATTAATCCCTGTCTTGATACTACAAGTGGATGTGGTTCTAGTACAGATGTACCTAGTAGTGAAATATCTGACAAGGAGTGTCGGTCTTTACCAGAGGTATACTGGTACATGACAACGAGCCTTATTGTGCACCTGGTTTGACACTCCAAGGGGATATGCTTAAGATATTTCACATTTTATCTACAAACCATTATAAAGGATTTATGAGTAAATACTTCTGAAAAGAAAATATATTTATCATTATGGATTATATCCATAAACTATTCAATTTATGTTATGTATTTTACAAGTTTGTAATTATTAATTGTGATTCATAAACTAAGATAGTGTATGACATTTTATAGAAATCGAGCCTAGTGGAAGGAATGGAAACTTTATGAATGCATGTAATCGATGTAGGGATTTACCTCTGACTCAAGATAATTTGAGTGAAGCTGGTGATGCAACTAGTGGTGAACATCTTATAACCATACTGGGAAAACTCACTAAAGATATGAATAATAACCTTACCTGTATGTAGCACCCTAATCCAAATCGTGGAGGATCAATGTTAGACTGATTTAATGAGGAAAAAATAACCAACATTCAATGGGACAAAAAATCTATTTTTAGTTGAACAATGGATAAGTTCCCTAGAGAAAATATTTCATGATTTGGGGAGTAGCGAATAAGAAAAAGTTTTCAAGGATGATTATCTCCTCATGGGATATACATATCAATGTTAGTAATTAATTAAACACACAAAGGAGGATGAATGTAACATCCCAGGTAAATTAATAATAAAATATTTTCATATTTACTATGATTTATGAATTAAATATTAATTTTACTCTAAAGGGGTTGCTATGCTTGAGAGTGTACCTGATATGTAACAACAGGTTTCTTTGAAGTCTTACATTGCACACTAATTATATAATATTATTATTTTAAATGGTAGTTAACTCCTAGCCATTGTATTAGCGAGAATGAACAAAACTAACTAAAATATGATTATACATGTTTGTCAAATTTTTTTACATTTATCCAATAAATGATTGAGGATTAAAATGTGGAAGAATCAAATTTTAAGCATATGTACTCTAATATTCACTAAAAAGCCATCTTACCACCTTTTGATGGAGAACCATATTTAAATTTATTTTTGGCCATTTTTATATGTTATTTTGAGAAAATAAAATTGTTTTTTATAATGGGTGGATAAAAATTTACTTTGCGTAAATTTTTGGTATTTTTCTGATAAAGTTCATTTTTTAATGAATATTGAAAATACTGTATTTTATTTCAAAAGTTCCTTTTAATCTAAATTATTTATAGGGTTGGATTATATTTTTAATTGGTTTTAAAATTTAATTATAATATATTTTTCCATTTAATTCAATGGTCTTCATTGAAAGTAATTTCACTTTGAAACTGGACTTAATCAACTACCAACCTTTTGATAGTTATTAATTCATAAAAACATGCTATTTGTTTTAACAACAAGAATTAATAATAAATTATTTAATGACAGTTCTATGTTTTGAATTTAGAAAATAGAAATCATTTTTGAATTCAGAATATCTAATATAGCTTACTCTGAAGTTTTTGTATTTTTCTGAAAAACTTCAATTTTTGATGAATAGTGAAACAACTTAGTAGTAGTAAAAATACTGAATTATTCATTAAAATGAAATTTTACCACTTATGTGAATTGAATTTAAAAAATCTGAAATACATAGTTGTTATTATTAAATAAATGTGGTTTAATAAGATGAAAATTATTTTTGGTGAATAGTAACTTTTGACCTTTTTTACCGCTGTTAAAGGTAAAAAGGGTAATTGAAGTAAAAAAGAATATTATTATAATTCCGAATTACCATAAAACATGTCATAAACTTATTGGAAGATTAATGGCCAACCATGGTCATCTTTGGGTATATTTTGGGACCCCATTGATCCACTTGGGTGTGATAATAACACTTTAGATTAATTAATTTAATGTAATGGAAAAAATGACATATTCAAATATCTTTTAGTAAATTAATTTTCACATAGGGTAATATAAGTTATACATTCGACTATAAATTTTAATTGGAAATATTAAATTGATTTCCTACAGCATGGTAATTTTATTATCATTTTTAGACATCAAATAATTTAAATTATTTATGACACAATAATGATGTAGTGTTCACCTCATTAATAAATGATTTAAATAAATAAGATTATAATGATTAAAATATTATCCCAAACATGTCCAGTTATTATTGGAAGATTTTATTTCTAATATTAGTTATATTATCTTAGACTTTAACTAATTTTGGACCATTTTAAATTAAAGATAAGTTTATAATAAAATAATATTTTCACACCTTCCTAAAGAGGCCCTCCTCCCCCATATAAAAGAAGACTACTTATAACCAATTACTCACACCTCTAAAGCCTTTTGGATCGTCCAAACTATACCCATATAATCTCCCTACATCCCTATCCTCCTCCTATAAGCCTTAAATTAGGCAGAAGGCACTTCAAGAAGTCCTTTTGGTTGATGCCAAATGGAGTTACCCAAATTAAAGGTAAAGGTTTCTCTTAAATTATTTTCCTTTATTTTACTTCTCCAACCCCTAAAATCTTTTTGTTCCTTTATTTTATAACAACCCCTGTATCCTCAATATACTAGGATGTTTTTATGAGAATTAGTATATCTACACTTACACACACCTCTATTTAATGGGTGAAGAACATAATGTTTCTGTGGATGGAAAACAAACGCCTCACGAAACGATGATTACTCAATTATCTTCTACCGCCTATCATGGTGGCCATTATCATTGCACTGTATTTATATATGATATATATTATGTTTATGTATTCATTATTCTTTTGTATTTTTCATTTATGGCATACCTTTATGGTTTCCATAGTGGGTAAATATGATAATCTCATTAGAAGAAGTGCGGACTACTGCCCCCTCAAAGTGATATGACTTGTTAATGCCTTATGTGGGAGGTATAAATGAATGTGTTAATAATATTATATATGATATTATAAGGGAATTATAATATAACTATGTATCATTATATTTTAATTCAATTAAAATAAGAAATAGAAATGGAAGTAGTGTTCATGGGTACGTACGACATACTGTCTCCATGAACGGTGAATTTCATTTCTTACCCCTAAATGTTATGTACTTTTATAAATACACGTATATACTGGATATATATGATATATATGATATCTAAATAATTAATGTCATTCTGAAGATAATGGATATCTTACCACATGAATAATTTGTAATTTTAAGTTGTTCATTTTTGACTCAAGTACCAAATATCGACAAAATGAACCTTGTTTACATAAATGACTATGTATTATTTATAACATGTTAATAAGTTATTTAAGAGGGATAATACTCTTGAAAAAGTTTCTGAAACAAGTAGAAATTAATGTTACTTTATTATTCATGAGATTAAAGAACGAACGGGTCAAATCGGACATGTGGTAAGGGACTTCGTCTCAATCTCCTTTTTTGAGGCATATACTCTTTTATACAATACATTATTTTATATGTTGTATAAACACCTTTGAAATTTCCATTAATTCAATGGGAATGTTTTTTTATAAATCATTTTATAAAATAAAAAATGGAATGTATTTAACGCTTGTGGCGACAATGACATCTCCGCCGCCGTAATCGTTCTTTGGCTTCCTCTATAAGTATTAATGTTTTCTAAAATGAAAAAGAAATCCCTTATTCTACTTTTTGGGTGTTTTGGTATTGAAAATGGATTTTGAAATGGATTTTCTATTTAAATATATTCAAATTATTTCTTTTTATTGCAAATTAAATGTTATAAGTGAAATTTTTATATTTTCAATATTTTATGTGTTATGATTTTATAATGGTACTTTGAAATTTGACGGTTGGTTACGTGATAAACCAAATGACGGGTGATGCTAGGATAAACCAGGATGGGTGGTTATGTTACAACCTCTAATACATTGGGTATGATAGTCGGTTGTATGACTATTCCATTTTGTGATATGTGTGGAAGTTGACCATTTGGTTATTCCATTTATGTATGTTTATGTCCCAAGTTACCTTTATATGTTATGTGTTCTTTATATGGGTTTTACGGTAATTTTTTGGTTACAAAAGGGTATGTAATGATCTTTTATTCAGTGAAGAGTATTTACTACTTCATAAATGTGAAAAGTATTACTTATGTTAAGGTATTCATGGTTTAAATGTTGTTTTGAAAAACTAATAGTTCTCCTTCTTTGTGTATCCCTTACTGATCTTTTTATGCTCATACCATTTTTTTGAAATGTTTTTCATAGGTTATAAAGTAGGGTAAGATAAAATAAGTATTAAAGATGATTTATACCATGAAAATAACTCTTGTTTTATTTTAGGAGTTTTTTTTGTGAAACATTAGATTGAGTATAAGTGCCTTTTTTGTAAATTTTGAGATGTAATGTAAAATTTATGTCCTAATTCTATAAAACTATATACCTGAAAAGATCCTCAATGTGAATAATTCATTTAATTCAATATTATGTAAGGTATAAGGCTAGGTCCGGATAGTTGGTATCAGAGGTCGGTTTAGACAACATTAGGATTTAGGGTATTGTTAAATAAATGTCCATAAATTAATTTATGATAATATTGAAATGATATATATTTTACAGATTACCATGTTCCTTCACCTAAGATATATCACCATTAAGAATGGATTTTCATAGAGGAAACATGGAAGTTTTGCTGGGAAGGCATAAATAGGGAATTGAACTTATCAATCAGCATCCTGAGATGGTTGGAATCATAATTGAACAGTTTGTTGTAGTGATGACTTAGTTGAATCAGGTTATTATGGAAGGTTTTTTGAGACTTTTTTCACAGTTATCTATTCCAATAACTAAGTTAACATGATAAGGTGTTACGTTAATTTGGAAAAATTAATGTGATGATTATTTTCAAGAATTGAAAAGAAGATTAGTGAATTCTCTAGTTCTGGCATTGCCTTCCATAGATGGTTAATTTCTTATCTATAGTGACACTTCGTTGAAAGGACATTGTTGTTTTCTTATGAAGAATGATCAGGTAATTGCTTACGCTTCATGTCAGTTGAACCCTCATGAGTTCAATTACCCTACACATGATTTGGAATTAGTTGCTTTTGTTTTTTCTTTAAAAATTTGGAGGCATCATTTTTATGGAGTAAAATGTGAAATATATACTGAACACAAATGTTTGAAGTATATATTCACTCAAAAAGAACTAAACATGATATAGAGGAGATGACTGGAATTAGTCAAGGATTATGATTGAATGATCCATTTACCGCCCGGGAAAGGAAAATAAAGTGGCTGATGCTTTGAGTCGAAAATGTAATGCTTAATTAACCCTACTATGTCTGGAACAAGATCCTTTGGTTTTTGATTTGATGAACTTTGGCATAGAAGTTGTTGGTGTAGGAAATTATTCTATTTTGTTTTAGGTGTCAGTGAGATCAACTCTATCAAACAGAATAAAGCAAGCGCATAAAGAAGATAGTGAGTTGTAGAAAAATGTAGAGTTGGTTCAGAAGGGTAAGTTTCCTAATTTTAACATAGATAACGATATTTTTATGGTCTAGGAAGAGATTATGTGATCCTTGTGATTCACAGTTGAATAATGAGTTGTTATGTGAAGTTCATAGTTCTCAGTTTCAGTTCATCCTAGTAGTACTAAGATGTACAACGATCTTCAAGGGTATTATTGGTGGGATGGAATGAAGAGAGATATTGCTGATTTTACTATGAAGTGTTTGACTTGTCTGAATGATAAAGCAGAGTGGTAGTTACCGAAAGGTATTCTTCATTCTTTACCAGTGCTAGAGTGGAAATGTAAAAATATATCCATGGACATTGTTGTGGGATTACCGAATACATCTCGAGGTAATAATGAAATCTGAATTATAGTTGACCGACTGACTAAATATTCTCATTTCCTTCCTATTTGAGATACTTGGTCTCGAGATCAACTTGCTCGGTTTTATGTTAAAGGGATAGTAAGGTTTCATGGAGTTCTCCTCTCCATTGTATCTGATCGTGATCCAAGGTTTACTTCTAACTTTTGGAAAGGCCTTCAGAAGTCATTGTGTACTTAATTAAATTTTACTACAAATTTTCCTCTGCAATCATATGGGAAATCAGAATTAACAATTCAGACCATAGAGTATATTCTATGTTCTTGTTCAATGGATTACCAGGGAAGTTGGGACCAATATCTTTCTTTGGTTGAATTATCTTACAATAACATTTTTAATTCCAGTATAGAGATGGATCCATTTGAATCAATATATGGAAAGAATTGTCGAATACCAGCTTTTTGGGATGAAGTAGGTGAAAGGAAACTGATGGGGTCAGAATTTGTAGAAGATATGGCAGAAAAAGTTCAGTTGATTCAGAAGCACATGAGAATAGTTTAGATTCAATAGAAAAGTTATGCGGATAACTAGAGGAAGGATCTATCTTTTGAGGTAGGTGATCATGTCTTTCTAAAAGTTTCACCATGGAAAAGTGTGATTCATTTTCGTAAGAAGGGAATGTTGAGTTTGAGGATCATTGGACTTTATGAAATCCTGATGAACATTTGATCAGTTTCTTACAGAGTGGCTTTACCTCCATTTTATCCCATGTACATAGTGTTTTTCATGTTTCGATGTTGAGAAAGTATTTTCCAGATCCATATCATGTTTTAAGTCTAGAGATGGTTCAGTTGGAAGATAATATCTCTTATGAGGAACAACCAGTCCATATTCTTGACTGAAGAGAGCAAGTGTTTCAAAATATGGTAATTCACCAGGAATTTTTTTTTGGAAAAACTATATGGCTGAAGGGGAAACATGGGAATCTGAAAATGCTATGAGGGATAAATACCCCCACTTATTTTGATAAGTGAATAAAAATTGTGAGGAAGCAATTTCCAAAAGGGGCGAAGGATGTAACATCCTAGGTAAATGAAAAATAATATATTTTCATATTTATTACTATTTGTGATTTAAATATTTATTTTTCTCAAAAGGGTTTCTATGTTCGATATCATACTTGATACGTAAAAATGGTTTCTTTGAAATCTTATGTAGCACACTAATAATATAATATTATTATTTTAAATGGTAGTTAACTCCTAGCTGTTGTATCGGTAGGAATGAGAAAAACTTACTAAAATATTATTATATATGTTTGTTAAATGTTTTTACATTTATCCAATAAAGGATTTAGGCTTAAAATGTGGAGGAATATAATTTTAAGCATAAATACTCTAATATTCACTAAAAGGTTGATTTACCACCTTTTGACGGATAAACCTCTTTATATTTAGTTTTTGTCATTTTTATATGTTCTTTTGAAAAACTAGAATTCTTCTTTTGAATGGGGACATCAAAATTTACTTTGGGTAATTTTTTTGTATTTTTCTGATAAAGTTCATTTTTTAATGAATAGTGAAAAAATACTGTATTTTATTTTAAATGTGCCTTTTAATCTAAATAATTTATAGGGTTAGATTATATTTTTAATTGGGTTTAAAGTGTAATTAGAGTATCTTTTTACCATTTAATCCAATGGTGGTCATTTTAAGCAATTTCACTTTGAAACTGGACTTAATCAGTTGTCAATCTTTTGATAGTTATTAATTCTTAAAAACACGCTATTTTTTTAACACCGTGACTTAATTTTAAATTAATTAATACTAAATATATATTTTGAATTTAGAAAAATAGAAATCATTTTTGAATTCGGAATATCGAATATATCTTAGGCTGAATTTTTTCTATTTTTCTGAAAGACTTAAAATTTTGATGAATAGTGAAACCACTTAGTAGTAGTTAAAAATCTGACATTTTCATTTAAATGAAATTTTACCACTTTTTTAAATTGAATTTTGAAAATACAACATACATGGTTGTTATTAATATGTAAAATTTGGTTCAATAAGAAGAAAATAATATTTGCGGAATAGTAACTTGTGACTTTTTTACCGCTGTTAAAGGTAAATAGGGTAATTCAAGTTAAAAAAATATTATAATAATTCAAAATTACCTTAACACTTGTTATAAACTTATTTTATGAGTAATGGCCGACCGTGGGCATCTTTGGGTCGATTTTGGGACCTCATTGAGCCACTTGAGTGTGATAATAACATTTTATATTAATTAATTTAATGTAAAGGCAAAAATGATATTTTCAAATATCTTTTAGTAAATTAATTTTTACATGGGGTTATATAAGTTTTACTTTCGACTATAAATATTAATTGGAAAGATAAAAATATTTCCAAAATCATGGTAATTTGATTATAATTTCTTGGAATCAAATAAATTAAATTATTTATGACACAATAATGATGTAGTGTTTACCAAATTAATAAATGATTTAGATAAATATGATTATAATAATTAAAATATTATCCAAAACATGTCCAATTATTATTTTATGATTTTATTTAAAATATGAGTCATTTTATATTTTACTTTAATGATATTTTGACCTTTTTAAACCCAACATATGTTTATAATAAAAAAATATTTTCACACTTTACTGAAGAGGCCCTCATCCTCCTCCTTATAAAAGGAGACCACTTCTATCCAATTCCTCACACCTGTCAAGACTTTTGGATCATCCAAATTCTGACCAATTAAGCTCCCTACATCCCTATTCTCCTCCTAGAAGACTTAAATTAGGAAGAAGGTACTTCAATAAGTCCTTTTGGTTCAATCCAAAGGGAGTTACCCAAATTAAAGGTAAATGTTTCTCTTAAATTGTTTTCTTTTATTTTACTCTCCAATCCCTAAACTATTTTTGTTCCTTTATTTTGTAACAAAAAAAGTATCCTAAATATACTAGGATGTTTTTATGAGAAGTATTTTATCTAAAACTACCCAAATATTCATATAATGGGTGAAAAACATAATGTTTTTATGGATGGAAAACAAACGCCTCATGAAACGATGATTATACAATTATCTCCTACCACCTCTCATGGTGTACATTATGATGGAACTGTATTTTAATATGATATATATTATGTTTATTTTTTCTTTATGCATCTGTATTTTTCATTTATGGCATTCCATTATGGTTTCCATAGTGGTTAAATACGATAATCTCATTAGAGGAAATGCGGCCTACCGCCCCCTCAAAGTGATATGACTCATTAATGCCTTATGTGTGATGTATAAAGGACGGAGTTAATAATATTATATAAGATATTATACTTTAATTATAATATAAATATGTATAATTATGTTTTAATTCCATTAAAATAAGAAATAGAAATAGAAATAGTGTTCATGCGTACATACGGCTTAACGTCTCCATGAACGGTGAATTTCATTTCATACCTATAAATGTTATGTACTATTTTAAATACTTGTATATAAATGATATATATGAAATATATGATATCTAAATCATTAATATAATTTTGATGATAATGGATATCTTACAACATGAACAACTTGTAACTATAAGGTGTTCATTTTTTATTCAAGTTCCAAATATCGACAAAATGACCCTTATTAACATAAATGACTATGTAATGTTTATAATATTTTAATAAGTGATATAGGAGGGATAATTAACTTCAAAAAATTTTCTGAAACAAGTAGAAATTATCTTTAGTTTATTATTCAGGATATTAAATAATGAACGGGTCAAGTCGGACATGAGGTAATGGACTTCGTCTCAATCTCCTTTCATTGAGGAATATACTCTTTTATACAATAATATCTTTTATATGTTGTATAAACACCTTTGACTATTACATTCAATCAAAGGGAATATTTTTTTTACGAATCATTTTACTAAATGACAAATGGAACGTCTTTAACGCTTGTAGTGAAAATGACCTCTCCGCCACTGTAATTGTTATTTGGATTCCTCTATAAACCTTAATGTTTTCTAAAATGAAAAATAAGTCCATTATTATATTTTTTGGGTGATTTTGTATGGAAAATGTTTTTTGAAATAGATTTGTTATTTTAATATCTTGAAATTATTTCTTGTGATTGAAAATTAAATGTTATTAGTGAAATGTTTATATTTTCAATATTTTATGTGTTATGATTTTATAATGGTACTTGGACATTTGACATGTGGTTACGTGATAAACCAAATGAAGGGTGGTGTCGTGATAAACCAATATGGATGGTTATGTTATAACCTCCAATGAATTGGGTATGGAAGTCGGTCGTATGGCTATTCCATTTAGTGATATGTGTGGAATTTGACCGTATGGTTATTCCATTTAAGTATGTTTATGTCCCAAGTTACCTTTATATGTTATGTGTTATTTATATGGGTTTTACAATAATGTTTTGGTTACAAAAGGGTATGTAATGATCTTTTATTCAGTGAAGAGTATTTATTACTTCATAAAGGTGAAACGTATTACTAATGTTAATGTAATCATGGTTTATATGTTGTTTTGAAAAACTACCAGTTTTCCTTGTTTGTGTATCCCTTACTGAGATTTTTATGCTCTTCCCATGTTTTTGAAATGTTTTTCAGAGGTTATAAGGAAGGGTAATATAATGGAAGTATTCAAGAATATTTATATCAAGAAAATAACTCTTGTTTTTTTAAGGAGTTTTGTTTTTGTGAAACATTGGTTATAGTAGAAGTGTCTTCTTTGTAATTTTTGAGATGTAATGTAAAAGTTATGTACTAATTCTCTAAAACCCTAAAACTGAAAAGATCCTCAATGTGAATTATTCATTTAATTTAATATTATGTAAGGTATAAGGATGGTTACTTACAATGAAGAAGTATAAAATTGTGAATGGAGAGAGTTTAATGAGATTTTATTAGAAAACTACTTTCCTCGTGAACATAAAGAGGATGTAGAAATACAATTTTTGAGTCTGATGAAAAAGGAGGATGAGAAAGTCTCAAAGTATGAGGCTAACTTTAGATGGTTAGAAAGGAATGCTGAAGATTATATATGTAACCCAGGAATTAAGATTGATATATTATTATATGGGTTACAACCATTTCCCCAGCAAGCATTAGTATCAAAATTATTCTAATCATACAAAGATATAGTATCATGTTATATCAATATAGAAAAGTAATTCTCTAAGTCTTATGACTTTAAAGAAAAGAAAGAGAAGAATAGATATACTGAACACTCTTGAAATGAGAATAAAGCGTAGATTAGAAAAGTTGAATTTCCATCCTGAAGTAAATGTGAGAAGAAACACCCAAGTACTTGGTTGAAGGGTACGGGAGTCTGTTATAATTGTGGAGGAAAAGGCCACCAAGCTCATGATAGAAAGGAGAAGAAAGTGGCTGTTAATGTTGGAGGATGAAATTGTAAAGATATGGGGAATTATTCCAATGAATTTCCTAAGAGTAAATGAAACTTATCTATGAAAATGACAAGAGAGAAAGGCCATGATTATGAGATCACAACTACTGAGGTTGAAGTTCCTAATGATGTGGTGGCAGGTACTTTATTTATTTCCATAAAAATAGCCAATTTTTTATATGATTTTGAATCATCACATTCTTTCATATCTTCCTAGTTTGGTAAGAAATTTACATATTTACAGTTTGACATATTAAGGTATTTTTTAGTAAAAATTCCTAAGGGAGGTATCATTCCAATAAATTCCATTCAATCAGTTACCATTGTGGCATATAAACGTGATTTATCTACTGATCTTATTGTCATAACGATGATTACATTTGATATAATACTTGGTATAGGTTGGATTTCATACCATGATTCAAATATTTATTGTAAGAAGAAGTAGGTTTTAATTTTTGATGATAATAACTAATCCTTTATCTTTAGAGCAGAAACAACACCATTTGATTCTCATAAAGATCCACCCCGAGTAGCTCTACTGAATAAAATTATTTGGGATGAAGATATTTAAATGTATATGGATGAGAAAATGAATGTTATAATAGAGGATGTCCCTATTGTGAAATAATATGTTGATGTGTTTCTAGAGGATTTACCTAGACTTCCTCAAGAATGAGAAATTGAATTTTCCATTGACTTAATTCCTGGTTAAAGGCCCATATAGAAGACCCCTTATTGAATGGACACTATAGAATTAGTGTAACTAAAGGAACAACTAGAGGAATTGAGAAATAAAGGATTTATTCTCCCTAGTGTTTCTCTGTGGGGAGCGCCTGTTCTTTTTGATAAGTGAAAAGATGGATCTATGAGGTTTTGCATTGACTACATGGAGATCAATGATATAGAAATCAATAAATATTATCACCTACCTCGCATTGATGATTTATTTTATCAACATCTTAGAGTTAAATATTTTGTAAAGATTGACCTTTGATCAAGATATCATCGGTTGTGCGTGAAGAAGGAAGACACTCCAATGATAGAATTTTATACGAACTATGGGAATTACGAGATTACAGTAATGCCTTTTGGACTGACTAATGGACCCTATGTTTTCCTGAATCTAATGAATAGAGTTTTCAAGTAATATATTGATGAATTTGTCATGGTATTGATTGATTATATCTTGGTATATTAAAAAAACTACGAAGATCATAAAAATCACTTAAGCACTATTCTGAAAACTCTTAGAAGAAATGAATTATATGGGAAGTTTAGCAAGAGAGAATTATGGATTCAGGAGATTTATCTTCATGGCCATATTGTCTCTAAGGATTAAATCATTGTTGGTCCTTCAATGACAAGGGCAATCCAAGAATGGCCAACACCAATGAGTATAACTGCAGTACACAATTTTATTGGTTTATCAGGTTTTTATCGGTGTTTCATCAAGAATTGTTCCCGATTGGATAACCTATTAACCAAGATCACATGTAAAGGGGTTATATTTGTTTTGAGAAAAGAGTGTGAAATTTTTTTGAGGAATTAAATAAAATATTAGTCAATGTTTCTATATTGAATCAACCATCTGGGAATGATTGGTTTATTATTTTTAGTGATGCATCAAATAAAATAATTGGTTATTACCTTATGTAGAATTATATAGTCATTCACTATTCATCATAATAACTAAAAATTCTTGACCAAAACTATTATACTCATGATTTTGAGTTAGCAGCTGTAATCGTTTCTCTAATGATATGGAGAGACTATCTCTATGGTAAAAAATGTTAGATTTGTAATGATCAGAAGAGTTTGAAGTATATTTTATCATATAAAGAACTCAACATGAGAAAATGCGATCGGTCAAACTACTCGAAGATTATGATTTAACTATACACTACCTCCTGAGGAAGGAAAATAAGGCGGTAGATGGTTTTTGCAAAAAAGATCATGGAGTTCTCAACAAGATGAGAGTTGAAAGGGATCCTATGTTCATGGATCTAGTAAAGATGTATATGAGAATAATAATGGAGGTAAAACATTAATACCTTTTCGAACAGTTTCCAAACTATATTTACTAGAAAGGGTAACAAGTTATTATACTGATGATGAGTATTTTCAAAAGAAAATTAAAGCTATGTATGATGGTTGATTGACTGACTTTGTATATGAAGATGGAATTTTGAAATTTGGGAAGAGACATTGTGTTCCTGACATACCTGATCTAAAAAGGGAATTGTTGGATGATTCTCATAGCTCTAATTTCTATATACAACCTAGTAACACTATAATGTATTGAGATTTGAAGAAACGTTTTTGGTGGGAAAATTTGAAGAGAGAGATTGGTGATTATGTGTCAAGATGTATGGTTTGTCAACATGTGATGGATGGAAGACAACATCATAGAGGAGTCATCCAACCTCTTCCCATACCTATGTGGAAACAGGATGATATTACGATGGAATTTGTTATGGGGATACCAAATACTCATAGAAGGAATTATGCAATATTCTTTATTATTGATCAACATACCAAGTAAGCACATTTACTTGCTATAGGAGAAGATTTAGAACATGGACATTTAGAGTGACTATATATTAATGAAGTTATAAGACTTCATGGTGTCCCCATATAGATTGTTTGTTATTGTGATTCCCATTTTACATCAAGATTCTAGAAAAGTATTTAGGAAGCCCTGGATACTAAACTTCATTAGAGAACTGCTTACCACCATCAAACTGATGGAAAATCAAAACGGGCTACTCAAACCTTAGAAAACATGTTGAGATCTTTCTCACATTACTTTCAAGGTATGTGGGATAAGTATTTACCTATGGTAGAGTTTTCTTATGACAATAGCTTCTATTCAAGTATTCACATGGCACCATATCAAGCGTTATAATGAAAGAGATGTCGCACACCAACTTGTGGGGATGGTGTTGTTGAATGAAAAATCCTAGGCATATAACTTATTGAGTAAACAATGGAAAAGGTGATGATTTTCTAAACCCATATCAATGAAGCTTAAATAAGGAAAAATAGCTATGCCGATAACTGGAGGAAGGATTTGGAATTTAAAGTCGGAGATCTTGTTTTCATGAAGGTATCTCTAGGGAAGGTTGTTAAACGATTCGGTATGAAGGGTAAATTATGTCCCAGGTACATCAAACCATTCAGAATTCTAGACTGAATTGGAGTTTTAGCTTACCTTTAGACAATGATGCCAAGTCTCTCTAATGTTCTCGATATGTTCCACGTATCACTATTTAGAAAATACATGCCTGACCCAACACATGTACTCACCTATGAAGAAATAGAACCAGAACCTGATTTATCTTATTGTGAAGAGCCTGTAAATAATCTTGATACTAGAGAACATGTGTTGAGAAACCAGATGAGTCTCCTTGTAAATTTTATTTGGAGAAACCCTAAAATGGAAGATTCAACATGGGAACCTATGGAACTTACGATGAAGAACCACCCAAATCTATTTATGAAGTAATATTCTAGAAATTTTGAGGATGAAATTATTTGAAGTTGGAAATAATGTAACACCCCAAGCTTTCATGGTATGCTTCTCTTTTAATAACATAATTGCTTGAGTGTATGCAGCTCTGAGTTCTAGTACAACACAACCAATCCAACTAACAGTTTAAAAAGTAGTTATGAATAGTAATACTCAATTTTCTAAATTATATAAATTTTATTTTTTAAAATGGACTTCATTTTTGGATTCGGAATATCAAAATCAGTTTACATTGATTTTTTGGTATTTTTCTGAAAACTTTCCATTTTTGATGAATAGTGAAAACACTACGTTATTGTTTAAAACCAAATATTTATTTTTTAATTTAAATTTATTTTAAATTTAAAATAGATACATAATACTTATATTTTTCTAATTTAATTCATTTTAAAATATGATTTGACATAAAAAAATTTATAGGACTTTTTACAGTCTTTTACCCACCTTTTAGGGACATTAGAAAATTTGCATGAGATGTAATTTTACCGCTTATATAACTTGAATTTAAAAAATCTAAGAGACACAGTTGACAATGTTTTTAAATTTTGGTTTAATATGATGAAAATAATTTTTAACTAATAGTAACTTTTGAATTTTATTTACCTTAGTTAAAAGTAAATAGGTTAATTAAACATAAAAATGATATAATAATTACCCCAAAACAAGTCTTAATTCTATTGGATATGTTTATTTCGACAAAAATCAACCTTATTAATAAAATATGATACTTTTTGATCCTCTTGTATTATATTATAACATTTATTATATTTTAGTTAAAGAAGAGTTAAAAGTGTTAAATTCAAATTTTAATAACTAAAAAATTTCTAATATAGGGTTATACAGAAGATAAATTTGACTATAAATTTTCATTAGAAATAAAATAATATTTTCTACATCATTGTATTTTATTTATAATTTTTGGACATTAAATAATTAAATTTATTTATAAAATAATGATGATTCAATAATTACCTTATTAATGAAAGATTAAAATAATTGATATTAAAAATATTAATATAAATTTAAATTTAGAATTTTTAGGAAATAAAAAAAATTATAAGTTAATATGGAATTTTAGGGTTGATTAAATGAGTTTTTGAAATGTAATTATTTTTTTATGACTTTTACAAAAACGAAATACTAAATATTGTAAAAATTGACAAAAATGAGTTTTTAAAACATGTACTATTTTTTTTAAATTATATAATAGTCCAAAAAATATAATGTTCGCCAAAGGACTTATATAATGATAGGTATGTAATTAATGGAAAAATTTAGGTTATCTTGGAATTTTATTGTATGTTTATTAACCATGTAATATAAAAATACAAGAAGACATGGTAAAATTTAAACTATTCAACTAAGAGTTAAATCTAAAAGATAAGGTTAATATAGTGACATAAACGTATCTAAAACCTATTGATTGAGAGTTTGTAAACCCATAACCATATTATACTCTAAATAAATCCATTTTTAGCTATTATAAAAAGAATATTATTTTATAATAAAATAATATTTCAAGCATTTTCTAAAGTGCCCCTCACCTCTCTTATAAAAGGTTAAATGCCCTTCTCTTAATTTCACACATCCAAATCCATTTGGCTCGGCCAGAATATTCTCAATTATCATTATAACTACCCTAAATTCATCCTAGAGGCCTTAATTTTATCATAAATCTATATTAAGGATCCCTTTTGTTTAAATCAAAAAGAAGCACCTGAAGAAGAGGTAATTATTTCGTCACATAATTCAAAGTTCTTTTCTTATTCCAGTTCCTATTTGTTTTTTTTTTCATAAAAATATAATAACTAAAAAACCTTATACATACTGCGATGTTATTATAAATATTTTTATAACTATATTCATTATTTTATCCATCATATGAATGATAAATTAACCATACGTGCATCTGTACGGCTTACTATCTCCACGTCATGGTATAGTTTGGTATTCAACACATCATTATTTCGATGCTTAAAATAATGAGTATAATTGATGAAAATAATAAATATTATAAGTAAAGTATTATATATATATATAATATACTATCCAATTGAATATGATTTCACCAATAATAGTATGATATTGTCGCTCGTGCGTACGTACGGCTTACCGTCTCCACGGCATGATGAGACTTTGTTCCCCATTAGGATCATTCGAGAATAATTTACATATGATGAATAAAAAATATGTTTTAGAACTTAATATCCTTCTGTATATGAATAAAGTACATCATATTGATAAAAACCATGACTTATGTGACAAAACATATAAAGGTTAACAAATCCATTAACACCTGAAACAATGATACTTCTGAAATATTATTTGCAAAGAAATATTAGAGGATCATATATGATATCATATTTATGTATGTGGTTCTTGAATAATTTAATAAAATTTATTTAACCATTATATTTTAGGTGAACCTACACTCAACTAAGGAAAAGTACAGGGTAAGGGTTAATTTTACAATCACTTTATTATCTGATTTTGTTTATATGTAAGTATCTACTATGAATTTTTCCTTATCATACACATCCATGTTTCATAAAAATGTGTCTCAAAACATTCTTAATATATCCTAGACAAAGGGTTACTGTAATTTATACCCTTTTTTTAATTTTTATAATTTTTTTTGAAAGGAATCATTCTGTTTTTTCCCAAATAATATTCTTTATGACCTTTTCAAAATATTAAGGAAATAAAATTCTTTTAACTTATACGACAGTGGGTGTGGCCATTTTCTGCCATTACAATACCTTAAAAGCTTCCATTTTAATATTATAATAATATTTTTAAAATAAATTTTTTCTTTAGTTTTAAATGATTTCAAGTAGAAAGAGATATTTCACTCAAATAGTTTTTGGATTGATTTCATCTATATCAACATCCTTTGTTGGATTTTACACTTTTTTGAAGTTGATTTATTATGATACGATCTTCTATATTGTATTGAAGGTTTCATGATATGTTTGACTGTGGATGTTCTATTTTTATACCATTAATGGTTTATAGTTAAAATATTAACATTTCATATGCTTGTTTTAATACGAATTTTTATGTTATGTTTCAAACATTTCTTATGATGAATGCATTAGAGATAGTAAGTGATGTGTGGGGCCCGCAATAGCCCCACGATGCATTGGTAGGTCTCATGAGACAAACTAGTGTCTTGGTACAAGGCTTTGACAAAATTTATATCTGTTTTCTTATCAAGAGACCTTGACTATGTGGTTATTATGTCCGACATTATGTATTCCATCATTATTAAATTAGATATTGATATTACATGTTATTATTCAACTAGTAGAATATCCATGTGAATATGTAAATGGAATTATTTGAATTATCTTTTCCATATAATGCTGAATATTATGTTTAAATGCCTTTTGTTTTAGTCTTATAGATTACCTTAAGTTTTTTTTCTTATTTATGAAAGTTTACACTATATTTCTATACTTGCAGAGCATCTGAGCTCACCCCTTTCTATATTTTTTTCATAGGAAGTGAAGAAGTATATTATGACTGACTTGTAGTGATAATATAAGGGATAAAAGTGTGTTAAAAGGAGAAAAAATGTTGTTGTTTTTCATTTGACAATGTAATGTAAAACTTATGTACCTATTTAGTACTTCCAAGGCTATTAAACTGATCAGTGTTTTGGGACATGATCCCTTATGGTCATGCCAATGTTATGTAATAATGTACCGAATATGGGTAACTAGGTTCAGGGTGTTACACTAATGATCAGTTTATATTCGATCTACCAATTCATCACATAGTAATTAAATATCATGTTCCATTACAACTTTCAAAAATAGAGCAAGGTTATATTTCAACCGAGCATCATCATGTAGTATGAACTCACACAACCAAGTATACTCAAAAACCATTTCAATTCCAAAATTATGTCAATGAAAAAAAATTTATTGAAACCACTACCAAAAAAAACATTTCAATAAAAACATAATTTTTAAAAAAACCCTTTTATCAAGAAATTGAAACCAAACAACGTTTTTTAAAATCTACTTTTTAAAACCATTTAACAAAGCATCCTTCACAAAAATTTACAATTCCACAAAAATCCATGAACCATCACTAAATAAGGTTTCTAAAATAATTTTCACTCCTATTTTAGCATCAAATAAATCAATTTGAATCTAATAATTCATGTTATTAATTGAGGAGTAGATAGTGAAGACACCAACCTCAAAATATTTTGGGAAAAAGGAAATGGCATGAAAACACCCAAAAACTAGGTTCCATATCGAAAACCCCATCTTAGATCTCTTCCCAATCATAAAAAAGTATTAATATAATCATTTTTAGCAACAAATATCATAGATAAATCCAAAAAATAAATAGATAAATGAATTTAGGAGAGATATAGTAGAGGATATAAGAAAAACCACCAAGAAGAACCAAGAACGAACACTTACTATAAGAATGTGGCTTCAAATCACCAAGATAAGCCTATAGATTGCTTCAATATAGATTGGGAGAGTTCTTAAAACCTTCGAGAGGGAAAAATTAAATTTTAAGGACTTTCTGGGGGAAAACATGACATTAAAACAAAGATCTAACATAGATAAACATTCTATAAACTTTTTTTTAAACGTGCATGGTTTAGTCGGATGGTTATGTAAACTATATGCAAATCTTGTGCCAGTCAATACCTCAAGGATGAAACTAACATAGTTGGGTCTCACAGTTTTGAAATTGTGTACCAACCATGAAAAATCCCACCATCCAATATAGAATAGTTTCTCCAAGGATTCTGCATGGTTTGCAAAAAATTGTTTCTAATAGGTGTTGCATAGTTTTCCCAAACTGTGTGCCTATATAAAATCCACGAAATACATCAAAAAGTACCCAAAACTCTCCAAATATTCTCTAATATACTTCACACACTTATAAATACTAAATAATGGGTTACTAAATTGAAATAAAGAGTGATAAAGTCTCCCCACTACTGGTCTATCCATTCCTAGAAACTAGAAAACCATCATCTTTTTGAAAGATTTGTGGCCACTGGTATTTCATTTCTTTCTCAAATTACAATGTCTCTTCATGAATTTGACCTTGTTTCTATAAACCATGAACCAGACTGATGTTTTTTCCACACAATAAAGTCTATTTCCAATCCCCTACTCGCAATGGGAAATGTATCAATGACGCATCTGCCTCTAGTTCAATATGATCCCATCAACCCATATTTTTAGGATTAGGATGAATCTTTTTAAACAGAGATAAATAGAAAACATTATGAGTCACCCTAAACCATGGTCATAATTCCAATCTATATGAAACCTCACCATCAATTTCCAATATATCAAATGGGACTATGTATCGATGATATAAAGTTCCCTACTTCCCAAAATGATGATGCCCAAGCCTTAAAGATATCCTCACGAACACAAGATCAATCATCAAGAACAACAATGGAATTCAAATATGATATGTATATGATTTCATATGACTCGATGTATTGTCTATCCTTTTCTTAATCAACTGAACATTATCTATTTTTCTTGTACATGGATTGACCCAACTAGTGAAGTCTCAGCGGTTTCTTCCAAATAAAGTGTAGAATGACTAGGATGCCTATATAAATATTCAAACAAAGCCATTTGTATTGACGTGTAATAATTGTTTTTATAAGAGAACTACACTAACATCATATTCTCTTCCCATGAGAAAAAAAAATTCATTACATCCATCCAATGGCCCAAAATCCTTTACTTTTTAATTATTATTATAAAACCCCCATTTAAGGGAGGAAGGGGGATCCCAGATAGACTTCATGGACTTAAATCAAAAAACCCTCAAATGAAAAAAGAGTAAAATCAGACAAACAACATGGAGCTTCCCCTCCCCAGCAATTTTTTTAATAAAAAAACAAAAAAACCCTATTATACATGTATAGTCATTCATGTGGTCACTCAACAATGATAAATTATGGCGATGTATGCATGGAACAAAAATTCATTACAAAATCCCACAATATGAATTCCAATGTTTATGTCATCTGTTAAAATTTACCATCTATCTGAGGATGGTACACCACAATCATTGGAAACTATGTCCCAATGTCTTTATATAACGATTTATAGAAACGAGATGTAAACCGCAGAAATCTATCTGAAAGTATCAAAACTGGAATTCCATAACTCCTTACCATTTCCCAAACATATAATTTTGATAATTCCTCAACCATATGAGTTTCATGAATAGGAATGAAAATTGCTGACTTTGTGAGTTATTCCACTGTCACCCATATGACATCTTGTTTCCAAGCCATTCTTGGGAGACCTATAACAGAGTCCATAGCTATCATCAAACATTTCCATACTATAAATGGTAAAGAATTCTTCATATCTACTCGTCATTGATGTTCCTCCTTAACTTTCTGAAAACCTATGCATCTCAAAACAAACTTATACTCCATAATTTTTAAACTGACCCACAAGAATTATTCTTTCAATGCCATATTCATTTTATTTATCCAAGGATAAATAGTTCATCTTTAATGGTTACAAGCATGAAAGTGTTATTAATAACAATATAGAGGTATGCAATCCGATTTACAAACCACAACATTGAATTCTCATCCATCTTCCAACTATCAATGTTATACCCACCATTGATTTTTACCTCATAGCCACACATTTTAAGCATATTTCTATACATATTTAAACATCACCACCAAATAAGGAAAAAAATAAACTAGAATGAATATCGCAACTTCACCTCAATCATCACATTTCAGGTGCATCTTGACTAGGACCAAAATCAACTTCCACTCATCTAAATCTTCTTTTTTTAACTAATCATATGAATTTATTTATAATGAATAATCCACCAAATTACCTTTTCCCTATGAATATAAAAACTCAAATTCAATCATCTATATAAACTCCATCCATCGTATTTGTCTCAGATTCAAATCGCGTTGTGAGAAAATATGTTTCAAGATCTTATGATCTATAAACATTATGAATCTCTCACTAAATGGATAATGACACCATTTATTCAAATAATGGACAAAATAAGATACATCCAAATCATGTGTTGTGTAATTCATATCATGAACCTACAAATTCCTTGATCCATATAAAAAAACATTATTAACGTACATGAGAAAAAATCCTAACTCATATTCTAAAGAATCATAATACACCACATACCCTTGTCCTGATTCAAGAAAAAATCAATATTCTTGTTGATGTAAGGTAAAATTTTATCGCTTAAAAAATTTTATTCCATTTTACATCCCATTGAAATTGATCATTATTCTTTTTTCAAAGATATCATAGATGAGGTTAGTTGTGAAAAATAATGAACAATGATTTAGTAATAACAACCTAAACCAAGGAAACTATGTATCTCGACAACGTTCTTAAGTGGTATCCAAGAGAAAATAGCATCAATATTTTCTAGATCCATAGAAACACCCATTTAAAAATTTATATTTCCAGTACATCATACCTATTGTATCGAAAAATTATTCTTTTCTAATTTGGAATACATACGATGATCCCTCAAGATTCCAAATAATGTCACTAAGTGTTACACATACTCAGCCCCTATCCTAGAGTACAAAAATATTTCATCCAAAAAGACCACCATAAAAGAATCAAGATATCACTAAAATATTTGAATCATAAAATCAATAAATAAATAGGGTGAATTATTATGATTGAAAGGCATAACGACCTACACATAAAGTCTATATCAGCGTATGAATGATATATTCAAATTACATTCCTTCCGTACAAACAATTGATGATATCATGGATGCAATTCAATCATATAGAACCAATTAGATCCTCCCAATTCATATAATAGATTATAAATGTGTGGATGTGGATAAATATTCTTTATCATAACTTGGTTAAGATTATGATAATCGATTAATGGTTGAAGAGTTTCATAGTCCTTTTTCTCAAGAAAGACTGGTGCTGCTCATGGAGATATACTAGGATGAAATAACCATTTGCTTCAATGATCTCCTAACTTGACATTGAGCTCTCATTATTCTGTTTGTGATGTATGATATGGAATAAGGAATATAGGACCAGTCCCATGGAGGAGATCTATCATAATATAAACTTTTATTTTTGGTGTAAACCCTGCTATATTTTCGGAAAAAACATATGGAAATAGAACCACCACTGATGGATAATAGTTCTTCTCATTATAATCCAAAAATATCAAGGACAATTCTTACAATTAGTATTATATCATTCTACTTGATTGTTCCAACAAGCCTATTGCACACGCCTTTATATTATAGTCCCCTTGAATGAGATGATCGAAGCCAACTTTTGTTATAAAACCGGACTTCCTTGTGTAACATTCAATGTTAACCATAAATGATGTAAACCAATCCATGACCAATAATATATCAAAGGATTCCACATAAATCACAAAGCAATCCCATATCATCTCATCTCCATAAATGGTTCTAGAAGATGATCTACACACAATGGCCTGGTATTCTCTATGACCAAGAGGACTTTGAAGTTCTATAATAAAAGGAATAATCTCAACTTTTAAACTCATAAAATACAAAAAACAATAGGAAATAATGTAATGGGATTCACCAAAATCAAAAACCCCTTAAAAAGGTGTAGAAGTCAAAATAATTATACCTCTCATAGTATATGGTCTAGACAGATCGTGCAACAAAACCATTTAACTCTATATAATTGCTTAATAACTACATTTTTTCTTTGTTTCCTCGTTGAGATTTCATTTAATATGGAGTCAGGGTATTCATAGAATCACCATGGATAGCTCTATTTTACTGATTAGGTTGACTTATTTCCCTCACCCCCGTGTCGTTTAGGATTCCTATGACACAAAAGAAGTGTCCGGAACAACTGAAATTGGATTTCTATGAGAAAATAACCAAATATTCCCCATTTTGTTTCAATTGTGAAATACTCTTGGTGATGTCATACACTCTCTCTTCATGTGGTAAAATGAAAAAAATATGAAACATCCATATTTTCTTGGTAGTATTGTAGGAAGATTTAGTGATCCAGTCATTTGATTCTAATTCATTATCTAATCATGGAAATAGGTGTCCCACTTCCTCTTTCTCCTAGTGTTATAGATCCCACCATTTCCCAAGGGTATCAACATACTATCTCCTCCAATATATCATTATATTTCCCTTTTATCTTCAACTTCTCTATTGAATATCTCTGTATAATCTGTAATACATTGCACATTGATATTTGAGATAACTCTTATATCATCCTTGATTCAAATATTCATGTCTTCAAGGACTCACAGGTACCAACATCGGGTGAAAGGTAGAGTTAATTCATGAATTTATCTACATACTATATGACATAAATATTTTTCCACTTCATGATGAATAATTCATTTATTCAGTGAATTGTTAATATGTGAGGATAGAATTATTTTTTATACAATTCTTTAAAATCTCCCAATATGTGGTTTTCGTATAATTTATCCTAAACCAATAAATACCATCCCTCGAGTGTAGGATGTTCTAGCATATATGTCACCATCTTGACTTCATCTATGATGGCATGCTGATAAAATTGATTATATGATTGATCTTATTTGTCTACACCTCTTCCTTTTATGGTTCCAAATAACACTGAATGTTGGGTGGATTCTACATCTAGAACAAGATGGAATGGTTCACTTGATGTAGCTCATTCCTCATTTTCCTAGTATCCATAGCCTAAGAAGAATGAACTATACTCTGAACGAGTTTTGGGTTCACTTATGGCTCACATGCAACCACATTATCAGCAGCTTCATCAGGATTGTTTCTATGACACCTACCAGGTGCTATTTCCTATTCACATAAGAAACACACTAAGTATCAATAACTGTTAACTAAAGTATTAAAATTTAAAATTATATTACATCATACTATCCCAACAGTTCATTACAAAAATCATCCATTTTTTCAAAATCATTACAATCTTTTGAAAATCAAACCATTTTCAAAATACCAAAATAATTCTCTTTTTTAACATCATCTTTTTTAAACCAAGTTCAACATTGTTCAAAACTAAACAACTTGAACCAACCATATATCATCACTAATAATTAAATATTAACTCCTAGGGGGAAGTAATTTTCTAATGCATGTCATCATCATCTCATTAGACAAACCCATGACAATGAGATATCAAATCCTATAATTGTCTCTAAGACATAAATGTACACAAATCCTTGGTAACTTAAAACATGGCCTAAAAATGTTAGATCATTCAATTTATGCTCAAAATTTCATGATCCAAAAATCCAACACCTTTATATAATCCCAACACAATGAGTATACTATAATGAATATAACTATAATATTGAAAACCAATATAATGTCAATGATCAACAAAGACATAGACAACTTAATCCATAAAATACGCAACAATCTGATACCAGTTGTTTCAAATATATTTTTCGACAGAACAAAATGGATACCATTTTTAATGTCCTGCACCTCCTCATTAACTTGATAAGGTTGGAAGAAATTACATGACAATAAGAGACATCCCCAAGTTTCCAATGGCTGGAAATAAATACTAACAGTATTCAATATACTTGGGGGTGAGTTTCACTTTAAAATAAAACAACCATAAAAAACATACATGAACAACTAAACCACTACATGATACATGAAGTTAGTGAAAGTAAACTCAAGAAAACAATTTTTATTAAAATCAAATAAAACCAAGTACCATAATATAAGACTACAATACCAAAGTACATTGTTGAAGTAAAACTAGAAAACCTCAATGAATCCAAAGACATAGCTCTAGAATTCAAATAAAATATCCAAAATCACGAAGTACCACTAGGTAAGCGAAATAATTTACCATTATGTTTTTCATGGTAATCATGATTTTCAATGTTCCATGGTTATAATTATGGTGTGATTAATTAAACATAGTATATTTTCCCCAATGACTACCCTTCTCATGCCACTAAGATAAGACTGGACAGCCAATTTTATAAATCTATTTATATAAAATGATTTATATAAATCAACTTAAATAAATTTATCAAACAACCAAAAAAACTTATAAAAAAAATATTTTTCTAAACGAAAACCATTTTTCCTGAAGAAACCAAGCATTTTCTCAAAACAATTCCATAATTCTTTTTTTCATATCTTGTTCCTATCAACATATCCACAAAACCAAAAATCTCAACATGAATGCTTCATTATTATAGTTCCATACACATGATGTGTTTATAGTTGATCATCCAAGTATTCTAAAGTTAATTAAATCCAATTTTCCATTACCCCATTGTCACCGAGTACAAGTTCATATTTCAACCAACCCTCTCTATTAAATATGAACAAACACAACCAAGTTTCCCAAAAACCATTTCAATGCAAATTTTTTTTATTTAAAACCATTCCAATACCCATTTCAATAAAACCAACTTTTATTGAAAACCCATTCTTACGAAATCCAAACTATACAAACATTTTTATAATCAACATATTAAAACCATTTAAAAAAGCATACTGTAAAATAATATATAATTCCATAAAAATATAGAAACCATCACTATATATGGTTTTACCATTATTTTCACACCAATTTCACAATAAATTTAAATCAATTAAATCATTTTCAAACTATAACTTAGTGTTATAAATATTGGAGTCGAGATTGAATCTACATACCTCGAATAATTTGGTGAAATAAAAGCAGAAAACCAGGTTGAATCTATAAAATCACATCATAGATATCATCCCATATAATCATAAAACAAAAATATAATAATATTTGGCATCCAATGTCATATATATATATCCATCTAAGATGTATATATAATAAAATAATAGGGATAGGGAAAGAGATATGAGAAAAATCACAAAGATCACCAAATAATGAACACTTAAGGTGAAAATATGGCATCAAATCACTATGTAAAGACATCTTATATCTAAAAATTAAATGGGGAGAGGTTATACAACCATTAAGAGGGTAAAATCCATATTTAGGACTATTTTGGGGAAAAGGGCATTAAAACCCAAATCTAACCTAAATCCACTTTTTTTAGGATTTAGTTTTGAAGTCGTTCATGGTTTTGTTTTAAAGATAGGAAAACCATGCACAAACTATGCACCAGTCATTACCTTAAGGATGAACCTTGAAGGGTTGTATTGAAAAGTTTACAAATAGTTTATCCATCATGCGAAATCCCACAACCCAACATATCATGGTTTCTCCAAGGCTTCCACATGTTTTTTGGAAAACCGTGAACCACCCATGAACCTTCCCTTCAACCATTGATTAATTGTGAATTGTTTTCTATAGGTGTTTCATGGTTTTATCACACTGTGTACCTGTAAAAGAACCCAATAACCATAAAAAATTCTCAAAACTCTCCCAAAATTCAGCCATATACTTTATATGTGGATAAAAATAAAAAAGGGTTACATAATTGAAACGGGGGGGGGGATGCTAAAACCTCACCAACTATGTACATTAACTAAAAGTTCCAACAAAACAAGGAGGAAATTTAGTACACCTATTGAACCTGTAGTTAGAGCATTGGGGACAAACATTATAAAACATATGACCAGTAGCCTCAAACTCTACATATATCCTCTTTTGACAAGCATAAAACTTATGATGGTCTTGAGTATTTCTTATTATAATAAAATCCATTTTCAAATATGATATATGAATCATTGATTCTCCAAACTTATCCTAAAAAAATATCTATATTGAGGCTCAAAAAAACCTTAAATAGTTACATACTAATAAATGACAGATCAAAACTATTATAGTAATACATAGACATAAGAAATTAATTCTCCCAAGAACCCATGAAATAAATAACACATTAGTACAAAAATCCTCCAATATCTAGATCACTTATAAAATTTTCCAATCTATCTAATGATAAAATTTAGGTCTATATAATACATGGGAGAAAATAGCATGATAAAATATCATCAAATCCATAAAGGTAAAATGGGAATTTAGATCAAATATGGTAATCCTCAAACCGTATAATTTTTTTTAAAATTGTCCACATAAATTATTTAAAATGAAACTATTCTAACAAATTCCTTGATACCCATTAAATGAAAAAAATATATCTCATTTTTTAATGATTCAATTTGTGCCACATTCACCTAGGCATTGATGAAAAACTATAAAAATCCATCAAAACAACCTGTGATTTCCATTAATGAACATCTTATGGATACAAAAAGAGTACTAGAAAATTATTAATATAATTTAATGAATTACATAATAGAACCCAAGATATAAAATTCAACATTTAACACTTTAGAACAAGAAAAAAAATTAATCTCTATAATAATGACATGTCTTAAAAATTTCATGACACACTACTTGAAATGTGATGAGAAACTCAAATAAAACTTACTCTCATATCACTGAAGGAATGAAAAACCATCAACAAAACAATAATCAATGCTAACTATACTCTATTAATTTTTTACAGGCATTTACCAAAAAAATAATATCTCATTACACCTTCACCTTAGGTTCCCCTAAATGATACTCTGTCACTTACTATAATAATGAATAATAAATATTAATTCAGCACAACAAAACTATACTACAAATATAATCCATATATAGATATAAATATATGATGTCCCCCATCGTATTTCAATCATAACCTACCTAATAATAATAATCACCACATGAATTTTCACTTTAACATCAACTCCCACATTTAATTTCCATAATGTGTAAAATATTTCAGAATCATGGTCCTTCAATAACTCTATCCATATTTATTTAAACAAATTATGAAACAGCAAAGAGAAGATATAACATCAGATCATTTTATCTATTAATACAATAATGTTTCTATCAATAATACAATGTTTTTAGTGTGCTAGATAAAATAATACTACCATAAGCTCCATTGCTTAGGGTGAATAATTACATTCAATGTCACATAACTCTCATGACCCCTTATAGATAACCTATCTCAAATATATCAACATGTATACCAGCACAAGATGAGAATAATAATATAATTCCTCACATATAAATCTTTAATTAGAAAATTTAAGGATATGAACACTAATACACATCATTTTTTATACTAAAATTCTTCTTCAAAATGGTAAACTTATAATAAATGTGATTCTTTTAGCTCAATGCTATTGATGGATGTTTGAAATGATATAAATTAAATATTAAAATTCGATAATTTCATTCAAGATAATGGAAAATACATAAATCTATGATTTCCTTGGTAGATACCTGTGAAACAATAACCTCAGTCATTGAATAATCAAAAAATAAAGCATTATAAGACACAACATTTTAAAGAAAATGCACCTCATGCATAATAAAATTACACTAGGATATCATTATGAAGAACACATGTATTATAATTGTTAATGTGTTTTTTATTTTCACCCTTTAATGTTTGAATATTTTTTGGTAGAAATATACAATGAATCTTATAGTTTTAATAACCTTAATCTTGTGAACTAATACCCTTTGTATAAGCTAGTATGATTCATATCCTAAAGTAGCATTCATGGAAAATTAATCATGTTAATAATATTGATATATTATTACCTCTGGAATTCAGTGTGTAAATTATGATAAACCATATAATTCTGAACATTATATATAATATACAACACAATCTCCAAAATTAAATAATGATTCATTCTATGAATATAATTCTTATGCTCTATAATTTGATATTCCACAGTTATTCAGAAACAACGAATATCAAAAATTATAATCCTTTGAATTGAATAATTAATGTTAATATGATTTACTAGTGTGAAGGATTAGTTTACCTAAAAAGTTAATCAAGATGATAATTTTCTTGTTTTCAGAAGTTCATAATACATATAGAGTACTAAAATATGGGACATGTTATTGTTAAAATCATGATAATTTTTCCACACTTGTTTCACATTTCATAAAATAATGTACTATTTCACATGAAAAAATATTTATACGTGCTTATATTAAAAATTAAAATTAGTATAAATTCATTACAGGACGACTAAATAATTTATATTACTTAGTAAAAATATATTATTTATTTCGGAAAGTGTTTCTTAATAATTTAAGTAAAAACGATTTATAAATAAATGTTTTTATTGAAAAATTTTATATTTTCACTATTCCCCTAAAAATTAATTATATTGCGAAAATCCAGAAAATATAACATAAGATAATATTCATAAAAGAAATAATAAATAAATTATATTTGGTTAAATTAAAATTATTAAATTTATGAATATAATTTTATTATAAAATAATATAATATACTAAAATCACATTTTTATTAGTAAATTCCAATTTAAAGTACTAACTTTTATTGTTATTATTTCAAAAAAAATTAAAATATAAATTGGTGTTAACCAATTATTAATTTCAAACATAATTTATCATTATTAATTATATAGTTCTTAAAATACAAAATCAAGTCACGTAAAAAGGTTCCTTTTGGAAAATATTCTTTTTGAAACAATAAATGTTTCTATTAGTCATTTTATGTAAACTAATTGAATTTCATTCAATTTAAAGGAATAATTTATTTTGTTTTTATAAATATCTCATATATTTGTTTCTCATTTTCATTCATATTAATTAGATAGTTAGTTTTTCATGGTCACACTTAAATATTAATATGTTTTCTAAAAATATAATTGTTTTTTTATTTTCATTAATTCTTTTGAAGATATGAAAAAAACACTTTTAATACATTATAGGTAATAATTTATTAAAATCTCAAGTCATAATTTTTTTTATAAATTTAGTCAACTTATAATGTAAGGTTCCTTGTATAAGCTATTCATATAATCTATCTATTCTAAAATAAAATTAAATATCAGTGTAAAGTATTATGTTTTTATGAGAGAAAATAAAATAAGACTAAGGCCAAAAACGTTTACCCCTTCTCAACTAACCCGTCCATTACTCAACGTAAATGAATACAATTAACTAGAGGTGTGTTGTAAAGCCTGTAAAAGTTTGAGTATGGCTTTGAGTGGATCAAATGTTCCTATTTCTCATTTTAAAAATTCTTCCTTTTTAATCAAACCCATGTCACCAATTAAGGTAATGAGTTACTCTATTTACCTTTTCCTCACCTGTATTCAATAATATGAAAGAAAAATATTAAATAGATAAAATAATAAGGGTTGACATTGATGTGTGATCCTACTAATTGTTGTCATCAACCTATGGTTGTTTCATGAACTCTATTATCACAATAATTTGTACTGATTATATATTCATCAAATTAGGTAAAAATGTTCAATCTAGAATTATACACCCCTCCTCATGGTTATATTTCATACACTCCCAACTATACAAACATATTTCATTCATTATATTCATAACCCATTTAATCAAGAAATTATATACTCTCTTGATTGTTAATAAGATCTCTTAAATACATCTAGAGGGATCAATATCAATTATAAGATTTTTTCCTATGAAGACGTCAACTTCTAGGATGTTATCAATATAACATCATGCACATCAGATTCCCTCAAATTTTCCGGATGATTTGATCATGTATGAGAGAATGGACATAAGATTATTATATCTTTACTCTTTAGTATAAATCCATGTAATATGTACATTTAAAAATAAATATCCTTAACAACTGAAAAGGATCCAAGATGTAGTGTTTGTATACATCTAATTTTCTATTATACTTCAATAAAAATTATTTTTACGGTTCCAAATTATCAAATTCCTCACTATAATTCTCAAATTCATTTATAATATTTATTAAATTTTTTTATATTGGCATATTTTGGGAATAATATTTCAAAAATGATTTATGGAAGCTCCATAATTCTAGGTGGACCCAAACAATTTAACCAACAACACCATGTAAAATAGTAGTAACTATAATAAAAAAATATTTTTAATATTTGAACTCAATATATTAATATGACTTGAGGCCCTTCTCTTCAAATCCCAAAAAAAACTTCAAAAAACAATTCTTAAATCATTATTTTACAGAGAACCTGATTTTTTTTAAATCTCAAAAAAATATATTCATATTTAGTGTATTGTTTATATAATATTTCTATAACTATGAATACCATAATATAATGAAATTTATTATGTTCTCAAAAAAATATTTTTTAATAGCTAAATTCCCCCAATTGAATCTGCAGGTGTCAAAATACTCTAATAATATGATATAATATTTTTGAAGGAATAAAAATCATGCTTTTGATGAAACTATGCAATCTCAAATATCGTAAAAGATTCTAAAATACATTATAGACTAAATAAATTCATCATCTGCATAAAATATCATTTTTAAAAAAACAATAGACAACTAAAATCACTAATGTGTGTCTCAATTATCCCCTTTGTAGTTGAAAAGTAATTTACATTTTTATAGGTAGTGTTTGGCATTTAAAATATCACATACATTGGCTAATTCACTTCCACATAAAATAATTTGTTTTATGATTTCACCAAACATTAGTTGTATAGATGAATTATATTATGAGCATCCCAAATATCATAGGAGTAAGATAAATTCCTTTTCTAATTTTCTAATTGAAATTTAGAAATCCATTATTACTCTAAAATTAACTTGAAAGAATCCAAAAACAATTTTTGGCAACCTTTAGGCTTCTTAAAATAATATCCAAAAGATATCAATTTATTTTATAAAATATATTTAATGACATGTAAAACTTCCTCAATTATTAAATGGGAACCTATAAAACCCGAAAATATTAAAATAATAACATTTTTTCAATAGTGTATGTGACATGCAACACCAATATTAAACAACTCAAGAAATATAATTCATAAAATTTATTCTCTTCAATATCATGTGTCACAAACAACCCCGAATCTAAATGAACCTCCAAATTATATATTGTTATATCCTATTCATTAAAATGAAGGTTATGAATAGTTATTAATAAATTAGGAAAATTATTGTTTTCTATTTATTACAAATAAAATAAGAAACATTTAAAATAAAAAGAAATGTTTTTTGAAAACATGATCTTTTTATAAAAGAAAAATTAGTCACATATTGTTCACATAATTTAAAATTAAAATTTACAAATTTTAGAAAATATATTATATAAAATTAAATTTATTTTTTAAATCATAATATAAAAATTTTCTTTCAGTGAATGTTTTTATTTTTTCCTAAAATATTCTATTTTTAGATATATAGTAAAAATACTACATTTTAATTAAAACTGCCTTTCCATTTGAATTATAAATATATTTAAACATTAGTTTTCATTTGTAAAAATAAAAATTAGTCCAATTATATATCAATTAATCAAATTTAGGTAATTTAAATAATTTTTATGTTGAATGTTGATATAAAAATGTTGTAATCTTTTGAATATTTTCTCTATGAAGACCCACTTTCTCGACACAGCTGTGAGATTAATTTTGAACTAATATTTTTCATTTATATGATATTAATTTGTAAAAATATATTATAGATTTTTAATATTCATAATTTATACTTTTTAGTAAGTTAGTCATAAATTTTTACATTAATGAATAGTTAAAATTATTTACCACGGTTAAGGTAAAAATGGATTTACGTGGGTGAAAATAAAATTATAATGGTTAAAATGACATAAAAAAATATATAAAATATATTTTATTTTTATATTAAGACCCCATAATTTGTTAAGGTAGATAATAATATATTTTTACACTTGTGGAATGTGAGAAATTTTGGTACAACTTTTAATTTTCAAAAATAACAAATGTTCCAATCACCTCATATATAAAAAAACTCCCCATATCCTCTATTTTTTAAACCATAAAACCATTTTGGTTAAGAAAATATCAACTAAATAACAAAATAAAATACCTTATATCACCATATTCTCTTTTTTGGGTCATGAATACAACCTAGGAGGGATGTTGGGAAATCTTAATGAGGTTACCCGAAGAAGAGGTAACATTCTGCAATGAACGTTTTTATATAATATGTTACTCCAACTCGTTGAATCCTTATTAAAACATTATGATATAAAAAATTCATTATATACCATATAATTATATGTTTTTATATTATGATTGTGACTAAAAAATATCACAAATTTCGTCAAATTTGTAGTAAATCATCATTTCTGTGTAGGGTGAATTGCAGTCTCGCGAACAGATGTCATTAATTTTTATGTTACCATCTCTCACAACTGGGTATGGTGATTAATATAATTATTATATAATTTTTTTAATTAAAATAACTTATATATGTTAATTATATCACATATATACCTTTATTACATTCCATTCTTTATGGAATACGATGATGTCACTCATCTCTTCTACGAACTAGCACCTCAAAAAGCAATGTGATTCATTTTTAACTAAATATTTACATTGAATATAATAATGATACATTTAATAATTATATGTGATATAAATGACATTATTATAATATTAATGAAATAATTATCATTTTAAAATGATAATATATCATTTTCTATCATACACTAAAAAATGATAACAATATTAGTTCACATGTTGACTACCGCCTTTAAAAAGCGATGTGGATCAATTTTCATCACCAAAACACACTAATTATATATATAAGAATATTTAAGGAAATTATATTTTAATTATTTTATCATTATCATTATATAAATAAAAAATATTACCAACCACATTTCCATAATTATAGTTGAAAAATTAAAACATAACTCATGCGTATATATGGTCTTACATCTCGAGGATCGTAACACACCTCATTTCTCAAAAATATATTTCATGATTGTTAATAAAATAATAATTTATGTATAAATATTATAATTATTTCCTGATTATTATTTTTTAATTTATGGATATATATGATTTAAAAAAGGTCCATATCATTCATGATGCAACATACATTATAAAACTAGGAAACTAACACCCAAAACAATGAAAATAATGATAGATTATTAAGGATAAGGTGATAATATATTATAAACGGGTAATATATGATATCATAAATTTTAATATGGATATTTTATAAAAAAATAACATTCTCAAAAACATTATATCCGATTTTAAATCATGTTCAAAAGAATGGAAGTGTGAGTAAAAAGATTTTGTCTCTATTCTCATTGATTGAGGAAAATTGTATTGTTATGAACATAATTAATTTTATATGGTTTGTATAATTAAAATTATACATGTAATGTCATCATTATTTAATATTTAAAGGTACTTTAATTTTTTTATTTTAATAATTTCATCTAAGGGGGTTTGATTTAAATTTAACATGTGGAACATAATTTAATAACTCAATTTCTTTTCACCGAGTTATAATACTTCTTCATTGTCTTTAATATTGTTAGATTATGTGTATAATAAATTATATATATATATATTATTATATTTTTCATAGTTTCATGTGAATTTATATTTTATACACATTTTCTACTCATTTATTAATTCTCACTTTATCTTTATGATCATTGTGAGAGTTTATTTCACAATCTCATTTTAATTGGATTATTTATGATTGAATTTCAATTGATGGAACTTATTTTTCATTGTATAATAAACCATTTAATTTTCATACCATATTTTTATTAATTACATTTTCATTTAATAGAACTGTTTTCTACTGTTTGGTACATAACATAATAAAGATTGTTTTTTGAAAATATGACTTCATTTATCTCTTCAGTCGGAAATCCATTTTCTTCCAAAAAAATGTTTTATAGAAAATTATAATTTTTTATCATTTTATAAATGTTTTATTAACAAAATTAATACACAATTTGACCTTTAAAAAATTTAAATTAATCTTCTTATATTTTTTAATACAATTCTAGTTTGGATTTTACCAAAATAAAGTAAAAATAATATTTTTTTGAACATATACGCAATGTACTGAATTTATAGCCATCATGGCCACTAAATGTTTTTATGATACATTTTTATGTTTCAATGATTACTTTAAAAGAAAATTATTTTAAAACATTCTTATAAATTTTATTTTAAAAAAGTTATTTTCAAAATGAAATGGATATTTTCCCCAATAATATTTTTAATGATCATTTTATGGTATTTTTATTTGTTAATGACAATAACCCATTATTTTACATATACTCAACTATGGATATTATGTATTCATATATTAATTATTCTCCCTCCATTTTTTTATTATTATATTTTCTAGGGAAGGTATTGAAATTCCTTTCATTGTTTCGTCATTCTAATCATTAACATTCCCTTTAAATATTAACATTTTTATGATCAGTAAATATTTAGTTCCTTACAAATATCCATATTAATTATTATTGATATGTTTGTTTATTAAAAATATATCAATTATACATAAGGTGTTCTATATTGAAAATTATTTTCTTATCTAGGGAAATATAGATAAATTTTTATTCACTACTCCATATAGATATTTTGATGATAAGGAAATTTTTTCAAGAATTAAATCACTTATTTGATATGTGAGGAATGAGTCGGACATGAAGATATATGTAGGCCCCAGTTATAGATAGTGCATCAATTCATTGGAAGTCTCATGAATATAATCATTATACTAGTATTAAAATTGTTCTAACCTGTAGTTTTAAACCATATTATGAATGGTATTGATGATAGAGGTAAGGACTGATGTACAATGATTTAACATTTCAATAATTTAGAATTAATTTATTATTATCTCTAATATTTTCATAGTGATATTATCTCTAGATTCATTTCAATATCACAATATTTATTAAATTTCATGTGTTTATAGTTATTTACCATGTGGTATTTTTATTGACTTATCATGTTATGACTGTCCTGTTATTAATTTAATGGAATGTGTTTTTATTTATTAAACTTTCCATATATATTATTCCTTATTAATTTATTCAAGAGATTATCTCAATGATATTATCTCATAATGAATTTAATTTTTAGTCTGTTTATTTAATGAAATTTTTGTTGGGATATTTTCCTTTAAATGTTGATATTTCGTATTAATTAATGATAACTTACACTATAATTACCCTTTACTGATTATTTGAGATCACTCTTGTATTGTTTCTACTATTATACATCCATGAATTGTACTATATTTAATAAGAAACAATATTCTATATGGAATATTTTTATTCTAAAAAAAATATGTTTTGATTTCAATTATAAAAATAAATGTAAGAATCCATTATGTAACTAGTTTAACAAGACAACTACACTATTCAGTCCTCCAGGTTGTGATTCATTATATCTTATGTCAGCATAATAAAAAGGATAGTAGCTCTGGGTTACTAGGGTTTGGGTCACTAATCTTGGTATCAAAGGGATTATTAGTTTAAATTATTGGAGATATATATGGGAAAACATGTATTAGGGATCATAACCCTTTAATATAAATTGAGGGTAAGTATAAAATAACATCCTAATATTTTATCTAGGCCTAGATCATGTAGTTTGTTGGAGATGAAAAGTAGATTTGGGTCGAACATAGTTGTGTCTAGGGGAAATAACATGGAAAAATAATGATTGATATGGACCATATCATCACATAGAGAATAATAAAAGGTCTTACAATGCCCCTAGTTTCACACTTATGGGGTAAATTTTAATTATAATTAACATATTCATTACAAATAATTATGATGGATTTGAATATATTATGGTAATGAATAACCTATGATAAATATAATATGTTATAAATTGAAAAGAAGGTGTATAAATGGAGTTATAAAATATTTTTATTGGCAGAAAATAAGGGCATAATGAAATGAATTGCTGAGTAAAAATGAAGAGTATAATGAAAGGAAATAAATTTCCTCTTATGGATCCATTTATTATTTATTGTCCAAAATGTGAAGAACTAATAATTAGATGAGTAAATTCCCTATTAAAATGTTTAAACTATAGTCCAATGAATGAAATATGTTAAAATTAAATGGTTGATGTATTTATGTATTTGGATTCAAGAATCGTATTATAGGATTATTTTCCCAATGGTATTTTGATTATAAGAATCATCAAAAATATAAAGATTGTGTTAAATTTTAGAATCATATATTTCATCATTAACATTATAATTATATATACCATCATTAGATTTTAATAATAAGGTGTATCATGAGTTCAATGTCTTGAAATTCATATTTAGGATTTATGTCATGGGTTTCTGCAATGATTAATGATATTTTGGGATAAATTTATGGAAATAAAACCCCATCGTTATGTATATGTTTCATTAGGTTATTTATTTGAGTAATGATTAAATTAAAATCTATATAAATAATTTTAAACTTATTGGTAAGCATTAGGGTTAATATTATCATTAATTACATTATAATAATAGTCAAAAAATATTATTATACTACTTGAAAAAAAAATTATACTGTATTGAAGAACATAGAAAAAAGGTTATCTATTGATTAATTTTATTTCATGTATATCAATAATATATTTGGAAAATTTATATAGATTATATTAATATTTTTCTATAAAAGTGACAACATGAATGGTGTGTGAAACCCCATCATTGCTGTTAAGGTTGTTGGGATTAAACCCACAACATTAGGATTATAAAGATCTAGAACCAACCAATGGCCCATGTGATGTTTTAGTTAGAATGTTATTGTATTTACATAAATGAATTAAATAATAAATATTAATGATAAAATTGTGTTGTTACTAATGAGTTTAGGGATTAATTTATTCTCTAGGTTAACTTGTGCTAACAATATTCATTTTGGTAAATATTTATAGAGAGAATGAAAGACTTTTCCCTCATCCATGGATCTTATGATCCAAAAAAATTTAATTTTAGTGCATCATGAATAAAAAATCATTTTCTAATATTCATTTTTTGGACTAATCCATGAATTCTATATTGATAGAGTCTCTACGAAATGATGAAATTGTTATTATCCGATAGAAACATATCAAGTATGTATATTTCCTTATATCCATAGATTTTAAAATAATTATTATACATTAGTAAAATAATATTGAAAACAAATCCCATATTATCTTTAAATCCAATGAATAAAATGATCTTCAAAATCATCAGGATTTTTGGATTTTACTTTTTCAACATTGAATTGATCCTTAACATTATTTTGATCAACAAACTATTTCATTCCTATAATTATTTAAACTTTTATTCCATGACCATATAATCTCCTTTCACCAATGTTATCTAACATAAAAACCTTTCATGTTGAATTTTTTACTTCCCTTTCTCTCTTTGCCTGAAAATCATTTTTTTAATTTTCAAATGCTGGTTGATGGGAATCCAGTGCCCAAATTCACAACCACAAAAACTAACAAGGCCCAGACATCACATCAACGCAGAATTACATACCATAAAAACCATACTCGTCTCTGTATCCCCTTCCGGACTCATCATCTCTAGTGGGTGTGGTTGTATCCCATCCTGGTGTCCTCCAGTAGTTAACAGTTTGAACCTGATTCCTGAGATACTCCCGAACTGCATGATGTGGTGATGTCCTCTCGAGCCTACTAACCTTGGAAAATACCACTGTCACCTCATTATTCCTCTTGGAAGAGGATCATGTCTGCATCGGCCGTTGAAGGCATGTATAATCTCTCCTTGGCCATCGTCTAGGTGTGGAAGACAGAGGCCCTTCAACAGCAGCAGGTTTCTGCTTCCCGCTTTGAACCACATCACTGAAAGACCGACCAGTTGGGCCACTCAAATTCTCTTTCCCTTCCCTGGAAATCTCCCTCCCTTTGTCGGTTTGATCCCCCAAACCTGAACCAGGACTCCCTGCATAGCTTTCCCTCCGTTGGTCCGGAGTTTTGTTCTCCATCAAAGGAAAGAGCACACCCTCTGCCAACACATTTTCAACATCCACTATGGGAACCTCCTTCACCCCACCATCATCAGGAAGGTCCTAAACCCTATCATCTTGCACAAGAATGGAGCTACTGTTCTCAATGTTACTCTCTTCCACAGGAAGACCAGCAATGTCCTGCCCCCTGTCGCTATCTTGGAGAACCTCCACTACATCCCCTCTATCCAGCACAGCTTCAACTTCCAAGCTCTCAACCATATGTCCTTCAGAAGCCTCCTCACCATCCTCCCCACCTAGAGGACCATCTTCCTCTAGACCCTCGATCATCAGGTCATCAGAGAGACCATTGAACCTATTTCTCAATGAGAGAAAAGGTAGAGCTAAAGGATCCAAACCTCCAGACACTTTAGCCCCAGTCAAGCATGGATTAGATTCCTGCTTCTTACCACCTACAGCTCCAAAAGCAAGACTACTCTCAAAAGAAACCTTTAGTGACTCAGCTGGCTGACCATCCAAAGCCGAACTCGACACACTAGAGAAATTACTTCTTTCAACAGGCTCTATTGACCTCAAACCCAACTCTAAGCCTGCCTCAAAACGAATCTCCTCGGCCATGCGCACAAGGGAAGATTTCCATTTATGAGTGATCTCCCTCAGCCGGGGATGGTTTCCCCTTCGAAAAACCTCATCCAAGTGGCCCAGCCTCCTACAAGAACCACAAAACTCGATCCAATATTCATAAAAAATTTGATGTCTACAACGATACCCTTCACCAATCGTGATATAAAAAGAATCAAAAGGGGGGCGAGATGCATCATTCTCAACACACAACTAGGTATTCACTGGGTGGAAAACCGCCTTAGCACGATTGTCAGAACAAAGATAATGGCCTACCATGTTGCCCAGCATACGGATAATCGAAGGGTTCTGAAAAGGCAAAGGGAGTTTAGGAAAACATACCCAAACTGCGATGGAAGGAGAGTCACGGTTCATATGAATGTCGAATGACCAATGAAGAAGAAGAAATTGAGATCCATTGAAGTAGCGGGGAGAGCTCAACCACGCTCGAATAAAATTATAACTTTCTATTTTATATTGTGTGTGACACGCAACATCGATCATAAAACAGCCCATTAATAATTTTTCTTTTAATTTAATATCTTTCATAGCTTACTAAAGACACAACCCTAAGTCAAAATGAACCATAATATAGTATTCTATTATTACATGGATATTAAATTTGAGAGTATTAATATTATAACTAAATTTTTAAAATTATTCTTATCTATTTATTAAAAACATACATGAATCATTAAGAAATATTTTCTGAAAATTTTTATTTATCTAAAAAGGGATTACTTTCATTTTCCATGCACATTTTAAAATGAAATTTTAAAAAATTTAGAATAATTAATGGATGAAATGAAATTAATATTTTAAAAAATAATATCATAATTTTCATTGTGTGAGTTTTTGGATTTTTGTGAAATATTTAATTTTTTGATAAATAGTTGACAATAATAAATTTTTATTGAAAACATCCTTTTATTCATATTATTTATAATTTATTTTATATTTTAAATAGATTTCAAAGTAGTATTTTTTCAATTATATATCATTAAATCCAATTTATGTAATTAAAATCATCTTACTATTTGATTTTGATATAATTTTTTTTACTTTTGAACATTTTATCATTGAAACCCACCTTTCTCATCGCGTCTACAAGATTAATTTTAAATTATATTTTTAAACATATATAAATTTAATTTTTATATAATATATTCCATATTTTTAATTATAATAATTTTTATTTTCTAACATGTTAAAATTATTTTCTAACCATAATGAATAGATAAATTAGAAAAAATTTAATTACCATGGTTAAGGTAAAAATAGATTTTAGGGGGACTAACATAAAATTAATTTTTTTTATTATCCAAACACATTTGAAGAAAAAGTGAGAAACCATCAAACACTTTTTGAGGGATAAGTGGTAAACCATAAAGGAATTCATGAATTTCAACAATAAAAGCATCATGCATCAAAGGATAAAGACCAACCAAACAACCCATTCAACACACCAACTCAATAAAATCAAGCATTCAACCTGTAAAACATTCACAGAAAGAACCGAAATCACCAGAGAAATGAAGCCTCCTTTGGGGTATGGGATTTGTGATTGAGTCAAGCTGTATCTACAAAACATGTTGTCCATAGACCTTACCAGCACCAAACAAGACCATGTCGCAGAGACCATGGAAAACAGCTTTCACACGAAAACAATCAACGCCACATGCCACCAAAATCACCACAAACAAGCAGAACTGAGAGCACGAGGACCACAAGAGGCACACACTAAAATGATCACAAATGAACATACAACAAACCAATAACCACCATAATCACACAACAAAAAACCCTACCCCTCCGTACCACACCGATGCTGATGACAAACCACACTAGAGCAGATCCAGCCCTTATCCCTCAGACGACGGACCAAGAATCAGTCCAAAAACTCCTCCGCTCACTAGAACTATAGCGTAAGTCATCCTAGGTAGACCGAAAAGGCATGGCGAGGAAAACCCCCACCTGGGCTGAAGAACCATAGGTGACCACGATAAATTTTAGGCGAACGCTGGTCGAAACCTTCCCCCGCTGATCCGTGACGAAGAAGACCACCAAGCCGACAAAGCTGGAAGCAACCTAAACAGACCTCTCCATGTTGAGATGGAGGATGCACACCAAGACAAGGTCCGACACCGAGATGGAGGAAGCTTTCACCGATCCAGCTGAGAAGCCAAAGGATAGAAGGTGAATTCACTGAAGATGAAACCCTACCCATGCACGAAAGGGAGAGCGCTGCCACTCAGAGGCCTTTTTTTCTAAAACTTATCGTTAAATGGTGTCAACTAGGTTTGAAATGTGAGAACACATTTTTATTTTATAATAATCCATTTTTGACTCTTGTATCATCTGAAAATGTGAGAACACATTTTTATTTTATAAAATTAATAGTGTGCCACTAACCTCACTTATAAATGGTTACCCAATATCCTCAATTATTAACTCCTTCAATCCATTTTTTCCTCCATAAACATCCCTAATCACATCCCAAATTCAATCCTACCATCATGAATGTTTTAATTGGGGAGGAAATCTAAACTATGAAGGATTTTTTTTGTGAAAACATGAGAAGGCTACCCGAATAGTAGGTGGCATTCTTCAACGAGTGTTTTTATTTTATTTATTACTCCACCTAAATAAAATATTATTAAAAAATTATTATAAAAATACATAATTACAATAAATGTGCAAGAAATTATATGATATGGTCATGAAATAAAACCATTTCCACATTAAACAAATGGGTTATGAAAAAATTATTCGTGTATACAGTGGAAAAATTCCCCATGAGAAGATGTCATTCATTTTTCCATTATTATATCTAAAAGTTGGGTTTTATAATTGATATATAGTATATGTGTTATATTTTTAACATATAGAAACCTCTTCAGTCATTATATCATATATTCATATCAAATTTCTATTATGTATTGGATATGATAATGTCCCTTGTGTGTATAGTGAAGTAATGTCTCACGAAGTGATGTGTTTCTTCTATCACATTACTTATAAGGTAATCAGGATAATACTAAGTAATATATGTTATATGAATGATATAATTTTCATATTAATTAAATATCAATCATTATTAGAGGATAATATAAATTTTTTTTTGTTTCACTAAAAATTAATAATAACATTCATGTGTGTGTAGACTACCACCTCCACGAAGTGATGTGAATCCATTTTTATCACCACAAAAAATTGATGATATATATATATATAATTAAATTACAAGAAATTATGTGGTATTAATGATATTATTATTGTTTTTTAATTATAAAATATTACTTAACACATTTTAATATTGATTATTTAAAAATTTAAATGTTATTCATACGTACGTATGACCTACAGCCTCTATTATCGTAACTTACTTCATTTCAAAAATGAATAATTAAAGATTTGTCATAAAGTTATAATTAATTTATAAATGAAATATTTATGTCATGAATATTATTCTAGGGATTTTTTAGTAATACAATATTCCCAATAACCCGATCCTTCATGAAAAAAGCATTCATGATAAAATAACATAATTATCATCTGAAACAATTAAAATAATGAAAGATAATTAATGAAAATGAGATAATATGTTATAAATGAATAATATATTATATTTTAAATATTAATATTTTTTATTATGAAATCTTAATATAAGAACATGGGATCTACATAACCCATGCATTGAGCCAGTGGGTCACATGGCCTCAAGTACGACTCCTCATATTCTAGAGGTTGTTGACAAGTAGAGAGGGTTTATGGTTCAATAGAGGGGATAATATATCCTCATATTATAGTGAAACAATATATATATATAAGTGTACTTTTATATAAATATATTGAAAAAATAGGAATGAATATGATAAACTATGGAAGTTTAAATAACCAAGTAACATTAATAATATCAAAATCCAATAGGTTGAGTCATGTACATTGAATTCATGGAATAATGATATAAAAAAGGGGAAACCATGGATATGAATATTAAAAATACTATACAAAACTGTTCAAATGATAATAGACTACTCCACTAGAATCTTCAGTGCATTCTTGATACTTAGATCACATAATCAATCTATAAGTAATTTGCATCCAGAATTTGTTGTAAGAAAATTCCCTTATCCATACCTGCAGACATGTTATCTACTCAGGTACGAAAGTCATATTGAGTTAGGTGTTCAATAAATTCCAAAAATACAACAAAAAACGATGTCTATAAATAATACAACCTATATCTATTGTAACATTAGGGTACATGTATAAGAATAATAAACAAAGGTGAATAAATAAATACAAGACAACTTGGGTTCTAAAAAGATACCTAGCTAGCTCTACCTACTTTAGTATTGGATAGTATGAGTTTAAGATAATTATATATACATATATATAGTATATTTAAATAATGTATACCCCTATATCTACTGATTATGTGAGGATGTAAGTAGGAGTATACATGGATTTGATGTGCTGGATGGACTTAGGGTGTAACTCAAGTGTCCATAACCAGTCTAATGTGCTATAGGATCAATCAAAGATACATTCCCTAAACCTCATGGTGAATTTGAGACATAATTCTATACACTCAAAATTGGTGGGATGTTACATCATTCCCAACACCGAAAGTAAAGATTTGGAATGTAATTCTATTCATCCATATACAATTATAACTATAACAGACATCATATTCAACACCTAATGTAAGGAAGAGTGAAATGTCAAGCATAACGAGTCCCTTAACCAATGTTCACCTCCTGATATAAATAGAATAATCATAGATATAGTGAAAACCAAAAAAATCACTTATAATACATTTATATTCATCAAGACCAAAACCCTACGGCTATCACATATCTTAAAATTCACATTTTATAATTATATAAAATAGTTGTGGCCTTACCACCCATTTCCATTAAATATAAACAATCCATTTAATCATAATTAATGTCAGGAAGGAAACCTATAAGGTTTTACAGTGTATTGAACAATTATATAATGTAGGGAGATTCCATTTATAACCCATACAGAACACTTAGGTGGGGTTAGTTCCCTTTAAAAAATTATATAATAGTGAGAAATTATTTCAAAAAACCATTACAGTGGCTATGGTTGAGGTATGAATTATGAAAACACATTTTAAGGATCCTCCTTAACATAACAATATGTGTATAATTATTAATAAATAAATAAAAAATTATGGTGATACACACTAATGGTCGGAACATGGTTCAATAGTAATGCTACGAAAGAAACTAAAAAATTAATGGAAAATAATTAGACCACCTACCTAAGTGTTTTAGACTTCTCCTCGTACAATATCATCTTTAGATTTTATACATATCATAAAAAATTCATGGAACTTCCCAATGCACTAAAAATAAGGTAAAAGTGGTCAAACCAAAATAGTGCATAATATAGAAAAATAAACAACGGAATCAAGAGAATTTGATATCTTATTGAGATCTATACAACACTTTTCATGGTGTTATATTTATAGTCTAGATCAAGGATTTATAAATGAATATTAAAGAGAATTGAGAGAGATGTCATAGGACACAATTTTGAATCCATCATCTATAAATGAGAATGGGGAATGGTGGGTTATTTTTTTAATTTCATTAAAGGAAAATTTCTAAATTCAACCTTCTAGATTCAGTCACACAGTTTGGGTAAATGGTTGGCCAAACTAGGAACTAATCATGTTCCAAACCACTGCCTATGGAGGGTCCCCACCTAGGCTAGGCATGTGATCTCTCTAACCATGTTAATGTATTTCTCTATCCAATATCATTAAACCTTATAATACACGCACGTGCATGATCCTAGTATAACAATATTTTAGTCAATCGGGCATCCCCATGCTCCCCTTAGAAACTCCCTTCATGTATTGGGGCAACCATGTCGAATGAGTGGCATGCTTTTATCTAACTATAAAGCATAGTATTTTTTCCAAAACAAAGATGCTTTGGGCACTAAATAATCCCCAGAGACCTTCTTGACCTATGTGACTCGATTAGGTTACATTTCAAGGGTCTTATTAAGTAATTTAACCCCCAAACAAATGATTTTTAGCTTTATAAAAAATATGGATTTTACAACCTCCCCTCCATAAAACAACACATCCCTGAGTAGGCCTTTTGGTGGTAAAGTGGTATCACCTATAAAAATTAATGGAAACTAACGTCATATATCATCCTCCCACTCCCAACCCTCATCCTTTACTCAAACATGCTCCAAATCTCATGTACTGAAGGAACTGACCATCCTCGGAGTGGATTCATGCTACAATTCTTGATACACACATGATAATCCTTGAAGGAAGAATCCACAACTAACTCAACCTCATCAGGTTGGAGAATGTGTGAGAGGTATGGATAATATTGGTGAATATGATATATGTGAAATACATCATTCATAGATTGGTATCACTGGGGAAGTGTTATCAAGTAATCCAATGGCACTATTTTCATCACCAATTCAAAGGGTCCAATGAACTGTGGTGAAAACGTACCCTACATCTTCATACATCATTGTCCCAACCTAGGTAAAACTCATAAGAAAAACACATCTATGGCCTCTAACTAAACATTAAACGTCATTTATCATTTTAATACTATTTGTAATAGGTTTTCGACATGAAATTTCTCATCAACTAGAACTTCTATGTAGTCTATTGAAGAAGACGTGTTCCAAGAAATGATGCATACCCAACATCTAACTAGTAAAAAGGTGATCAATAAGGCCACCATACAAGGATTCATAAGGGGCCATATCGATGTTAGCGTAAAAGATATTATTATAATTTAGAATAATGAGGGGTATGTCATTATCCAAATAATCCCCAAATTCAAGGACATGCTCATAGATAAAATCCTTTAACACTTGAGTCATGTAATTTTTTTATCTATTATTTTGAGAGTGATAGGACTTTCATATAATAACATATGTACCCTATACCTTCTGAAACTCTTACCAGAACTAATACATGAAGAGGGCATCTATATCAGATATGATTGGTTATGTAGCTCTATGAAGACGTATGACCTCCTTGACGTATAGCCTCCCTAGATCATCTACTGATAAGGTCTCTCGCATAGGTAATAAGTGTGTGTCCTTCATTAAACGATCAATGGAAACCCAAACATTACCATTTCCATGAGTTGATCTATGTAAACTAATCATGATGTCTATAGAAAAATCATCCCATTTCCACTAAAGTGTGTAAAATATATATTTAAGACCTAAAGTTCAATGTTCCACTTTCAACTTCTGATAAGTGGAACAATTAGTGATAAAGCCGAAAATATTCTATTTCATAGGGGGATGCCAAAACTAGGAACCCTTGTATTTATACTTATAGTTGAAACCGAGATGTACTACCCAAATTGAAGCAAGAAATTTTCACATTGGCACCTCTCTAATGTTTTCTAGAACCCATACACGCCCATGATAGAATAAAGTATCATTACCATCCATGGTCCAACCACAAGATGAATTTTTATCTGGAATACTTTCCCTTATGTCTAATCCCTTTAGATCATATTTTTTCCTTATTCTCACCCATTCAATAAGGGTAGAGGTCAATACCAATGCTAAGAGGATAATCTATCTATGATCCTCCCAAACCAAAACATGCATCTCTGAAAACAAGGCCATTAGCTACCACTCACCACTGGCCTCATGGACTTCATGTGTCAGAGTCTTCTATCTTAGAGAATCAGTTACAACATTTCCATTTCATGTAATATTAGAAAGCTTTAAATCAATGGATTTAATGTACGCAACCCATTGGACCCACCTAAGATTACGATCAAGATTTGTAATAATGTTCTTGAGGTTTCTTGGATCACTAGACACTACAACAAACTCTCTAAGTAAATAATGTTTGCAACATCGTAAATCATGAGCTATAGCAGCTAGCTCAAGGTTTTGTGTTGGATAATTATACTTTTGGGGCCTCAATTAGTAAAACCCATACGGGATGAATTGATCATCAAGTATTATATTAGATCCCAATCCAATACCTAATTCGTTGCAATAAAGACTGTATCTTCTTCTCAAATTTGGCATAATCAGTATCATTGCTAAAGTAGAATTCCCCTTTAACATCTAAATATACTCATCATAAGCTTATTCCCATATGAATTTAAAACACTTTTTAGTCAAGCTATTAAGCAGTGATTCTAGGTGTGATAAATCATGTATGAAGCTTTTATAATATTTAGTTATCCCGAAGAAACTCTATATGAAAAACACATTATTGGGATTCACTTAGGAAAAGATAATCCATAACTTATCTAGGTTATTTATACTCTTGAATTGGAGATGATGAAACTCTAAAAATGAGCTTTGTCAATTCAAAAGTGGAATTTCATGAGTGTTGCGCAAAGTTATTTATCTCTCTATGTATTCAGTACAATCTCTAGATGATTTTTATAGTCATGTTGAGAATGATTAGGCACTAAGATTTTTCTCACAAAGACTACAATGAATGAATCAAAATACAAGTGTAAAACCTAATTAATCAAATCCATAAAAATTAAATTTATGTTCGTTAGACCAAATGGCATGGCCATGTACACATAAAGACCATGACTTCTCTTAAAAGATTTGTAAAATATTCCTATGAATTTAAATTCTCCTAATTATAAGCTAAACTAAAATCAATCATTGAAAACACCCTCTATCTTTGAATCTAATAAAAAAGGTAATATATTAAAAGAACTTGATACAAGTTCATTCTAGTAAGATAGGTCAACCATCGGTAATCCAAACAATGCCTATGGGTACCATTCGCCATCTTGGGAAAAAGATCAGTGAACCCCAAGGAGAAGTGATGGGGAAAAAATCCTCTAGTCTCCATATCCTCAAAATTTTTATTGAGATCTAGAAGATCTATAGGTCCCATTGTGTATGGTGGAATAAATACTGGTGCCGCTCAAGGAACTAGCACAATATATAATCCTACCTCTCAATGTTAATCTATAAATTTTTTCTGGTAAGATGTCCCTAAAACGATTGATAGTAGAAGGGAAAAAAGTGGGTCATAACCCCTAACTATCCAATAAAATACTAGAAATTTTGATTTTCACTCTACATATCCAATGATTCCAAATTTTTATTGAGATTCGTTGATGTCTCAATCCACCTTATGAACATTCCAACAACTCTCTGGTGATGTAAACATCACTCTATGACAACATTAGTCAATATTGGATCAATATAGAATCTAACTAGTCCATATCTATAATCCTATAAAACCCAATCATGTAGATAATTAAAATATCCCTTATGAATATATATTCCCCTATCTATTTGTGACAATTATTACAATGATGAATACTCTCTGATCAAATACTAGTGGGGTATCATGTGTCATCACACCATAGAAGTGTTCGATATCAAGTCCCAGACTCTCCATAACTGCATCAGATATAAAATAATAAGATGCATATATTTCAAATAAAGCATAAAATAATGTACACGCTACTAGAACAATATCTAGAATAATATAATGTTGGGAGATCTACTCCTCTGGGATAGGATACAATACATGAAACTAGACAATTCCCCAGCCTTGAGTCATGTATGACTACCCAAAGAAATCCCAATCTACTGGAACTAAAATACCAATGTTTTGTTACCTCTTTCCTAACCACTTCTTTGGCCTGTGTGGCTAGTGGTATTATATCTTCCAATATAGTGGGATAATACCATCCCTCCTCCAATATATGGAGTAGGTGTAGATCCCTACTCTCTAGGAACTGATTTAAAGGTATAGAAGAAGTTTTGGATATTCCCCATATTTCTAAAGCCTCTGCATTCAAATAGATCTCATAAGCACTATAGGTTTATATGTATCGCCATCCTGCACTGGTGATGTATGTGGATGCTATTAGTACAAATTGTCTCACTACTAAATCCCTTTAAATAAACCATAATGTGAGTCTTTCACCCACTATAATAAACACTTATAGATATAAATTCATATCCACCCTATCTTCCACCATCATATTCCCATAGATTTTTATCTATTAGGAAGTACTGGTTCACTATCTTATAATTATTAATCAAGTGAACAAAAAAATGACCAATTATCATATGGCGTATACCAGACCATCCTAGAATCTCTTGATAGTTATAATATCATTACTATAAAGTGAAAGAGAGAAATTTTATAGCATACTGGTATGAAAATAATATTTCATAATGGACATGGATCTTTTCTATAGGTTCATACACTCCATATCCTTATCATCCATGATAGTCTATGGAAAGAGGTAATAATAAAAGATCATCTAGGAACATGCCAAGATCATATCTTTATTTCATTATTCCTGGGTAATAACATCCCAAAATATCCTGGAATAATCACATAGCATATAAGTATCAGTATTTAACATATAATTTGGAGGTGTCTCAAGATGATAAATTATTTAAAGCATGGTCTCTATCCAAGATTTTGCAGCATGAGGTCTACTATCCCCCAAAAGGTGGAAATATTATTCTTCTAGAACTCTTGAGTCAAATCTTCCATAGTCAGGGTATGTCAAGTGTCACCATGAATGTTTTGAATCATGAAAAATAAACCATATTGAAATTGGTTTCTGGTTACCATATCAGGAAGAGCTCATGGTTCCCTAGGTGGAACTACATGTGGGATCACTAGTGGCTGAGTGCCCACCCCCTCCAGTGTATGGTCATCACCGCCTCCAGGGTATATGACTGAAGGATTCGATGGTGTAATGATTCTATAATACCATACAAACACCTTATAATTGATTTTAACATTTCCAATATTTACATATAGATATCTAGGACATATAAAACTCTTCCTATAGAAAATATCACACCATTATTACTACTCTAAAAGCTATTTCGATGTTGTAATAATGAACCATAACATGCTATAAGAATGTATGTGATAGTACCAACTACCCACTAATAATATTGGGTTTGGGTCTAGGACTCATATAACATATTATAGGTTCTTTTATATAGAGTTTCAATTGAATATTATAGAGTTAAAAACCCCTTACATTGCAATTTTCATCCCATTAATTACTGAACATTTTAATTTTATTATTTTAAATTCATTTAAGTTTATAATATTTGAATATATAGTACATATATCATGGTATTGAGATTGTAGGTCAAAACCAATAATATGGTATAATTTGATAATTAAGGTGTCATCACCAATATTTCCATGAAAACACAATTTATAATGATTTAGGAACCTTAATTAATCCAATTATATTCTTATTGAAGGAAATGTATGTACATTTCAATATATGATAATAAAGAAATAACAAAAATAAACTAGAAAATGCACAGAGAAAGTATAGGTGAAGTGGAAAAATTCAGGGTATATTAGTCCTAATGTTCCTATAGTAGTGCAAGAGATGAACACCCTCATTTTATTGGAATAATGTGAACGATGTCTCATAGAAATAATTCCAATAGTATAAGCATTACAAAACATGTGTGTCACCCAACGATAAAGTCGTATCAAACATAACAGGTGAATGACAACAACAAGAATAACCCATACCATGTAATTTTTGTTTCCTATATACATTGGTCAGATAATCCCAAGCCCATTGCTCATTTTGAAATTTAATTACATCTTACTCTCTTGTCTATAACCCAAATAGTAAGACAAAAGGAAAACAAATCTCTAATAACAATTTGTAATGTCCCAAACCAATATCCACTTTACTCATGCCCTGAGCTGGTGGGTCACATGGCATCAATGGAGCCTCCCCATACACAATAGGCTTCTGAAAATATTTAAGGGTATAAGGTTATAGAGTGTAGAGACTATACCCTCATAATAGATTGTCACAATGGATAAATAATAAGGCAACTATGGAAGCATTTATAAATAGAATGGTACAGAAACAAAAATTGATAAACTATGGAAGCATAAATAAAAAAATAATTATAATAACATCAAAATATTATAGGCTGAGTCATATGAAATGATGGAATGGAATTTTGATATATAATAATGGAGAAACATGTGACATGCATATACAACATGCTATACCAATCAATAAAAAGGAAAAATTACCACTCCACTAGTATCTGAAGAATATGATCATTCCTCTCCATAAATGATCCAACTAAAAATAAAATTAATCAATATTATATAGAATGGAGTTTTCCCTTATCCGTACTTGTAGAAATTTAATCATCTTAGGTACCAAAGGCAGGCCTAGTAGGGTGTGAGATAAAATACCAGTATGCCACTACCAATAGTGTCTATAAATAGTCCAGGATGTGTATGTAAAAATAGTAGTTTTCATGTTTATGAATAATAATCAGAGATGAATAAATAAATACTAGTCGTTACAGGTTCCTATAGGACACATGTATGGTTCTACATACATCAACATAGGTGAGTATGAGCGTCTAATTTATAACAAGAGATTTTAATATTTATAATATATATAATTATATATATATTTATATAATTATATATATATATATATATATTAGGTACTTGGGTGTAAAATTACATTAAATACACACACTCCTCACATATAGGCCAGAAAGGCCGGCCATACCCCCCCCCCCCCCCCCCACGAAGAGATAGCCCACCCATCAAGCCTAATTTATTTAGTGCATGGCCCAAAGGCCAACTCATTATAAAGCCCAATACTCAACCCAAAGGACCAAAAATTGGCCTGAAGGCCATGTACAACATGGCCCTTGCATTATACTACATGTGTCACCAAGAATGTGTTATACTTTTGTCACCACTTTCCTGTGTCATGCTTGCATCACCACCTGCTTGTGGAATTTTTCTCCCACAACGATTTGAACTCAGTTCTTATTCATGATTACAGGGATCCTTTCACACTCGGTTAAGCCCCAATGTACATACACACACACACACACACATATATATATATATATATTTATTAGTTATAAAACGCATACAACTATATGAACTAAGTGTGTGGGGACATAACTAGGCATATACATGGATACTATATGTTAGATAGACCTGGGTCATAGGTCAAGTGTTCATAACCAGTCTAACAATATATAGGCTCAAGCAAGGTTATCTTCCCTAAATCTCATTGTGAATGCGAGACATCATTCTCAACACTAGAGATTGGTGGGGTGATATGTCATGCCCAACACCCAAAGCGAGAAACATGGAACACCATTCCCATTGTCCAGATACATGTATAACTATGTGATCTGTCATTATCAACATCTCTTGTAAGGAATAATTGATCATTGTGATTAAAAAGTCCCTCAACAATCTATCCCATCTAATATCAATTGAATAGTCATAATAATAGTAATAACCATGTGGTATCAACTCAAAAACCATTATAGTGATCAATCCTAAAACAACAAAGGGAATCACATGCAATAAAATTTACATTTTATAATTATATAGAAGATACATGAACATTCCACCCATTTCAATTCAATATAAAAAAAGTCATTTAATTCATAAGGAATGAAAAACCAAAATAAATATAAATTTTAACTTTTAGAAGGTTTTCTAGTTTGTTGGAAAATTATAACAACAAGTGTAATTCCTTTTATAGCTCAAGAAGAACACTTATGCAGCGATCGATCCATTTAAATAATTATATAATATAGGTAAATCAATAAGAACACCCAAGGGGTGGATATGGTTGATGTATAAATTCTATAAACACATAAAAAGGATCATCATGAGAATAACTACATTCATATAATTATTTATAAATGAAGAACACATTTTAACACATTGCACGACAATAGCCAACATACAGAACAATGATGAAACTATGAAAAAAACTCAATATTGAGTGAAAACAACTACACCACCTACCTTAGGGAAAAAGATGACTCCTCAAACAATATCAGAAACATATATAATGTAGATCAGAAGAAATTGAATAACTGGTCCAATTCCCTAAAAACAGATCGAATGGGCCTGTCATGACCCATCGCCCATGGACCGTACAGTGACTACACTAAGCCTACCTTCTATAGGCTAGGGGCTGTCAACTAGCACCGAAAAGGAATATCCCAAAAATGGAAGGCATTATTGCTAAATTATATGCACAAACATTGCAAACTGCGGAAAGCTAATCACTAAGTAAACCCCAACTATCATAAGAGAACTACTACGAGTACAACAAAAACTGAAAGTAAATGGGAAAGAATGTAAACCCAACAAAAGACAACGACAAAAAAGGAAGTACAAGAACGCTGCTAATCCATCTGCTGAAAACCCCACCGGATGGGTAATTGTAGAGTAGTTCCTAGAAGCCATAGAGGTAAGCCCCACCTGCCTGATCTCACTGGGAACCACCTGGTCCTAGGATACCGAGTCCACTATCAAGTAATCAGTCATCTTCAAAAGACACAACACATGATGGCAAAGCCCATGCATGGTTGAGCAATACAATACCCAGTAAGGACCCTAGTCCAAAATGGAAGGACCAAAAAATAAAACCACAAATAAAAAACCACAAGGCTTGATCAAAAATAAAAATAGCTCACACCTGGTCTAACATAAATTAAATGAAGTAGAGTCATCAGTTATAAAGTGGAACATTCGTAATCATCGGGGATTCATCATCTGGACCAACTCATCACCTGGGCTGGCTAGATCATTGAGACCCACTCGTCTCTGGGTCCAACTAGATTACTTAGACCCACTCGTCTCTAGTCCATCTATATCACCAAGACCCACTTGTCTCTGGGCCAGCTGGATCACTAAGAAATTATCCTCTCTTAGGGAATCTAGATCCCTTAGACATGCTCATCTCTAGGCCAGCTAGATCACTAAGACCCTCTTGTCTCTTGGGCTAGTTGGATCTCTTTGAACCACTAATATCTACACACAATGGATTAATAATTTCTGCTCGCTTATTGGTCCAGTTATATTACTAAGTCCCACTCATATTTGAGCCATATAGATCACTAAGACCTTCTCATCTCTTATTCCCACTAGAATACTTATTCCCACTCTCCATATCCTTCATGTCAAGAAATTTGTAGGATTCGTACTCATAACATGATTTATTACAGGAGAATCTTTTAGAGACCCAAATCTTGACGTACATGGACATTACATTACTCTTGCAGAATACTTAATACATAACAAAAACAAACACACAAGGACTGTAATAGTTTAGTGCCTTTAGAAACTTGGAACGTAATCTTCTAATCATGGTGAAACATCTTCAACATCTCGCACAAAAATCATCCACTTTTTTCTTACCTAAATCCTTTATTTATATCCTGGGGAAAAGAAAACATATAAAGGGTGATCTCAAATGCTCAGTAAGGGTATGCATGGAGAAAATAAAACAAACCATATACATTTGAACTTCAAAACATGAACATAATTTTAAACATCAAAATCCTGAGCAAAGACATAAATCTTGGAAGTACGTAAGGCATATATCATAAGGGATCATCAATCATGATGAAACAACATGGGAATAAAGCATGTAATTTTTGAAACCATTAATCACATGTTATTATTTCCATAGTATCCAAGGTATTGCTGCCAATACCATCTTAGTGTACAAAGTCCCTTTCTGAATCGTGTTAACTCCTCGTTCCAGTCATGTATCACTAAACCAGATTAACTTACCGTTCCGGCCATGTCTATGTCATGAGATATAAATATTTAACCAATTCATTAGATGGAGATATAGGTCCCACCCATCTCATAATGAAATCATTCATACTTATTCCACAATATGATAATAAATCCTTCATCATAACCCAAAGAATAAAATGGGTTTCATAAACATCATCCCATCATAACATAATCCATATAAAACAAATGGGTATCATTTAATCATAAGAAAAGTGAAACCATTTAAATCATAGAGACATTATACTTGAAACATACACATATTAAATAATGTCATCCTAGATGGAAAATGGTTTTGATAAAACACTTGAAATGAATTCTTGAGAAAAATATCCTTTCTTTTTCAAAATAATTTTCTATTCACAAAATGTCATGAACTTTTAAAAGAAAAGGATTTTGTTGAAAATATTCATGAAATATTATAGAGGAAGATCCATGAAATTTAGGCTTTATGAAACCGTAAAAATCCGTTAATGCCGTATAATTTTAAAAAAACATTCTCCTCGTACTTTTAACAGAAAAGTCAAAAAGTACCACGTATGGTAAACAAAAGAAATATTCCTTCCATAACACAAAGTAAAAGTAAAAGAGGGGTAAACATGACATTAAACATACATGGAAGAATATTAAAAAATTTATGGAAACATTTTGAGAACATATGGACATGGATGATAAACATAACCCCAGTAAATACTTACGTATACGAAATCTCGGATAGAAATGAGATTACAAAATTATCCCTTATCTTAGGTCTGATATGCTTCGTACGTATCTAAACCTACTGTATAATGATTTAAATAATGTAATTCACTTATTACAGAATCATATTCATTGTTATTATATCATATATGGTTCACTTATGACTTTATATTACCCGTTCTTTTGTAAGTTCTATGTTAAAACAACGTTTTGGGTAAAATCGTTTTATTTATCGTACGTGTTGGGACTTGTTGTTCTTGATATTATTATTACTTATATCTTGATTTAATTACTTCCAGAATGTAAATCATGATTTATATATCATATATATATTAAGAATATATATATATATATAATAGATATATAAAATGAAATGAAATACACCATTCATGGAGACGGTAGTCCGTACGTACGCATGAACGTTGTTTCCTTTTTTTATTAACTTGAATGGAAGTAAGTAGATGACATATATATATATATATAAACACAATAGATTTATCATGTCATATATTTCATTATTATTCATTATATATACTTTATAATCATTCTTGAGTGGTTAACATGGAGAATGAATCTCATCGCGTCGTGGAGACGGTAATCCGTACATATGCACGAGCGATGATATCATTCCCATGATCATAGAATTGTATTAAAGTGTATGTATACTATTTCAGAATCAATATCAATTTACAATAATAACCTATATTTATTCTTTAAATCATTATACCCATCCAAGTAAGGTGGTGGTGGAAAATAGATTACACCACGACGTGGAGACGATATTATGTATGTACGCACGCGTGGTGATTTCGTTTTCCGTAGGATGGATAGAAGGTGGAATAGGGTTGTTTCAAATTTATAATAATATATAAATATATGAGTGATACTTATTTTATTACTTCATAATTAAAAAACTAAATAATAGTAAGTAAAAGAAGAAATAAATTTGAAAGAATCGGTAACAGATATTACCCCTTCTTCGACACTCTTCTTTGAAACCTCCTCTTTGGGCACTAAAATTGGTCTTTTAAGAAGACCAAGACCTCTGGAATATTTCTAGGGAAGTTGAGAAGGGAAATGATCAGGTTTTGGCTGAGATTGAAGGCTGAAAGTTTTGTAAATATAAGAGGGAGGAGGTGCCCTTTTATAAGGGAGGAGAGGGGCACCTATGGAATCCTCAAATATATTAGTTTAATATAAATTCAAAACCCACATAAAAACCTCCAAAAATGACTAAATTCGAATAAAAGATGATATAGGGTTATAATATCATCATCCAATCAAATTTAGACATGTCTTGGTCTTATTTTAAACCTTTTCATTTTGATTTATCCTTATTTAATCTATTTATTTTTATTTGTGGCAATAAAATTATAAATTTTAAATGGTTTTAAATAATCACTTATGTGTTGTTAATTTTACATAATGGGATAATTTATGAAATATTAGAATATATAAATTTTAATTTATAATTTTTTAATATTTTTGTGATTTTTAAACAATTTAATAATATTTTATATTTATAAAATAACAATAGTGTCAATTTTGAAACTATTCATTTATTTGAATTTAAATAAAATCCACATAGAGGATATACTCGAACTAAAATGTTTAATAGGTTTCTAAAAGGTCATATTCCTCTAGAAAAGTAGTGGATCACATTAAATAGTTCATATAATATTTATTTTACTATTTGTAAAACCATTTAGTTGATACTTCTCTTAATAAAATAATTTCTACAACATTTTTTTATAATTATTAAATATACTTATTTGTTTCATAAAAATTAAAAATAAAATACCATGATGAAGATAATATTATAGATTTAATATGAATACTTTTAGTCTGATTTATATTATAAAACACCCAACTTTTAAAATGTTATATTTATTAAATTATGAAGGTTACAACTTTGACATCATTTAAAATAAAATAATATAAGTGACATAATCACTTTTATAAGACTCCAAACGGTCATATATTTGGTCATTGTATGATTATGGTGTATATATATACTACCAATAAGTTTATGTCATGTTTTTGAAGCTTTTAATGAGTATTATTACTTCAATGAAAACTATATTACTTATTTTTCACTAAATAAATAATTTCTGCATCATTAATGTATAAGCTATTAAGGTAATTAAATATCTCTTAAAAATTATAAATAAATTACCATGATAAAGAAAAAAAAGTATATTTTAAATAAGTATTTATATGTGAATTTATATTCTGTATAAACTTATATTAAAGATACCTTAATTATTAAAGTTGAGTGAGATATATTTCACTTTCCTTTAAATAAAATAAAATAAAGGTCTTAATCACCTCCAAGTGGGTTCCAATGGATTCAATTTAGACCCAAATATAACTTAAGACGAAATATATGCATCAATTTATATTAATACCAGTGTTAGGGTAGTTTTATAATATTATATTTACCCTTAATTACACGATTTACCTTTTACTACGGTAAATAAAATTTACCGTAGATACTATTCATAATGCCCAAAAATAAAAGGTAGCATATTAACATAATTTAGACCCACAGATTCCAAATATGGAATCCATTTTTCTAAATTCAATACACAAAAGTTGCAGAAATTAATTTAAAATTAATCCCATTGTTAAGAAAATGAGTTTTAAAAGATAAAACATTGCAAAAGATTGAAATGTTATTACCTATGAATTCAAAGTAAAATTAATGCTAATGACATAAATTATATTAAATGGTAAAAATATATTATATTTTTACTTTATAACCATTATATATTATAATTTTACCATATAAATTATTACGATAAAAAAGTTTTTTTTAATTAAAATATTGCATATTTTTACTATTCATTAAAATATGAAAATTATCAGAAAAATATCAAAACGTTATCCAATGTAAATTTTTATATCCTAATTAAAAATAAGAAGTTTATTTTATAAAATTTAACTTATAAACTTGTCAAAAATTATATTTAAAATGCGTGCGCCATCAAAATGCCGCAAAACTGCATTTTTTTAAAAATGATTATTTTACCCGAAAAATTTATTTTGTTCTCATACCATGTTCTATAAAATGTGTAAGATGAATTATAATGTTATAAAATTCAAAATTTATTTACTAATATTCATAATAGCTATTTTATAATAATATTATAACCATATATCGTTGTTTAGTGAAACCCGGTATTGCGTATAACACCCGCTATCGGGGAAGGTTGTGATTGCGGGTAATGCAAGACGTGTCAGGGTTGTGTGTAGTGCAAGACTCCTTTGTTATTTCATATAAAAAAATCCAACCATATTTCATTTATATATTGAATATATATACATACACACACACTCAATGTTGCGTAGAATAACTACTATAAAAAAAACTTGATATTTCGTGTAACACGATTCAAGATTAGTATTGCGTATACTGCAAGCTAATACGGTGTTGCGCATAGCGCAAGATAATATTGGTATATCATATAACAAAATATGTGAAAATATTAAAAATAATATATCTTATAAAATTTTGGGTTGTTACATTCTACCCCCCTTAAAATGAATTTCTCCCTCGAAAATCGTTGGGGTTATAAATCGTTTACTACTTGAACGTTTATTTCCTAGAAACCCACATCATGGAAAAGAATACTAAAACATAATTTTAAAAATGAATGTTAGAAAAAAACAGATACCCAAAGTAACTCATCACTTGTGTTCCCACATAGGAGATCATAGGTTAAAATATGGATATGGAAGAGAAATATAACCGTCATGTTCTGATGGAGAGTGGTAGAGAACAAGGATATGAAAAATCCAACGGTAACAAAGCCATAAAATTGTGATGATCTAAGGTACCATATGATTCATCAGATATAAGGGAACATGGACAAAATTTTTGGTTTTCATGATCATATCCCTAATGTTGAAGAAATTTCAATTAGAAGAAATACTTTCTTGATTTTGTTACAATCTCACCGTGGGTCGTTCCTTGGACAATTTCCACTTCATCTCTTAAAGAAATGAAGTTGAATTTGTCATTCGTGAAGTGTTAGCAGATCATGTGATATAATGATTGGTCATTCCATCTATCTCAGAAAAAGGTTAGCAAAAGTTATCAAATATATATAAGTCCATATATAGTGGGATTTATCATATATGATTCCAAAAACGGACTTATACTTCATCTATCATACCGCTTAGTAAAATAAAACTAGTTTCTACTAACCAGGGACTTCCTGTAGGCCAGTGGTAGGCAATAAAGCTCTGTCACACTTCGGTTTTGGGTTCGATTCCTGCATCCTTGTCTGACGCGACGGGTTGTCGCCCATCCTACGGGTTGTCCTTTTTCTAAAACTATACTGTTATAACATTCTATCAATAATATCAAAAAAAAATTCTATCCTTAAACAATACTAACTTATGTTAAACATAATCCATTTTAATCATTAGGCTTATCCAAAATACTTCTTTCCAACCTCATAGTATAAAGAGAACGATTACTAAAAATGTCATATAACAAGCATGTGAATACCATCATTTATCCCTCATATATACTGTTGGTCACATTCTAATTTTGTGAATACCATAATCATGTATTCTCTTGAAAATGAATACCCATTGAACCGTAGTGAAAACATGAATGCTGTCAAATGTTAATTATTTCCACATACCAAAATCCCAAAAATTCTATATACTCAAACCATGATATCACTTAGTCCTTATATCAATTGTGATATCATTTCATTTTTTCATTATTCATTCATTATGCGCATATCATCGCCTTTCCAATAATATTTCAATCACTTTTTCATGGTTACTAGTACCATATAATTATTGAAAACCATTACATTGATATTCCAAAATTCCACAATACCATAAATGAGATTCCATGATACTATTTTGAAATCCCATTACATTAAAACTTAATCATTACACAACATCATTTTCATACTCAACATCAAAAATAGTTATCACATGAGACTTCCCTTTATCCTTTCCCTTAAGAGGATTCTCACATTGATCATCATTAACCTGTGGATTAGGGCATTTATTATCATAATGCCCCATTTCCTTGCACTTGAATCATTGAAGTGTTGGTGGAGCGTTCTATGTAGTCTTTTCTCTATTCACATCATTATCAATATTTTTCCCATTACATCGACAATCAACTGCTCGATGACCTTATTTTCCACTCTTAAAACATTTTCTAGTACCTTTTAGGAAATCTCCACCATGCTTCTTTCCACACTTCGAACATAAAGAAATATTCATCTTCTTTTCAACATTGTTCGGAGATTTCTCCTTGAACTCCATATTTCATTTCTTGCCAAAACCATGAGATGGATATGTAACACCAACTTCCATTTCTACCTTGATAGCACAATGCACAATTTCTTCATAGCTACTGAAGTCTCTTATAGCTAATTCCCTTCGAAGACTTGGTTTTAAGCCACTGAAGAATTGATCAACTTTACTTTCAGGTTAGATGATAAAGCCAGATTCATACCTTCCAAGCCTTGTAAAATTTGGCTCATATATACCAAAATATTCATAATCCGTTTGCTTAAGCTCAAGGAACTCCTTTTCCATCTTTGTTCGAAGAATACAATGGAAGTACTTATTGAAAAAGAAGTTCTTGAACTCATCCCATTCCATGGATTCAATTTCACCTTGGGGCCTTGTGTTCTTAATTAGAGTCCACCACTGGTGTGCTTCACCTTCTAAATGGTAAACAGCCAGAATGAATTTTTCATGTTTTGAATAGAGAAGTATGGAAAATATCTTTTCAATGGAACTGATCCATAGTTCAGCAACAAGTGGATCAGAAGACCCACTGAAAGAAGGTAGGCGTTGCCTCATGAAGGACTCAATAGAATATTGTTCCCTTCTCTGCTCATTTGGAAGTCCAGAATGATTCATATCTTTTGTAAGTATAGAAATAAGATTTTGTACTCCATATCCCATAACATTGGTTTGTTCCGGAGGAAAATAATTGCATTTTCCATTACATTGATCAACACGGTTCCTTCGGGTTCCAGCCATCGTCTAAAACCAAAAAAGAATAGTGTGATAGGAAAAAATCATGCTAGGGAAAACAACATATTAAAGGGGGAGTACCTTAAATATATAACATCTTAGGTTAAATTCTATGACCATTACTGTAATCCTAGGACTATAACCTATACTTACACTTAACCTTAGGGACATCCCTAGACATACCTTAGAAATATCTCTAGGGATCTCACTAAAGTTTTCGCATCCTAGTTTCCAAATGTTGACTACACCTTTCCTCTGATACCAATTGTAGAGACCCGAATCTTGACATACATGGACATTACATTACTCTTTTAGAATACATAATACATTACAAAAACAAACACACACAGACTGTAATAATTTAGTGTCTTTGGAAACTCAGAACGTAATCTTCTAGTCATGGTGAGAGATCTTCAAAATCTCCCATAAAGATCTTCCCCTTTTGTTTTCATACCTAAAACCTTTCTTTATATCCTAGGGAAAATAATACATATAAAGGGTGAGCTCAATTTCTCAGTAAGGGTAAGCATGGAGAAAATAAAACAAACCATATACATTTGAACTTCAAAACATGAACATAATATTTAAACATCAAAATCTTGAGCAAAGACATAAATCTTGGAAGTATGTAAGGCATATATCATAATGGGTCATCAATCATGATAAAACAGCATGGGAATATAGAATGTAATTGTAAAAACCATTAATCACATGTTATGACTTCCATAGTAGCCAAGGTATTGCTTCTAAGACCATCTTAGTGGAAAAGTCCCTTTCTGAATCGATTTCAATCCTTGTTCCAGTCCTGTATCACTGAACCAGATTAACTTACCGTTCCATCCATGTCTATCTAATGAGATATAAATATTTACCCAATGAATTGGAGGGAGATAGAGGTACCACCCATCTCATAATGAAATCATTCTTACTTGTGCTACAATATAAACATAAATCATTCATCATAACCCAAAGAATAAAATGGGTTTCATAAACATCATCCCATCATAACATAATCCATATAAAACAAATGGGTATCATTTCATCATAAGAAAATTGAAACCATGTAAATCATAGAGACATTATACTTGAAACATACACATATGAAATAATGTCATCTTATACGGAAAATGGTTTTGATAAAACACTTGAAATGAATTCTTGAGAAAAATATCCTTTCTTTTTCAAAATCATTTTCTATTCAAAAAATGTCATCCAATTTTAAAAGAAAAGTATTTTGTTGAAAATAGTCATGAAATATTGTAGTGGAAGCTGCATGAATAATAGGCTTTATGAAACCGTAAAAATCCATTAATGCCGTATAATTTTAAACAAACATTCTCCTCATACTTTTAACAGAAATGTCAAAAAGTACCACATATGGCATTCAAAGGAAAGATTCCTTCCATAACACAAAGTAAAAGTCCAAGAGGGGTAAAACTGACATTAAACATACATGGAAGAATATTATACATTTTATGGAAACATTTTGAGAACATATCTACATGGATGATAAACATAACCCCAGTAAATAATTACTAATAAGTAATCTCGGATAAAAATGAGATTAAAAAATTATCCCTTACCTTAGGTTCTATATGAATCATACGTATCCGAACCTCCTGTATAATGATTTAAATAATGTCATTGACTTATTAAAAAAATCATATTCATTGTTATGATATAATATATGGTTCACTTATGACTTTATATTACCCGTTATTTTGTATGTTCCATGTTAAAACAGCGTTTTGGGTAAAATCGTTTTATTTATTGTATGTGTTTGGACTTGTTGGTCTTGATATTATTATTACTTATTTCTTGATTTACTTATTTCAAAAATGTAAATCATGATTTATATATCATATATATATTCAGCATATATATATATAATAGATATATAAAATAAAATGAAATACACCGTTCATGGAGACGGTAGGCCGTACGTACGCATGAACGCTATTTCCTTTACTTTATTGACTTGAATGGAAGTAATTAGATTACATATATATATATATACATAAATCCAGTAGCTTTATCATGTCATATATTTTATTATTAATCATTATATATACTTTATAATCATTCTTCAGTGGTTCACATGGAGAATGAATCTCATCGTGTCGTGACGGTAATCCGTACGTACGCACGAGCGATGATATCGTTCCCATGATCATGGAATTGTATTTAAGTATATGTATACTATTTCAGAATCAATATCACTTTACAATAATCACATATAGTTATTCTTTACACCATTATAGCCTTCTAGGTAAGGTGGTGGCGGAAAATAGATTACACCACGGTGTGGAGACGGTATTTCGTACGTACGCACGCACAGTTATTTTGTTTTCCAAAGGATGGATAGAAGGTGGAATAGGGTTGTTTATTATTTATAATAACATTGCATTATATTATTGATACCGATGTCATTACGTAATAATGAAACAACTAAATAAGAGGAATTAGAAGAAGAAATAAATTTGAAAGAATCAGAAACAGATATTTTCTCTTCTTCGACACGCCTCTTTAAAACCTCCTCTTAAGGCACTATAATTGGTCTTTTAAGAAGACCAGGACCTCTAGAATATTTATAGGGAAGTTGAGAAGGTAAATATGCAGGTTTTGGCCGAGCTTGAATGCTCAAAGATGTGTAAATATGAGAGGGAGGAGGTGCCCTTTTTTAAGGGAGGAGAGGGGAACCTTTGGAATCCTCAAAAATATTAGTTTAATATAAATTCAAACCCCACATTAAAACCTCCAAAAATGATTCAATTCGAAGATTAGATGTTCTAGGGTTGTAATATAATCATCAAATAATATTTAGACATGTTTCAATCTTATTTTAAACCTTATAATGTTATTTATCCTTATTTAATCTATTTATTTTTAATTTTGGTAATAAAATTATAAATTATAAATGGTTATAAATAATGACTTATGTGTTGTTAATTTTCCATAATTGGATAAGTTATGAAATTTTAGAATATATAAATTTAAATTTATAATTGTTAAATATTTTTGTGATTTTTAAACAATTTAATAATATGTTATTTTTATAAAATAACAATAGTGTCAATTTTAACACTATTAATTTATTTGAATTTAAATAAAATCCACACAAAGGATATATTCGAAATAAAATATTTAATAAGTTTATAACATATCATATTCATCTATAAAATTAGTGGAGCACATTAAATAGTTAATATAATATTTATTTTACTATTTCTAAAACCATTTATTTGATACTTCTCTTAATTAAATAATTTCTTCAACATTTTTGTATAATTATTAAATATACATATTGGTTTCATAAAAATTAAAACTAAAATACTAAGATGAAGATAAATCTTATATATTTAATAATAATACTTTTAGTCTGATTTATATTATAAAAAATCCATCTTTTAAAATGTTATATTTATTAAATTCTGAAGTTGACAACTTTGACATCATTTAAAATAATATAATATAAGTGTCATAATCACTTTTATAAGACTCCAAACGGTCATATATTCGGTCATTGTATTATTATGGTGTATATATACACAACCAATAAGTGTTTTGCTGGTTTTTTAGCCTTTTAATTGATATTATTATTTCAATAAAAACTATATTACTTATTTTTCACTGAATAAATGATTTCTGCATCATTAATGTATAAGCTATTAAGGTAATTAAATATCTTTTAAAAATTATAAATAAAATACCATGATAAAGAAAAAAATTTATTTTTTAAATGGGTTTTATAACCGAATTTATATTCTGTATAAACTTATATTAAAAATTATTTAATTATTAAAGTTGAGTGAGACATATTTCACTTTCCTTTAAATAAAATAAACTAAAGGTCTTAATCTCCTTCAAGTGGGTTTCAATGGATTCCATTTCGACCCAAATATGCCTTAGGACGAAATATAAGAATCCAATTATATTAAGACAATTTTTAGGGTAATTTTATAATATTATATTTACCCTTAATTACTCGATTTACCTTTTACTATGGTAAATTAAATTTACCGTAGTTACTATTCCTAATTCCCAAAAATAAAAAGATTCCTATTTACATAATTTGGACCCAATGATTCAAAATATGGAATCCATTTTTCTAAATTCAATACACAGAAGATGAAGAAATTAATTTAAAATTAATCTCGTTGTCAAGAAAATGAGTTTTAAAAGATAAAACGTTGCAAAAGATTGAAATGTTTTTACCTATGAATTCAATGTAAAATTATTGCTAACGAAATACATATATTAAAAGGTAAAAATATATTCTATTATTACTTTAAAACCATTCAATATTATAATTTAACCATATAAATTATTACGATGAAAAAAGTTGTTTTTAATTAAAATATATCGTGTTTTTACTATTCATTTAAATATGAAAGTTATCAGAAAAATATCAAAACATTATCCAATGTAAATTTTTATATCCTGATTCAAAAGAAGAAGTTTATTTTGTAAAATTGAACTTATAAACTTGTCAAAAATTATATTTAAAATGGGTGCTCCATCAAAAGGCGGCAAAACTGCATTTTTTTAAAAATAATTAATTTACCCGAAAAAAATATTTTGTTCTCATACCATGTTCTATAAAATATGTAAGATGAATTATAATGCCATAAAATTCTAAAAATATTTACTACTATTCATAATGGCTAGTTTATAATAAAATTATTACCATATATCGTTGTTTAGTGAAACCATGTATTGCGTACAACACAAGCTATCGAGGAAGGTTGTGATCGCGTGTAATGCAAGACAAGTCAAGGTTGCATGTATTGAAAGACTCCTTTTTTGTTGTGTATAACAAAATCCAACCATATTTAATTTATATATTGAATATATATATATATATACACACTCAATGTTGGGTAGAATAAGTATTGTCACACAAACTTGAAATTGTGTGTAACACGATCCAAGATTAGTATTGTGTATACTTCAAGCTAATACGGTGTTGCGTATAGCGCAAGATAATCTTGGTATAGCGTACAAAAAAACATATGAATGAAATTAAAAATAATATATATCTTATAAAATTTTGGGTTCTTACAAATCTACTACTCAATCAAACGGTATCATCTCAACTACCATGAAATCTTACTTAGAGTATTCCCAAAGTGTCGTCTCATTGTTAGGGAATCAACGCCACTGATGATTCATCAATTAGACACCCAGTCTAAAAAATATTATTGTTTTAGTAAACAAGGGTCGGTTGTGTCTACACCATGTTCGACCTGGTTGGACCGATTCGACCAAACTGGCCTGGGGGATCCATCATGAACCGACCCGGTGGAGTCTAGGCTCGGCCGGTCTAGCCTGGACATTGTTCTAGGATCGTTAGGCATTGTTGGACATGGACCAGTTCGGTCGTGGATCCATCCCGTCATGTAGACATGAGACCCAGTTTCATCCGGACCATCTCATAATAGGCAGGTTGGTTCTTTCCCAGCTCAGGATGTCCATCAGCTCATTTTGTCACATCAGCCCAGTCCGCATCGATGGGTAATCTCTTCTCTATCTCGGGCTTCCCAGTAGCTCGGTTTTTGCCTTTGGCCCTACCTGCATGGAAGGCTCATTATCCCCCTGGCCAAATGCCCACTGAGAATCCGGGTTCTGCCCAACATAGCTAGATGAGGTCATCTTCCCCTTCTGCACATACAGACTTATACGGGCTTCATGCTAGCTACCTATCACATCCCACTAACTCGGGTTGCTCCTCCAATGTCGCACCCTAGCTGTGCCACCCTCCTACACTGGTATGATCATGTGGACTGGTTTCCCCAATATAGCACATGTCTTTTCCATATGTCTTGCCTGTTGGTAAAGTCCGCCGACCATGAGGCACCTCTGACATGACCAGGTTGCTACGTCCGCCTGTCGTCAGTCTCGGTTCCAGTGGCCCCGGTCTCTACTATGGTGCACTACCAATGCACTATCTCCCATGTCCCACCATAGTCGGGGTGCTTAGGCCTAGTGTTGCCACCACGGCTGGGTTACTCAGCCACCTCTCACTACTGCATCCTCTTGCAAGTGATACGGCCCGCCTGGCCATATCCCTTCCACCTGGCACCTCCTTGGCCGATGCACACACCACCATTTCATCATAAAGAACTGGAATGAAAAAGGAGAGAGTAGGGTAAAGAAACACCCAAAGAATGATTCAGGTCTTTGTTTATGGTGACTCGGATGCATTCTTGTTAGCAGGATCAAGAAAAACGAGGAAATAAGACAGAATAATCAAAGAAAAAGATTTCGCATTTTTATCCCATTGAATTTACCATCCCACAAGAATGATCTATCCACAGGTTAACTTGTTTGTGAGTTTACCCATGTTCTTATTTTAAAATAAAGAATGCTGAAAAGAATAAAATCACTTAAAATAAAACCCCTACTTGGGATAGGATTGTTGGTCGAGGAAGAACATGATCACACACCTCTGTTCATAATTCATGATCTAAAGACCACTGTCGCTAGTGATTCTTTGAAGGATAGAATAATGTGTATTTATCATTTATTATCATCATTGACCAAATCCTAAGAGCAATTCCATGATTGTGCCAAAATCCTGCATTTCTTATTAGGATATTAATTAATGAATGTGAATAAGAATATATATCATGTTTTTTCAGTATCATTACACTAATCATTAATGAGGATCATTAATGATATTCATCATCTCGTAATCTCTACACAATAGCGCTGACGTTCCACTGCTCAACAATGAAGAAAAAAATTACAATACTTTTTAATGTTATTTTATATTTCTTTTAAAAAGTATGAAAATTAACTATCACCCTCCACTCACGCCAGTCAAGGTCACGCTCTGCCCAAGGGAATCACGCCCTTATGAGCTCAATGGTACCCTCAGATTTCTAATCTATGTTAACTTTCATAAGATATAAGGATTTTAAAATAAAATAATTATTACTTAATTATTTTATTTACGGCTAAAAACTACTATCCACTTTTGTCCGATGATGGTCAATGTTAGTCTTTTTTTAGGAAAATCCTGATGCTCTGAGTTCAATAGTGCCCTCGTATTTTTTATTTGGGCACTAGTTTAAAAGTTATAAAAACCCACTCGTATTTTTATTTAATAAACCTTAAAAATAGTTGAAAAACACATTCTGGCCACTCTGAGCCTTAGAGTTATGTGTTGTCTCCAAGATTGGGATCAAAATAATCTCAATTAATTTTCAAAAAAAATCATTGAATTATAGGGTATTACATTATTCCACCATTTAGGGATTTACACCCTCATTAGGCAAAACAAGTTCTAATAAAACAAATGGGGGTACTGATCGGGAATACGAGCCTCCCTCTCCAATGTTATCTCTATAAGATTCATGTGTTGCCAACAAACATGCACCAGAGGTTTGTACTATCCACAATGTATCCTCTCATGTTGATCCTCTATCTCCATCAGGTACTCCATGAATGTTTCCCTATCGTCAAATCTCAAGCTCATCATGGTTGATGATGTGAGAAGGGTCTTGCACGTATCTCCTCAACTGGGAAATGTGTAAGACATCATGCAACCTCTCTAACTACAGTAGTATATCCAAGCAGTATGCCACCGCACCCACTCTACGAAGTGTCCAGAATGGTTTGATGAACCTCAAATATAACTTGTCAACCCGACCAAACCTCCAAATACCTTATCGAGGAAATAATCGTAGGAATATATGGTACCCCTCCTTGAACACCAAGGTTCTATGTAACCTATCATGGATGCAAGCACAATTCATGTCCTTCAAGGTTTGTAGGATCTACTCCATCTAATCATCAGTCTTTGGGTGAATGGTTGTGCTCGAGCACAAATAATTCTCAAAAAACCTCCTTCAATCCCTTCCACAGCCAGGATGTAAATAATGCATCATGATTTGAGAATATTATAAATTGGACTCCATAGAGTCAAACTATATCCTACATATAGAGGCTTTCGAAGCTCTATACTGAACCCTACTCTTGAATGGGTAGAAAGAGGGATGACTTGGTGAGTTGTTCTATAATCACCAAGAAGGAATCTTTCCCCCTGGACGTATGTGGTAAGATCATCATGAATTCCATTAATATCACATCCCACTTCTATTTATCTACTTTGAGGGGTTGTGTTAGACCTAATGGAACCTATTGCTTAGGATTCACTTGCTGAAAATTGAGGCATCTCAAGACAAACTCATACACTGCCTTCTTTATACTCGGCCACCATTAATAACATCATGGGTCCTAGTAAATATATGCCACAACTGGATGTACAACCAATGGGGATGTATGTAATTCCCTCAACACCTCCTCCAAAAACGTCATCGGTGCTATGGTAAGTCCTCTGAAAAGGATTATGTGCTCCCTTCATTTTTAATACCATCAGGTTCATGCCCTATGGACATCTGGGTACATGTAGTCTCACACCTGGAATCTCTGAGTTGCACCTCCCCAACTCTCTATAAAAGTGGAGGTGAAACTAGCATTGACTGAAGAAAATTTTTATCCTCTATATCCATGAAAAATATCTTAAGTGAGGCAAACTACTCTAAGTCCCCATTTAGTAGTTATGAAATCGATCTCCAACTAAGAGAATCTGCCACCAAATTCCAATTCCAAGTAGTATGAACTATCTCAAAGTCATAGTTCTAGAGAAACTCTATCCAACTTTGCTATCTCATATTGAGATTGTAACGCCCCGACCCCAGCTATCCAGAGTCGGTGCATTACTTCGTAACATTGGCATGATCACAAAAGATCAAGTCTCGAAAGACCGATTAGTTTAGTAGCCTTGGAAACACTAGATACATTCATAAGTCTTTCATTACATCAAAAAGTAGAAAAACTACAATAACATGGTCTTCATAGTCCACACTCATATCCTCACTGACTATTCTTGCAAGTCAGTCATAATACACTTCTTCACATCCTGGAAAATATTAAAACATTGAAAGGGGTGAGCTCAGATGCTCAGTAAGGATAACAATATTGCGGAAGCTTTTATAAGAAAACATAAGCATTTAAGGTAATGTATAACTAAAACAAAAGCCTTGTTGAACTTGAACTTCAGCATAATATGGAAAAAGTAAAATAAAATAATTCCATTACTTACTCACATGGATATTCTACTAGGTGAATAATCACATGAAATATCATTAACCACTTTCATAATGAGGGAATGTATAATGCCAGACTTTCTGAATCATTTTGTCAAGGCCTCGGCCAAGACGTCTAAAATGATTAAGGCCTCGGCCAAAACCATAAATCAAATTGGGGAAGGGCCTCGACCAATTCCACGTCTAGTTGTCTCATGAGACCTACCGATGCATCGAGGAGCTATAGCGGGCTCCACCCGTCACTTATTAAGTCCAATACATTCCTCATATGAACAGGTTTAAACATCTCATAAACCATAACATAATCGTATCACATAAAACATGCATAAAGGAAACATAACATTTCCACATTTCAATCACAAGATATCAATACAACACATTGATATAATAAAAATGCTTTCAAAACCATTTTCAATACCAAAATAAAAGAAAAGTATAACATGATATTTATTTTTCATTAAAAAAAGGGTATGGCTTGTAGAGGAAGCCGAAACTCAAATAGTGGTCACGGCGGCGGAGAAGTCATTGTCGCCACATACGTACGACAGAAACATTCCATTTTGTCATTTAGTAAACGCTTCGTATAAAAAATATTCCTTTTGAATAAACGTAAAAGTCAAAGTGGTTTATACACCGTATAAAAGAAATTTGTGTATAAAACCAAATATGCCTCAATGAAAGGAGATTGAGACGAAGTCCTTACAAAGATCATTTTTAAAATAAAATAGATATATTATGTGTATTCACTCTAGGTACACATAAAGAAATTAAAAATACAAAATAAGACATAATAATATCATGACATAATTTGAAAGTAGGAGATTAACCCAAAGAATGGAAGTTGGGTTTAGAAATTCCCTTACCTCGTGTCTGACTTGACTCAACCGTTATTTAACCTCCTGAATAATAAACTAGAGTTAATATATACCTTATTAAGAACCATTTTCAATTTCATTATCCTTATTATATCACTTATTACAATGATATGAATATTATGTAATTATTTATGTTAATAACGGTCGTTTTGTCGATCTTTGGTACTTGAGTCAATAATAAACTTCTTATAATTACAAGTTGTTTATGTGGTAGAATATCCATTATCTCCAGAATTATATTCATGATTTAGATGTCATATATATCTTATATATCCAGTATATACATTTATTTATAATATTACGTAACATTTAGAGGTAAGAAATGAAATGCACCGTTCATGGAGACGGTAAGCCGTACGTACGCATGAACGCTACTTTCATTTTAATTTCATATTTAATGGAACGAAATAATAATTATATAAAGGTATAATATAGTTCCAGTATAATATCATATATAATATCATTTACTCCATCCTTTATACATCCCACATATGGCATTAACGATTCACATCACTTTGAGGGGGCGGTAGTCCGCACTTCCTAAAATGAAATTATCGCGTTTACCCATAATGGAAATCATAAAGTATGCCATAAATGAGAAATACAGAAGCATAAGGAAAACATAAACATAATATATACATCATATATGAAAATAGTGTCATCAAAATGGCCACCATTATAGGTGTTAAAAGAATTTGAACAATCATCGTTTCGGGAGGCAGAATTTCGCCATCCACAGAAACCGTATGTTCTTTAACCATTTGATGTAGTTGTGTGAGAGTTTAGCTCAAATAAATATTATAACAACATCCTAGTATATTGAAGATACTGGTGTTGTTACAAAAGAAGTAAATAAAAAGAGTTTAGGGGGTTGGAGAAACAAAATAAAACAAATGAACATGAGAGAATGAATTACCTTTAAAAGTGTAACTCTTTTTGGTTTGAGCCTAAAGGCTTCCTTTGAAATGATTATGCCCAAAGGGAATCCTCTAGGATGAGTAGAGGGATGTGGAGAGAGTAAATGGGCAGGGGTTGGCTTAGCCAATGGCTTTAGAAGTGTGTGAAATGAGGTAGAGGTGGGGGCCTTTTATAAGAGGAGAGGAGGGGCACTTTTGGAAAGTAAAGAGATATTACTTTATTTGAAAATGTGTTTCAGTTTTAAAAGGTCCCAAATTGATATAATTCGTGGATAAGGTGATGAGGCTTCTAACTCCACTCATACAATTGGTTTTGGCCATGTGTAGGTTTTAGATTTTTCATTATCTTTCCATTTTATTTAAATCATCAAATAATGATGTCATCGCTGCATCATTATTATGTCATAAATACATTAATGTATTTACTGTCTAAAAATTATAAAAAAAATACTATGATGTAGGAAATCTTTTTATATTTCCAATGACTATTAATAATCATAATTTGGACTTGTATAACCCCACTTAAAAATTGTTTTAGTAAAACAATTTATGTTAGTATCATTTTCACTTTAACATTAAATAAAAAGTAATTTATGTCATTTCCCAACAAAAGTGGATCCATGGGGTCCCCAAGTTGACCCATGGCTTGTCTTGGTCGGCCATGACACAACCAATGAGGTTGGGACATGTGTCTAGGTCATTTAATATTATTAAAGTATTATTTATACCTTGAACTACCCTAATTACCACTAATCGCGATTAAGAACTTAATAAGTTACTATTCACCAAAAAATTATTATAATCTCATTGAACCACATTTTACTTCTTAATGACAACCATGTATGTTGGATTTTTGAAAATCAAATCATAGAAGTGGTAATATTTCATTTAAACAAAAAATCAGTTATTTAACTACCACTTAGTGGTTTCACTATTAATAAAAAATTGAAGTTTTTCAGAACAAGGCCAAAATTCCACCCTAAGCTATAATTGATATTCCGAATTCAAAAATGATGTCTATTTTACAAAATTCCAAACATATAAGTTTCATTAATTAATTTTATAATTAATTCCCGCTGTTACGACAAATAGCGTGTTTTTAAGAAACAATTTATATCAAAAGATTGGCAATTGTTTATGTCCAATTTCAATGTTAAATTAATTCTAATGACCACCATTGGATAAAATGGTAAAAATATATTCTAATTATACCTTAAAACCACTAAATAGTATAATTTATCACAATAAATTATTTTGATTAAAAAAGTTGTTTTAAAGTATTTTTCACTATTCATAAAAAATTAGAAGTTCTCAGAAAAATACCAAAAATTCAACATAGGCTAATTTCGATATTCCGAATCCAAAAATGAAGTCCATTTTGAAATATAAAATTTCTATAATTTTAAAAAGTGGTTATTACTATTCATAACGGCTACTTTGATTAGTCGCGGTGTTTTAGAACTCGAAGTTGCGTACAATGCAAGCTATTGCATTATTGAATGAGAAGCGTATCGTGGAAGCTCGAGGTGTTACATTCTCCCCTCCTTCAATAAATTGCGTCCTCGCAATTTGAAATTTTTCTTTGAAAATAAAAGGTTGAAAAGAGAAAATAACTTTGAGGAAAACCCACATTGGAAATAAGGTTAATAAATATATAACATTAAAAGAAATCAAGATAAGTACAAAGGTCACCCGATATAGCCCATTCTAGGATTATATGAAAATATGGATATGGAGGAGAAACAAACCATCAAGGTCTGATGGAGAGTTATAGAAAACGGATCAGGAGAAAGTTTAACCACAAGAAAATCACAAACTTGTGATTGGTTAAACGGTCATTGAATCCCCAGTTGGAAAAGTTATCCGACAACATTTTTGTTTTAAGTTACCTTTTATAATGTTGGGGAATTTATTTAGGAGATTTACTAAGAACATAAGGGAATATACATACTTGTTATGTATACTTTCATTCGTTAATAAATTTTTACCACAAACCCATCTTTTACTCCAAATGGTAACGGAACTCAAAAATATTCTTTTTATCCAAGTTGTATAAGGTTCCAAATATTAACACATACCATTTAGATTAGTAAAACTATTTTGTAATAACCAGGTACTTCTGTAGGCTAGTGGTAGGAAATAAAGGCTTGTCGCACTATGTTGTGGGTTCGATTCATGCAGCTTTGTCCGATGCGACGGGTTATTCCCCACCCTGCAGGTTGTCCTTTTCCTAAAACTATAGTATTATAATATTCCAAAAATAATCTTCAGAAATGCTTTAACCTTAAACAATACTATCCATGGTTCAACTTAATCCATTCCAACCTTAATAGTTATCCAAAATACCTCCGTCCATACTTTCTCTAAAACATCTCTAAATTCCAAAATCAATTGTAACATCAGATTCCCCAAACAAAGAAAAGTTTCTCTTATTGTCACATACTAAAAATATGATTACCTTAATCATATTAAAACCTTACTGAAATAAAAAAGTATTGCAGTACAATCTTTATATATATCACATTATTCTTATAACGAGAATATAATCCTTGAGTCCAAAAGAACCAATACATTAATTATTCCGCTTCAACTGTAGTCACAGCATAAGATTTGCCTTGATCCCTTGGCCTTTTCTTAGGTAAGTTTCCTTGACGCTTAGGACATTCATTTGCATAATGCCCCATTTCCCTACAATTATAGCATTCAACTTTGACAGCCTCTTTCTTTCCCTTGCAATCACGAGCCTGGTGACCCTTTTCTCCACATTTATAACAAACTCCCATTCCTTTTAGGCAAGTACCAGGGTGACATAATGGAAAATCCTTCTTTCCCTTTTTCCCTTTATCTGTCTCTTGTTCCACCGTTCTCTTCTTCTCTTGCTTTACTTTGTTGTCATAAGACTTAGAGAATTCCTTTTCTGTCTTGATAGCACACGAGACAATATCTTCGTATGATGAGAAGGATTGTGATACTAAAGCTCGACGGAGAAATGGTTTTAACCCATCAAATAAATGATAAATCTTACTCCTTGGGTTACGTATATAATCGGCAGCATGCCTCTCTAACCTTGTAAAGTTAGCCTCATACTTTGCGACATTCTCATCCTCCCTCTGCCTCAAACTCAGAAATTGACTTTCCATATCTGCTCGATGGTCACGAGGAAAGTATTTTTCTAAGAAAAGCTCTTTGAACTCCCTCCATTCTATATTCGATACGTCATCATCTTCCTTTATGTTTTGAATCAGCGACCACCACTGATCGACATCTCCAGTGAGGCGGTAAACTGCCATGATAACTTTCTCCCTTTCACTACTCCCCCAGGCATGGAATATTTTCTCTAAGGAATTTATCCATTGCTCAGCTACTATATGATTTGTACTCCCATTGAAGGTTGGTGGTTGTTGCCTCATGAAACAATCTATCATTGATCCTCCACGTTGCGGATTAGGGTGCTCCATATGAGTAAGGTTATTATTCGTAACCTGAGTGAGTTGTCCCAGTATGGTAATAAGTTGATCAGCACCAGTTGTATCTCCAGATCCACAATAATTATCTTGAGCATGAGGTCAATCCCTACACGGAGTTCGTGCATTGATATGGTTTCCATTCCTTCCACTAGGCGCCATTTCTAAACAATGGAATAAACTAGATTAGTTTATGAATCAAAATACATAATTCCATACTTGTAAAATACTTTACATAAATTGAACTATTTATGGATATAATCCATTATCATAAAAAGAAATGTTTTCTTTGAGGAAGTATTTACTCATAACCCTTCATAGTGGTTTGTAAATAAAATGAGAATTATCCTAAGCATATCCCCCGGGGAGTGTCGTAACCAAGAGTGCAACAAGGCCCGTTGTCGTGCACCAGTTCTCGTTCGAGTCTAGCTCAAAGCGGTGTTTTCGGGTTTTACCCCTAGGTACATCTGTGCCAGAGCCGCCTCTACCTGCTCATATCCAGACAGGGATGTATTGCTCGGAAAACTCACAAAATATCTACAATAACAAAATTCTAGGATGTTCTTCTATACTAATCCCCAAAGTCTATCTTTGGGCTATGTTCTCTAATCAGAGTTTATCTAAATCTAGCTTACAAGGTTAGTACTAAACTGCCTCTAATACCAACTGTAATGCCCCGACCCCAGCTATCCAGAGTCGGTGCATTACTTCGTAACATTGGCATGATCACAAAAGATCAAGTCTCGAAAGACCGATTAGTTTAGTAGCCTTGGAAACACTAGATACATTCATAATTCTTTCATTACATCAAAAAGTAGAAAAACTACAATAACATGGTCTTCATAGTCCACACTCATATCCTCACTGACTATTCATGCAAGTCAGTCATAATATACTTCTTCACATCCTGGAAAATATTAAAACATTGAAAGGGGTGAGTTCAGATGCTCAGTAAGGATAACAATATTGTGGAAGCTTTTATAAGAAAACATAAGCATTTAAGGTAATGTATAACTAAAACAAAAGCCTTATTGAACTTGAACTTCAGCATAATATGGAAAAAGTAAAATAAAATAATGCCATTACTTACTCACATGGATATTCTACTAGGTGAATAATCACATGAAATATCATTAACCACTTTCATAATGAGGGAATGTATAATTCCAGACTTTCTGAAACATTTTGTCAAGGCCTCGGCCAAGACGTCTAAAATGATTAAGGCCTCGGCCAAAACCATAAATCAAATTGGGAAAGGGCCTCGGCCAATTCCACGTCTAGTTGTCTCATGAGACCTACCGATGCATCGAGGAGCTATAGCGGGCTCCACCCGTCACTTATTAAGTCCAATACATTCCTCATATGGACAGGTTTAAACATCTCATAAACCATAACATAATCGTATCACATAAAACATGCATAAAGAAAACATAACATTTCCACATTTCAATCACAAGATATCAATACAACACATTGATATAATAAAAATGCTTTCAAAACCATTTTCAATACCAAAATAAAATAAAAGTATAACATGATATTTATTTTTCATTAAAAAAAGGGTATGGCTTGTAGAGGAAGCCAGAACTAAAATAGTGGTCACGGCGGTGGAGAAGTCGTTGTCACCACATACGTACGACAGAAACATTCCCTTTTGTCATTTAGTAAACGCTTCGTATAAAAAAGATTCCTTTTGAATAAACGTAAAAGTCAAATTGGTTTATACACTGTATAAAAGAAATTTGGGTATAAAACCAAATATGCCTCACTGAAAGGAGATTGAGACGAAGTCCTTACAAAGATCATTTTTAAAACAAAATAGATATATTATGTGTATTCACTATAGGTACACATAAATAAAGTAAAAATACAAAATAAGACATAATAATATCATGACATAATTTGAAAGTAGGAGATTAACCCAAAGAATGGAAGTTGGGTTTAGAAATTCCCTTACCTCGAGTCTGACTTGACTCAACCATTCTTTAACCTCCTGAATAATAAACTAGAGTTAATATATACCTTATTAAGAACCATTTTCAATTTCATTATCCTTATTATATCACTTATTACAATGATATGAATATTATGTAATTATTTATGTTAATAACGGCCGTTTTGTCGATCTTTGGTACTTGAGTCAATAATAAACTTCTTATAATTACAAGTTGTTTATGTGGTAGAATATCCATTATCTCCAGAATTATATTCATGATTTAGATGTCATATATATCTTATATATCCAGTATATACATTTATTTATAATATTACGTAACATTTAGAGGTAAGAAATGAAATGCACCGTTCATGGAGACGGTAAGCCGTACGTACGCATGAACGCTACTTTCATTTTAATTTCATATTTAATGGAATGAAATAATAAATATATAAAGGTATAATATAGTTCCATTATAATATCATATATAATATCATTTACTCCATCCTTTATACATCCCACATATGGCATTAACGATTCACATCACTTTGAGGGGGCGGTAGTCCGCACTTCCTAAAATGAAATTATCGCATTTACCCATAATGGAAATCATAAAGTATGCCATAAATGAGAAATACAGAAGCATAAGGAAAACATAAACATAATATATATATCATATATGAAAATAGTGTCATCAAAATGGCCACCATTATAGGTGTTAAAAGAATTTGAACAATCATCGTTTCAGGAGGCAGAATTTCGCCATCCACAGAAACCGTATGTTCTTTAACCATTTGATGTAGTTGTGTGAGAGTGTAGCTCAAATAAATCTTATAACAACATACTAGTATATTGAAGATACTGGTGTTGTTACAAAAGAAGTAAATAAAAAGAGTTTAGGGGGTTGGAGAAACAAAATAAAACAAATGAACATGAGAGAATGAATTACCTTTAAAAGTGTAACTCTTTTTGGTTTGAGCCTAAAGGCTTCCTTTGAAAGGATTATTCCCAAAGGGAATCCTCTAGGATGAGGAGAGGGATGTGGAGAGAGTAAATGGGCAGGGGTTGGCCGAGCCAATGGCATTAGAAGTGTGTGAAATTAGGTAGAGGTGGGGGCCTTTTATAAGAGGAGAGGAGGGGCACTTTTGGAAAGTAAAGAGATATTACTTTATTTGAAAATGTGTGTCGGTTTTAAAAGGTCCCACATTGATATAATTCGTGGATAAGGTGATGAGGCTTCGAAATCCACTCATCCAATTGTTTTTGGCCATGTGTAGGTTTTAGATTTTTCATTATCATTCCATTTTATTTAAATCGTCAAATAATGATGTCATCGCTGCATCATTATTATGTCATAAATACATTAATTTATTTACTGTCTAAAAATTATACAAAAAAATACTATGATGTAGGAAATATTTTTATCTTTCCAATGACTATTTATAATCAAAATTTGGACTTGTATAACCCCACTTAAAAATTGTTTTAGTAAAACAATTTATGTTAGTATCATTTTCACTTTAACATTAAATAGAAAGTAATTTATGTGATTTCCCAACAAAAGTGGATCCATGGGGTCCCCAAGTTCACCCATGGCTTGTCTTGGTCGGCCATGACACAACCAATGAGGTTGGGACATGTTTCTAGGTCATTTAATATTATTAAAGTATTATTTATACCTTGAACTACCCTAATTACCACTAATCACGATTAAGAACTTAATAAGTTACTATTCACCAAAAAATTATTATAATCTCATTGAAACACATTTTACTTCTTAATGACAACCATGTATGTCGGATTTTTGAAAATCAAATCATATAAGTGGTAATATTTCATTTAAACAAAAAATCAGTTATTTAACTACCACTTAGTGGTTTCACTATTCATCAAAAATTGAAGTTTTTCAGAACAAGGCCAGAATTTCACCCTAAGCTATAATTGATATTCCAAATTCAAAAATTATGTCTATTTTACAAAATTCCAAACATATAAGTTGCATTAATTTATTTTATAATTAATTCCTGTTGTTACGACAAATAGCGTATTTTTAAGAAACAATTTATATCAAAATATTGGCAATTGTTTATGTCCAATTTCAATGTTAAATTAATTCTAATGACCACCATTGGATAAAATGGTAAAAATATATTCTAATTATACCTTAAAACCACTAAATAGTATAATTTATCAAAATAAATTATTTTGATTAAAAAAGTTGTTTTAAAGTATTTTTCACTATTCATAAAAAATTAGAAGTTCTCAGAAAAATACCAAAAATTCAACATAGGCTAATTTCGATATTCCGAATCCAAAAATGAAGTCCATTTTGAAATATGAAATTTCTATAATTTTAAAAAGTGGTTATTACTATTCATAACTGCTACTTTGATTAGTCGCGGTGTTTTAGAACTCGAAGTTGCGTACAATGCAAGCTATTGCATTATTGAATGAGAAGCGTATCGTGGAAGCTCGGGGTGTTACCGAGATACTTCTAACAAATGATATACTTTATGCGCGTTTGGTTAGAGTAGATGATGAATCATTCAACCATAATGTAGTGTCGCTACATCATAAATTCTAATACTACCACTTCCAAATCAAGGTTGTGAGCCAAGTAGTTCTACTCATGTGGTCTCAATTTTCGCGATCCATAAAAATTAGTTCTTTCCCCTACATATAGACACAACCAAGCTTGGTTCCTATTGTGTCACAATACACCACGTATTTCGTGCCCTCCTCTAAAAACATCAATATTGGAGCAGTCTCCAATATCTTCCTTAGTTGTTGAAAGATCTTCTAGAAACTTCCTATCCAAACAAATGGTTTTCCCATCCTCATCAATGCTGTTATGGGTACTTCCACCCTAGAAATGTTGGGTACAAACCTCTGATAGTACCCATACAACCCAAGGAAACTCTGCACCTCAGTAACTCTATTGGGTAGCTCCTAAGCAAGCATTGCCTAAATCTTCACTAGATCCACCACAACTCTTGCCTCTGATATGATTTGTCTTATGAAGTGGACTTTTCATATCTATAACACACACTTTGAGAGCATACTGTAAATCTTGTGCTCTCAAAGTGTGTCCAAAACCATCCTCAGGGGTATTTTGTGATCCTCCTCTAATTCTGAATACACTATGATGTCATCAATGAATACCACTACAAACTGGTCTAGGTATGGCTGGATGACTTTGTTCATGAGACCCATGAACATAGTTGTGGTGTCCGTCACACCAAACAGAATCACTATGTACTCATAGTGGCCATAACAATATCTGAACATCATCTTCGAGATGTCCTCATCTCGAACTCAAAGATGGTGATAGCCCAATCTAAGGTCTATCATTGAGAACCATATCGCTCCATTTAGTTGATTGAAGAGTTCATCAATCCTCGGTAGAGGATAAATGTTCTTAACGGTCACCTAGTTCAGGTGTCAGAAGTCCACATATAGCCTCAGGATTCCATATACCTTCTTGGAAAAAAACATAGGGGTTGCCCATTTTAAAACACTGGGCCTTACTAACAACTTACTCTGCATGTAGTCCAACTATACCCTCATCTCTCGAATCACTACGAGAGCCATCCTATATGCAGGTGTAGATATCGGTATCATCCTAGGGTATAGATAAATGTATAAGTCCACCGCCCTATGAAGTGTTAATCCAAGAAAATACTCTTGAAAGACATCCTAGTACTCGTCAACCACTACAGGAAAATGTGGAATCGTCTCACCCAATATACTGAGGGTCATTCTAGCCAACTGATGAGTGATCGGTTTTACCCTCCTATGTGCAATGTTATCCTATGATGCCCCATTTTTCTTCTCTCTATCAAATTAAAACATGTTCCCATCTCCGTGGACACACCACACTATGTACCAAAAATAGATGATCTAAGAATGGATATTGATTACCAGTCCATACCATTGATGACGTCATAAAGCAACGACACTGCTACAAAGAGGTCCCAGCTGAATCTCTCTCCTCCAAGATTAAGCTCACACTTATGGAACTAGTGTGTAATCATTTAATTCTATACCATATGAGTCTCTAACCTTAATGATCAATAAAATGGATCCACCAGAATCACTGAACTTTGAACAATATATGTGGCAAGGAAGGAGTGACTGGAACCAGTTTCTATAAGAACTACAACTAATATAGAGAAAACCAATATTGCACCTCAAATAATATATGTATCTCCATCGTCGTAGTCCTCCAACACCTAAAGCTTGCATTTCCCCTCTCCAAAACCTCTTGGATCTTGTGGTGGACCACCTCAGGGTGGTGGTGGTAGCAACTCAAACCTCAATCCACCACTTGTCACTATACCTACCCCCTTGCCAAGTTCGCGTCCCTACGAGCGAACTTGATCGAACCTTTACTGCTACCTTGGTGGCCCTTATATTGTCCTATGATTTCCTTTATAGTGGGTTAGGTAGTCATGATCCACGTGTCCCTTCCCATCGCATGAGTAGCATGCTCTGCGCCTATGTTGACTCCCACTTCCCCGGTGGTCTAATTACACCAAACCTGAGTCCTGGGGTCATAATTCGGATGGGATGGCATTCTTGGGCCTTTGTGTCATCTGTCGACTACCCTCCATGTATGACTCGTCCTCCTGTTGCCTGGTGGTGGCTCCCAACATCGATGCATGTTCTACGAGGAAGATCTCCACTAGTAGATCTTTCTCCAAAACTCGATACTATATAGGGATGTTTAGGGGTATCATCAATGCCATTATATCCCAAAGGATTCCCTCCTAAGAGGTCTAAGACCTAACGAAAGGGTCTTACACCATATCCGTAGAGTAACATGATAGGTTTGTGAACCTCATAGAGTACTCCGCCACTATCAAGATGCCCTGCTGTAAGTGATGCATCTCCTGTATGCACACAAATTGAAAAATAATGAGGAAGAACTCCTCCATGAAAATTCACTTGAATTTATACTATATGAGGGTCACCTCATCATGAGTCTAGATGGTCAAACTCCACCATCTCCCCACTGATCCCTATAGAAGGCTTGATTCTAGAACTGCCATATAGTAATGTGGCATCCTCACAATGGGGAAGACCCACATCATTACCTCCATCCAATCCTTAGTTACCTAAGAATCTATCTATCCCATGAACCCGACAGGTCTTTGTTACTGCAACTCATTAAACAAACTCTTCTAGTAGTAACTGCTGACCAATGGGTGGTGGTATTCTTGGGACACAACCCAAAGGTACCATCTCGAGGAATCGTCCCTATACTAAATCCTCATCACACTGGGGACCATACTCATTGTCCAGCACTGGAATCCTGGCTATATGTCTTCATGGAGGCATTCTAAAAAAGATCAAGATGAATCTCAATTAATAGATTATACCTGGTGAGTTGAATATAACATAGAAATATCATGAGATAACATTCAAAGAGGCATGACACTAGTGTTTTCATGTACTAAGTTGTAAATAAGAGATCATGGTCATAGTGTACAAATACATCAGCTGCCGCGCCAACACTAGACACATTGTCCTGAAAGACAAACTTGAGACACTGAACAATGTTTCCCCATAATAATTTCCCACCTCTATGTTTTTCTAGTAGAACTGACCTCCTCTGATTCCACTTTATCACGACCCGTACACCAGGTCCCGCATTGTGACTACCCCATGTATGCCTTCCATAGTCTAGGGGCTGGCGACTATCACTAAAATGTAATATCTCAAAAAGGGAATACATTTCATTTAACATGCACACATGCACACAATTCAAACATAAGAAAGGTAAACACTAAGTAAAACACCACATTAATAAGAAAACTATTGTGAGTACAATAAAAACTGAAAGTAAATGGGCCAACATACAAACCAAAAAATGGAAAACTATAAACAAAAGGGATTAAAATACTGTTGATAAGTCATCCTCTTAAAACCCCACCTGATGGGTATTTATAGAGTTGCTTCCGGAAGCCATAGAAGTATGACCCACCTTCCTAATCTCACAAAGAACCTCCTGGTCCTGTGTCACCAAGTCCTTCATCAAGTACTCATTCATCTTCAGAAGACATGACACTTGCGGGCGAAGCCTATGCATGGTTGAGTATAACAATACTCAGTAGGTACCCTATTCCACAATGGATGGACCAGAAAGAAAAACCACAAAGAAAATCCACAAAGCATGATCTCAAATAGAAAAAAATCAAAGCAGGTATTACTCATAGTATAAGAAGTATAATTATTATTTTTAAATATAAACATTTTTAAAACTTATGGATTTATCATATGGGAATACTCATCACCTAGTCCAGTTGTATCTCTAAGACCTGGTAATATTTGGGTCCAATTGGATCACTTAGACACGCTCGTCTCTAGGCTAGCTGGATCACATAGACCCCCCGTCTCTGGGCCAGCTGGATCACTAAGACCCGCTCGTCTCTTAGGCTAGCTGGATCACATAAAATAAATCATATCTTTGCCGACTAGATCATTAAGACTAACTCGTCTCTTCGGTGAGCTGGATCACTTAGACATGCTCATCTATAGGATAGCTGGATCACTAAGAATCGCTCCTCTCTTGGGCCAGCTAGATCACTTAGACCCCCTCTTCTTTGGTCCAGTAGGATCACTACAAACCGATTTTCCCTTGGTCCAAATGGGTCACATAAACCCATTTGTCTCTTGGACACCTGAATCACTAAGACCCACTCATCTCTTTTTCAACTAGATCAATTAGACCCCCTTATCACATCCTTCAGATCACAACCATCCATAGGATTCCTAATCATAGAACGCTAAATTCTAGGAGAATCTATTATTAGAGAAATCTGATACATCTCAAATACCAAAAAATCTCACTTATAGTATTAGAAAAGGACCATCTCATTATAAGGATCCCAACACTGCATACTGCGTGTCAATCAAACGCTTATTCAGAAAGATATTGGTATTTCTTTAAACAGGGGTTGGTTGTGTCTAGACTCGGTATGAGGGTCCTGCATGACCCAAACTGGTTCGGACGACCTGAACCGACCCGGTGGGTTTCGGGCCAACCCAGTCTGGAATGCACATTGGGCCTTTCTAGACCCAACTCAGTTCGGCAGTCAATCCAGCCCACCGGGTCATCCAGCGACCCAGTTTCATCCGGCCAGGCCTAAAACAAGCGGGCATATTATTTTCTATCCTGATCCGTCTAGTGGCCCAGTTTGTACTTTCATTCCATTCCACATCGATGGGCTGAATATTCTCCATCTCGGGCAACCTATTAGGTCATTTCTCGCCACTTTCCTGGCCCGCTTTGGTACATATCTATGTCACTATCAAACACAAACTTATTGTCATATCCCCATGGGTTATCCATGAAAAATACCAGTACAAATACCACTATTGTTATTTCTGGTAGTTGCACCAGTTCAATCTCTAGCTGATGTAAATTTATAGGTCCCAACTCATCCAAATATTCCCAAAATTCATATGAACACAATTAAGGAATTAATAACTTGTTTGGAATCTATGGAAGAATGGTGTGTGCTAGTACAACAAAAAAATAATTCTTACCCCAAATGGGTTGATATGATCCCTCCCCCACCAAACATTGTGAATACTAAATTTCCAATATTTAATGGTTCGGGAGATCCAGGGGAGCACCTATCACATTTTTTTTCTTGTTGTGATACCATTAATGCCCCCCTCAACAAAAAGAAGCAGAAAATCTCATATGATTTGAGCAACCATTACAAGGGCCATCCTTTCTCTAGCATACATGTTAATAGTCTCGATCAATTACTAGACGGGAAGACCTCCATCAGAAATTCCTTCTCCAATTCAGCTCAACATTTCCAAAAGCATCAATTTTTTATCTTACAAATTTCAATCCAAGATAGAATGAAAGAGTTATAGATTTAATTTCTTGATGGAAGGGATTAGCATATTTCTTAAATCTATCACTCGTTTATGAATAGTTTTTTCCAATTTGTGTGGCAAATTTGCATGATGATTTACGCACACCACTAATCCATTTGAAATACACAAGAGGGTTTTGAGACCTTGATTCAATCACCCAACAATTGTATGATTTAAATTGTGGAAAAAATTCTAAATCTTGTGTAATCCCATAAAATCTTGAAAAGAGAGTAGGGAAATAAAAGAATGCAACAATAACACTCAAACCATCACCTGTACCTACTTCTACTTCAAAACCATAATCATACTGAAGGGATACACCACCCATCCATAAGCAGAAATGACCATCTCATAAAAAAGATCAAAAAGATAAAATGATAATACTATTTGGGGAGTTAATAACAATTTTTATTCTTTTTCAAATGAACAGGTTCTCGGTTATTTCGTATCTACATTAGAGAACAATCTAGTTATGTTTCCAAGGCCTAAGAAACCAAAAAAATACAAAGATGAAAAACTTCAAAATTATTTTCCATTTCCCCAAATGTTGGGACATCCCATTCAGGAGTGTTTTGTTTTCAATGACCTCATACAAAAAATGGTAGAATCTAGACAAGTGAAACTGAACAATTTATCAGCCCAAGTAGCAAGTGTTTTGTGACTAATCCAAAGAAATGAGGTGAATGACAGGAAGTAAAAAAGGAAAAATGAATATAATTATAATGATGAAATGATCCAGAAAATGATCAATCAAACTCATGCCATTATATGAATAGAGTTTAAATAGTTGATTGTGTGTTATAAGACTTATGCCACAGAAAATCCATATTCATCAAAAGATCAGTCCTATAAAGGTCAATCCTTAAATAAGCAACGTGATTAGAAAGATAAAGACAACTAAGAGGAGGATGATCTTATTTCAAGTCCAATGTTGTATTGACTTTGGCAGATTTCATGCCATCTATTTCAAAATCACAGGCATCGCTCAGCCAAACGACACAACCAGAACCGGCCTATAAAGAATAATCTTCATCAGATGAAGAATTGATCTTTTGTTCCGTTAACATTATCCACTTAATGGATCACTATGAAAATGACGATTTTGTTTATAATGATCCTAAATTCCTTGTACCTAACCGGGGAACTAGGGAAAGAATCCATGATCGAGGATACATGGGAATACATGGGTGTGATAGAAACCAATATTTTCACTGTACCCCTACTCGAGCTGTATATGCACTAGAAAATCATGGGAGATCCCTTCAGTGGGCTCATCAAGAACAAGGAAGTTCTCCCACACATGACAGGATCAGTCCTGACATTATTATTTTGGAGGTCCAATTATAGGTTACACCTATAAAGACATGTAAATTTCAAGTAAATTTTTTTCTTAAATAATTTGTAATTTTATGAGTACGTAGTTTCTGATAGCACCTGATTCCGAGGCCCGGTGTTCCTGGAATAATTTGCTGAAGTTTTTTTGGTTACGTTCACTGAACGTGAAAGCAGGATTTTCTATCTTTTGAACCGGTGCTCAGAATTGAAATCTGAGGACACCAATGAACTCGTAGCACCAGTATTCACCAAAGGGGACCTTTACCGCAGTTTCGTTTGGTTGGGAGTAGAAGTTTTATTTTTGGGGATTCTTAATAAATTAAATAAATTGTTGTATTACACAATTTATTTTAATTGGTGGTTAATTTATCCAATGGGAAGTTAGAGGTGGGGCCCACAACCCACATAACCTCTCATGGGAGGATATAACTAAGGGTGAGGCCCACAAGATCTCTAACCCTTCAGATCCCCCTTTAACTCCCTTAAACCACTCTCTTAACCTTTGAACTTCCACTTAATAGTGGAGACTCTCCACCTCCCTCCATTGATTGTGCCAACCCCATCAATTTAATTAATTAAGCTCTCTTGATTAATTAATTTGTGTGTCAACATATATTTTTGAATTAATCTGAAATGCATGGAAATGTTATAATATTAGAGGGAATTTTATTTTATTTTCCTTGGAAAGTATTTTTGGGGAGACATTGGGAGAACTAAATAGAGGAGGAGGATAGCTCATCCAACGGGGAACGAAATGAAAACGAAGAACGATGTTCTCTCCATGAAGAATTTCATCCATTCTTCTTCCTCCACGACAAGGAGAAAATAAATTGCCCGCAAGGAAAGTCGACTACGCTTTCTACTCGGATGCACCCTGACGCCAATGATTCAAGGTCATCTTCGAATTCTCTTCCTCCGACATTGACGGAACGAAACCATTTTCCGCGATGCCCGACCTCCGCGACACTCGTCTTCCGCGACTCGTTGACGTGCAATGCTCTTGAAATAAAAGTAGGGGGTTATGATAAATTTTAATTGAATAAAATTTTACCTCGTCCATTATTGAAAATATTGGATTGTTATCACCTAATGTGGACGGCGCAGACCGAATGAACACGACTGGATGTCCCTCTAATGAACCTTGCTTGTGTTGGCGACAGAGGCAGACCGTGCCGGAGGAAGGATGCCACATGACGGAAGGAGCGGTGAAAACTGGGGGTGGAGGCAGAAATGGTGGCCGTGCACCTGCTGCTTGGAGGAAAAATACGGCCCGCATGCAGGAAGAACCGGCCGGCTTAGCTGGCCGGGCTGGAGAACCGCGGCCCGCGCTCCACGGCCCGCTTCGGCGGGAGAACCAGCCGGCCTCCTGACGACCAAGTTGAAGGTGGCCGTAAAACCTGCAGGTGCCACATGGGAGGACAACGGCCCACTGGGCGGGCCGCTCACACTGGAGAAGACCAGCCGACTTTGGTCGGCCGGGCAGGAGGGGTGACGCTGCTCGGGGCTGCCGTTTCAGAAAACCGAGGCCCCCCCCCCCACCCCCCACTCCGCTCAGCCAGTTGACTGAGCCGCGGCCCGCCATGCACCAGGCCATGCACCATCAGCCCGGGCTGACCCCTCAGCCGGGTCGGACCCGCCTAACCGGGTCGGTCGGACCCGCCATCCCACTAGGCTTGACGGGCCGGGCCTGTTTCGCTTAAATGAGAATATCATCAAGACCGTGCGTCCAAAAGATGCTCCATCTGCAGAACTGGGACCCTTGTGACAAGGAGGTCTATTTGCGATACTCTACGTGAGTTTGTGACAACTTTGGAAATTTCTGGGTTTGGAACGATCATAATTCCAACCGGGATCATAGAACAGAAAAGCCAATAACTCTTAGACCGGACCTCAGATTGACCCGCCATCTGTCGCGTTGGATTCCTTTTGATGAGACGGAACATTGAGATACAAAAAAATCTGTACTTCTTGATAGTTTATGTATCGATCCATTTTCGTGAGGAGAAGACCCTCCCGGAATCGAGCGTGCTAAGTGCAGGAACCCTAGAGATGGCTGCGACTGCAATGTCTACCATACTGGAATCATCCGTGGGTTCTCCGATGATGACTAACATACTGGAATCCTTTGTGGGTTCGACAGTGAGGACTAATGTTCTTGTATCATGTGTGGGTCCTGCAGCTTTGACCTCTGTACTTGTATTCTGTGTGGGTCTGACAGAGTAGCTGGTCTTTTATCCTGTGTGGGTCCGACAACTTAACTGTTCTTCTATCTTGTGTGGTTCTGACAGCTTAGATGAGCCAGTGACTACATCTGATCATCTCTATCATTATAAGAAATATGTATTCATGTGTGAGTTGAGTCTTGACTTTCAATCATTATCATCTATGTGATTGAATTTACTTCCTGTGTGGACTGGGTTGTGCTTGGGTTCGATAGTTAGAGCCGAACTGAGATTGATAACTTAGGTATATGTATGGGAATATACCTAAGTAGGGTTGTTTGATAATTCTTGATTGTATCTTTCCTTTGTAGTTTATCTTTTGTGGATTCTAGGAGACCTTCGGGGGCCTCGGGGTCCCTACTAAGTATCATAATACTCTCCCATGCACGGGCTATGCCCACATCTTGATGTGTTGGATTCAAATGATAGACAGCTTTGACGGAGGCCGTGAGCGAGCTAGGACCAGACGGTACCTGGCGGTGGACCACATGACAAAACAGTACACGGAGCAGACCAATAGACGTGCAGTGTTGAGGTGGACATCTGTACCAACCCTTCATGTAGGATTCTTATTGGATGTTCCAGGAGCTACCATTTTTAGCTATTGTCCCTTTTTCAGTTGTACTTTATTTCCGTTGTACCTGTACTTTATTGTTGGGCTTGTATTTCTGGACCCTTTACTTTTAACACAACTTTCTGTATACAGTTTTCACTTAGTGTTTACTTCCTATTGTGTAGTCTATTATGGTTGCTTAATTCTATAAAGGAAATTCCTTCCCAGATTATTTTATTACACCTTTGGTGCTAGTCGCCAGCCCCTGGCCTATGGAAGGTGGGTTTGGGGTAGTCACGACATGGGCCCCAAGGACTGTTCATGAAAAATTGGTATTAGAGGAGTCGGTTCTAATGCAGAACTCATGAATCTGATTATTATTTATGTGAATCAATAGTGTTAAGATTATTGAGTGTGGTTTTCAGTCTAGGGAGTCCAGTGTTAGTGCGATAGCCAACGTATCCATACACCAGGACCCTGACCTATGATTTCTGACTCAGTGCACGAAAACACTGATTACGTGTGTGTTTACTTTGAAAATTTTTCTTTATGATTAATTTGTGTCAGCTCACCTGGTATACTATTTTAACTGTGGCACACATGTTTCTTTTCAGGATGGCCCCACGAAGGCATCCAGCTAGGGTTCCAAGTTACGTACGAGATGGTAGCCCACTAAGCGACGAGGTCTTTGTGCAGGGACCCATCAAAGAGAAGGCCCCAAAGTGACCACTACCTGCTGGGCCACTAATACCACCAGCCCCAGCAGCAGAGAGTGCATGCTGCCTGAGTGCGTTGCACGAGTTTCAGCAATAGAGGCCACCCAGGTTCTAGGGAGAGATGGACCCATAGGCAGCTGAGGATTGACTGGAGGCTATTTTCATAGTTTTTAGATTGGTAGGGACACCAGCTGACTTCATGGTGATATTTACCGCGAGTCTCCTGCATGAAGAGATAGGAAGATGGTAATGCCTAATTCTCTAGGTTCATGATGAGGCATCTTTACTCTAGATAGACATCTAGAGTCTCTTCTGCTCGGAGTTTGTTCCAACCACCCTTCGTGCGGTGCAATTTCAGGAGTTACTTCATCTACTGTAGGGCATCAGGACAGTAGCTCAGTACTCAGTGAGGTTCACTAACCTCTCACACTACGTCACAGATATGCTACGAGACCCCTTATTTATGGCATGGAATTTAGAGAAGGGAAACAGGCGTGAGATCAGGGCTCCGAATATTACTCTCAGAATCCTGACACAAGTGGGTGTGCTGGAGAGAGACCTTCTAGTGGAGAGTTTTCTCACTGAGCAGTCACCAGCGGTGAGACCTTCTGCAGGACGACACGTAGTGGAGTCTTCTACAGCCGGCAGTAGACACTTGACACAAAGATCCAAGTGGACCAGGCCATCAGGTCGGTGACCTCAGGATACATCTTTGGTTGTGCGAGGCACACGAAACCGAGCTGGCCTTATGAGAAGAAGGTAGTGCTATGCATGCGGTGGGTTGGGTCACATGTCTCATGACTGCTCGACCTGCCATGCAGATGAGCAGTAAGAAGTAGAGGGACCTCCCAGGCAGAGGCAAAGGATTGACCACTGTGGTCTACTGGGAGCATGCAGACGTGGCAGAGGAGCTGGCAGAGCAGCGAGGGGTGGACGACGTTTCGAGGCTCTACCACCACCACCACCAGGAGGTCCACCCCGATCACAGGGAGTTGGAAGATAGAGGCATACATAGCTCTAGGAAGTCGAGGCCTATGACCACGGCGCACCTGAGATGATTCGAGGTACTATCTGTGTCTACTCTACCCTTTCTAGAGTACTTATAGACACAGGATCGAGACATTATTTTATTGCCACTGCCCTCGTTCAGAGCTCGGAGATTCCGACAGAGCCATTGGCTCGATCCTTATGGCTAGAGACTCCTACGAGAGAAGAATCGATGATTACTCACTGGTGCCGGCAGTGTGATCTTACTATAGGAGGCGAGATCTTTGACTGGGATCTTCTTATAGTGGCGTCGAGGCTTTATGATATCATCTTGGGTATGGGCTGGCTATCTACATATCATGCTCAGATTGATTGTGTTAGGAGAAAAGTGTGATGTGTCCACATGGATGGGACCTGGTCACCTTCACCGATGAGAAGGGAGCCTTTGTAGAGTAGGATGGACTTACACGGTGGAGGGGGCAGCCGATCACACATCTGTTGGCTAGTCTCATCCTTGGAGCGGTAGATGTGCGGAGTCCGAGTTTTCATGTTGTGGTGGATAAGTATGCGGATGTTTTCCCTGACAACGTTCCATGACTACCTCCTCATAGAGAGGTAGACTTATACAATGACCTGTACCCCGGGAAAACACTGATATCTACTCCAGCATATCAGATGGCTCCCACTGATCTTCGTGAGCTGCGGGTATAGCTGGAGGACTTGCAGAGGAATGGATTTATCAGACCCAGTTTTTCACCTTGGGAATCTCCGATTTTGTTCTCTAGGAAGGAAGATGTGAGCTTACGACTGTGTTTAGACTATCGTCGCATGAATCAGCTGAACGTGAAGAACAAGTACCCACTTTCGAGGATTCAAGACCTCTTTGATCATCTCAAAGTAGCACGATAGTTCTCGACGATAGACCTCAGGTCAGGCTATCACCAGCTCAGAGTTCGAGACGAGGAGGTTCCGAATGCGGTCTTCAGGTGTCGGTATGGTCACTACGAGTTCTTGGATATTCCCTTTGGCCTAACCAACGCACCAGTAGTGATCATCTTCTCATGAACATGATCTTCCATGCATACCTCAATCGCTTTGTCGTAGTCTTCATCGACGACCCTGAGGAGGATCACACCTACCATTTACGAGTTATACTAGACACACTCCGAGAGAACCAGCTTTATGGTAAGCTCTCTAAGTGCCAATTCTGGATTCGAGAGGTTCACTTCTTTGGAAACGTCATCTCGGAGGCTGGAGTTGGAGTAGACCCAGTGATGATTGAGAAAGTAATTTATTGGGAGCCACCCAGGAGTGTGATGGAGGTATGGAGTTTCATGGGACTGGTTGGATACAATTAGATATTTGTGCCAGACTTCTCCAGAGTTGTAGCCCCGCTTTCAGCATTGAAAAAACTGGAAACCATTCCTGTGGTCAGATAGATTCCTGCAGATCTTTCAGGAGCTGAGGCAGAGGTTGACTAGTGTGCCTATCTTGAGGCTACCAGAGGAGGATGTAGGGTATGTAGTTTAATGCGACACATTTGGGGTCAGACTAAGGTGTGTCCTGATGCAGGATCAAGAAGTGATCACCTATAGTTCATGACAGTTGAGATAAAATGAGCATAACAATGCTAACCATGACCTAAAGTTAGCATTAGTGGTCTTCTCCATGAAGATGTGGTGGAACTATGTTATGGGTAAGCATTTTACAGTCTACTCTGACCACCAGATTCTCACGTAAACCTTATCGCATAATGACTTGAACCTGAGACAGCGGCGATGGCTCGAGTTCCTCAAGGAATATGACTTCAAGATTGTCTATACTCCTGGGAAGGGGAACGTAGTAGTATATGCTCTCAGTAATAGACCAGGCATACCGATACTAGGAGAGGTGACATAGTAGCTAGCTACATTACAGATATCCTTTGTTGATAGAGATAGAGCATCGTTTCTACAGTCTCTCACAATCACTCCTCCACTACTTCAGCGGGTTAGGGAGGAACAGTGTGGAGACGTTGACTGTGAGATGCGATGTGCTCATATATCCTTAGTGTAGGCACCCGATGGGGTTTCTGAAGGTGCGGAGCACGTCATCCTTTATAGAGGGCGTACCATGGTACCAGTTGCACTATAGGAGGAGGGGTTGAGAAAGTTACATATTTCCTCTATAGTGTTACATCCAGGAGTGGCGAATATGTATCAGGACCCTAGACAACAGCTTTGGTGGCTGGGTATGGTGACGGTTGTAGCTGAGTTTTTCTCACGATGCCTCACTTGTCAGCAGTTGAGGGAAGAGCACCAGGTTCCAGCGGGATTAGTTCATCCCTTAGAGGTCCCAGAGTGGAAGTGGGACGGGATATCCATGGATTTCTTGATGGGTCTTCCACGTATATCCAAAGGACACGACTATATCTGGGTGATCGTAGACCGACTCACCATGTCGGCCCAATTCCTACCGATCAGAGAGAAGGGCTCAGTAGAGATCTTGGGATGACTCTACGTACAGAAGATCATACAGCTTCATGGTGTGCCATCGATGATCATCTCTGATCGGGACACACGCTTTACTTCTCGGCTTTAGAAGGGGTTGCAGAAGGCATTTGGGACGCATCTACGTCTGAGCACCTCTTTCCATCCTCAGACGGATGGACAGACAGGGCAAACCATTCAGACTCTCGAGGACATGCTCAGTGCATGTGTCCTTGACTTTGGTCTCAACTGGGAGGACCAATTACCGTTGGTGAAGTTTTCATACAACAACATCTACCACTCCACCATCGGGATGACACCTTACGAGGCACTGTACGACTGACCTTGCAGATCACCTCTGTGCTAGACAGACCCTTGGGAGTCAGCACTTGTATGTCCAGAGATTGTGCAGGCTATGATGGAGAAGGTGCAGATCATCCAAGAGTGGATGAAGACTACACAGAGAAGACATAAGTCCTATGCTGGTAGGAGACGAAGAGCACTGGAGTTTGAGGATGGCAGCCACGTTTTCCTATGGGTCTCAACTCGACAAGGTCTACAGATATTTGGCTAGGGAAGCAAGTTATTTACACTATTCATTGGACCTTTCTAGGTCCTCATCAAAGTAGGAGAGGTGGATTACCGCCTGGACCTTCCACCTCAGTTGCATCGGGTGCATGACGTCTTCCATGTATCTCAGCTGAGGTGATACGTGCATGACCCGTCGCAGATCATCAACCATGGGGAGCTGGACATCGATGATGGGGCGTCATTCACGGAGGTCCTGGAAGAGATTGAGGATCGATAGGAGCAGGTCCTACATGGATGGATGATTCCCCTGGTGCCCATTCACTAGTATCACGAGAACCTCCAGGAGAGCACATGGGAGCGGGAGGCTCAGATGCATGCTCAGTACCCTCATTTGTTTCCCTAGTGTGTGTTGTAGCTTTATGGGGACGTAAATTCCTATGGTAAGGGTAATTTAAAGACCTGGAAATTTTAGGGAAATTTTTTCATATATTCTTTGAAATTTTATGAGTAAGTAGTTTCTGAAGGCACCTGATTCAGAGGCCTTATGTGCCTGGAATAATTTTCTGATATTTTATTTGGGTATGTTCAGTGAATGTGAAAGCTGGATTTTCTATCTTTTGAATCGGTGCTTGGAATTAAAATATGAGGACGCCAATGAACTCGTAGCGCTGGTATTCTCCTAAGGGGACCTTTACCACAATTTCTTTTTGTCGGGAGTAGAAGTTTTATTTTTGGGGATTCTTAATAAATTAAATAAATTGTTGTATTACACAATTTATTTTATGTGGTGGTTATTTACTCCAAAGGGAAGTTGGAGGTCGGGCCCACACTCCACATAACATCTCAGGGGATGATATAACTAGGGATGGGGCCCACACGAGCCCATATCCCTTCAACCCCCCATTTAACTCCCTTAAACCTCTCTCTTAACCTTTGAACTTCCTCTTAATAGTGAAGCCTCTCCACCTCCATCCACTGATTGTGCCAACCCCATCAATTTAATTAATTAAGCTGTATTAATTAATTAATTTGTGTGCCAAAAATTCTTTTTTCATTACTTTGAAATTAATGGAAATGTTGTAATATTATAGGGAATTTTATTTTATTTTCCTTGGGAAATATTTGTGGAGAGACTTTGGGAGAACTAAGGAGAGGAGGAGGATAGCTCATCCAACATGGAACGTGAATAACCCGAAGAACGATGTTCTCTCCACGAAAAACGTCATCCTTTATTCTTCCTCTGCAACAAGGGGAAAGGAAATCGCCCGCGAGGAACGTCGACTACACTTTCTCCTCAGATGAACCCCAACGTCAACGAGTGGACGTTGTATTCGTTTTCTCTTCCTCTGATGTAGATGGGACGACACCATTTTCCGTGATGCCCAACCTCCACGACGCTCGTCTTCTACGGCTCGTCAATGTGCAACACTCTCAGAATCAAGGTTGGGGGTTATGATCAATTTTATTTGAGTAAAATTGTACCTCGTCCTTCATTGAAAATATTGGATTGTTATCACCTAACATGGAGGGAACGGGCTGAATGAACATAGCCCGACGTCCTTCTGATGAACCTTGCTTGTGTTAGCAGTGGAGGCGGACCGCGCCCGAGGAAGGAGGACATGAGATGGAAGGAGAAGCGATGACCAGGGACAGCGGAGGAAATGGAGGCCATGCACCGACCACTTGGAGGAAAACCATGGCCCGCATCCATGGTTCGCTTGCTGTAAGAACTAACCGGCTTAGCTGGCTGAGCTGGAGAACCGTGGCGCCTCTAAGGCACCACGTTGCGGAGAACCGTGGACCGCACTCTGTGGGCCGCTTCGGCGGGTAAACTGACCGGCAACCTACTGGCTGGGTTGAAGGAGACCGTGACATCTGCAGGTGCTGCACGAGAGGATAGCATCCTACTATGTGGGCCGCTCGTGCCGGAGAAGACCGGCTGGCTTTGGCCTTTCGGGCAGGAGGGGCAGTGCCGCAGTTTCAGACCCCCCCCCGGCTCCGCTCGGCCAGCTGACTGAGCCGCGGCTCACCGCGGGCCAGGCCGCATCTCACCAGGTTGAGCCACACCCCATCAGGCCGGGCCAACCCCTTAGCCAGTTCAGACCCACCAAACCTAGTCGGGCCGACCCGCCAGCCTACTGGGCTTGACGGGCCGGACCTGTTTCACTTAAACACAAATATCTTCATGACCGCGCGTCCGAACGACGCACTGTCTGCGGCACTGGGACCCTTGGACAAGGTGGTCCTTTTGTGATACTCGAAGTAAGTTTTGGACAACTATGGAAAACGTCCAGGTTTGGAATGAGCATGATTCCAACTGGGCCCTTGGAATGGAAAAGCCAATAACTCTCAGACCGAGCATCCGATTGACGCGCTGTCTATCGCGTTGGGTTCCTTTTTATGAGACGGAACTTCGGGATATATAAACTCTATACATCTTGATAGTTGATGTATCAACCCATTTTCTCGAGGAGTGGACCCTCCCAGAATCAAGCATGCTGAGTGCGGGAACACTAAAGTTGGGTGCGACTCCGACATCTACCGTACTGGAATCCTCCGTGGGTTTGACGAGGATGACTACCATACTGGAATCCCCCATGGGTTCGACGATGATGACTACTGTTCTTGTATCCTGTGTGGGTCCACCGGTTTTAAACGTTGTACTTGTATCATGTGTGGGTATAACAGAGTAGCTAGTCTTGTATCCTGTGTGGGTCCGACAGCTTAGCTGGTCTTATATCCTATGTGGGTCAAACAACTTAGATGAATCAGTGACTACATCTGATCATGTCTATCACTATATGAAAGATGTATACCTATGTGAGATGAGTCTTGAATTTCAATCACTATCATCGATGTGATTTACTTTACTTCCTGTGTGGACTGGTTTGTGCTTGGGCACGAGAGTTGGAGCCGAACTGAGATTGATAACTTAGGTATATGTATGAGCATATACCTAAGTAGGGTTTTTTGATATTTCATGATTGAATCTTTCCTTTTTGGTCTATCCTTCGTGGATTCTGGGAGACCTTCGTGGGTCTCGGGGTCCCTACTGACTATCGTAATACTCACCCCTGCACGAGCTATGCTCGCACATCGTTGTGTTGGATGAAGACAACGGACAACGTAGACGGAGGCCGAGAGCGAGCCCGGACCGGACGGTACCCAGAGGTGGTCCACATGGTGAGATGGTACACGGAGCGGAACGATAGATGTGGAGTGCTGAGGTGGACATATGTACCTACCCTTCAGGTAGGACTCTCGGTGGACGTTCCAGGAGCTTCACTTTTTAGCTGTTGTCCTTTTTTTAGTTATACTTGCTTTCCATTGTACATGTACTTTACTGTTGGGCTTGTATTCCCAGCCCCTTTACTTTCATCACTACTTTATATATACAATTTTCACATAGTGTTTACTTCCTTTTGCGTACACTATTGTGGTTGTTTACTTTTATAAATGTAATGCCTTCCCAGTTTAAGGTATTACGCCTTTGGTTGTTTCTAGTCGCCAGCCCCTGGCCTATAGAAGGCGGGCTTGGGGTAGTCACGGCATGGGCCCCAAGGATGGGTCGTGACAACACCATAATTCTCTCAACAAATAGATAGATGTAGTCAGTCTAATCTACCAAAAGTATAAATATTTCAAGCTTCTTCCCCAACACATGGTATATCTACATTAGTAGCATTAACTTCCAATGCACCTACAAAACTGAATCACCATACTAGAAAATGAATAACTCTAGACAAAGATTATGATGTTTCGTAATAGTTATTCCAATTACAGGACACGTTTTCGACCTTGGGTTCCTTGAATATACCAAAAGATCTTCGAGAAGCAATTACTGAGTATTTTTCAAGTCATCATGAAATTGAAAATTAATTTTCTTCTACATAGGTTTACCATATAGAGATTGATGCTCCAGAATGTCCTGAAGTTATATCTTTTATAGGTGAAGATGAAGATGATGTTTTACATGGAAACATTTGGCCCTTATATCTATCTAGAAGGGTTAATGATATAGAAATATGTTGATCCTTCATTGATAAGGGCTTAGAATTCAACCTTATTTCCATTCATACACTTCGTTGATTGGGCTATACTGAATAAAACTTATATGTTTCCACATTAATGTTTCATGGTTATGAATATAATTAACAAGAACCATTAGGTGATATTACAGTCAGAACTCAGTTTGGGGATCTTGTATCTAATTCAAATTTAATGGTTGTCTGTAAGAACACATCCTTCATCATTATGCAGGGAAGACCTTAGCTGAATCAATAAGGGGAAATTCCTTTGTCATATCAGAAATGTCTAAATTATTTATTCAATGGACAAATTGGGACATTGAATGCTGAAAATGATCCATTCAAAACGTGTGAATATCAGTATATTTAAGCATATGTTTATCATACAAAGAAAATGTGGTATGTGACAAAATACATGACAAGAATCAATGCTCAAAATGGCCATAAAAATATATCGGCTATCCCATTTAAATATTTGATTATATATTTATTTTATTATCATTCAAATTTAAATTATAAACCCAAATCCAAGAACTCATCCAATGACTTCCATAATGTCAATTATGGAAATTAAGCCTGACAGCAAGGGATAAATTGTTGATTTACCAAGAAGTGGTGAAATCATAAATGGAGATGTTTTCATCTCATCCGCAGAACATCAAGAAGTCTTTTCTTCATCAATATGTTAATAAGATTTTGTCACAATACTATAACAAGACATGGATCTTGAGTTTTAACCCATCACCTTCTCTTCAATGCTCTAGGAAGACCCTTCATCATTAGTAGGGTTAGAAATAGTTGTCTCATCTTCCAGAAGATTGTATACTAACCCCTACCCTATATCAGATTGTTTTGCTTCATCAACTATAATGGAATTCGATAAAAAAGAAGTCACATGTAAGGAATAATAAGATTAGGATCTCAGGGTCACTCCTATAGCATCTGTGGATGGTGCCTCCACCACTGTGGATGAGTTCATAGAAATAAATTTGGGTAAAAAATAAGATCCACACCCAACTCTAATTAGTGCGACCATGACTTCTAAAGAAAAATAGATGTATACCTCATTTATAAAGAGACATCGAGATATATTTTCCTGGAACTATATAGAAATTTTAGGCATTAATTCTAATGCATCCACTCATTACTTGGGGTTTCCCTAATGACATCAATGGTTCAAGAAGACAGTAAGAAGAATACACCCAACTCATGCCTCTAAAAGTGAAGATGAAGTTGACAAGATTTTTAAGGAAAACTTTTTAAGGGAGGTGCAATATACCAAATCATTTTCCAACAATTTACCATTAAAAAATAAAAATAGAAAAATCAGAGTTTGCATTGATTTCATATATCTTAACCTGAATTGTCCCAATGATGACTTTATAGTTTTGATCACAAATATTTTAATGTATGAGACAACTAGATATGAATCTGTTTCCTTTGTGGATGTATACTATGGGTATAAAAAAAATCTGAATAGACATTAAGGATGAAGATTCTATAGCCTTTATATCCCCTAAATGTGTGTTTTCTATCAAGTAATTCCCTTTGTCTTAAATAATATAGGTGAGACATATCAATATTCCATGCACCATATCTTAAAACACTTGTTATAAAAATTCATCAAATGTTTTGTGGATGATATGGTAGTTAAATCCAAACAACATTCCAATCACCAAACTTATTTATATACCATATTCAATAAACATTGAAAACATAATTTGATGTTGAATCCCTTGAAATGTGATTTTGGGGTAACCTTAGGATAATTCCTCAGCTTCATTGTACATCATTGTGGAATTGAAGTTTATGATGATATGACAAGAGCAATCCTTGGCATGCCACCTCCTTGAAATTTGAACGAATTAAGGGGAGTTCAAGGATAGTTGGCCTATATTCAGTGATTTACTGCCAATATAGTAGGAAAGTGTTTACACTTCACCAGATTAATGAAGAAGGGATTTATGTACCAATATAATGATGACTAACAATATGCATTTGATACACTCATGAAATATTTGTTGAGTTGACTAGTATTAATTCATCATATTTATGTAAATCCACTTATACTCTATGTGATAGATTTAGAGAAATAACTGGGTGCCTTATTTGCCCAAAAGAACGATGTTGGGAATGAAAATTGCCCTTACCATCTCATTCAAACAATGCGTGACATAGAGACTCGATATTCATGTATCAAGAGGTGCTGACTAGCAAAATATTTTTGTTAGAAAATTGAGGCAGTACCTGCAACATTCCAAGGTCCAATTGGTATCTCACAATAATCCACTCAAATTCATCCTCATTTATCATATTATTACATGATTTTTGGAATGGTGTGAAGTTATTTTTCAATAGATCAATATCTAGTTTTTTCCATAGAAAGAAATAAAAGGCCCTAATTTGGAAGACTCCCTTATTGAACATCCATATTCAAAAGGTACATAATTGAACAATAAACATCCAAATAAAAATATCTTCTCTATTCAAGATAATCCCCAAACATGGTAAATTTACTTTGATGGTGCTTCAAGAAGTCTAACAGGGAAGGAAAAGGAAAACCATAAACTAAAAAAAGTTGTGTTAGGAATTATACTTATCTCCCCAGAAAAGTCAGTGTTGCCATATTTCTTTCTATTGTTAGAAGGGTGTACCAACAATGAGGAAGAATATCAATCTCTCATTGAAGGCAAAGAATTTGTTCTGTAGGTACATTGCAACCACCTGAAATTGAATACTAATTCATATTTGGAAATCAAATAGATCAATGGGGATTATGAAATCAGAAAAGAAGTGTTAATCCATTTGTGTGCTTACATCATAGGGTTAATGGATGAATTTCCCTCAGAGAAAACAATTTATTATGTCTTTTGATCACAAAATGCCTAAGATGATGCATGGGCTAATGCAGCTACATCCATGGAAAATCCAAATCAGGATGATAAAATCATTAGTATTTCTCGGCATTGTGTGGTTCCAACTTTTAATAAAACTACAATGAAGGAAATAATGAAATTAGCCATATTTCTAAGCCATATGGTCATACCATGAGATGGATAAAAACTATCAATGAAAACCTTCAAAATGGAGTAATTCCACCAGATAGATATAAAAAATAACAAATCTGACGACGAGTGGCCAATTTCACCTTTTATGATAGTCTATATTTCCTGAAGATCTTATACAAATGAGGATTCGATGGAGTTCTTTTTAGATGAATGTATGGAGATAAAACATTAGCTGCAATGAAAGAAGTGCATGCAAGACCTTGTGGTGCTCACCAGTCTTGAAATAGGGTTTCTGATTAAATATGGTGACATGGATACTTATAGACTTCAATGGAATAGGATTGAATAGGTTTCACTAAGAAATGTCATTCCTGTTGTTTCTGATGCTTTCTCCAGGGCGTGCGCATCCATCCTCTTGGGCGCGACAGGGGTGGATTTCTTGTTACCCTACATTCCCACTTTCCAAAGGCGGGCGGCATTCACTCCTTATTCAGGGACGTCTGCTCCTTGATCGAAACCGGGATGATGGGATGTCGGTTCTTCCTTCTGTGGATTCCTCCTCAGAACTCGTCACCTAGTCTGGGTCCCCCTCATAGATTTAATATGTTTTTCATGAAGCTCTTCCCAGTTCCATATTTCCATGGATTCTGGTTAATTACACTACTTTAGCCAGGACATTCCAAAGCGTCCAATCAGGGCAGCAACCTTCAGTTGGGGGAGTGGTCACATCGAGGCATCATTACCTTGTCTGAACGCTAGGGGATTGGTGTGTCTGTTGTTGTTCCCTTATTATAGGGCATCTTGAGGGCACAGAAGCCCAAGGAATCCCACATTGAATGCGGGGGATTGTATTCCCTAGGCATATATATGAGGTTTTCCCCAGCATACCATGTTTAACACGTAGTATGTCGCAAGTTTGACCTCTGGAGGAGATAGATCTGGCTGATCCGAACAGCATCTAGAGTGGATCAGACTGAGGACCATTCTTGAGGGAACACTAATATCGGGTCCATCCCATGGGTGGCTTCCCGGATGTTGTGGAGGGGAGTGAGGTGGCATGATCTCACTGGGATGTGGCGGCCCGGGTAAGAATTAGGGTGGATGATGGAGAATAGAATGCAGAGGAGGTGGATGAGATGGGCCTATGATGGAGGTGAAGGTTGTGATGGGAATGATCCTCAGGGAGGCTTCCTACATATCCCCGTGGAAGGGAATCAATTTCTGCGTAGTTCAATGTGGAATGGGGATTACACACTGAGGCGACCCAAGCATATGGGGTCAGTGAACCGACGTGAAGGGACCAGGGGTCCAGGTGGGCTTGAACCTCATAGAGGCTTCCTACGTACCATGCCTTAGCACGGATCAAAGACCTCATAGTTCAAGTTTGACGCTGGAAGGCCGACGTGAAGGAGGACCAAGGGTCCATGTGGTGATGGGCTTGAACCTCATGGAGGCTTCCTATGTACCACGACTTAGCATGGATCAAAGACCACGTAGTTCAGTTTGGACTTCGTCAGCGAACTGATGTGAAGGTGAACCCGTGGTGGGTTTGAACCTCGTGGAGGCTTCCTACGTACCATGCCTTGACACAGATCAAAGTCCTCATACTTCGGGTATGCAGTTTAACGTCATGTTGGACGAGGGCATAAAGTTTAACGTCATGCTGGACGAGGGCATACAGTTTAACATCATGCTGGACAAGGGTGGAACTCGACGTGCAGAAATGACCGTGTGGTGGGATTTAACCTCGTGTAGGATTCCTACGTACCATGCCTTAACATGGATCAAAGTCCTCGTAGTTCGCTTGAGGTGGGGTTCATGGTCGGTGCTCACTCTAATCTCATGTGAGTCATGCTCGGTGTGAGAAACAAGAGGTTTTAGGGACCTGATGATCACATCTCGAAGGGTGCGTCTTTGGGAAATGAAGAGGGGCTTACACGTTAGGCGGCCCTTGGTGTTGGGACTTAATCTAGGATGGAGGCCTGAGGTGCGACAAAGTGCAAAGGGAGGGGGATTTGGGACCGAACAAAGAAGATGCCTCATTTCTTATCTCACCCTCCCCTGGCCTTGGCGGTGGGGAAGTACGGAGGTGCGTGGGTGAAACCTTCCGCAAGAGAGGATGGGGGCTTATGCTCTGAGGCAGCTCTTCCCCCATGGAAAAACACCACTTCTAAAGGGAGGATCTCATTCCATATGAGGAAGATTCCATTCCCATGGAAACGAGCGGCGTAAAGATTGTCTGAGACAGGAGGACCCTGCATGTGAAGAACGAGGTCAGATCATAGTTTAACTTCATATGTTTAGGATGAGGTGCTTGCCAGTTTAACATCCTGTAGCTCGGACGAGGTGGGTTTACTCCACACCCTAGGACTTACATAATCGGTACCCTCGGATCCTTGTGGTAGGGAAGGCATTGGTAAGGCCGTGATAAAGGGGGGTCGCAGAACGAACCATCGAGGTGTCCATGTTAGCATGACTATGCGATGAAGCAATATCCATTAGCATTCCTATGCGAAGAAGCATTAGTCAAAGCAATGCTATGAGTGGGGTCGTCTATGGGACATTGAAACCACATTGTGAAAGCCTGGAGGGCTGCACGGGTAGAGGAATTTCCAAGAAAAGGGGTCCATAGGCAGGGACCTTGCGGAGTTCGGCTGCTTTGCATAGTGGAGGGGACTTGAAAAGGGGTGTGCTTCACGAAGTTGAGTGCCTTGGACTTATCATGGGGCATGGGTGCGAATGGTAGGTTCTTGACGAAGTGGAATAACATTCGCGGAGCACTGCCTCGCGAAGCGGTGGTTCCTCACGAAGCATGGTCCTAATCAATAATGTGCTTTGTGAATTATAGTGATCCTTCCAAGGCATATGTATCACATGTACAGGATGGGTGTTTCACGAATCATGAATGCTCCACAGTTTCCCGGGTCTCCTTGGGGATACCCTTCCTTCGAGAAGGCCTTTATTCTTCGCGAAGGGCATCCCTCTCAGAAGAGAGGCTCAAAACGAGACAAGGAGAATGCATCTCATGAAGAAAAATTACCTCACGGAGCTCATGATTCTCGGGGTGAAGGGTGATTTGCGATTCGGGAGTTCAGAAGCTGAAAGGTTTGATCATCCATCTCTTGAGCTCAGGGGAGCCCGGTATTTATAGGCAAGAGGCGCCACGAAGCAGGGCTCACACAACACGAAGGGGGGCGTCGGTTGCTTCGTGGAGGGTTGCGAACGTCAACCAGTTCACAGAGGGTTACCACCTCCTCTGCTTCGCAGCGGGATCGTGAATGTCAGGGTGTGGGCGGAACGAGACCACATCTGGGGCTTCGCGGTGGGAACGCGAACGTCAGGGCATTCACGGAGCATTCCCATCTCTAGGGATTCGCGGCGGCCGCATTACTCAGGGGCCCTCCGTGTTTGAGCTTCGCGAGGCAGCGCACTGGCTTCTTTTTCTTCTTCCTTTTTCATCTAATATTTTGGAACCAACAAATGCCCCCCCTCATACATTGGAGCCACCGAGGTATCAAGGGTCGAAGTCTGATGAAAAAATCTCCAAAATTATCAGCAGTTCATGGTGTTGACCCGTGAAGAGGGCGCGCGGGGTGGACAACGACCTCGCAGTCCGGACGTGCCGCAATGCTCCGCGCGGGCGGGACGCACCTCGGATCTCCGGGGTCTCTGCCTATTAATAGGGGGGAAGATCTCTCTTTCTTCCTTTCGGAACTTTTTTCCTTTTGCGCTCTCGACTTCACGAAGATCTGCGTACTCTGTGTCTGCTCCCCACGAATCGAGCTTCGCGGTGAACCGTGAGTCTCCAACTCTGCGACTGCGCTAAGAGATCTTCTTCTTGCAAGCCGAGGACAGGCTCCACATCTTGGCTTTGTGCCCGAGCATTGTGAGCGACCTTTGTTAACAACCTCCGTGACCCGATCCAAATTTTTTTCCAAGTTCTGAAACCTTTATGGCCCATCAAGAAGTTGTGCTGGGGGTTCTTCCAGACGCTGCCCGGAGGGATGAGATGACCAACTGTCTGTGCCTAGGGGAGATGGCCTGAAGCCACTCAGACCATAATTCTTTGATAGAACTCCTATCGGAGATCCAAAAGAACAATCTGTTGTGCAAGCAGCTTCCCTTGTATGGCTTCGGGCTGAAGGATGATGTCTTCATTCCTGAGGCAAGTAGGGACGAACCAGATTTCTGGTTCAGGTGCACGCCATGCCAACACCAATGGTTCAGGGCGACCTATGGTCATGCGCAGGAGGACTTCATGCCTGTCACTACCTACTATTTGTATAACCACAGGAACAACATCGATGGGAAGCCCTTGCAACCGGAGACGTCCCCCCCCCCCTTTTACCACACTATGCTGAAGGCGGCTTTACAGGATCCAAAGAAGGGGTGGTTCGATGAGTGGGACCTGCGCCAGGGTGGAAACTTCACCAATGACTAGGCATGGGCCTACTGGGTAGGTGCCTCATGCGAAGAGGTCGGGGCCGATCTTAGGAGGGTGGGTTTGTACAAGGTGGAATGGGCCTCCCAATTCCACATTTACCAACCGAAACAGCTGATGCCGGAGCTGTTGATCAGATGGTCATCTAGGACCAACACTTTTCACCTACACCATGGGGAGGTGGGCATTAGTCTGTGGGATGTCCATCAGATTTCAGGGGTCCTGATCCTTGGGTCCATGTATGATGAGTTCCTCCCCATCCTGAGTGCGTGGAAGGATCCAGAGAAAATGTCGCGGCTGGTGCTGGAACTGATGGCACTAGTTCCTGGAGAGGACAAGGAGGCGGTGAGAAATGTCCACTTTAAGAAGTGGTTCAAGCAGTTCATGAACTTCCCAGAGGATTGATAGTTCCCTCCGAGGCCTTGAACTTGTCCAAAGGGGGCTCAACGTGGAATGGAGCACTCGTATTGGTGGCTCTTGGAGGACAACCAAGGGAAGACCCGGGGCTTCAGTGTCAGCACTGAACAATAGCCGATAGTCAGGATGGCAACATTCATCGCAGACCTTATCTGTGGTTGGATCCTTCCTGTGAGAGATACTAACATGGGGGTGCGGCCCAGATCATTCATCATGGAGTCCATGCTGGCCATGGGACGACGAGTCAATCTGGGGATCCCGATGCTTGACAGGCTGTACAAGATGCTGCGACATCTCAGTGAGGGCACAAAGCCGCCAAGTATATGCAGACCTTTCCACCTTCTGTATGGGTGGATCGCATCACACATCCGGGGGTTTATGAGTATCCAAACTCATTATCACCGCTGAGGTCAAACTTCCGCCCCTCTATTCTGAATGTAGCCGGGAGCTTCCCATTTAAACTAATTGTACCGATGCTGCTGATCCGAGTGTGGAAGGAGAACGAGTTCAACTTCCACCCATTTCTATTCCCGACGGGAGTGCTCACTGATGATGTTCAGGGAACCAAAGAGCACCAGTCCTGTCTCCTGGCCTTTCGAGGTGTAGTCTTGGTGGAACGGGTGGTTCGTGAGCCGCTTTTCGAACCTTACACCCCGCATCGGTTCATGAGGAAATTTTGGTGCCTGTAGCGGCTGACCCCGCATGTCTACTAGAAGATGCATCATGAGGAGCACCCATGTGTAATGAGGCAGCTGTGGCTCATGTTCACATGGGAAGACGGGAAGATGTGAATTGTATTACCTCCATCCACCGCCGCTTTCGGATTGGTGAAGGAGTATGCCATCAGCTGGGAGGCATCTTATCCGGGGGAGATGCTGAGGCAGCTAACCATTCGAACTGGTGAGGGAGGGCCTCCCCTATCCCGAGTTTGGGGTTGAAGAGCGACAAGGGCCTCTCACGGCGGCGGGGCTGCCGTGGAGGTGAGACCTGCACCAGCCAAGGGTGTGGCAGTACCAGTGGATCCAGCAGTGGTAGTGGAAACGATGGTCTTGGAAGAGCATATCCATCCAGAGGGGCGGCAGCTAAGGTGATTGCATAGGATATCCACTGAGGCTCCGGGGAAGCGGTTGCGCCACATCGACATTCCAGAGGATGCCGTCTTCCCGGAGACCTGGGAAATTTGGGACGTCAACCGAAAATTCCTCAGTCCACCCGAGATGTGGGCACACTTGAATCATCTCGGGATGGAGTTACCAGTCATAGTGCCAGCCCGAGCTGGTTTCACGGCCTCTCCGGTGGAGGCGGAGTAATACTTCGATGAGCTGGAGGATGACGTTCACTCTTGTGGTGTCCCACGCCCAATGACAGATCGGGTGAGGGTACTACTGGATCGGACGGTTCCCCCACAGCTTCCAACCGCCGATCTAAGGGAGCGCTTCCCCCTGCTGGAAGAATTAGAGGAATCCTCTCTAGAGGATGAGGCTAGCAGAGGAATCCCATTGGAGGACGGCAAAGTCGGAGATCAAGACTCAGATTCTGACGATTTCACAGAGGCTCTCGAGGTAGCATTCCGAGCTTCATTCCTAATGGTCCTCTCTCAATCCATCATGGATTTCATGTCAATATTTGAACTGTGCAGGAGGAACTTGTATGCAGGCCTAACTCTCGACCTTTGGTGGCTGATGACGCAGGACCATTAGAACCAGCGCCTATGGCTACGTCCAGTTCTGTGTCTGGCGGGGCTAGAGTACCTGATGTGGCTCCTCTAGAATCTTCAGACCTTCCGAAAGTATACGGAGGGACATGCCTCGGGGTCGCGTCAGCATCGACTCAGGAGAAGCACCTGTAGTTTGATCTCTGTAAGCTTTCTCCACTGGATTCATTGCTGTCATATGTAGATCGAGCCAACTGATGTTCATGCCCTTCTCTATCATATAGTTCTTTGACTGGCATTGAATGCTCTGGCAAGGCTGGTTGGGATGCCCGGTGGCATCCCTCCAAGGAGCATGCAAGTGATTGTGGAGATAGTTCCCCCACCTACCCGAGCTGCAGCACACACTATCATTGTTGGGACCACCAGTAGGGTCGTGCCCGAGGTCATCGAGGTGGAGTCCGATGATGAGGATCAACCGGCCGACCCAAGTCCCATCATGCCTATCCCGGTGCCAGATGTCGCGCCTACCCCAGCGCCAGATATCACGCCAGATTCAACGCCAGACATAGATCCTGCTGACAATTCCCTACAGTCATAACCTGCATACGAACCTTCCAATCGCATGGACTGGGACGAAACAACCTCTGATGAGGAGGACAATAAAATATTCCACTTTATATCTTGGAAGTTAATCATGCGATTCATCAATGACACCCCCTAAGTGTAGTGGATAGATGAGATGGACAGACTTCGGTCGCCGTTGTGCGAACTGTGTGCTGGGGGAGTGGATGCCCAGCATCCTCATACAATCATCTGAGATCTCATGGCAGAAAATATTCGGGAGTATGATCGTGGGTTTAGTGTGGGCTACCAGTGGAGGAAGGTGACGAATGTTAAGAAGCTCCAGGAGGCTGAAAATGATGTCCAATAGCTGCAGGCGCGGGCAGACGAACACTCCACCTCTCTTAATGCACAATCTGAGCTGATCTTGCGATTGAATGCCCATCTATCAGATGCTGAAGAGGGCTTGAAGCGAGTTTCTGGGGAGATGGCTGGCATTTAGGCTGACATAGAGAGGTCCCAAGCTGAAGCTAATGAACTACACCCCATCGTTACTGAGGAGGAGCGAGAGCTAAGTCGACGACAGCAATTCTTGGATGCCATTAGTCGAAGGGTGGCGGAGATGCAACTCTCTTTTGACGGGGTCAATCCATCCATGGGGGGAGTTGACCCCCAGGGACAATAATAATTACAAACCCTTTAATGGTATCGTGCTTCAATTTTCTTCTTTCCTCGAATTCCGTAGCATGCACTATTTCCACAGTTTTCACCGGTTCAATGCATCCTTACAATGTTTGCGGAATGTACAATGACAATTCCATAAGATCATGTGGGTCGGGCCCTATGTGAGAAACAAGAGATAGTCGCCTTATTGCCCCACCCAACATGGGAATGTAAAATAGGATTCGGGCATCCGAGGTTTGGATAACCAGTCCAGATTTCTGGGAAGTAGGAGAGGCCTGACTGGAGAAGGAAGTTCTCAGAACAACCAAATTACCATTTTTTCAGCGTGCTCTTATGCACGAATGGTGCAACTCCATGGGAACTGAAATCTGTCCGAACAGATGGAAATGGTAAGTGTGAATCATGATACCCATGATTCAGAACACTGTGGGGGTGGTGTGACAATAAAGGACAACCGTTAATCGTGGCGAAGATACAGTATCCTTACTGTGTTAGCCTAAAATGCGGAAAACCAATGAGGGTCGACCATTGACCATGTTCGAAACATGGGACCATGTCACAAATGTTGTTGATAAATCCTTTGGGACGTTGGCCCAGGACAGTAGATGGACCCTTGGTCGAGCATCCATACGGTTAGAGGGTCCTTCCAAACATGAACAGTCTTCTGGAACATTGGCCTAGGACAGTAGGTGAGCCAATGCTGCATGGAACCAAGCCGTCAGGGGGTCCCTTTAGACATGAAATAGGATGAGGATCCGAATAAGGGGCACGTGAAGCATGGGAAGTAGAGTGATTGTTGGTTCAAACAGAATCCAACACTCGTGAAAGTACACCACCATGGTTGGAGTACACTAAATGGGCGTATTGGGTTGATCATGTATCATTCCTTCTTTTAGATAGGGCCTCTCTAGAGAGGGGGTCTATCGCTTCCCAATATCATCTCGGGGCATCCTGAACCTATTCAGGGTAGAGTTTTGGTTGTTCGGTACCCTACGAGGGGTCCGACCAAGGGGCCAGAAAAGGGGAAGAACAGGTTTTATAACTTCTGGGGCTGGACCCTAGGAAAAATGTTGGGGTGTCTCTATGTATCCAATAAGGATGATAATCAAGCCATACATAGTTCTGGCTGCACAGTTTAGCATCATGTAGGATGATAAGAAGCCTGGTTGTGTCGGTACATATCCCACCAAAACTACTAATCCCACGTGAGTCATGCTCGATGTGGGAAACAAGAAGTAATGGAGAACTTCCCAACACAAGAAGGGGCAGGATAAGGAGAAGGGAAGCTCGGTGAATACCGGCCCAATAATGCTAACACGTCCATGTGGCGCACCTAGATGTGTGAAGAGGTAGATCCGATTATTTCGGAATTCCACTTGAACATGAGGAAGTGGAAATGTGTGAATCATGATGCTTGGAATTTGGATCACAATGATGGTGGCATGACGATGGAAGATAACTTGTATCCATTGCGGAAACTCAGCTTCCAAATCGCACTAGCCTAGAATGGGGATAGACAAATGAGGTTCAACCGTTGACCATGTTTGAAAGATGGGACCATGTCACAAATGTTGTCAGAAGTCTTCCAGGGCATTGGACCAGGACAGTAGGTGAGCTGATGCGGCATGGGACCAGGACATTGGGGGGTCCCTTCAGACATGAAATAGGATGAGGATCCAAACAGCGACCACATGATGCTTGGACATGGAACGAGGGGACATCCCCATGAAAATTCCACACTCCTGGCTCTTTGTCAAAACGCATCAGTACATGTTAATGGGAGTATTAGACATAGGGAGTTGAGTCCCTTCCCATAGGGAGATCTTAGTTTAGGGTCGTAGAATTCATACCATGGATGGGAGGAAACACATGAGGCATGTAGCAGGTAATTAGGAAAAACCTGACATAAATGAAGACATGAGCCCCATCTACCATGAGTTCTCTGGGGAAGATGCTCGAGTCGAGGGAACGAACACAAAAATTAGGCTTGAACCGTGGGGAATACTCGGGTGCTCCTACGTATCTCATAAAGATGAGAATCAAGCCATACATAGTTCTTGAGGTTGGTACGACATGGTAAGGTACGAGTGCGAAGGATGGAAGGGGCGCGAGGAACTAACCCTCACACCAAGAGAAGCGGTATTTGATAGATTGTTTTTGTCCTTTAAGGTGAGTGGTTTGTTTTTTGTGTGAAGAGATAGACCTAGGGTAGCAAGTCCTAGTGTTGCCATAATAATGAAGTCGTAGTAGGCGTTGAAAAATGGTATGGCACGTGAACAATACCCAATGTGATATCCTGCATGATGAGGTCATCACAATGTAGTGCCGTTTTTCTTCATGCTTCAAGGATGATAATGTCACAGTTTAGGGTCATGTGATGGGACCAAGAATGCATTTTAACATCACGCAATGCATAAGTAGCAGAAACGATGCTAGACGGGGAATTTTCACGTTGTCATGAAACACACCCGACGTGAATAAGGACATGATCCAGCATTGTACCGTGCACCACTGTGAGAGGGAGACCTCAGGCCGCGGGGCCTATATAGAGGTAAGAGGTGAAACAGGGGGAGAGTCTAGCTCCCCAAATGGGATGGACCCTATGAAAAGGCATCCGGGCAGTCCTACGTATCCCATTAGGATGGAAATCAAGTTGTACGTAATTCAACAGGGTGCCTTTAAATGTCATGTCGGACAAAAAATAGGATGGATAATTCATAGAACGAGGTGCACGTGGTGTATCTATTGCAAACCCAACGTGAATGAGGACATAATCTCGCACTACGCCACGCAGTCCTGTAGTCGGGGTCCCAAAGGCAGGACAAAAGAGACAAATCAGCTGAACTCAAGATGGACCCAAAGACATGAGGTCTGGCCATTCCTACGTATCCTATTAAGATGGAAATCAAGCCAGACGTAGTTCTAAGAAGATCTTTGTTTATGGTCTTAGAGCTGAGACCGTGGATGGATGACAACCTTCTGAGTAAGCGCAGATCCCAACCCAATCCCTAAGCCCACGTTAGTTAAAATCGGTGTGGGAAAAAAGTGGGGAAGATCTTTATTGCAATACCTGGAATGTCTATCAAAATGGGTGTCGATAGAGAGCCCCGAAGGACACCTTTAATGTGGATTTGTCACCGTAACATGTAGATGTGCACTGAGGGATAGTATCTAGAGTTTTGAAACTCTACTCAAACATGATGAGGTGGGGAAGGATGTGAATCGTGTACCTGACACATTGGGATTAATGGGGTTTGGTGTGGCGATGGAGGATAACTGTTAACCATGTTGGAAACGCATTCTCCATATTGCATTAGTCTAAAGTGGGAACAACAAACAAGCATCAACTGCTGAACATATTCACAACTTGGGATTTGTATCAATTTTTTGTCCAAAACCCTCAGGGGTGTCGGCCTGTATCGGTAGGAGAGCCATTAGGCGTGGTATCCAGGCCATTCTTGGGGGTCCCTTTAGGTGTTAAAAGCAACAGAATCCCTGACGAAGGGATACAAAAATCTTGAAAATCGAGTGCGGACGTGTCCAAGTAAAGTCTGACATTCCAGGTAATAAACCAGAGTACCCTTAGGCACATTAGAGAACCACCAAAAAGGGTTGATGAAACTGCTCGGGAGGGAGAGGTACATGGCATGGTCATTACAAGACCGACCTGAATGAGGACATAATCCCGCACCACACCATATAATCCCCTCGTGGAGGAAGGGTAGGACAAGGGTCCAAGGTGGGATAGAGATTTCTGAGAGATGGGACTGGATCCAAATCCTAGACATTCAGGTGATCCTATGTATCCCATAAGGATGGCAATCAAGCCACTTGTAGTTCTCAAGATGCAGTTTAATGTCATGCAGGGCGATGAGGGGGGGAAGATACCCCCAAGCCTGAGGAGTGTTAGGTACGGTGAACAAACTGATGCGAATGAGGACATAATCCCATAACACACCATACATACTGGGGACAAACTGGGGCTAAGGGGCCCGAGATGGACAAGGGGCCTGAGGCTAGGCCTTGTTGAGGGAGGCCTGAGGCTGCTTTCAATTTAATTTCTTACAGTAAGGACGGGGGGCGTGGGCCCAGAAAGGCCGAGAGGCCTGAGGTTGGGCCCCGGTGAGGGGAGTGCGTACGGAATAGAAAGAAACCCGACGTGAATGAGGACGTAATCCTACACCATTCCGCACACCCCCATGAGAGAGGACCTGGGCTGGGGTCCTGAAGAGGGCCAAGGGGCCTGCTAGTCAGTGGTTTGGTCAGGAAGTCCAGACCGACTTGCAGTTTAACATCTTTCAGTAAGGACGAGGAGGGGAGTAGGACTCCCTAGACGGAGGAGGTGTATGATGTGGTGAGTAGCCCAATGTGAATGAAGATATAGTCCCACACCACATCGTACACTACAGGTAAGAAGTTCGGCAAAGGGGCCCGAGAAGGCCAAGGGGCCTGGGGCTAGGCCTCGGTCAGGAAGCCCTAACCAATTTGCATTTTAACGTCTTGCAATGAGGATGGGGAAAGAGATAACTGTATATCATCTGAGTATGTGTACGAAATGGAATGTAACTCGACATGAATGAGGATATAATCCCATACCACACCGTACATCCCTTATAGGAGGATCGGAGCTGTGGGCCCGACCGTTGGCACCACCCGAAGGGTAGTTTGTCACTTCGGGATGAGGTAGAACGAATCACTGCACTCGATGTTTGGGACATATTGTGGTGGACCCGAGGATCCAGGGCACTGTTGACCATGTTCGTAACACAGAGTCCCTATGGTGACCTGATATGAGAGCAACAAATGAGTGTTGACCACTGACCAAGTTCAAAACACGGGACTTGTTTCGGCTGGTTTCTTGGAAACCCTCAGAGGTGTTGGCCCGTATCGGTAGGATAGACCTTAGGCGTAGTATCCAGGCCATTCTTGGGGGTCCCTCCAGGTGAGGAAAGTGATGGAATCCCAGTCATGAAGTGGGTGAATCATATCTTTTCCCATCTATGAAAGAGGCGAACATCTCCAGGAAGGGGGACGTATAGCCGGGTCGAGGCATACTCGATGTAAATTGGGGAAAAAGTGTGCACCCTGCCATATGTCTTGACCTGAGGAGAAGATTTTGGATTTTGGGCTGGGCCAATAGAAGAAATGTACGGGCATTCCTATGTATCCCATGAGGATGGGAATCATGCCACACGTAGTTCTTGAAGGCCAAGAAGTTTAACGTCGTGCGGTAAAGACGTGGTAGAATAGAAGAATGGGAGTGGGAACATGGTGCAACCATTAGAATCCTCGTATGAGTGGGGATAAGGAAGCCTATTCCACACCGTGCGAGGACCCTCCGAGGAAAGTATACCCAGGGGGGACAGTCAAAGAGAAGAGCTCAGGGTTGGGCTCAAGATGAGTCGTCTAAGCGTTCCTATGTATCCCATTAGGATGGAAATCATTCCATACGTAGTTCTTGAAGCGCAGTTTAACGTCATGTGGGACGAGATGCATTTTATCATCATGCGGGATGGTAACACATAGTTTAAGGTCATGCGGGACCATGCCGTTTAAGGACATGTAGGACCAAGGTTCTTAGGCAAAGTATTTCTTGAGAAACATGGCATTGGTGGGAGGAGTTATACGCTCACCATCCATGGTCACCAAGGAGTATGATCCATTGGGGTAGACCATATGAATGACGTAGGGTCCTTCCCATTTGGGCTCTAGCTTGGGAGGTTTCCTGCTGGGGATCATTGGTGCTTGGAGAGATAACACCAGGTTGCCTTGCAGAAAATAGAGGAGGCGAACCTTCTTGTTGAAGGCTCTAGCTATCTTATTCTGATGCCTTTCTAGATTGTACAGGGCATGAATTCAGTTCTCGTCCAGTGCTTCCAATTTAGCTAGATGGAATTCGGCCACCATATCTGACACTTTCTGGTTGTAGACCTATGTGCGCAATGAGGGAAACTGAATATCAATGGGCAGGATGAATTCGGCTCCGTACACCAGGGAGTACGGGGTCACCTGGGTGGAGTTACGAGTCGTTGTTCGATAAGCCTAGAGGGCGTTGGGGAGCTTGTCTGGCCAAATTTTCTTTTTCTGACCAAACATATTTTGCAGAATGTTAGATAGGGTTTTGTTGAATGCCTTGATCTATCCATTTTCTTGCACATGATAGCGAGAGGTATGGTTTGAATGGATTTTGTACTTGGCATACAATTACTTCATCTTGGCTTCTCGGAAGTTGGTGCCGTTATCGGTGAGGATATCATGAGGGACTCCAAATTGGTGGATGATATTAGAGAACATGAAGTCAACAATGAAATGGGCCTTAACCTCTTTGAGTGTAACTGCCTCCACATACTTAGAGAAAAAATCTATAGCAGTCAGGATGAACCTGCACTGGCGAGCTGTCGCCGGTGGGTATGGCTCCACGACATCGAGTCCCCACATAGAAAATGTCCAAGAGTACTTGGCGGAGTGTAGAAGCTATGGTGGCTGATGAAGGAAGTTAGCATGAAATTGGCACGCATTGAATCTCTTGGAAAACTCAATACAATAACGGATTATAGAGGGCCAAATGTACCCCAATCTTCAGATCTGATGGGATAGCTTTGGCCCAGCCTAGTGGGAACTACAGGAACCTGCATGAACATCTTGCATGACCTGAGAAATCTTGACTCATTGAATGCAACAGAGGAGAACACCATCGAAGATCTTCTTATAGAGGAATTTCTCCAGATTGGGACCACTCTGATGGGTAAACTGCAATGCGTGGCATTGGATTCGCTCATGCTCGGCCCGATCATCCAGGAGGCAACCATTTTAGAGATACATGAAAAAGGTGATCCCGAGTCAGGAGTGGCCTCAACCACTGTGTCTGATGAACCTGGGACCCCTGACGTAGAAGGTTCAGTGGTAAAATGAATTACCCACAGGCCGTCGTTGTCCTCTGGGGTGACGGGGGCAATGACTCTCTGGTGTGCCACATGTATGATCAAATCATCTTTCTCGGTTTCTCTGACCAACACCGCTAAGCCAGTCAAAGCATCTGCTCGACCGTTCTATGAACGAGGGACAAGGGTAACCTCTGGTCGAGAAGAGAACTAGGCCATTAGATGGAGGGTGCACTTCAGCAATGGCACAAGCCCCGGTTTCCTGACAACATAGTTTCCATTGACCTACTTGATGACCAATTCGGAATCGAATTTCACATGTAGATGGGGCACATCTATCTCAAGGGCTAGCTTGAGAACAGTGATGAGAGCCTGGTACTCTGCCTCGTTGTTGGTGCAGCCTTCTGACAACAGGAATGTGTCTGGCAGAACAGATTGCGCAAGGTTGATGAAGACGATACCTAAACCCACTCTGTTGAGCTTAGGATCCTTGAGCCTCCTACAGGTGGGGCTCCAGGAGGCACCGTCGAAGAGAATTTGCCAACATGAGATGGCATGATCGACTGAGAGGATCACCTCATCAGGAAAATACAGATCCAGGGATTGATACGCAAAGGTTGGATGAGCTGTTAGGATGTATACCAATTCCTTCCCCTTGATAGCCCTCTAAGGCACAAACCTGATGTCAAACTACTAGAGTATCACCATCCACTGCAGTAGTCGGCCAGTCAACATGGGGTGGTTCAGGATGTACTTCAGTGATTCTACCCAAGATACCAACTGTACCAAATGCTGCTACAGGTAATGCCGCAATTTTTGTACGACGAACACGAGCGCAAGGCAGCTCTTCTCGATGGGGGGTGTACCTGGTCCATGTATCGAGGATCATGCGTCTGAGGTAGTAGATGTTGTTCTATGTACCCTCATTGTTCTTCTGGGAGAGATGTGTGCCAAGGGACCATTCCAGGGCGGTCACGTAAAGGACCAGCGGCTTTCTGGAGACTGGTGGAATCAAGACCGGAATTTGGGGCAGATACTGCTTGATTTCCTCGAAGGTAGCCAGACACTCTTCATCCCACTCATAGGCGGAGCCTTTCTTCATGAGCTGGGAAAAGGGATCACACTTGCCTGCCAGATTCGTAATGAATTGGTGTATGTAGGCTAAGTGGCCATGGAGACCTCGAAGCTCCCGAATATTTCTCGAGGGAGGCATCTGGATGATTGCTTCGATTTTCCCTGGGTTGATCTTGATGCCTCGGTACCTGACAACGAAGCCAAGAAACATCCCAGAGGTGACCCCGAAGGCACCCTTCTGTGGGTTCATCTTCAGGTGGCGGGAACGGAGGAAGTCGAACACTTTTTGAAGGTCCTTGAGATGATCCTGGCACTGACATGATTTTACCACTAGGTAATCTACATAGCACTCCAACAATGTCCCAAGAATTGGATTGAATATGCGGTTCATGGCTCACTGATAAGTGGCAATTGCATTTTTCAGGCCGAACGACATGACCCGGTAACAGAAAGTACCTTGGGGTTCCCTGAAGGTAGTGGACTCCTCATCTTCAGGGTCATCTAGATTTGGTTGTACCAGGAATACCCATCCATGAAAGAGAGGGCTTGGAACCCGGCTGTGGTGTCAATAAACAACTCTGTCACTGGGAGGGGAAAATCGTGCTTCGGACAGTGGCGGTTGAGATTGCGGAAGTCGATACAAAATCTAATCTGTCTATTCTTCTTCAAGACTGGCATGATGCTGGCCAGCTACTTGGGGTACTAGACCTCCTTGATGAGGATGGATTTGATAAGCTTGTCAACCTCGGCCTAAACCATGGCACCGTGAGAAGGGTGCATCTTTCTGGGAGGCTGATTGAATCCACGATGGTTTGTCGGGAGACCAAGGTGGTGAACGACTACATGAGGATCTAGTCCTGTCATCTCTTCGTAACTCAAGGAAAACACATCATGGTGCTGCTTGAGAAATTCCACATACCACTGCTGGTCCTTAGGGGACATGGCGTTACTGATCAATGTGGGTCTCGGATGTGCCTCGCTACCAAGGTTCACCTGTACCAGTTCATCGACCGTGGTAGAAACGACTTCTTCAAAGTCAGGGGACCATCCTCTAGATCTTCTTCTCCAGTTGTGGAGGGATCTTCCGCGGAGGGAATTGCCTCTGAGCCACCAGGATCTGATGTGGGAATAGTGCCGGCATGAGCGGCGGTGGTCATCACATCAGTAGTCTTTACTATGACCATGGTGATGAAAGAAGTTGATCCAATTCCGTCCGGACTTTGGCCCATGGGGCCATGCTTGGTGACATCGAAGCAGTGGTGGTGTGTCGGCTTAATCCTATGGATTCCAGACTGGCGGAAGAGACACGTATGGCGTACTGCCATTTCCATGAGCCTAAAATTTTGGTACCGCACAGGGGTAGGATGTTCCGGGATCACCTGAGCCTGGTTAGTGTAGAAGTACGAGGTGATTTCCTGACGTCGCTTAGAATGTGGAATATGCCTTCCCCTTGCACCCGAAACAACAAAACACTTCCACATGTTAGGGTGCATGGCCTCCAACCGATAGATTGGGAAGATGTAGGCATTATCCAGACCTGCCCAGGGATCACTTGTGGCTGGGGCGGGTTCAATCTCGCTTTCCAAGATTTTCTTTTCCTTGGTCTTTTAATAGTCAGCATCCAGATATCGAGGTTCATAAGAGGAAAAAGGAGATACATCTCCTTGGAGCACTCCTACTTGACCGTTGAGGGAGTATTTGAGGCATTGGTGATATGATGAAGGGACCACTGCATGCAAATGGAGCCATGGCCTACCCACCAATGCATTGTATGTGGTATCTTGGGAGACAACCATGAATTCAGTGCTGGCAATTAGGCCACCAAACTGGGAATTCAAGTGGATCTTTCCAACTGGAGTCCGCTTAGTCCTATCATATCCCTAGATTCTGAGGTCGGAGGGAGTTAGATCGCCCTCTGACAAGCCCAACTTCTGAAGTGTCCGAGCCGGGATTATGTTAATCCCAGAACCTGTGTCAATGAGGCAGCGGTGGACTTCCACATCGTTGAACAGACCAGTGATGTACAGTGGGAGAATGTGCCCCTGGATGGGAGAGTCTTCATCTTTACCAGAGAATGAAATAATTGCCTTGCATTCGGTACTCTCAATTACCTTAGTGTGGAAGGCTTCTGCAGCTGCTACCTTCGTCTCAAACAGGATGGGGCTCTTTAGGGCCTCGGCAAGTGCTTCACACATTTCAGATGATAGGTGAAGAGCCTCAAGGATAGAAAGACTTGATGGAATGCCGACAAGGTGCTTGAGAACATCATACTTCCATGACAAACACGATCCTCTATTTACTGGAGGTCGTTCCATAGTTGGAGGCATGGCGGGCCCTGCTGGTTGAACCGACGGCTGGCTGGTACTAGGCACATCCCGCTGCCTACTAGTTGAGGCATGGAGGGTGGCTGTCGGATGAGGACCGGAAAACTGAGGTTGGATTGTAGTAGGGCGAGTCTAGCAATGGTATGGACAAGATATCTCTGCCTGATCTAGTAGCACGAAATAATAGTGGAGGTAGATCTGAGGGCACCAGATGAGGTTGCGCATGCTCAACTCTATGCTGGGCCTGCTGTCTGGTTTCAGTGGCATGCACAACCTGGGAGAGAATGCCTGTTGATGTGCCTTGACGACACACGTGGCTGCGGTTTCGCTGACGTTGACGTCGGCTGAGGACGTTAGGGAGGCTCACCTGGCGCTCCCCCTCATCGACAGTCATGTAGGGATTCACCATCACCACTGTCTTAATGGAAGCGTACCCCTGACTGTCACATGAAGAATCATCCACCATTGGGAAGATTCTGGGAAGGAGCCCCATCTCAGGGGGCATAAAGTCGCCCAGATTGCGGGATGACGACAGCCGTGGGGGAGCGTGATGCTTCTTCTTATGCCACCGCTGCTTGCCCTTTTGGGAAGAGGTCGACTGAGATGGCGACACAGAAGTACTGTTTGCTTCCTCCAAAGGTTCTAGCTAATTCAGGATTTCCCAAATGATACCATGGTCATGATCGATTGTTTTACAAGCCATACAGTAATCGTACTTCTGGGACCCGTGACTGGGAACCTGCTACCACTCGCCTTCATCATCAGTATCGCTTTCTGGTCGGAAAAAAACACCCGCTACTTATGTCAATGTCGGGCCTAGCCTGACTATGTTGTTGTTCACCTAGTCTTGGAGCCGGTCTTTAAACACAAATCACTACTTGACGTTATTCCCCAGGATCCGATGATAGAGGCAGTTGTTGCGGCGATCGGTAGGATCTGCCTCTGCTGGCCTTCTGCACTCAGGTAGGCGCACAATCCCCTGTTCTAGGGCTCTTCAGATGTAACCAGGGATCTGATTATCATTGAACGAGTATGCATGTTTCCTCCTTTCTGGAAAGGGAGCTCTGGGAGCCTGGACCTGACGAAGGGCCTGAGGGGCCTGCCGAGGAGGTGGAGCCTAATTATCCCGACTAAGAGGTGGTAGAGAATCTCGCGGGGGAACCTTTCGGTTCTGAGGCAGTCACTGCTTGGTAGGAGCCTATGCCTGAGGTGGAGGGCCTCTACGAGGTTGCGGGGCTGGCGCCACCAATAGAAATTCTAGTTGCCTGGGGGCTTCTATCTGGGCCACCGTGGAGGGCTCGGCTCTAGCAACCCTCCTGGCTATGGTCACGTGGGGAAGCAGATGCGCTTGACTAGCCTGTTGCAGATCTTCCTTGAGGTGCTGGGCCTTATCTTAGAAGTCCTGGAACCCTCCGGGGTAGTTTTGGGTGATCAGGGAAGGAACCATTTCTATTTTAACATTCCTTACACATATCTTCAGTAATTTCTCTTGAGTCAGCAGCATGTCGAGGGAGTATGTAAGCCCCTTCCACCGGGCGATGAAGTCCGTGACTCGCTCATCAGGCCTTTGTTTGCACTTGAAGATGTCTGTGATGCTGGTCTTTCGTGTGGTGGAGCTAAATTAATATAGGGACTATCGGCGAAGATCCTCCCAGCCGGTCACCGATCCAATGGGGTGTTGGTTGTACATGAAGAACGCAGGGCCCTCCAATGTCTGCACAAAACATCGGAGTTTGGCGGTCTCTTGCTGCGCTAGGGTTCCCAACATGGGGCCACACCTGGAAGAAAAGTGGGACAAGTGATGCGGCAGGTCCCCTGTCCAGTTAAAGGGCGAGAAAGTGGGGTTCCCAAAACCCGGAGGTGCAGGCATATCATCGACCACGTGGGATATGGCTTTCCATCTGGTCTGAAATCAACTTGCCGTGTTTCCAACGCCTCAAGACAGGCGATGAGTACCGCTATAAGATCATCTAGGTGGGGTCCTCGTCTTGATGGGGATCCGTAATCACGAGTGCTTTGTCGGGCTCTTCGACACTGTAGACGGCTCTGGTGGCTCATGGAGCGACTTGGGGAATGGACTGTGGGGCGGCTGGGGGAACCCGAGCTAGATTCCTCGGATTGCCTCGCCGTTCTAGAGGGTTTGGCGAGACATATCACACCCTCTTTCCATGAGTTCCAGCTTCTGCCCCGTCTGCGGGAGTAGCATGATCAGGGTTCCAGGAGGCATCTCGCCGGTGGGAAATTGTTCCTTCCCCTACTACCCCGGCTTAGGATCACCATAGTCGGGTCGCCTCTCAATATCATGCTCAGCCAGGTGTTCGTCGACCAACCTAATCTGATAAGCAAGCTGTTGGCACAACGCGGCCTTCTCGGGGTCTTCGTCCGTCTTCTACACTAAGACGGACAGGTCGGAGTGCTTGACAGATCTGATGTACTCCTTACCCTTACCGGCAATCTGACTGAGTACCAGCGACTCGGTGGGTACAGGGTGGCCTAGAAGGTACCTCTACTGACGGGTAATCCTCCCTGATGGGTCCAGAAGTGGTGGTACACCCTCAGGGCTACGTCTCCATCGAGAAAATCCAGCTCATCCTCCTTGTCCACTCTGTCAGCCACGTGGACCGCGACCCCTCTTGGAGGCATGTCCTCAATGTCGCTAACGAATCAAGCTGCCGTCAGATGGGGCTGAATAGGAGGCGGCATACTATCCCCAACCACATACATTCACATGGGGGTTAGCTTCCTTCATGATTTTTCGGAGTACTTTGAAAGTCTGAATGCATTTGTGTTGGAGGGTACTCTGGAGACCTGGTGCCTTAGGGCGTTGGGCCATGGGGAGTGCGGCCAAATCGATCAAGCGGAATTTCTCACTGATTTCCTCAAAGTTCTCTCAACTCATGGGGTATGCCACCCACTTATAATGAAGGCGGAAGTGTGTCACCCATAGGGTTTGACGGAAGCACTCGACTTTCCCCAGGGTGAGGGATTCCGGCGCACAGATGTTCGGCATTTCCACCTTCCAGAACTTCTACGGGAAGTGGTCTGCTGCAAGAATGTTCCAGAAACTCATGGGCTCAGATTCTGGGTCTGGCCCCATATTTCCCCACTCGTCAACCGGGGGTGGCTAAAGAATTGGTAGCGGTACCGAGGCGGACCGCTGGGACAGTAAGCTATGTGGTTGAGAATACGGCGAACGAGCCGACTGACCACCAAACTCTGGGCCATCCTCCGAAGAGTGAGGTGACCTAACATCAATGTCATGATTCAAAGGTCTGAACATCACAGCTTCTGGTGTAGGGATTGTAGTCACCAGTGATGGGTCACACCATTTCTCAACCGCCATCGGTCCCCAAAATAACTCTCCGTGATCTCTGGTTGAGGTATAGGGCGCTTCAGGTGATGATGGTGGTGAATTCATGGTCGGAACCTATAGTATTGCCATGATTTTCTCCTCCTAAATGTACCTATGAAGAGAGGAGGGAATCCGATGGACTTCGCATTCTGGGAGAATGAGGCTAACACGCCTTGTTCCTGCCCCGGTCCATGACACGGAGGACCGAGGAGAAGGTTCCATCACTGAGTCGCATTCCGCTTCAAAATCGGAGAAGCAGGCTGGTTTGATCTCCACCCAGGACTTCCCAGGATTATTCTTGTGGTAGTGACAACCCGCTCTCCTGCCCCTAGATGGCTCTTCGAGACAAGGATGATTCCTGACATGTAGTCTCGGGGCTCCGCTGGTGCCAGGGCGTAGAGGACTTCGTCTTGAGATGGCCGGGGGGCGAGGGGCACCTGGGTAGATGTAGAAGGGTACATGGGGATGACCTCCAAGAACATCACTCGTATTAGTGGAACCTCTATCAGAACCGGCAGGATCATGGGGAGGAACTTCATGCTCGACACAGGTGGAGCAGGGTTGACCCTCACCCCTCTGGTTTCCAGGGTGAAGAGGACCTTTTCCAGCTGTGGAGAGAATGTAGGGAGGATCCCCATGCTGGAGAGGGACCAGATGGGAAATACCTTCTCATCGACGGTCAAGGGAAGGAGGAGGAACTCCATACCTGGTGTGGTGTTCGCGGGAGAGGCTTCTGTGCCGAGTATCACTGCCTCAGGGTAGGTCTTCATTCGGGATGGGGGTAGCACAATGCATACCTCCATGACGAGCTTCAGAGTGGGGAAGTCCCACGCTCTTTGGAGTGGTGGTATGAGGAGGGCCTCCATACAGGGTGACATCACCGTGAATTCGTTCGTGGCGATCACCACTCAGGCCTACGACCCGGAGAGTCAACCCAATCTACCCATGGGGCGATTGGGGCCTCGATCTCGATTGGGTGTAGGAGGGCCCCTACTCAGTGCGTGCAAGGGATTCACGGTATACGTTGATGGTGGCTCGGGACACAGTTGTTGTTGACATTAACGCCCCTTGATGGGAATCCTCTTCTCGGTCCCGACGCTCGCGTCGGGTCAGACGAGTCGGTGAAGGTGGTGTAGGGGAGTAGCCTCCCTTATACTTTGGGAAAGCCGGACGGCGGCGCTGACGTTGCTGGGTGGGGGCCCTTGCTTCGAGTCCTTGGATTGGGACCATGGCCAGGCTGAGCCGGATATCACTCACCTCATCAGCGTAAGGCAGAGATCCATCGAGGTGTTCCGGGGATAGGCTCCCGAAATGATTGAACATTGGGGCGGGGAGCAGGGGCTCCCTGCACAGCCCTCGACAGCGGCATTGACGGTGGGGCCTGGATGGCTCTAGGTTTAGGCGGGGCATACCGTAGGTTGGGATGACCACTTCCTCCTCGTACCTACATACAAGTTCGTTGATCAACCTTCATTGGATAATCTCTGACAGAGAGAGGGGACTTGGGCGTACCACATTCATGGAAGTAGATTCCATTGCGGTGGTAGTGGAGCCACGCGGAGCGGCTGTACTGGTATTTCCCCTACCCCTGTGTAGGCGAGTGGGTGGTAATGGTGTCTCCATAGCAGCAATCTGGTTCCTGGGAAGCAGGGAGATTAACTCGTTAGCACTGCGAGGAAAGGAATCGACAACCAGTGCCCCAGCTCCATTCCGTATTTTGTGGCCGGTAAGAGGGATCCACACCGACAATGTTGCAGAACGGAACACCCCATGTTCTACTATCCGGACTTCTTTGAGTTTAAAGCTAGACCCACTGTTTTCTTAGCGAGGCCCAGTGCCGGAAATCTGGATCTGGTGACACGTCAATCTACTGATGTATCGAGCGCTACTAATATCTACATTGATGAGAATAACTTCACGTTGAGTTCACCATTTCTGGTTTCGATGCTTTCTCCAAGGCGTGCGCGTCCATCCGCTTGGGCGTGACAGGCACAAATTTCTTTTTATCGCATATTCCCACTTTCCAAAGTCGGGCGACATTCGCTCCTTATTTAGGGACTTCTTCTCCTTGATCGAAACCGGGATGATGGGATGTCGGTTCTTCCTTCTATGGATTCCTCCTCGGAACTCGTCACCTAGTCCGAGTCTCCCTCATAGATTTAATAAATTGTTTGTGAAACTCTTCCCACTGCCATATTTCTATGGACGCCGGTTAATTACACTACTTCTGTCAGGACATTTCAAAGGGTCCAGTCTGGGCATCAATCTTCATTTGGGGGAGTGGTCATGTCAAGGCATCATTAATGTGTCTGAACGATGGGGGATTGGCGTGTCTGTTTTGGTCCCTTATTATAGGTATTCTTGAGGGCATGGAAACTCGAGGTATCCCACATCGAACACAGGGGATTATATTCCCTAGGAATATATCTAAGGTTTTCCTCAGCTTCCCATGATTAACAAGGCGTGTGCCTCATGTTTAATGTCTAGCGGAGACGGATCAGGCCGATCAGAACACCAACAAGGGTGGATCAGACTGAGGAACCTTCTTGAGGGAACACCGATATCGGGGCCATCCCGTGGGTGGCTTCCGAGATGTTGTGTAGGGGAGTGGGGTGGCATGATCTCACTGGGATGTGGTGGCCTGGGTAAGAATCAGGGTGGATGAAGAAGAACATCATGGAGTGGAGGGGGATGAAATGGGCCATCATGGAGGTGATAATGGTGATGGGCTTGAGCCTCAGGGAGGCTTCCTACGTATCCCCGTGGCAGGGAATCAAAGTCTGCGTAGTTCGATGTGGAATGGGGATTACACACTGAGGTGACTCAAGGATATGGGGTCAGTGAACCAACATGAAGGGACCAGGGGTCCAAGTGGGCGTAAACCTCATGGAGGCTTCCTATGCACTATGCCTTAACACGGATCAAAGACCACTTAGTTCAGGTTGGACTCCGGAAGGCCGACATGAAGGAGGACCATGGGTCCAGGTGGTGATGGGCTTGAACCTCGTGGAGGCTTCCTATGTACTGTGCCGTAGCATGGATCAAAGACCACATAGTTCAGTTTGGACTTCTTCGGCGAACCGACGTGAAGGTGAGCCCGGGGGGTCCACTGGTGGTGGGATTGAACCTCGTGGAGGCTTCCTACGTACCATGCCTTGACACGGATCAAAGTCCTCGTAGTTCAGGTATGAATTTCAACATCATGTTGGATGAGGGAATACAGTTTAACGTCATGCTGGATGAGGGCATACAGTTTGATGTCATGTTGGATGAGGGTGGAACTCGACGTGAAGAAACGACTGAGTGGTGGGCATGAAACTTGTGGAGGCTTCCTATGTACCATGCCTTAACATGGATCAAAGTCCATGTAGTTTTCTTGAGGTAGGGTTCAGGGTCGGTGCTCACTCTATGCTCACGCGGGTCATGCTCGGTGTGGGAAACAAGAGGTTGCAGGGACCTGAGGATCACATCGCAAAGGGTGCATCTGTGGGAAACAAAGAGGGGATTACGCGTTAGGCGGCCCATGGTGCTGAGACTTACTCTAGGATGGAGGCCTGAGGTGAAAAAAAGTGTAGAGGGAGGGGGATTTGGGACCGAACAAAAGAGATGCCTCGTTCCCTATCTCACCCTCCCCTAGCCTTGGCGGTGGGTAAGTATGGAGGTGCATGGGTGCAACCTTCTGCAAGAGAGGTTGGGGGCTTACGCTCTGAGGCAGCCCTTCCCCCATAGACAAAGGCCACTCCAAAAGGGAGGATCTCATTCCATGTGAGGAAGATTCCATTCCTGTGGAGAAGAGTGGAGTAAAAAATGTCCAAGACGGGGGGACCCTACATGCGAAACACGAGGTCGGTTCACAGCTTAACGTCATGTGTTGAGGACGAGGTGCTCGGTAGTTTAACGTCATGTAGCTCGGACGAGGTGGGTTTACTCCACACCCCTAAGACTTACATAACTGGTACCCTCTGCTCCTTGTGGGAGGGAAGGCATTGACAAGGTCATGGTAAAGGGGGGTCGCAAAGCGAACCATCGAGGGGTCCATGTTAGTGTGGCTATGCGATGAAGCAATAGCCATTAGTGTGCCAATGTGAAGAAGCATTAGGAAAAGAAATGATGTGGGTGGTATCATCTAGGGGACTTTGAAATCACATCTTGGAAGCCTGGTGGGCCGTACGGGAAGAGGAATTTCCAAGAAAAGGGGTCCACAGGTAGGGACCTTGCGGAGCTCGGCTGCTTTGCATTATGGAGGGAACTTACTAAGGAGTGTGCTTCACGAAGTGGAGTGCCTTAGCCATAGAATGGTTAAGGGGTGAGAATGGGAGGTGCTTCGTGAATTGGAATTGCATTCGTGGAGCACTGCCTCGCGGAGAGGAGGAGCCTCATGAAGCATGGTGCTGCTCAGCAATGTGCTTCACGATGTACATTGATCCTGCCTTGGCATATAGATCACATGTACATGATGGGTGTTTCACGAATCATGAACGCTCCGTGGCTGCCCAGGTCCCCTTGGGGATCCCCTTCTTTCGCGAAGGCCCTTTGGCTTTGTGAAGGGCATCCATCTTAGAAGAGAGGCTCAAAAAGAGACAAGATGAAGGCATCTCGCGAAGAAAAAAATACCTCACGGAGATCATGATTCCCGGGAAGAAGGGTGCTTCGCGATTCGGGAGATGAGAAGCAAAAAGGTCGGATCGTCCATCTCTTGAGCTTAGGGGGATCCCGGTATTTTTAGGCAAGAGGCGCTACGAAGAAGGGCTCATGCGGCGCGAAGGGGCGCGTCGGTTACTTCGTGGCAGGTCGTGAACGTCAACCAGTATGCATAGGGTTACCGCCTCCTCTACTTCACGGTGAGCTCGCGAACATCAGGGTGTTCATGGAGCATTACTTCCTCTGGTTCTTCAAAGACGGGTCGCGAACGTCAGGGTGTGGGTGGAGCGAGACCGCCTCTTGGTCTTCGGGGCGGGATCGTGAACGTCAGGGTGTTCGCGGAGCATCCACGCCTCTGGGGCTTCGCGGCGGTCGCATTGCTCAGGGGCCATCCGCGTCTGAGCTTCACGAGGCAGTGCATGGGATTCTTTTTCTCCTTCCTTTTTCATCCAATATTTTAGTTTCAACACCTATCAAGTGCTTTTAGACTTCATTCATCAACCCCTAGAGTTGCTACATACAGCTAAATATGTGTGGAAATTTTCCACGTGGGGAATGGATGTTTAAGACCTTATCCTCTAGCTATGGCTAAGCAGTTCAAGTATATTCTTACTACTACTGATTTCTTCTCCAAATGGGATATGGCAATACCTCTCAAAGAATTTTTAGCCAAATGATTTGTAGCCAAATTCATTTTTATCATTGTCAATGCTAATATCATTTCAAGATTTTCTAATATCAAATCCAACCATTAATATTGCTATCATACTGGGACCAATGGACAAATAGAGGCCTTCAAGAAAACACTATCAAATTTAGTCTAGAAGACAGTGGATAAAGATAATAAATCTTATCCTGATAAACATTTTTATGTTTTATGGGATTATCAGACTACTACCAATACTTCCACTCAAGAAACTTCATACTATTGGTGTATGACATAGAAGCAGTTTTTTCAATTGAAATTAAATTTCATTCATTCCAAGTTATAATCTATAATTAGTTATCATTAAATGAAAAGTATCATAAATGATTTGATGAGACAGAATGGTTAGACAAAAAGATATTGCTTACATTGCAACATTTAGAAGTTTATCAGAATGGAATAACATGAGATTTTAACAAGAATGTTCTCCTCCACTCATTTCTTTAAATAGAATTGGTATTGGTCCTTGGGACTCCAATGATACCAGGAAAGAAGCCTCCACAGCATAAGATAAAGTAGGAAGGAACTTATTCAACATATAATGTCTACTCAAAGGGATCTTATTCCCTAATCTCAATGGATAGAGAAATTATTACAGATCTAACCAATGGAAGATTCTTGAAGAAGTACTATGTGTAACTAAATAGTAGTATTTCATCGGTGCATGACTATAAACTGCATAGCTCAGGGTCCTAGTTTCAAGATGTTAAACTAAATAACAAAAATAATTTTCCATGCTGCATGATGATAAAATGCATATAATCTTTGTCCTGGTAACATAATTTTAAACTACATGACATCATTTTTCCTCGTTACATGACATTAATCATTACAGTTAACATATTCTTTATTTAACGTTAAGAGATTCCATGTGAAAGCATCACTAATAGCATTTCTACTCCATAGAGGCACATTAGTTCCATTTCTCACTATGTATCAATCAGATCGGCATAGGGGCCTCAATTCAAGAACTACATATGAATTGATTCTCTTTTTCAATGAGATACAAAGAGACACTTGGACCTCTAATATTAGGCACAGTTGAAACCACCAAAAAAATTATTTCCTTTTTATCCTCTTGTATATGAACCAGATCTATATAGATTTCTCTTTCAAGATACATGGTCTGATATCCATACCATTTTGTTTCTTATGTTTTACCATTATTCTTCCAGAATTTTTTAAAAGCCTCTGTCTCCCATAAAAAACTCAAGTATTGTGGGAAATGATCTTTTTTCAAGAACAATGTATTCCCTGATTCTCATATCTATGGGATTTGTATAGACACATAAAAATCAAATATTGTGCCCATCCATGACATAAAACCCCCCATTTTATTCCCTGTGTATGAATTAAAACTACATAGGGAATGTTCAAAGAACTATGTATGGCTTGATTCTCATCCATATGAGATACATAGTGACACCTGGGTTTTATCCACTATTCTAGCCACGATATTCCTTTTTTACATCAAAATGAATACAATGTCTTCGATGTATGACTCCAAACTGCATAGTATAATGTCCTTGTTATATGACATTGAAATGAAAATCACCGAAAGAACTACATTTGGCTTGATTCTCATATCATTGAGATACGTAGTGAAAACTAAGCCTCAGCACTTAGTCCCAGCCACATGATAAATTTATATATTTGTTTCACATATAATTAACAATCTATATATGAGTCCTTATTCTGGGTCCTCTCCTTATAGACCCACCAAGGAAACAAGAAATTTTCCCATTTTACTTTTTAGTTGGATCTATGTAAAGGAATCCAGAATCATGGCCAATATTGATTCAAATAATTCTCCTTTTAATTGAGAATTACCCCTTTTCATATTTCACACTCTAAATCTTGAATATTATCAGATATTCATAATCTTTCTTATGGTTTTTGGTTGAAGATCTTCTGATATTTGAGAACTCTTTTTTCCCGACTATGTATTATGTTCCCCTAGGTGTCCTTGCATAAGATTCCTACATAATAGGAATATCAGTCAAAAGATACCATTGTTTGGGTATGAAGCATATTCCTTAGTTGGACCTACATAATATAACCCCCATAACAGGTTTTTCAAATAATGGTAACTTCATTTTTGGTTAATGTGTATTTTTCCCCTTCAAACTTTGATTACAACAGATAGGAATCTGTACCATAAGGCAGTCATCCATGAATATTTGTCCCATTATCTTTACCTTGATTTTAGATATTTCAAGAATATGGTTTACACAGTTACCTCTCCACGTGTTCAAAGAAATATGAAATAACCATGGATCATTTGAAAACATATCACCAAGTACTTCAATTGTGGTCCTAGTCATATGATGTAAAACTACAGACATCATACTTCATACATTTAGGTCACACCTTCATAGAAATCCTATTCCTCCTATTATTTGGAAATCAAAATTGGAAGTATTCATTTTTTATTTAGATACCTCTCTCCATAAACCATACTCTGTGCTGTGGAAAAGTTTAATCTCCATGAAAATTATTTGGATTTTAGCAACAGAATGTCAAAATTTTGAGACCCCTTTTTCCTAACTATGAATTACGTTCCCCTAGGTGGACTTTCATAAGTTTTTTGTATAATAAAAATGTTAGTCAAAAGATTACAGTATTTGGATATACAACATATTCTCTAGCAATCTATGAATAATAAAACCCCTATAATGGTTCTTCAAATAATGGTAACTTAATTATTTGTAAAGGATACTTATAATGTCTGTAGCCCTTTTTCCATATCATTCTTCAGATCTATAAATTCCTAAATCACATTATAAAATTATTACTTTCCATAAATGAACATGGTATTATGTTTCCAATAAATTTATCAAGGAATTGGAGAGTCTCAAACCTTTTTTCAATAATAAATACCTTAAATTAAAGCCATCCAATGTTCACACTTCATTACTTAAAATTGTGCAGTACTATGTCCTTTCTGCATGAATGAAAACAACATAGAATTTTATAAGAAAGATCCCTTTCTATTAAATTTTAACCACTCCTCATACACCAGATTTTTGTATAAGTGGTTTCCCTATATATAACGTTTTTTGTTATAGATGGACCTTTATTCTTAAAATATCTTTCCTTGGAAAAACCACCTACTATAGTGTTGAGTCACCCCAATATTATTTTCCCTTGTCTATTAAAAATAAAAGGTTAATTTCATAGAGCTGTATTTCTATACTATGAAGTATATTCCCCAGAGGCCTTGCATAAAATTTTTCTACATAACATGAATGTCACTCACATGAAGCGAGTATTTTGTTATGCAGTATATGCCCTATTTGGTCCTACATAATACAACCCCCAAAATGGGTTCATCAAAAAATGGTAACCTCATTCTTATAAAGGAACCTATTTATATTTTCACGTGTTTTAGATATGGTGACCATAAAATATCATGACTCGGGATTCCCCTTGGATGTATTTAAGAAACATTTAAGGAAATCCTAGATGATGAAACTTGTTTGGGATCTAATTTCAAATTTTATGGTTAAATAGTTTCGACCTTGAACATTAGCCTTTGTAGTCTAGCATGCATGACTCTAATATGGAAATAACAAGAGACATGATACTCACCATATTGAAAACCCACAAATGGAACTCTAGAAAAAAGTTGACTCTCAACTCACTAAACATATATTTTAGTATGGGTTGGTAATATTGATAACTAAAAAGTAAAAAGATACAATGTTTGTGGGGTTTTTACATATGAACCTATTAAAAATCAAACTATGATCATTAGGCCCATTGGCTTAAATAAGAAAATTTTGAGCACCCCCATTCCTATTATAGTAATAATTATTATCTGGTATAATGCTGTGATGCTAAAAAAATTAACATCATCATCATCATCATTGATATTTCAATTAATGAAAGCAAGAATGAAGAAATATATTATTGGATAAAAAATTCATTTCATTTATATGGTAAAATGAGAGGGACATCCACAAAGTAGAGCCTCTCTATCATTTGTTAAAAGAAACTATTTGTATGACTCTTCATCTATTGAAAGACTTCATGAGAACTTTTATCCACCTATTAATGTTGAGACAATTGAGCAACATCAGTCTCATCAGCTTGAAGGAGTGCTTCCTTGGTAGTTGAAATGGATTTTATCATTTCCAAGTTGGGTTATCCAAATTTTTGGTTCATTTTCTAGAGTTTTTTATGAACAAAATACAATTTATATTAAAGATATATCATTCCATTTGTTGATAATTTAATTTTTGGATGATTTCAATCATCCTCTTGTTATGGTCGACCTCTTTCTCATCTACTGCAGCTTGGAATATCACAACATTAATATGTCGTTTAGCCTTTTCAAGATCTTTTTGTAGATTATGTTCTTGCTCCCATCGGTAAATGGTTTCTTTCATTTCATTGTAGATTGGGTGATAATTAAATCCACCAAATACAAATATGAAAAATAGTGCTGGGAGTTTTCCAAAATGGGATTAAAGCTCATCTAATGGCTTCTCATCAGTTATTTTCCATATACGTTTCTATGTATTCTTACATTCCGGGCCAATAGAAAACAAAATATCAAAATCAGAATCTGATTCACTACCATGGGGGAGAATATACTCTAGAAACAGATCACTTAAAGAGGTTCCTTGTTCTGTTTCTTTAAAAATATTAGATACTTCAACTTTTATTGATGTTTGAGAAAACACCAAAGCTTCACCTTCCGATCTAGCTATGGCAGTCGATGTCCCTAAATGGTGAATCAAGATCATTTTCAATTTATAAAGAATGGTAGAAAAAGATCATGATCTAGACAGTTGAGAAAATTAACCCATTAGTACGTCAGTTGGTTGATTATATTCATCCCCAGTCTTCTCAAAATCAAAAATTTGAGAAAATATTTCTTGAGGATGGGAATTTTCCAAAGGATTCCTAGTTTCCATAATTAAAGGCTCTGGAAAATACCTCAACATAGGGTTTTCAATAAATATTTCTCCAACATTAGTAGAAGAAGGATTGAGTGAATTCCCTGTTCATGAAGAGCCTTTTGAATATTCTCTACAGAGAAAGCTGCATAAGTTGAAATTTGATGTAAAGTACCCGGTAAAAGAAGAACAATTATGTATGTAAAATACAATAATTATAACTTGCGTCCTTGCAATTACGCATGAAATTCCCTAAAATATATGATGGAACCTGGAATTTCCATGTTTGGATTAAGGGTGTCAATCATTTCAGTGTATGTGGCTTCAAATTTTGTAGCATCCTCACTATTTATAGTATCCAACAAATGTTAATTGATTCCCATATTGGATCTACTGACATACGGTTACGTCATTTATTCAACTAGTACAACATCATCATATATTTCATGGTTAGGACGAACATGAGTATCTACTCTCTATTTCCTCATATCATCATTCATTCCTTATGGGTTTCATTCTCCAATCTTAAAGGATCAGCTCGTATATCCTTAAGAGAAGAGAGGGATGTAGATCATACGAGAATATTAACATTAATAATAATGTTTATCAAGAAAGTAATAATTCCAGAGGACAATATAAATATTTACATCTTCGACGTACACTTCAGACTAGTCTCACTGATCTCTTGCATTTCTTTTTATATGATTGTGTAGAAATTGAAACACTCTTTTTTGAAGGAGAAACCTAAGGTAATGGCGAAAGATTGTCTATCAACATTACTCCAGTCATGATTCTTTCTCCTAGAGAAAGTTATAAAGACATGGTAGGATCATTTAATGGGTCGATGGTGGAACCTGTAGGTCCATACGTTGGTGACCTAAGAACATGTCTAAATGTTCCTTCCCTAAATTCAAGCTTCAGAATGAAATATCATCAGGATTAATTATGGTGAATGGAAAATAAGAATTTAGACAAAAGAATTGAAAAATATGTTCCCAGTATTAACATAAATGTCCCATTCCACCTCAGGGTGATTAATTAACCCTTCACATATCCGTAGTTCCATCATATTGGATACTCATATAGAGGCTTTGATTTGTTCATCTGTTTCACATATAAAGGTCTCCAACTCCACAATATACTCCATTACATTATCTAGGTTACTATCCAGATGTCACCCACACCTGGTATTTGAAGTCCATTTTGAAGGAATTCACATGTTTCCCTGAGTTCATGAGTCAATCTCTACCAAAATTGAATGGCTGAAGGCCAAAAATAATTCATTCTTGGTATGGTTCGCTGTGGAGAAAACTAAACACCCTATTATTGGAGATCCTATTCAGGTTTCCCTTCTTCTTCAGTGATGTCATCATCTAGGTTGGGAATCTCTTTTTGATTGTGGTTGCTGGATCAACTCCCTGCATGAGGTATTGTTTCCCTAGCCCTTATTTTCTTGGTATACCTTCTACACAGATGTTTTAAGGGTTGTGAAACTTTTGGAGCCTCAACATCATATTTAGATTTGGACTTCTTACCATGATTTCTAAGAACAAAAATCATTGAGGCAACCACCCGATACATTACTCTTGTCAAATAACCTTAAGGGTATGAAGAAGCCCAGGATTTGGCATATCTATCTTCCAATCTGATTGATGCATTTGACGAAGGTAATATAATTGATAATTTTTATGTCTCTAAAGCCTTCAATATCTAGAATTGTCTCACTACCATTGTGTGTTTCTCAAGTGTTTGATTGTTTAAGACATTTTAAATAGCACATAAACCTATAGGGGATGTAAGCCTCAAAAAACATTTCACCATCAATCTTGGTTGATAATACACTATCCCTGAATTCCATCATATAAGACCTTAGCACATTATTTTATTCCTTTCCCTCATCAATAAATGTTCCAGTTATTAGGTTACCAAAAGGAACGATGCCGAATTCACCTGATACATTCAATTTTATTAGCAGTACATCAGTACTTATGTTCTAAGGCTGAATCCCATAATTTTTTTGTAAGAATGGGGTGAATTGACTGTTGGGAAATCTAACTGAATTCAACACTGAGAATGAAAAAAACTATGTTTTCGTCCAGCACCACAACACTTAGAAAGGCCCTATAAGTCTAAATTGGGACATATGATTGTATAAATGTAGTAGGGAATAATAAATTCTTTCCAATACAGAAGTTTCTAACCCAATATAATTTCCCTCTATTAATTTAGCTATAATAACAAATGTCCATGGCCTTACACCACCTCCGGAATCATGGACATGAAGAAAGTAAATTATTATCCACATGGAAAGGATACTTCCTAAGTCTACATTTTCTATATTATCATATTTATCTTTTTTCCCCATTGCTTGTAGTCACCTCTCTCCAATGTGGGTCAATATGTTCCTGAACTGCCACAGTTATCTATAGAAGGAAAGACAATAGGACATCTGTAGGTGAGACATTTCTCTATTGTTAGTTCTAAAAAGGCTTCCACACACACTATGGCATGAATATCTTTATTGTATTTATTATCTTTATTTTTTATTTTGTATAATTCATGAGCCAATGGTGGTGTTGTGGTATCATCACCCCATGTTGTTACTAGTGGAATAAACTCATCATATATTTCCCTAAGAATGGGAACCCTGAATATTTGGTAGATAACCCATAAACTGATTCCAACCTCACAATTTGTCAAGTGGAAAGTATTCATCTGCAGACCCCATCAGCTCAGAAATTCAAGAATGAAATCATTTTTATAAACATATGTTTTCCCATCCAGGTCGCTTCATAAATGTAAACATATGATAGCTCTTTCCTAAATTCTTCACAAGTGTATTGTACCCAAAATACCCACATCCAATCATGTTTAACACCTCCCCCGGAATAAAGATCCCAATAATCCTTCCAACCATTAGACCGATCAGTTCGTGAGGAACAAAAGGTTGAATCATTTAATATGGGCTTGTCTCTACAACATGATCATTCATATAAAGAGTAAAACCACTATGATGTAGTATGCATCAAATAGGGATTGTTTTCTAATGAACTAGAATACCCCTCGCGGTAATATTAATGCAATGATAATTGGAGTATTGAAGAAAATGATTCTTTGGAAAATATTTCCAAATCGAAAAAATGTTGGAATCATGTAAAACCACATGCCCGTACATGGGTAGATAAGGACTTTATGGATATTTCAGTTGGTATAGAACTAAAACTTTCCATAGTCCTTGAAGAGTACTCTAAACAATTTAATAATAATCTTGTCCTATGATCTTATTCATCTCATTTTGATTAGCCTTATCATACTCGATAGAGGTTATCTAGTTATCCATTTCCTACAAAAGAATTACCAAATTTGCCCTATTATGTTTTAATTTTGGCTTATGAAAATTTAAATTTAAATTTAAATGTATCTAAAACTATCGAAATTGAAATGCTTTGCATAGGTCCTTCAACAAATTCATATATATAGGCCCTTCAAAAAGGTTCCTAGAATAAATCCATTGATGATGTCCTTCCACATAGCTCCATCGTTCAAATGGTTTCACCTTGAGAAAAATTCAAGAAACCTACACGAGATCACAATGCGTCAAGGATGGAAGAGAAAGATACACAATGAGAGAAGAAAATCTGAAAGCCCGGGTGAAGAAAATCAAAATAGAACAGACCTATTTATAGACATCATCGACCTATATATAATGCCTCCATGAAATAGCTATGTGACATATCTGTGCGAACTAGCTATATGGAAAACCTTTGCATCTTAGTAATTACTCCATAGTCTTTTCCCCATAATCTTACCTCAGGACACGACCCTCGTTCTAATTAAATCCAATCCTGAGGGGTTAATTTTCTTGACACACCTTAGTAATTTCAAAATCTCAATATAAATATCAATTAACTAACTTGCATAACAAATATTAGAGGACCACCACGTCAGAACTACATGGAAGGGCTGGGAGGGCGACCTACACCGATGAATTTATTTCAACTATCCCCCCTTTTTGCCTATAAATAGGACCCTTGGGAACCTTGTTTGATGAATGAAAAATTTAAAATACTTCTTGAATCTCCCACTACATAGATCTTTTTCCCCGATCCCTCAAATTGTTTCAGGTATTTCTCTAAAAAAAAGAATAGATGAGATAATTGGATGGGATAAGCCTTTTCTGAATGTATTTTATAGTTTGAATATTACATAGTCTTGGTTCCCCAATGTTAATAATTTTTTTAGTAATCATTAAGGCCTACATGGAACACCTACGTGGGGTACCTATACAGCACACCTACGTGGGGTACCTATGCTGTATAGCCAGGCACATGGCCTATGAAACATCTTGTAAACCCTCTTCAAAGCCACTCTTGGTTGGGTATTTCATTCCTTGGTTCCCTTATCTTAGTGTGACTAAATTTTATCCTCCACATAAACCTCATGACTTTATAAACATTTGGGAAATACACATAAAAATTTCTTCTATTTGGGTTTTTATATACACAATAAGAGGATTCCCACATTTTTTGGAAATGGAGTTAGGATTAGGGGAGTGTCAATGAGTTTTTATATCCATAGTCACATGGACCATTCTCCGAAGAAACATTCTAGGGTGATCTTAGTATGGAGAATTAGGGATCAGGTTTACCCCCCCATTTTCATCACTATGACCTCAACCTCCGATATCTGGTAGGGAAGGTACATTTCACACCTACTTTTCCTTTTGAACAAATGAGAAGTCTTCCTCCCATACCAGGACTAATTTTAGGGAATCCACCATGGTTTAAGCCCCTAACCATTCAAGTAGGAGGATACAATATTGCTCTACTCTACTTCAATAGCCACCACTCCTTCCTTACATTGGACCCTTCTCTAATGTATTGAGAATAGAGGTAAGGTTCGTCGCCTCACCCTCTTCCACGGTCGCATCAGCTTCTTCCACCATCACTGTCGTAGGCCCATCATATTCCACTAGTGGGGGAGGAAAACTGTGTACATATTTGTTGAATATTTTACAGCCCCTTGTTTCTCACACAAATTATAACTCACGTGGGATTGGATATTTGTAATGACCAAAAAAATTTCACAAACAACTCTTCTTGAACTATGTGAACACTGATTCCCATCATCAATTGGGATACATATGAAGCCTTCCAATGTCCCTAGCTCTATCTCATTTCATTCATAAATGGGTGTCCTCCTTTGGAGTAAGCCCCAAATTAAACCCCCCAAATCACCAAGGAATCCTTTTCAGGAAGTAAGACCATACTCATTCCTCTCAAAGGACTATACTATCCTATAAGAATCATAGAACTACATGGTATTTGAATCCTATCCAAATGGGATATGTAGGAATCCTCTCTAAGGTTCAATCCCAAAACTTCAAATAAACCATGTACTTCCTGGGTCATATTCCTAATAGGGTCTAATACAACATGGACAATCATATTTTTATCAAGTTACATGGGCTTCATAGGTATTAGTACCACACCAAACCTTGTCTAAGAACCTTCCACTTATATTTCCTTACCACATGACATTAAACTATATGGCTAGGTCATTATCAGATGACCTTAAAAGGTATGATGTGTCCCATTAAGTGGCACCGAACAATGAGGGTTATGATTCATTTCACAGGGATACGTAGGTAGCCCATTTATGGGTATGATACCAATATCAAAACAATCCTTCATCTCCCAGGATGAAAATAAATTCTAGAGTTCCCCACTGAGTGGCTTAAAAACCAATATCATCTTAACGATGGTTAAAATAAACTCTAAATAGTATATAAGAGGATACCATTGATGGAGATCCTAAAAAAATATGGATGTATCCATTAATGAAGAACCTAGAATATATTATAATGATTCTAAACATCACACATGCTAATTATTGATTTAAAATTCCAAGGAAAACCTATTTTAAACTTGGTTAATTAATAAGGTTTCATGGAAATATCTCAAATCTATGAGAGAGTCATGGAGTAGAAAATAATTCCCCCCAAAAGGGCATGATGAGTCTGAGATCCCATACTCTCGACCAGTGCATGTTCTTAAGTATCGTGTGTTCAAACATAACAAATTCAAAAACATTGGAAATAATTTCTTTTTCAATAAAGAAACATTGGATGTTTTTGGTTTCATAAATAAATCTAATTGAAACCACTCAGATATAGTGATTCCTAACTAGAACACGCATTCTAGGGGACGATGAAACTTTTAAACTGACTCATTGATGAGGTTCATTAATGAGATTCATCATCTCATCATCGATGTATTGTAGTGCTGACGTACCACATATCAACGATGAATAAAACAATTAAAATAGATTTTTATGTTAATTTTTTTTTCTTCCGAAAATTCCAAAAATTAACATTCACCCTCGACCCACTCCGGTCAAGTTTAAGTTATGTCTAAGGGAAAGATGCCCTCAGGATATCAAGAGTACTCTCAAACTTCCAATACGAGTTATTGTTTAGGATTTATGATGATTTTAAAATAAAATAAATGTTACATAATTATTTTATTTTTGACCAAGAATTAATTTCATTGATGGTCCATGCCACCCAAAAACTTCCATATTTCATGTTTATTTAATGAACCATAAAAACAGTTAAAAAAATACATTCTTGCAACTTCGGGCCTCATAATTACATGTCCTCTTAGAGACTGGTCTCAAAATAGTCCCATTCAAATTTCAAAAAAAAAATCATATAATTACAAGGTATTATAGATATCACACAAAAATCATGCAAGAGATGGAAATAGAATAAACTAACAGAAATAAGAGGATTCAAGATCATACTTATATCTAACCAATGATTCTTATAGAGTTTGATTTATATTTTGGATCAAGGATTTATTAGAAAACACAGTAGAGGTTTTAGGTAGGGCTTATGGGTGGATTTGGAGGAGTCATACGCTGTAAATGATAAGGGTGAAAGGTGGGTTTTGTTTTTGATTTCATTATGTGAAAAAATCTTAAATTCACCCTTTTTAGAATGTTTTCATTGTTTGGTTGCACAACTGGCCAAACCAAGAACCAACCGGGCACCACAAGACTACCAAAAGAGGTACCGTATATGGTCTTGGCACACAGTTTGGATAACCGTGTGTAATAAATGCGCAAGACACTGTCATCAAACCACCTGAAACACACATGAGTGTGTTCATAGGCTCACACGGGTTTATAAAATAATGTGCCCCCTTCTCCAATCTGAAACTCCCCCAAAAGGTTAAGGGTAACTGTGTAGACTGGGAACATAGATTCTCCTAACCTTGTAGCACAGTCTATTTTTTCCAAGAAACAAGAGTTTTGGGCTCCGAACAAGCCTCAGACACCCTTTCAACCTATGTGAGCCATTAGGTAACATTTAAAAGGATTTATTAAGAAATTAAAAAAAATTAATCACAAATTTATGAAAACATTAGGTCATTATAAAATAATAAAATTCGTAAAATCATTAAACAAGAAGATAAATCATGTTCAAAAAATAAGCATCACATAATTGATTTCATATCAATTTCCCATTATTGAGGAATATTTCAATTTTATGAACTTAATTTTTTAATATGTTGTATATAATAAACCATTTACAAGTAATATCATGATTATATAATATTTCATTTTATTTTATGTTTCAATTTGGATTATTTAATCCATGGAGATTTAATATGAATATCATCCAGCGGTATATGATTTCATAACTCAATTTATTTATATTTTTGTTAATTTATTTTTATTCCATTATATTAATTCTTTGTAGTCTTTCATATTATAAGATTATCTGTGTGATGAATTTTTAATAAATATTTTTTTATTTCAATTTTTTTATTTATATTTTAATTTTATACAAATAATTGACTCATTGATTAAAACATATTATATCATCATAATCATTGTGGTGGTTTATTTCAGAATCTCATTATAATTGAGATTGTTTATGGTTGAATTTAAATTATAGGATATTATTTGATCATTTTCTAACAAAACCATTAATTGTTTTTATTTTCTTATATATTAATGACATTTTCAATTAATATTACCATATTTTTATTCCTTAGTACATAAAATAATCAAACAAATGTATTTAATAAGAAATACAAGAATTTCTCTCTTCGATCAAAAATATGTTTTCATAAAAATGAATGTTTTTTGAAAATAATTTGAAAAAAATACATTATCAATCTAAAAATTATTTATTAAATATATTTTTACACATTTTAACTTTATATAAAAACAATTAAAGGAATAATTTTTTCAATTTTAAACAAGTTTTTTTTTCATTAATCGAAAAAGTGAAATAAATTTTTGTTTTAACCAACTTAATATGTACATAATTTGTAGACATCCTTACCACTCAATGTTTTCAAGATTACATTATATTTTACAAGAATTATTTTTAAATAAAAATATTTTGAAAATGTATTTTGAACTCTTATTATTAAAAATTTATCTTCTTTAGTAAATAGATATTTTAATCAAGATTGTTTTTTAAGGACTTTTATGGTATTTATATTCTTAAATGAAAAAAATATTATATCACATATACTACATTATACATATTTTATATTCCTATGATCCTTATTCTTAATTTGAATGGTTTATTATTATATTGACCAAGGATAGTATTACCATTCACATATTTGATTAATTTTTCTAATTATTGACTTTCCCCTGAAATATTCACTTTCTTGTGATCAAAGCATAATATTTTTCGAGAAAAATATTCATATAATTTATCATGGATATATTTATTTCTTAAAACATATATCATTTATTCATATGGTGATATATATTTAAAATTATTTTTTCATTGAGGGAAATATTGATAAATTCATATTGTTTACCCAATTTAAATATTTGATGATAAAGTACATTGTACATGCACTATATATATTATTTGATATATAGGGATTCTTTAGACATGTATAAATGTTTGGGGATTAGTTTTTGATAGTCCCTTAGTGAATAGGTAGTCGTATGAGTCAAATTAGTAAGGTATCATTAAATGGGGTCCTACCTATATTTTTAAACTATCTTTTGAAAATTCATTATGTTATAGGTATCATATCCTTGATACATGACTTCCAATGATTAATACCTTCATTAATTTTGAATATAATAATTATTATTTATGTTTTTTCACTGTGATATTATCTCTAGATTAATTTTATTCTTATATTATTGATTAAGTTTCATGTGCTTTTAATCATTTTCCATGAAATATTTTTTATGTCGTATCAAATGTGATAGCAGTCGTATTGATTAAATGGAATGTGTTTTGGGTTATTTACCTTTTATGTTGATTATTAATTATCTGTTTATCCATGAGATTTTTCCTTGATAATATCTCTGAATGAATTTCATTATCAACTTATTGATTTAATGTCATTTTTGTTCATATATTTACCTTCACATGTTAAATAATATAATTGTTACATGATAGATTTGGTGTTAGTTAACCCTTACTAATAATTTCCGTGCACCATTATATGTTTTCCTTTCTTATGAATCCATTACATGTACAATGATTAATATGAAAAGATATACTAGGGGTAGGGATGTTATTATAGAAATATATTAATTTGTAATTTGTGTTTACAAATATAATGTAAGGCTCAAGTATGTATATAGATTATCACGACTACTAAACTATCTAGTCCTTTTAGAAGTGAATTCTTTTATCTTATTCAAATGTAATAAAGAATAAAATGTATTTGGGTTACTGGTTCAGGGTCACAATAGTACTTCAATCCCCCCCATTCAATTTTTTTCAACCCAGAAAATAATTCCTTAAAATCATCTTAAAAAAACATCTTATATAATAAAACCTAATTAATATTAGTTAAAAATAAAATCCAAAAAACCCCACCATGAGATATTGTAGTGTTTTTTATATAAATCCATCTATTTTTAACATGAAATATATTTTCCATGTGATAAATTGATCCCTCTCCACCTTTATTCAGGAACTATCCACCACACAAAACTCCAAATTGTCACTATAAACACATACATAATGAACATGATATAAGTTCACAAAAACAATATTTAATGTTCATAATAGTGCACTAATTTTTCCAAATTTGAAAACATAATCCAATGATCATTGGGGGTTTCTTCTATAGATTCTAAATTATGTGGTATGGGCTGAACACCCATTTTTTGTAACATCAAATACATTTAAATTAGGTATTTATTTATTTTATTTTTATCCTTCAATAATACATTTCATTCTAAATTTTATTATAGGGTTATATAGGTTTAAAATATTTATCTAGGGTTTATTTTTGAAAAATAGGTAGAACCAATCCCTAGATAATGCCACATTACCATAGTTTTCCTTATAAGCAAAAACTCGGTCAAAATGCCTATAGTTGAGCAGTTTTTTAGAATTTAATATTGATTTAAACCAATAAAACATGGTGATCAAGGATAAAACATGGTGTGGTGGACTCAATGATTATCCCAAAATATCTTGGAAATTTTCACTAGGGCATGAAATATTGTATGGTTGAAGGAGTTTTAATTTTGAAAATCCCAAATGACCCTTTTCTCTCTAATTATTTTTACATCATCTTTGTGAATTATTAATAGATAGATTAAATGATTCATATATATCATTATAATTTATTTAAACAAATAAATATATATTATTTCACTCTAATTTCTAATTTCTTATTTTCATGAAGGGATATTAGGGCATTCCAGCTGTTGTAGAATGAGAACCTGTTCTTTTGGGATAAATATTATTCATCCCGGAATAGACTCCAATAAAAGGTAATTATAGGTTTTTTTCAATAAATATTATGTAGGAATAATTTTAGAACACTTATTTTAATTTTTGGCTTCCTATTTCTCACATGTTGCCTATACATATCTAGGGTTTTAATGGTACCATTTTGGAGGTAGGTGGTTCCTTATTTTTATTTCCATCATTTTAAACCATTGTATAATATTGATTTTAAATTTTTTTCTAATTGATATCCAAAGAATGATGTGATATTATTGATATAAATTTCAAAATGGAAGGGGGTGTTCTTAACCCATTTTATTATAACATTTCAGATACATTATTTATTTTTAGTAAATGTATATAAAATGAATTGTTTATTTTATTATAGATTTTGATGATGATTCTTGAAATATAAGGGATTGAAATGTTTTTAAATTTTAAATTAAATTAATAGTTTTCAATGGAATGAGTTTTGAAAAAAAAAACCATTTGATCATGTTTTTTTTAAATGAAATAATTTTTTTTTGAATATTGAACTTGGGGATGATTTAAATTATAATTGATATCATCTAATATTATTTGAAATGAATCATATCCCAACATATAATTGATTTCCTTGTATCACATTAGAGCCTGGGTAGTTTTCCTTGTAGTCTAGGAAAAACACTCTAGGATTTTATTATCTCTACCTTGTCATGGATTGATATTTTAAATGAAATTAAACTTCATGAGTGTAGAGAGTTAATTAATTAAAGTGTAGCTTTATCACTCTCTAGGAATGCGATCTAGAGATTTATGTGCACCATGATCCAATTTCACTATCATTTTTCAGATTATAGAACCTCAATCTAACTAACCGTAGGGATTATATCCAAGGTGATATGATAAAAAATGTTTGAAAATTATTTATATATTATAGTGTTTATGAAATTATTACTCATGAATGTTCAATATAAATGAATATTAATGGAAGTCTTGATGGAAACTCTTTTGTGTACTTAATTTACACTAACCAAATAAGTGAATCGAAAAACATTTTTTAAACATATTGTGAATATCATTTAATTTTCTTGTTTTATTTATAATTTATCATAATTTCTTAATGAAAATGGATTTTTTATAGAATACATGGTGAGAGTCTACTAGTATAGTGTTTCTCACACCTGACTTTGACTTTAAGTGTTTTTTGACATTTTGTGGAGGTCTAATAAAATTAAATAGATTTTGAAGAGGTGGTTGATATAATTTATATCAATGACTTAGATGATAGTATGGAAAATTGGAGGATGTGGTCCAATTTTCATGATGCGATCTTACACGGACATCATCTATAGTTTTGTTTAATGATTATATATTATTAACTTGAATAGTGTACTTTTCCATTAGATACTTTATTTTCATTTGAACTATTTTTTGGTCCTATGCAATATATTTTTCTGGATTAGTTAACCTTATGGTGAAATCCTCCCCCTTATGTTTTTTGATTTCCAATCCCTTGATACTTCTTAGTGGGGTATAGGAATGCACATTGTCCCCTATTCTGATTAACTCAGGTACCAATTTAATCAGTTATCTATATTGGTTCATGATAAATTGGAATCATAGGAGATTGATTCTCTATATTAATATATGTATATAGTTTGGAATGCCCTTGTATATTGGGGACCATATTTTTGGGTCTTATGTGTCATATAAAAAGTGCGTTCCAGGAAAACTCTCATTGTAGAGATAATTACATTACCACAAATGGTTAATGAAATTCATCTTTGAGGAAACTCTTTAATATAAATCTAGAAATTTACCAAACCTTGATCATTGTTTTGTATTAACATTTTTTCTTTTAATTTATAGAATTAATGGTCATGTGTCTCTTCATTGTTGTTTCTTTATAATGTACTAGTATTTTGTAATATAATTATCCTAAGAAGACATTATAATCTAATAATATTGTATATTATAATTCACCGAAGAAGACATTAGAAAAAAAATCAATAGGGAAAAATTAGTGAACCAAATTAATCTAACCCTCTATATGAAAAAAACTAAATAGAGGTGATAGTGCATGTGTTCCATGCTCTGGAACAAGTAGTCGCACCTGTTACTATTAAATTACCAGAGGTGGTACCTCAGTGAGAATATAATTGTGATAATTTCCAATATTTTAATCATAACAACCACATTCATTATAGGGATTGAACGATCCTTTGGTTATAGAGGATTGGATAATAATGATTGTGTGCCTCATCTAAACCATAGAGATTCAAGATTTAATTATTAAAAAATGTGATGAATTAAATTTTGAAGTGCCTTGTATGAGGTGTTGTAATTCTATAGTTCTGGAATGGAATAAATATAGTTTAAAGGGAAATGATATCAAAAAACGTTTCTAGGACTTACTATATGCAGATTCAATGGTGTCTTATAAGTAAATATATTTTCTAAAACATTTTATGTTTGACAGGTTATTGATTTCATGCACAAATTGTTTTAGGTAACATGATCATTTTTACCCAGTGGTTGTTTATAATGATATGTTAAATGCCAAATGGATTATGATGGGTCATAAATCTGACATATAGATTCAAGTCTTCATGCTGATGATTACCTCACAGGCTATTGTTTGGATAGATATTTGACGGAGGAAATTGACTAGTCTAGTATGTTAGGGTTGACTGGATTTCATCATATTCACAATGAAAACATTTTTAGTTCCTTTAATGGTTATATAAAGAAAAATTAATTTCTATATGGATTCATTAGTTTCCAATAAAACTCTTATTTTTGGTTTTCCTTGGTATGTCTCCTTCACTTCCCCTAATGGGGAGAGTTATTTTTTTTCAAGGAGAATAGGAATATAGAACTATTATGGATAGTTGTCCTTTAATAAATAATTATAGGATGATATCTTAGTATGGTTTTGAATTTGAGAAGGAAAATTCATGTAGTGAACTTCCTATTGTAATGGATGAATGTCCATATATTTTACTATCCAACATTTCTAGCCTACTACTAGAGAGGTAGATAAAGTTTTCAATAGACTTGGGTTATGATACTCAAACCATATTCATTTCTTCATAAATTGTGTAAATACATGAACTATAGTATATAAATTATAATTTGGATGATTCAATGTTTAAAGGATTCAACTAACCTAGTGTATTTCTATGGGTAGCACTCGTTAATTTTTATTATGATGATATTGGAACCCTTCACATGAATATTGATTGTCTAATTATCAATCAGTTTATAATCATGAATAAGTATCTATATCACATTAATGAAATTTTTTTTTACCCTTTGAAAAGTTTATAATGGTTACATAAGATTTACCTTTAGTCTGGTTAACAACATCTTAGGATTAATGAGTTTAATTTCCTTATGAACACTTTCAGGAGTAGGTATGTGTATTATTAGTATCTTGTTATTCAATTTGGACCGAACAATACTCGTATTATATTTATGGAACTATTGAACAGTATTTACCACCAATACCATGATTTATATGTTATGTTATTCATGTATTTCATCTTATTCTACTCTAAAACCGAGAAGGATCATGTGATTCAATTTAGATATGTTCTATACATCTTCATGAAACCATAACATTATTATAATCTATCAATGTTAAAATTTTGGAATTTTGAGTTAAATTTATTGGGGTATGTAGTATTAGAACATAGTATTGTAGTTGATCCTAAAATGGTGAAATATTTCATGTCTTGGGAAGAACCATTCCATTTCCTTGATATTTATAACCTCTTGGTCTTGGATGGGTTTTATCACCTGTTTGTTAAAACAATTTCTGAGACAGATTCTTCATTACCTATACTCACTTTTAAGGGATTGTTATTCATTTGGGATTTGAATTATTCCAAATCCATTAATGTGATGACGTGTCTTCATACCTCATATATAGTGTTGATGTTTCTAATATATTTTTAGATATATGGTGTCTATTGTGAGGTATCTAGTTTATGTTCGGATTTTGTTCTCATGTAAAGGGGATCAGGTGGTGGATTATAGTTCTCAAAAGATTCAGCCTTGTGAGAAGTACATTCCCACTAATGATTTCAAACTCACAATTTTGATTCATACTCTTACGTTTTGGAGGTACTACCTTTTTAGGGAATGTTTTACTATTTACTCTGATAACAGAATATTGAGTCATATAATCTCTTAAAAATTGAATATCTATAAGAGAATTGTTTTCTAAGTACATGTAATAATTTGATGTTGAAATATCCTACACCCATTGAAAGTGATTTTTTCTAAATATCTATGTGGGAATAACCATCCCATAATCTGAAATAATCATTTAAGGAGTGAGATCTCATGAATATATTTTCTTCAATGTATTTTAGATATTGGGAGGATCAACCCAAGGTTATTTTTGAATGTGTTCAGTTGGAATCATATCTTCTAGACATAATACTATATGAAAATTAGACTAATAATCAGTTATGAGTCACTATGGATTCATTATATAGTTGTGAGACCATAGATTAATGGTATCTATCATTAGAGTTCATCCCTTTAATCAAAAACCAATACATCATTTTGTAACCTCTATGAATGGTTGTATTGGGGGGCTGTCATATTTCTAAGTATAAGGTGAACATAGTCACAATGAATAATTTTTATGATATTATTTGAGTATTTTTTTTGTAGGTATGAAATTATACATTTATAATTATGTTTATCATTTTTATACATGTCAACATATCACGACTGATCTTCAGAGGCCATCTATTTTACTACAACACCTTCCAATAATGACATGGGTATGAGATGAGATATCTATGGACTTTACTCCTATTCATGATACAACTAAATATGAGTTTTTTTGGAAATTTTAATGTTTAAGTGATTGTAGGATATCATAGAGTCATGTATGGTATTGTTTCTTATAAGGATACCTATTAGATCACTTTTTCCTAGATTATTAGACAAGGTAATGATATCCAATGTAATGTTGAGAAAAACATGCCATCCTTATATATATTGTTATGAAGAATGGTATATAAAAATTCTTGTATACATGCATCATGATTAAGTCATTGACTTGGGTTGTTCTTGGTAATGTCATTTGGGTTGGTAGAGTTATCTTATATAAAAAATATAATACTATTCTATTATAATAGATCCATTTGTGTCATTTATGTATATAATTGTAAATTTATACATTTTTAGTTGGGGATTGGTGAAACTTTCCATTATGGGACCTTGATCAGTCCTAAAGACGATGATTAAGTTCCATAAGATTTGACAGAAGATAGTGACATCATAGAGATTATATAAATATTATTTGGATAATCATAAATATGATTTGGATTTCTCCATTTTTAAAAATTTATTCATTAGATTCTCAAATTTGGTTGATCACCAAAGACATGGAATATAAATAAAATAAAAACAAAGAAAGGTGGTCATGTTTGAGGTTGTTGAGAAGATTAGAAAGGTTTCATATCGGTTTTACTTTCCGCCTTATATATCTTTTAACTCATTAACAATTTCATGTTTCAAGACTCATGGAATTTATTTTGGACACTTCTCTTGTTTATAATTTGTTGGAACTTGATGTGCAAGTTGCTATGACCATAATCGAGCATTTAGTTTAGATGGTTCACTTTTAGAATAATTTTCCTAATGGTAAGCCCTTAACATTGGTTTTAATTTTATGGAAACATTATTTTGATTCTCATTAGAGTTATTTTCATGGGAAATCATTTATATATTGGTTACCTCATATCTTTTTTGGACTGATCTTCTTGATGAGGCATTCTGGGGATAGAAATATTTTATGGTTTTGAGAATCCTAACATCCCAACCATTGATTTTTGGTTTATTCTTTTTATTATTTTGAGACTTGATTTTTTATATTAAGTTTCAAATGTTTTGGTGGTGTTTGGAGGATTAATAGAGGTTTTTTGATTTTTCCACTGGAAGACATAATGGACCGTTCCGTAGTTTATTCTATTTTTCACCTCAATGTTTTCCATGTGAAATAGTGAGGCCAAAAAACCATATCTTTTAATTTTAAAGGGTTGGCATGTGGGGTGCCTATATATCCAAAAAAATACAATATTACTCCTCCAAGGAGTTATTTGGGCTATATCCATGAAAAAATTATCTATACATATTCACTAGGGTTTTCCTAGGTCATGATTATGGGGGTTTCAATTTTGAAATGCATGGACTATCATTTGATCTACTAGGATTGATACTAAAGATATATGAAAAAATAATGGATGTTTTTAATGGGTATATTAACTTAATTTAATTAATTTAATCTATGTATCATTTATCCTTTCACATAATTTTTTTATTTGGTGTGTTCTTTAAGGGATTTTTGTGAAATCAAACTCTTATAAGTGTATATCATGTTTATTTGGCATGATTCTTGTTCTTCCTTCAATAGAGATTACTAATAGTAACTTGTAGTCTTTTTTCCTTCCCCATTATGTGGGAATTATTGTAGACCTATTAATATTGAATTTCGATTCCCCATTCCTATCAATTGTGGATCCCATTTCACTTTTATGATGGATCCATTTTTATATAGCAGGTTTAAAAAGGTGATTCCTATAATTTCAAACCATTTTTTCCTTTTTGTTTAAAATTGATTCATAATTGATATCCAATTCTTGATTTTATAATCCTGATAATATTTTCCCAAATGTAATATTATGTGTTGGACCCCATTGATAATGGATTTTAAAATAAGGTGTTTCATTCTTAAAAATTTCATTGAAATTAATGAATTTTTTATGATATTCATAAATAACAATTATATATAAATTATTCAATGAAACTATTATAAATTAAATGATTTTCTAATAGCATAGTTTTTTATTAAAAAAATATTTTGATATTGATTTATTAAATGATATGGTCTGTCTTTAAACATAAACATTGGGCTGATTGAAATGATTTTTTTAAATGATATGAGATTGATTGAAAAAAATGATATCCCAATGTATGATTTATTATCTCAAAGAATATGGGTTGATGGGATGTTAGGTGTGTAGTCTAAGAAAAAAATTCTAGACAAAAATTTTCTCTACCTAGACACGGAATTATGATGAAGATGTTATTAAACATCATGAGGAAAATGAGTTCGTTATTTGGGGTGGAATATTATTCCCACTGGACCTTAGATTTACAAGTGTTTTCACCCTTAGAGCCATATTTAACTGATATTTTTGCGAATCCTTAAATATTTATATATCTAACCCAGAGGATTATCACCATTGTCTTATAATGGAATATTTATTACAATTATTTATACATTTCATTGTTTTTGAAATTATTATTTATTTTTATTTGATAGAACTTCTATTTATGCCCATTTTCCACGAAACATTTCTTTGTACAAGATTTATACTAGTAAATAAAATATTATTTAAGGAATGTGTGTTTTATATTGTGAAAATTATTAACATGAAACTTTTTAGGTAAAATTTTATATTTTTTATTATTGATATAGATTTGAAATTGAATGATTATTGAGACAGTGTTTCTCGAAACCTATTATTTCCGTTTAGAGTTTTTATAAATTCGTTTTTCAGGTCTAGGAAAGAGGAAACCACCACATTGAGGTAGTGAGTGTACTTAATAGTGTAATTATAGAATTATTTGGTGAAAAATAGAGTATGTGATACAATTATTATGAGGAGATCATTAATTAACTTTATAATTGGTTTTTTAAAATTCTTGTGTATTTTTTTTCTAATCTACTGTAATTTTCTATTGATTAGTGATTTAGAATATCGATGATTAGTTGATTATTATTCAAAAAAAATTTATCTTCTAGTTATTATAAGGGAAAAATAAACATATATTATTTGATTCAAATATCAAAATCTTTCTTCAAACTCTTGGGGATGTAGAAGCCCCTTCAGGTACTGTCAATGTTAATTCAAGTACCAGTTTTTTAGGTTTTCTGTGATGGTTGATCACATGTTCATCCTCAAGGTCTCAAATATGTCTGTAAGGATAGTGTTGGTGAATATATATTTAAATTAGTATTAATTGAGAGTAAATGACATCATTATGTATTAATTAGACAACTTATATATGATTAAATTTAATCTAATTTCATTATGCCTAAATAAAGTATGTTATATTTCCTTTGTAGGATGGAATATATAATTTTGATAGACACAATGAATTCATTGATATTTTCCACCATCACCCTCAAATTACTTAGGTTTTGTTTCAAACATATCATTTGATTATAGACATCAGTGTAAACCACATACTCAACCTATATGGTGCATGATTTTACAAATTATTGATTCATAGAGTGAAAAATCACAAAGATATTTCCTAAGAGTAAAATTCCAAATTATGTAGACCTACTACATTTAAAATCACCTACCCTATCAGAATATATGAATTGGGTAAGATTCACATTATTTACTCCCCTATAATAGATCCCATAACTCACATTCCCATTAAAATATTTCATAAATCCATTGTTATTAGTATGACGTGATTTTTCTGGGTCACTTCGGTGTCTTTCAAAAAGGCTAAAAACATAGAAATTTTATATTCAAGAAGCTATGAGTTTTATATAGACACCAATCACAATTAAAAATTATTTTTATCTTACACTAACATATTCAATATCATTATACAATTTGTAATCCACTTCAAGAGGTGTGTGCATGGGATTTTATTCTTCTATCTAAAGAATATTAAATATATATTTAGTGTGTATATATTTTTATAAGAATACAAAATTTTCCCCATGAATGTTTTTTTCAACCAATATATATTTTAGTTCACATATAATTAAGATCTCAAAAATACATTTCATGTAAATTGAATGATCTTGAAAATAATAGTCATAATCTCCTATAAAATTTATTTTATCAATATATACAATAATAATGAGTGTAAATGTTTTATAATCTTTGATTTTTAGATTTATATCAACCATTAATTTTAAAAAAATCATCCAATAATAATATTATTTTATTGTAATACCAATACCATGGTTCTTCCATTATGATATATAGTTACTTTTTCCATTTGAATAATTATTCCATCCACATCTAGTAAAAATTCATCAGGTTGATAAATATGAAACATCTTCTTGTTCGCTATTAAAAATATAGTCTTGGAATCCATTTAAGAAAAAAACTATATATGATTCCATATAGATAAACATTATTATGGAATCAAATATTTAAACTTGAGGAATGGATTATTTAAAATCGTTAAATTTAACTTGAAATTACACTTTTCAAATAGGTCTATCTTTATTCTTGACTACTCCACAATGATCATTTAATTTGTTCCCCATTATGCTTTAGTGAAATTTTGTTTCAAAATTTCATGGAATAAGATCCAATGTGTCACTCCTCTCAATCAAATTTATATCCACATTTATATATTCAATCAACTTGTTTTTTTATAAAATAATCATCTACTAAATGTGGCAACACTTGTGATATAAATGTTATTTGTTCTTCAACATCAATCCTTCTTCTTTCATAAATTAGTGTCAGCTAATTTATAATAAAATTAACTCTCTCCACATGATTTTATTTTTTTAATATATTTATTTTTCAATGTCATCATTATTCTATTCATATTCTTTCTTATCTGAGTAAACACATTCTATAATGGGTTCAACATCTAGCTAGTTTTTCCTAATTGTCTTAAATGTCATATTTCTATTATCATTAATTTCAAAAATAATTTATAAATTTTTATCACTATTTAGTATTTTCATTTAATTTAAATTAACATAATAAAAACTAAACCACATTTTGAATTATTCTATTCCAATATTTTTATCAATCCCATTATGTAGGTACTCAAGGAAGATAGGTTCCTCAACATTCGCATCAAATATCAAAAAATATGAGGCATTGGTTATGATTATGAAATGGATATCTAACACTCTAAATTATCATAGTGTAGGATTATTCATGTACCACATTTTATATAATGTTTGATTTGAATTTATCCTAAAAATGCATCAATTTTCAATTTGTATAACAATACAGAATTCTTCCCTCAAATTGATTTTTTTCCCTTCCAAAATAAGTAAGAAGTATTTTACCCATTTCTGTAATATTTATATTCATTAATTCAACAATCCTATTCTATTAATGTGTTTAAGGGGGTTTATGTTGATATTTTATCACTTTATTTTTCAAATAATATTAAAAAGTAATTTCTAGTGTACTTCATTACATTTTTTGGTCTCCATGTTTAATATAAATGTTAATATCTCTTTCAAATTATCCTCTCATCCTCCAATGGCCTGAAGGCCTTCATTTTTTATCGATTTTTGATAATCCACCTTTCAAGGGGTGAGGTGGAACCCTTACAAGGCCCATAGGTGAAAGTATTACATGGCATGTAGTCCTTAGAAGAATTCATTGCCTGTTGGCTTAAAAAAGAAAAAAAAACCTAGTCTAACTACTTGGAACTTGCTCCTACCAAGCATTTTCATCGTGAAATCAACTTTCCACCTTCGCATGGCTGTTCGGATAAAATTTCCCATGCATGAGAAGTCTTCTCCCGATGAAAGGTTTCATACCCTCTCATTCTTTCAATCCTTTAAGCTTCTGTTATGGTGAAGTCTCCTTGCTCCTCCTCCTTCTAAAGATTGTTCCTTGTAGTTGTATGGTTTTCATCTGCACTTATGGTGTTCCAAAGGCCTTGATGTGTCCCGAAGGCCTTACTGACCCAACGTTATGGATGTCCTGAAGGCCTTAAAAGACTCAGGTACCAAATCAGTGGCTCGAAGGGCCAAACGGGGGAATATTCCTGACAGCTATTATGCCAAATAGTGCCTACTACAGTTCATGCTACAGTACCTACTACAGTTCTACATAGTACCTGCTATGTCACGTGCTATAGTACCTACTATAGTATTGCTGCATTACTGCTAAATTACCTGCTACAGTACTACTATAGTACCAGACAATTAGCATCTGCCTGGATTTGATCCCAGGTCTCTTGGATGCACTTAAAGAGTCCTCAACAACTGGGTTGAGGCTCATGTGATTTCAAGTTATACTCTCATAGTCCTAGAAAAATCTTTGTGAATTTAATCATGAATCTTTTTTTATTATAACTAAACTTTCTTGTCCATATAGTGTACCATTTCCCCTTTTCAAAGTTTTATTCAATTCTAATATTGATATTGACTTAACTGGGATGTAACGACCTAGATTTTATAATTTATATTTCATTCCTAAATATATATGTGATATATTATATTATATGATGTATTATATATATATATATTACACATCAAGAAACCAATTACAAGTTATTTCATCAATAGTGATCATTACATTAGTTTGAAATTATACCAATGAATCCCCAAAACATTAAAATTCAAAAAAGTATATAAAATAATAAACATAGAATGAAAAAACTCATAAAAATAAAATCTACAAGAATAATTTACCCAATAAAAAACACTATAGATAATAAATAAAATACTAGTAAAATAATCAATATCATAAAAAAGTAAAATATAGAACATTTAGAGGTTTTTTAATTAATTTTTAATCATTTAATGAAGTGTTATATATATTTTTTAATATGATTATTGGAATTTTAATGTGACCATTGGAATAGTAATGTGACCATTAGAATTGTGACCTAGCCATTGTGAATAGAAACCTGACAATTGGAAATCATAACAATATAGTTGGAATAGTAATTTGAACTAAAAATAATAAAATTTAATGTAAATTATATTTATAATGAATAATTTGTTAAAATTAAAATAGTTTAATACTATAAAACAAATAACACATTTAAAATTTAGGAAAATTTAAGCACATTTTTTAATAAATTATATTGTAAATTCTTTCAAAAAAATCAATTTTTTAGGTTAATAAATAAAATTACCTATGATAGAAATTATTTAGATAAAAATTATTTAACTTTTAGAACCATCTTGTGAAAATTTTCCAAGCGTAATTTTTTAGTAAATTTCTAGAATACATCAAATTATATATGAATAGTAAAAAATAATGTTTTTTCGTTACCAATGAATTTTAAATTATATCATTTTTGATATAGTGATGACCTAATAAATTATATAATTTTTTCATAAAAAACATATTAAGTAGGATTACTTATTCCTTTAAAATTAATAAATATTTTTTCCAACCCCAAAAGTGCATTCCAATATCAAAATTCTAATGTATTTAATTAAAATAATTTTTTTTAATTTTCCTCCTTTATTTTTTATTAAACTAATAAATTCATATTATAAATTACATGAAATTTTTAATATCAATTTATTTTATTTAAATATATTTATAATATCAAAAATATTATGATTACATGTTTTCCCATCCTTATAGATTTTTATTTATTATTTTAACACATAAATACCCCACTTCTAAATTATATAAAACTACCCACTCATACCATTTAAAATCACTCATCCCTCATTTTAAAAAATTAAATGAATTCTAAAAGACTATATCTTAATCTACTTATAACCCATTGGGATGTTCTAGTGTAATCAAACTCCTTGAATTAAGGGATTTTAGTACTAAAAAAATACAACATTGAGAAAAGCATATGTGTTTATCAACTATTCCTTTATTTTTCTCTTATCATCCACTTTTTACCAATTAATTTAAAAATAAATTTTTTAATATTAATTAATAAATATTTTAACATTATATTCCTTACTCTAAGTTATATAAGAAATTATATTTATGATGTATTTTTATTTTATATTTCATATTCTTATTCTTTGGACTACACCCCATTAATAGTTGTTTAGCAGACATTGAGGATGTTTTCAAATAATTTCTTATCAATAATGTTAAGGATGGTTATGTTAAATAAATATTGATATATAAATTAATATATAAATTTTTATCCTTATATATTTAATTTATCTTATGTATAAATTAAATTTAAAAAACATAGTATAATCAAAACAAAAGGGAATATATTTAAAGAGAATATGATATCAAAAAGTTTCAACATTAACAAAAGAAATTGAAAATTTTAAAAAAATGATTATAAATTATAAATATTGAAAAATAATAATATATTTATCCTATGCATCTATGTTTTAATATGCCTATTTTTATTATTGATGTGGTGGAAATGAAAAAAAATTGAGAAGGATTTAAGGTAACGTGTTTCTGAAACACAACTCCTTATTTTTGAGTTAATTTATTATTCACACTATATTCTATATAAATATCCAACTAATTTTCATATAATTTTACTTTAAAAATATTTTCCTTTTATTTTTTTGGATATAAATTTTTCTTCCATTTCTAAATGTTTTCTATGCCATTTATAATTATTATTCAAAAACTTATTAATTACCAAAATATCGCATTGAATCCTCTTGGGTTATTTTTTATCCCCTCAATGATGATTGATTTTATTCCAAAATATGATTTGACCTCTTAGATTTTGAAGCCTAAATATTATTCATGAATATATACATTATTAAATATTTATTATACAAATTCATCCCCATGGGTTTATTTCATTACTTCAATTACTATATGTTCCCTATGGCATTATTGAGTATGGGAATTTAATGAATTGATAGGTGGGAAAAGAATTATATAGCCCTAAAATTTATTGGTTAATGTTATATCTCTCAGAAGATTATGTGTATTACATATTAACATGATTCTAGTTTTTCTCACAATTATGGTTTTATGATTTATGTTATTATGTTATGTGTGAACATTATATTACTTTTATTCATAACTATGAGTGGTATTTGAAAACTATATTATGATTTTTCATTATTATAAAAATTCCACATTCCATAACTTATCAAATTATTTCATAATGATTATTATTATGACACTATTATTATTGTATGATGATGTTTATTATGCTAACCCACATACTACTGACTCCTATTCCTTATTCCACCACTTATAGGGAATTGAGATCGAACAATTAATTAACGTATATCCTCAGGTTATTAGTATCTAAAATGAATGTAAGAGTTCTTAGGATGATAAATACGAATGGTTTTAATTAGTTTTAATTTTTATAATTTACAAGTGATGTATTATCATAATTTTTTCAATATAATTAGCATTCTAATCATTGATTGTATTAATATTATTTTGTTGATCTAAAAAATAATTTTATATTAATTTAAGAAAAATTCAGGTTTGTAAAGTTTGTGTCATATTTATGGTTTAGCTAACTTGTTAATTTTTACTAGAAAACTTTAGTGAGTCTTCTATGGAAATTTTTTAGTTTTTATGGAAACATCCAAGGATTTAGTAAACTATAAGACTATGTGTTTTTTGAGTATTTAAATCCTTGTCTGGATACTACAAGTGGATTTGGATGTGAAACTATTTTACTTAGGGGTATTAACTTGAAAATGGTGCATCAGTATTTTACAAGATCAGAGCTTGGTGCATGAGAAAATGACCATATTGTAGACCTATTTTGACAATCTCCAAGGATATGTAATAGTTAATTATAAACACTATAATAACCATTATTAAGTATGAATAAATAAAATAATTTTTATTCATATTTTTAAAGAGGGATTAAATTACATGATACTATAAGAATCATTTTTAGAAAAGGGTAAACATAGATATCCTATAAGATATGACATTACAATTGGTTTTTTATAATAATTAATTATATATACATATTTTGTGGACTTATATTGATCCAAAACTTTTTTATTTTAGAAAATTGTGGGAACTAAGAGAAAAAAATCCCAAAACTATATAAAGGATAATAAAATGATTATCCAAGTGACATACCCAATTTCAGATGACGTGGAGTTAAAAAAATTATATTTATTCTTACATAGTGGTCTCAGGCTATTGACATTTACTTAAACCACAGGGAATTTCATTCATCACCCAAAAAGGAGAAACTAGATATCAATTATTTTATGTGGTAATGACCAGAAATGTTTAATGAGACATTTGATCCACTTTTCATGGAAGTGTGTTTAAAATAATTGGATAATAATTTTTATATCCTCCAAATTTTTAATAAATATAATGTCACCTTCTAGGAATATCACAAAATGGATATGCTAATCAGGGGTGGGAATTTACAATGAATACCAATATTAAAGATGAAATGGATGAAATGGTGTAGGAAGAATTTAAAATTTTATTTCTTAATAATAATTTCCCTCAATCTCATTGAGAAATGATGGAGAGATGATTCATGAATCTTAAGAAAAAATAGTTAATAAATTATGGATTATGATGACTATTTCATAAGAAATTCTAGGTATTCCCCATGTTTTGATATTAATAATGATATTATAATATATATATTATTCAGTGTTCTAAAAGATAAATTTTGAATGTATATATCTATCTGATACTTTGGCATTTAAAAAGTAGTAGTTTTGTATTCCACAATTTTAGATATGAATTTTAGAGAATAGTCTCATGGTTATGGAGATATGAAATTAATAATGGTGTTTCAAGCTAGGGGATCAAATGAAAAAGGTGTACTGAATATACAACCAAACATATGTCAACAATGTTGTAAAAATCATGGAATATGCTTTAATGGGATAGATAAATGAATTAACTATAATAGAAAAGGAAACTAGAATCATGAATGTCTAAGAAACGTGGTGGAGAATGCCAATTTGATAAAAGAAATGTTGGAAACTCTCAATACACCACTAGTGGTTCATTACATAAACTATAGAGAGAAAGTGAACTATGCATGTCAGTGAACTAAACGAGGGGTCCTAGAGGTAAATAGAAGTTAATTACATGAAAATCCAAAGGATAAATTGACATATTATCCCATCACTACTGCTAAGGTAGAACATTATAATAATTCCAGAAAAGGTACACTTATTATTCAATGATTAATGGAATAAATTTTATATGATACTAGTTCTAATAATTACTATATGTCCTATATGTGTACATGACCTTTTTAATTGAATCCTTTTTGACTTGAGTATATATATTCATAAAAACTCTTAGTGGTGTGATCAATGAAAACCAATTTTTATACTCTTCTCATATTATCATTTGTGGGAAGATTCTTCAGATGAATATTGTAATCCTTCCACTGGTGAATTTGGAATATATACTGGTCATTGATTGAATCTTGTTATATGGAGCTCACATTAACTTCTAATAAAATGAATTCTATTTATACATTATCAACCATTCCATTCTCATGTACAAATGTATGTATGATCATCAATCACCGTTATAAAATCTATCAAAGGTGTGGTTGTTGATACCCAGTAAAGAAGAATAACTTTCCAAAATGGTTGAGTTAATGGATTTTATCAACCATGAAGAAATTACTATACTAGGGGACTAAAATTATGTATTTCCTAAAGGGTTTCACATACACTCCCCAAATCATGATGTGGTTTTCTTAATTTATCTTATACCCATAGCCAATCACGTATCCATGTTTACATATAGGATGTCCCCAATTTACCATGGGCAATTAAAGAATAAGCTATAAGTGTGTTTTGAAAAATGATTCATATTCCATAGTTCATCACCTTAGTTTGAACTTGTGATATTTTTCATGAAAAAGGATTGATCGATATTGTTGTGAATTGATCTCTAGGAGCTCATAAAATCATCCAAAAAACATTTATCTGATTCCATGGATTGTTAACATAGTATATCTACTAAAATGATCCTAGTTATTCTCAATTTATGATAATGATTCCTAATATCATCATATGATGGGAAACAATGATTTTCTTCATAAGATAGCTTCTCTTACAAGATATTAACAAGATGGATTCATAGTGATTCCCTTCAAATTTAGTAATGCCTCAAAATTATTCATGGATCTAATTAATAGTGTATTTTGAGATTACTTCAACAATGATTTGGTGGCCCTTTTTTAATGATACACTCATTACTCTAGTATAAAGTTGGAACATTTAGATCATCAAAAAAATTATGATCATGCAATTAATAAAGGATAAGAATATATACAATGTTCATCAAGTGAGATATTTGGATGATGTGTGTTACATTCTTAGGGAACCTGATAATAAGTGAGTGAATTTATTTGGACCACTAAAAGAAAAGGGAAATTGATGAATGTATGAGAACCGACAATGTTATGAAAATCAAAATATTATATAGAAAAGGTTGACTTTTCCCACATTTTAAGATAAATTTCTCACAAATAACTAGAACAATATCTATGTTAACATTGAAAGTGGTAATGTATATCAAGATGAAATATTTTTAGGAATGATTTTAGGAGAAAAATATGAGGATAGTCACTATGACTGCACAAACACTACCGTAATATAGATAAGGGTTTATGTTATTCAAAGTCTAATGAAAGAAAGTCTTGGATTGTGTACTCATGTAAAATGTCAATGTTATCACGTACACATAATGAAATTTGAAAATACATTTTTATAACTATATGAGGTGTGATATATAGTTATAAATTTTTATATTCACTATAATGATTTTTTTAACTACCTGAATGGTGATAGGTGTGACATATAACCCATTAAAAATAGTATAATATACAAATTCACACAAAAATATATGAACATGAATCAAATTTTTTTTAGAGATTATCATAGACCATGATTTCATTATTCATTACCATATAGAAATGGTCAAAAATAAAGATTATGCTCATACTAGAGTAGAACCAACAACTCTATCAATAATAATGATTGAGAATGACCATATCTACAAGGATATTAAAATAATAGATCTAGAGATAATCATGGCTTAGATTATATACTACCTCATCCAAAATATTTTCTTACCATATATCCAAGAGATGATCATGGAGGCACCAAGAGATGATATTGAGCTTTAAAATATGTTGGAAGTAGTAATTTTTGGGATGTATCATGAATTCTGTGTAGATGATGATGGTGTTATTTTGTTTTTATCTATTCATATTGTTCTAACAAATTCTGAGATAATGAATGAAATATTAAATTATACACATTTCTCATCGTTATCCTTGAATCTTGAAACAACCAAGATGTATTGTGATATTTGAGAGAAATCGTTGTTCGAAAACATGAATAATGAGTTTTATAAGTACACCTAAAAATATTTTGTATTCCAACAAGTTATTTTAGAGTGACATTAGTGTAAGGGTATGATGAAATAATCACCCATAAACACAATTTAATGGGATAACAACCCCAGGAAATTTATAATTGATCTCTTAAAGACATCCTAAGGATGAAATGTGATATGGGTTTTTGTGGATCAACTAAACAAAATTTAAAAATTCATCACTACTTGGGAAAATTTCTCTCTTGAACAACTTATATATATATATATAAAGTATATTTTTAAGCTTAATGGGGAACCAATTTTAATCATATCAGATCATGATCCAAGGATTAATTCTAAATTATTTAGAAATCATCAATATTATCTGAATAATTATTTGAATTCCAGTAAGACCTATAAACCAAAAAATGATTCCCAATTTCAAAGGACTACTTAGAAACTTCTGGAAATTATAAGACCATTATTAGTGGAATTTGATGGTGTATGTGATAAAAAATTATCATTAGTTGAGGTGTCATAAAACAAAATATTCCAATAAAATATTTAAATGGACCATATGAAGATATTTAAAGTTAGTGATATAGTAATCCTACATGTTTGGTAGGAGTTGGTGAATAAATTAATCTTGGACAAGATATAAAGAGATAAATGATAGAAAATATTCCATCCATATAAGAGTATATTTAAAGTACTTATAGTATAATGAAGAGATATATTGATAATCAAAGAAGGGAATTTGATTTTGATAATGAAGACAAAGTGTTCCTTTAAATATCACCAGGGAAGAGAGACATGTTGTTTTGAAATAAATAGAATCATAGACTTAGGTACATTATCCCATTTGATATCCTTGGCCACATAGGTGTAATGGCCTATAAGATAGCACTTCACCCAAATATCTCTCATGTTCAAGATGTATTCCAAGTATCTATTCTTAGAACATTTATACCTGATCTAACACATGTACTAAATCTAGAGGTGGTACAACTAGAGAATAACCACACTTATGAGGATATTTTGGTGAATATCAAGGACCATAGGTTAAATTTTATATGAAATAATAAAACTCATATGGTCCTAGTGTTTTGGGGGAACCATAAAAATTAAGAGGTAGAATAGGAATAATGGGAAATAATGAAACAGATGTACCATTATCTATTCTAAACCTATAACCTGAGATAAAATTTTGGGGATTAATTTTATAATGGGGTGTTGAATTTAAGCTAAAATATTTTCTAATTTATATTTTCTTCATGAATAAATTTTTGTTATATTATATCATATATAGTATTATACATATAATCCACATAGAGAAACCAACAACACTTTATTTCATTATGGTATATCACTACACTAGTCAACAACTAGACTCATAAAAACAAAAAAACATTATAATTGGGAAAAAATAGACAATGTGAAATGTAAATTGTTAAAAATCCCATCCTTGAAATCTATTAGATTCATCGCCCCCAAAAACAATACAATAGAAATGAAGATGAATATTAGTGCACTAATCGATATCATTATAAGTTAAAATATAGAACCTTGGGTGGAATGGTAATTACTGATTAATGAATTAATTAAATTGTGTATATGCGAGGTAATCTGATCATATGAATAGGCATTTGATTGTTTGAATTATAATGTGACTAGTAGAATAGTAACCTCACCATTGAGAATACTAACATGAATTATAAGAGGAGTAACATGATAGTTAGAATAGTAATTTGGCCATAAAATCATAAAATGTAATGTAAATAATATTTATAATAAAGAAAAAATGTCACTATTAAGAACTCTGAGAACATATAAGAACATTTTTTAACAGACTAAATTTTAGTGTATTTCAGAAAGATTATAATTTTTATGTTAATAAAAAAAATAACAACAATAATAAATTATTTAGATAAAACAGTTATTATTTTTATAATTTTCTTATAAAATATTCATATGGTGATGTTTTTAATTTCTATGAAATACATCAATTTTTAGGTGAATGGAAAAAGTACAGTTTTTTTCATAACATATAAAATTTAAATAACATAGTTCATGATACAATAATTGAATAGTAAACACTAGAAATAAAATCATTGTAAAAAAATATTATATGATAAAAAAGTCATTTAAATTTTAGATAAATGTTTTTCAAAACTAAAATATAACTATCAATGTCAAAATTATAAAGAATTCAATTAAAATAATATTTTATTTCATTTTTGTAGATTTGGATTGATTAAACTAATAATATTTTAATGTATTTGAAAGTATTGAATTAATTTTATTTAATTTACATATTATTCATAATTTCATAAATATATCAATTAAAATTTTTACCTTAGATATAATATAATATTCAATATTTTAACTCTAAAATAACCCTCTCGTCGTGAATAAATAATCCCTCACCCCTACATTGAAAACCAAACCTCCCCTCAATTATTAAACCAAATAATAGCCTAAATCCTCTCTTTTATTCCCCTAAAAAAATTTATGTATGTTATGGAGTAATCCAATTATATGCATCATGATATTTTAGTGTTGTACAATTGAAGAAACACCCATAATAGATTTTTATCAACTCTTCTCTCATTTTCCAACTTCCATCTAATTTTTCATGTTTCCATTCAAAAAAATATCTAAGATCATATAATAATTATTTTATCATTAAATTATTAATTTTAACCTACTATAAATATTCAATTTGTTATGTATTTATATTTAATACTTATCTTTCTTCTTCTTTAGACAATGTCTCATTAGTGGTTGATTAACCACCAGTGGGGGCGTTTCCAATTACATACTAATCAGCACTATTTTGGATGGCAATGAAAACATATTTACGATATATAAATGTATAAATATAATTATTTTAATATAATAAAAATAACCATATTTATGTTTAAAAGATATTGAAAAAAATAAAAAAATTGAAACAAAGCCTAATATTTTCAATAAATATATGTTAACAAAATGATTCAATATTAACAAAGGTTATGATGAAATAAATCCCAATGATTATAATTTGTAAATAGTGAATATTATGAATATAACTCAATTATATTTAAACATTTTAATAATCCTATACTTATTATTCTAAGGTGGAAAATCAACGATATATAGATGGATATAAAGTTAGCGGATTCTCAAACCCAACTACTTATTTTTCTATTACCTATTCATAAACATTATTATCGATATGTATGATATTATTAGACATCATAATGTATCCCCACTATCAATTACCATTTTTTATAAATATACATGTTTCTAACTTTTTAAATTTTTTTCTTATCCATTTATAATGATTTTTAAAAAAGAAAATAAATTCCAAAACATTACATTGACTCCTATTGAGTTATTTCTTATTCACTCAAGAATTATGATTCTTATTTGAAAAAAATTTAATTATTCATTAGGGAACCTTAATATTTTTGTATAAAGTATTATTTATGAATCCTTTATTAAATACATATCTTGGTATGAGTTTATCTCATGACATTGATTGTTATAAATTTTATGTTTCACGAATTAATTTGAGAATTTTATGATTTGATGGGTGCATTTAGAATTATATATACTTTAAATAAATTTTGTTTTAATATATTTCTCATAATATTATGTGTATTATTCATGAATATGATTTTATATTTCTTCATAATTATGCTGTTATGATTTATGAATATTTTTTATTCATTAAAATGATGCTATATTTGGTCATAACTTTGTGTTATATTTGACCACTATGTAATGATGTCTTGTTATTATGAATATTCCATGTTTAATGACTTATAGAATGTTTCTGTCATGTTTTTGATGATTATCCTATGATTATGATACGATGATTGTTTTTTATGACCCATGTACTATTGAATCTTGTATCATATTCCACCCCCTATATGGAATTTTTCTCTCCCCTTTCTTATATGTATATACATAGGTGATTAAATTCACTAAGGAGAAAGTGAGATAATTTTGGAGGATAAGGAAGAAGTTTGTAAATGATATTTAAATGTTATTCTATAAAAATGAATTTTGATCCAATATTTCTCATGATACTAAACCTTTAGATCCTTGAATGTATTACTATTTTGTTATTTGTTTTAATTTTTTTAATAGTCATATATGAAAAATCGTAGACATTATACATGGTAGATCCCGCAGAATATTTTTTTTAATAATCACAATTTTCTTATTTTGAACAATATATCAATGTATTCTATACCAATGATTTTTTACCACCATGGTTCTAGGATAATACTAATTTCAAAGATCTCCATTCGAAAAAATATTCCACTAGTGCTTTCACCTAGAGAAATGAATATCTTATATTCTATTATATTAATGAGGAAATTATTTTTCTAAAATATTATAACATCACGACTGGGGAGCCACAATATGATTCCTTGATCCAGCTTGTAACATGAAATTAGGTGTGCCTCCTCACACACCAGAGGATGCCGACTAGCAGCGAGGGTCTCGTAAGTCAGTCATAGATAGTCTAAACTCTCTTATTTAGATTAAAATACCATTTTAAATAGATAAAAATATGTGGAAGCATATACATAACTAGAAAAGTACCGATGTCATAAGATAACCAAAACAGAAAATAGAATATTCAACAGAAAGGGAAAACATGTGATGCTAATATGAGTTTCAGAGTTCTTAAAAATTCAACTGAAAATAAAGGGAGTAACGTCTCCTAAGTGGGTCATTAACCATGTTTCGTTCCCTTATCTAAGATCCAATCCTAATCATTAATCTAATACAAGGCCCTTGACCTTAACATTTCATGAAACATTAATGTCTATTTGGGTACTGATCATGCAGCCCGAGTATGGTGTGAGGACATATCTCAGAGTTCCTTTATGACCATTATTTAAATTCACACATAATTGATAATGTTATGAATAACAAATTCAAAAGTCAGATGACCATGTTGTCATTCTTACTTCTGTATATAATGACCATGTTCCAATTCTACTAATCATATGTACAATGATCATGTTCCCATTTATACTTCTCAATTGAATGACCATACTCCCATTTCTCTACACATAAGTAAAATGACTATATTAGCATTTATACTTCTTATTTGAATAAACATGTTCCCATTCTTTAAAATAAAATTAATTCATAGTTAATTATCCACCTCAATTACATTACTAATTAAATAATTAGTTAAATTCATCAATATCATTAATTAACTCCATAATTAACTAATTACGCTAATACCATTAATTAATTAATCAATTAATTAATCAATAAAAAAATTCATAACCCATAATTAATTTTGTATAATTAATTATCTTGTTATAAAACTAAACACAACATAATTAATTCCACATTTAATTATCTAGATGAAAATATCAAGGCACATAATTAATTCACGATTAATTATTTGAATCTATCCAATTAAATATATCATAGTTAATTGAAGGAATAATTATCTAGATTAATACCACTTACAATCATAATAAATTTCTACCAAATTAATTATCCAATAAAAATTCCCCTTGAACACATGATCAATTCATAAATTAAATATTTAATTAAACAATCTTGTGATAATTTAATTAGTCAACCTAATTACCCAAATTAAATAATTAAACTGCTAATTAATGATAGAAATTATAAAATCTTTCATACACACATCAAATATACAACTATTGTTATTATATTTTAGACCACCAACCTAAATTCGTTGACGGGAGTTCATTCAATGGGTATCACCAATGACCGAGCAACACAACGATGTAGATCTGAGTTCCAGATCCAAATCTCTAAATCAAGATCAAGGATATTATGATCTTATCAATATGGATCTATATATACAATACTAGATATATATCTCATCAAATATGTTTATATCTAAAGAAAAATAGGATAAATTACACCATAAGATTAAGGAAAGATAGGGTAATGAATGGGATAGGCATTGGGATGACATCCTATTATTGGGAGAAGGGAGGCTCTTAGATTCGGGCCTTTAATATTTATTAATAGAGGTTAGACATCCTTGGATCCATCTTAAAATCTATATAATTTCACAAAATTGTTTAGTCCCAAGCCAAGGATGAATATGTTGTGTTTTTTGGGTTCGAGGGATTCTAAAATAAATTTTTGGGTGATTGACAACTATAGGCTTAGTTTTCTAGGTAGGGGCACATGGTTAGGGTAAAACGTATGCCAATTGTGTTTCCCTCAGTATCTAGGGTTACACAGTTTCCTAGGTTTGGGCACTAGGTTTTCTCTAAACATGTACCAAAGAAGAACAGTCCCTCTTTACATAAAATTTCTTTTCAAACTCAACCCAAAGACACCCTACTTCATTACTCCAAACAAAGGTACTTTAAAAAGAAAAAATGTACCTAAAATCATGCCTGAGATAACTCCAGAAAATGTCTAGAACCTATAATATCTCCAACTTATAACAGCTTTCCCTAGATCTGTTCTTCCATGATTTTATAAGATTCTTAGAAAAAAAGATCAGGTCCTTGAGCCCTCATATCTGAATCCATTTATAATGTTTCCTCTTGCACATGTTCAAGTTTTCTTAACACATAAACTATCAGTAGGGTATTTCACCACAACACTTTCTCACTTTTATCTAGCACACGTATCTTATACTCCTCAAAGGATGCATCTATAACAACCCTTCTCTTTATTAAAAATATAAACATGATTTATTATGTAAAAACATCACTTGATATAAAATTTAAGATATAGAGGTATAGTTTCTTTGGGTATTAGGAACATTACATAACAACATAAAACATAAAACACACATCTTTATTGAATATTTCCATTACATGACCACTACATTCCCTCGTACAAAACATCGCATGGGATAACATGAGGACATGCATAGGAAAAGAATGATCTATAAATCTCAGTAAGAGATTAAACAAGTAATAACATAAAGAGTACAATACATGTTTGTCAATAGTCATATTAATGGAGAATAATAGAAACATGAGCATAATGGCATGATATAGCAGGATTATCATAACATGGAAATGTGGAGACAAAATTTAACATGATTTTAGCATGTGCCAAGGATCATTTCACATGGATCATGAATAAAACCTCATTTCACTGGAATTAGCATGGGTAAACCATCATTTCACTTGATGTATCATGATACTAATCTTTAACCAATGCATTGGAGTGCTATTAGGGCGCACCCTTCTTGAACATTTCATTTCATGCATAAGTGTGCCACATGGATCATATAACATGGATTAATTAAACATAAAAATTTATTCCATGATAGAGGAATATAAAATTGATACAAGAAAATATATATTAAATATTTATATGGGCATAAATATGAATAACCCAGACAATGAAATGGACATTATATTCACTACATAATGACATTGGCTTGGAAAATCGCGGTGCTATTTGGTCAACCTAACAGTGTGACATAAAAACTCTTAAAAATGTTTGATGAGAGATAAATGTGTGTCTCATCATATGTGAATGAAATGGACAGTAAATGGGGAATATAGAAATATTTACCAACTTAATTAATGCAATTTAGATTTATAATAAAAAATAAATTCTTGAAGGTAAATGAGGAGAGATAAATTCCATATAGAATTTCGTAATGGTAACAGGTGTACATGGGAGGAATTTAATGAGACAGAAAGGGGTATCTAATCATTAAAAAATAAAAAGGGAAGTATGGGGGAGGTGACAAATCATACCCCAATATTTTTAACTGAAATTAAAATGGTATTACAATATAAACAAACATGGATAAAAAAAGAAAGGAAGGAATCCCTTACTTGGAAGTGTGATCCGAAAGGATTGGGAGATGCTTGAGAGAGGCTTCGTGGGAGCTTGGGTAACCTTGGGAGGATTATAGACAAAGGGTTTCAAGGGTTGTTTGAACTCCAATGTCATTGAGTTAAGAGGAAGTGGGATCCTGGGTGGATTTATATAGGAAAGGAGAGAGAATTCATTATTATTAATGATTTGGACCCTACACCTTAAACTAATAAAAACCACAAACCATCCCATGGTTTTTCCAAGTATTTTTCAAAAGTAGAGTGGAAAAACAAATTTATTAGTCAAATGGCTGAACTTATTAAAATATATGGCTTTCTTATGTGGAGGTGAGTCACACTATTAAAAATAATAATATAAGAAGATAAAATGTTTTATAAGTCATGGAGGGTACACTAAGGCATTATAAAATTAATCAAAAAAACCTAAAATCACATTAGATTAAGGATAAAACATATATTGGAAGAAAATATCATTTATATTATTTTATTACCTCACTATTGGGTAATTATGAATTCATAAAACATATTATATATTTTAATGGTATTTTATTTTTACCCAAACATTCCACTGTCCCAAAAAATTTATGTAAAATTCACCATTGGATAATTTTGAAATCCTTATTAAAAAAATAATACTAATTTTATCTATATAATTATCTAAATATTTGAATTTTTTATTTTAAAATTAAAAAAAACATTATCGAAAATTCATGGGTTTTGACAAAAAATAGCTTTTAAATATTAATAAAAAATACAATTAAATTCATAAATTTATACAATCATTTATATTTAATTAAATTAATTTAATAATAATAATAATAATAATAATAATTAAAATTTTATTTAATTTAAAAATCCATTAATTCATCAAAATTTATTTCTTAGTTGAATATTAACTAAAAGTTCTATTTGTGCTTTAAAAACTATTTGCAGAGTAAAAATAATAAAATGAATGTATAATATTTATAAAAAAATAATTTACATATTAATAGTGCAAGAGTCTTGTTACATAACTCCTTATAACACTCACATTTGACTGAAGGGTATGGTGTGTGATGGTGATAAACTCTTGGGGTCGCTCAGATAACAATGGTCGGGTGGTAATCTCTATAAACATCCACTTCTCCCATAGGCGGTTCTGCTCAAGCTTAATGTTTTGTAGATCAGCTTCGGCTTGGTCAATAGTGAAGCCCAATGACACCACCTCCTTCACACACTCCGAAAAATGGGCTTCTTATGGAGAAATTATACCAAATGAGTCCATCGGTTCCTTTTTCTGAGTAAATTGGATTTGTTAAAGCCCTATATGTATACTAATAAGGTGATCATTTTTTAACGGCTATATTAGTGACGATAACAAATCTAAATAGTATTTTGAAATCCAAAAACATAAAACCATGGAAAGGCATATTTTTTATATATCTGTAATAATACATTTAATTTGATCAATAAGAATTTTCATTAATGATAGTTTTGGTTGTTACAATCTTCCCACTTAAGAAAATTTCACCCTCAAAATTTCCTTTTTCTACACTAAAAATATGTCGGTAACTCGGCTTCATCGCTTCCTCCGACTCCCACATTTCATCTTCAAACTTTTGGTTTCACCACAATAACTATATGAGGTGAATTGTATTATTTTATATAATTTTTATCTACAATATATGATCTTCACCATATTATCTTCATAGGAGATGTCATTCTCCAATGTTACCACCTCTGGATTGAATACATGCGATGGGTTAGGTATGTACTTCCACAATATTTAAACATGGAACACATCATGTACTTGGGATAGGTCTGGTGAGATTACTAGTCGATAGACCACTGATCCAATGCGATCAAAGATCTCAAAAGGTCTATGTACCTTGGAATAATATTTCCCTGATTCCTAAATCTCATAACTCTCTTCCACAATGATATGTGGAATAATACCATGTCTTTGACATCAAACTATATGTCTCATATACGATTATTATCATAGATATTTTTTTTGACTCTAAGAAGCTTCAATGTGTTGTTGGATGGTCTTAACCTTCTCAATTATTTCTTAGACCATTTATGGACCTACGAATTTTTTCACCCTAACTTCATCCCAACATTTTGGTGTTCTACACCTGTTCCCATATAGGGCTTCATAAGGAGTCATTTGGATACTTCAGTGGAAATAGTTATTATAAGAGAACTCAACCAAAGGAAGTTGTTGATCACATACTCCTTTAAATTCATTTATAAAGATCTCAACATTTACTCATGTGTTTGGATAGTCTGCTCAGATTTGCCATTAGTTGGAGGCTGATAAGCCGTACTGAAGTTCAGCTCTCTATCTAGAGCAGGTTTAAGACTCTTCCAAAACATAGAGGTTAATCTTGTATCTCAATTGGATACAATCAATAGTGTTAATATATCAAACCTTACCGAATCTCTGATGTATATTTGTTCCATTTGATCTAGTTATAAATCCTCCCGAATTGCAACGAAGTGTGAAGACTTCGTAAGACAATCCAAAACAACCAAGATTTTATTGTTTCCTTTGGATGTATTCAGATGTTCGGTGTAAAAGTCCATGGTTATGTTCTACCATTTACATGATGGTATGGGTAATGGTTTCATCATCCCATTGTACTTATACCTCTCTGACTTCACTTACTTACATACCAGGCACTTTTATGTATATTCAGCAATCTCCTTCTTCATGTTATCCCACCAATAATTCTCTTGGAGATCTCGATACATCTTTGTGTTTCTAGGGTGGATAGAGAAATTTGAACTCTTTGAATCATCCAAAAAATCTTCTTCAGCTCCACACATGAGGGAACATATATATTTTCCCCAAATCTCATAAGTCATTCTTCATTAATATTGAACTCTGAGGATTTCGTTTTTTTGATAGTTTCCACTTTTTTCTGAATTCCTATATGCATCCTTTATCATTTCCAAAAGAGGAAATTGAGCAATAATTTGTGAGAGGATTGATGATGTTACCTTCTTTATGATTCCCATGTCCATCTTCAGAAAATATAATAAGATTGGATCCTATTTAATTCTTATCAATGATATAATTGTTGGGTCATTTCTACTTAAATCATCTGCCACCTTGTCCACATTCCCAGGGTGGTAATGGATTGACCAGTCATAATATTTGATTAGATATAACCATCTTCGTTGGTGCATATTAAACTCTTTCTGTGTGAATATATACATGAGGCTTTTGTGGTCTATAAATATTTCACACGTCTTCCAAAAATTGGTGATGCTGTGAAATTGTTAAAGAGAAGACCACCATGGCCAACTCCAAATATTGTGTTGGATAGTTATGATCATGAAATTTCAATTTCCTTGAAGCATAGATAGTGAATTTTTCATTATGCATCAACACACATCACATGACCTTCTTCAATGCATCACTAAATACCAAAAAATGTTATCCACCAGTGTGTAATGTGGGCACATGTACATTGATATCATCCTTTTCAACTCCATGAAACATTATTCACATTAATCACCACAAGATAAATTGACTCCCTTATGAGTTAGCTTGGTAAGAGGTTTTGAAATTCGTTATAAATTCCTCACAAATCGATGATAATATAAAAATAACATCAAAATTATATGGATATCCATCATCGATTTTGGCCTCGGCCATCCCTCTAATGCATCTATCTTGTTAAGATCTATAGATAACCCATTTCTTATGATGATATAACCCAAGAATGAGATTTTATTCAACAAGAACTCACACTTGCTATAATTTTTATAAAGATTATCATTTCACAAGATCTCTAGTATAGTGATTAGATGATCCTCATGCTCCTCCTTGTTTTTGTAGTATATTAGAATATCATCTATAAAGACTACCAAAAATTTGTTGAGTTAATATCTAAAGTCTATATTCATCAAGTCCATGAAGATTTCTGGAGTATTAGTTAGTCCAAAAGTCATTACATTGAATTCATAGTGCACGTACCTTGTACGAAAATATGTCTTGGGGATATCTTCCTTCTTCATGTTTACATGATAATATCCTGACCACTGATCCACCTTGGAGAAGTATTTTTTCCATGTAGCTAATCGAATAATTCATAATGTCAGGGAAGAGATTACTTGTTCTTTATTGTTATTTTCTTAAGCTGAAGATAATTGATAGAAAGGTGCGTTGACCCATCCTTCTTCTTGGTGAAGAGGACTTTTTCACCCCAAGGTAAAGCACATAGGTATATGAACCCTTTATCTAGATTCTCCCGTAGTTATTTATTCAGCTCCTCAAGCTCCACAACATCCATTCTATACAGAGTCTTGGATTTTGTAAATGCCCTAGGTATAAGGTCAATTGAGAATTCAACATCCCTTCTAGGAGGGAGACCAGGAAATTCCTTGGGAAACTCTTCAGTGAATTCCCTCACAATAGGCATGTCTTCAACAGTGGTTTCTTCCCCTGAATCAATCTTCTAAGCCAGATACACGTGCTTATAGGGAATTAAAATCCATGCTTGAGATGAAGGATCTAAAGAAGATTCATCTTCCTCGTTTCACTTGTATACAATCGGGGGTCGATTCACAACATGGAGAGTGATTTACCTATAATCGAAATTTATGTTGACTCTATATAAGGAAATCCAATCCATGCCATGAATTGCATCAAATTCTACCATAGTGAGTATGAAGAGGTTATTTGGGATGCACAATCCATAAATTATGACAGGGCAGGAGTTATATTCATGGGATGCAATGAGTTCCCCATTTTTCATACTCACTGACATCTTTACCTCTATGATTTGTGGTGGTGCTAGGATTGTTCTAATAAACTATAAGTATATAAAAGAATTCATAGAACCATAATCAAAAAGAAATTTTTCTATTCTTGAAGGAATAAATTGAGTACCTATCACCACATCATTGTCGAGGTTCACTATGGTGGTAGTGATGGAAAAATCTCTCTCTTTCTGCCTTAGAGGTTGTTGGTTGCCTCTAAAAAAACTTGGATTATGGAACTGATTTGAAATGTTCCCAAGTTCCTTGCAGTTTTAGCAATGAACAATGTGTTCAGGGTCGAGCGGAGCGTTCCTATCCTCTTTCACGGCCGCAGGTATTTCTTTCCTACAATTCACTGCCAAGTTCCATTCTCTTCAACACATAAATAATTTCATCATCCCCTTCATGCAATTTTTGTGGTACTTCTTTCTGCACCATTGGAAATTGGTTACTTTATTTTTATAGAACCGTTGGATTTATCCATCAAACCATCAAAAATAAAGTCAGTGTTATGCTTATTATCCTCATAATACCCCTGATATTCTCCAATATCCATTTTTACTATGCAAGTACATCATTAAATCTCATCATAGCTCTCGATGTCATGGATCTCTAGGTATTTCTATAGGGTAGGTGTTATCTCACCAAATAAGAGATCAGCCATGCATTCAGAGTTAATGACAGGGCCAGTGGAATATCATGCAGGCCTTGGGATGTTTTCCTCATACACTATGATTGACTTGTCGTATTTTTCTTGAGGGCAAGGAAGTCCCCTTACATATTAATTCAGAGGGTGTAAGGAAAATATTTATCAAAAAACATTTTTTGGAAATCATTCCAATCCAAACCTTGATCTCCTCCTCAGGCTTTGTATTCTTGATCAATGCCCACCATTAATCGGCTTCTACCCATTGGAGTTAGTGGACTAGAACCAACTACATTGTACTTTATTCATTAATAAAAGGCTTATCACATCTTGATTGTTATTCTACGTGATAATGCATGTGAAAATTTCCTAAGGATAGCTGTTTCATTAAAGGGTCCTAGCAAATCCCTGCTATGATGAGAACCCGGAAGTGCCATAACACTATTCTTGAATATATGTTCTATTTCTGGATGACATTATTTGAGGGACCCAAATAATACAAGACATTAGGGGTGAGGAATCATAAAACATTTACGTATCATATAATGGTGTGCGCCCTTGGTAATATCCAGGAGGATATTATGAGAACGAGACCTGCCAGATGGAAATCCACATTTCATAGTGTCATTGGATTTTCCTATCTACGGACTTGTGTATTGGTCCTTAGAATTTAATATTATTTTTAATGAGTATAACAACTCACTCACTTAGAAGTATTGATGAAAAATATGATGACACACTGTTTGCAGTGAGGTAGGATACGTTGGGTGCGTCATGAGAAATACCACAATAATAGATAATTCGAGAAAGGATTTTCCTCTTATGTTCCACAACGAAAGTAGATATCTCATGACCTTTGGTTGAATTGATATAGCCGAAATAAATCAATGTCCATGGTAAGGTATGGGTGGGTTCCATTCCGGAAATTCAAAGAATGAATAATCGAGCACATGGGTTGATGGCACTAGCATGCAACCCGCTTGATTTGAGATATCGAGACAAAGGGATTATATTACACGGTAAGTGTTCCTAAGAGGTTACACGTCATTGCAGCGTTAACTTATTTCTCAATGGGTGCCTTGGCATGTTTCTAAATGATAACCTTGGACTTTAGGAAGGCTCTGCCTAATTCCACTGAGAAAGAGGCCTAGAGGGTCACACACTAAGTGTGTCCATGTATCTCAGTTAAATATTAATTTATCAAGTTAAATAAAGATTATTCCCGACAGTGGTTTAATAATTATTTAAGAAGGCCTAATCACATTTATTTTGACACTAGTTATTCGAGAGAATATATTGTGGGTGAAATAATAAATTTATTAGCGAGTAATGTAGTTACATTTATTTATGAAATAAATAGCCATTACTCGAGGTCTAATAAATGTGAAGGAGTAGATAAAGAAAAATGGAAAATAAAAGTACATTCCATGTATATTAAATATACACGCCGTGTAGTTTTGTGGAAAACGAGTACACACTGTGTATTAATGATTTCACATCATGTAGTTTTCCAGTCAGGATTTTGAGGATATAATATTGTTTATTAAATTATATTAATTATAATCAGCGTAGACGCATGTTAAGGAATTAATAATTCGATATGGGGGTTTCAATAAGAGTTAATGAAATAAATAAAATGCATAACACATTTATTTATTATCATAACTCTGTAAACCTCAAAACTGATGGTAAATATCTTCCCAACCACAACACTTTTCCATCAATCATTGTGCACAACAATTCTGGAGAATTATTTCAAGGATAAAAGAACTCCTTCTTCCAAGAACGTTCTCATGACCAAGAGATGAAGGCGATCAAAGGAAGACATCGCAAGTGATGGTTCTTCCATGCTAGCACTTAGAGATCCCTTCGGTGACATCCGGTGATACGTGGCACACATGTGGATCACTGCTAGAGGAATCCTACACTTGTATTCTATGATGCAACTACGGATCAAAATATTATGATGAGAGACATCAACAAAGTAATAATTCCACCAAGGTAATTCTTGTGAATTAATTAAATTAATTATAACCAACATATGATGACCCTATTCCTATGGTTCCGGGATTCCCTCTTATGTTTTTCGTTCGTCGTTCAATTCCAAAGATTAAACATTTTATATCGTGACAGATCTAGGATTTAATGTGGATTAAAGTTAAAATTAAAGTTGGGAAAAACCTCTGACACACTTCCACTGCACCCGGAACCTACATGTGGTATTAGAGGGGTCATATCGTTGAATATAATTATTTAGTTTTTTTCTGATGTTTTACGCATTTAATAATTTAGTTTCAGTTCAAGTTTAATCGTTCTTGAAATATGAATCTTGAGATATTTTCGTCCTCCCTCATTTATTGTTCACCTCATGGAAAAAAAAAATTTATTTTAATTTTGATTAAAATAAAATAGACGAACTCATCCGGTGGAGACAAATGTTTCTAGCCGTACAACACCAGAATACACGGCGTGTATTCAGAAGTACACACTGTGTAGTCTAAGTTCAATGCATTGACTGATCTGTTAAATCAGGTCGTGTATTGGAGTATACCCATGTCATTTATGAAACCGTGTGTTGAACAAAAACAAGTGGCACATGGTTTCCGGATTACACACCGTGTGGTCCAACTGAACACGACGTGTAGTCCCTTCATGTTTGGGTTGGACCATGTACCTGGTACATGGCTTGCCCTACTGGAAACCCTGTAACGTGGAAACTACAAAGCGTGTATCCCACAGAACACGCCATGTAGTAAGAAATACATGCCATGTACTCACCCAAATTACGCAGATTTATTAAAATTAATTATTATATTATACAAACCCTTGAGACGTGTACCATGGTGCAGGTGTAAAGCTGATGCACAAGACGTGATAGGTGTTTTATATATATGTGTTTAATTTAACATCAGCGTAATGAACGATAATTCACCAAGTTTCCTCCAAGGTACATGTTACGTAAAAGGATAATTTTAAATGAATTTATTTGTTTAAAATTATCATGGATGAGAATATCAAGGATGTTCAGAAAAGTGTTTAAGATAAAAGTATTGATTAATTAAAGACAATTAATTGATTCTAGCATGATTTATCTTAAACAAGAATGATTAAAGATTTGAATTCTAGTTTTATTTATGCGTATATATCGTTTCTTGTATAGATGATCATGAGCTAGACCGAGACCTTTGTATATTAATGGTTTCATTTAATTTATTTATTTAAATTAAATTTTTTGGCCTGCAAACTATCTCCTCATTAATATGTAGGGCTTGTGCGCCCAAGGATTATTTTTTGTAAAAAGCCCTTTTTTACCCCTCACCTGCATGTGAGATAAATGCATATTTAATGGATGGAGCTCCCAAGCTAGTGGAGGCTGCTCAAGTCAGGAGCCAAGGTGAAACCAATCCCAAGAGATACAAAGGTGTACAAGTGGAAAGCTGTTAACACGAACCCGAAAGGGTCAAGGTGTCTCTCCCCTAGGTCTTGGGTCAGTTTATCAACCACTAGATAAAATAACCAATAGAAAAATTTCATCATCATAACATTTATTTTATTTCTGTCAGTTGCATGGTTTATTTATGGTGGGTGTGTTGTAACGATCAGGCAATTAATTAATTAAACAAGCATGCAATATGGAAATAAAATAAAACTGGATTATACATAAATATTATCTTATACATGGTTAATCACTTAAGTATATCCCACTTAATATTAAAAATCATGTAATAAAAGATAATAAATTAGAAATTTATGTATAAGGATAAAAACCCTCAAAATAAATATTAAGTCGGTATAGCCTTCCATAATCATGGTTAGAATGGAACCATAGTTCAAAGTACATGACCAACCCTATTTGGGGTGCTTTCCATTATCAGGGAATTCTAATTCATAGCTTTGGGTTGACTTGACTCGGTTCACATCAATGGTTGACTGCCACAGCAGGACTTGGTGTGACCAAGAGTCAAAGGTTGAGGAAATCCAAAATAAAAGGATTTCAGGATTGGGGAGTCCACTCAGCGGATCAAGGAGCTACGAGTTAATGCAGTTGGAATTTGGAATGCCTACCTAAAACCCTTTAAGTTTCTTGACTAACCCTAGTTGGGGTAATGCGAAGGGAAATATGGATCCTTGCCACTATAATATTCAGGAAATATAATATTCCGAAGTCAATGGTGAGGGATATTGGATTTGGATAAAATAGCGAGAGATTAATAAGTATTAATTTATTTATTTGTCTTAGTTTTGTAATAAAGTAATAATACTTTTCTCATCTTAATTTGTAGAAACTATAAGAAAATGAATTCAATCATATCATTGTAAACCATACTCGAGAAGGAATAACTTCTCACCAGCACCAATTTCTAAGAGTGGCAGAGACGTTTACGCGTCATCCATCACCACGAAAGGAAATTGTATGTGTTGGAAGATCCTAATCCTGTTGCGCCTAGGAAAGAGGCCAGTGATGAGGAATTATCTATCTATATGAAACACATGGGTGATGCCACCGATTTCCAGTGTTTCATGCTATCGTCCATGTTCAATGAGCTCTTGAATCAACATGAAAACATGGACGTGTGTAGCATGACGTCTCACCTAAAGGATCTATACCAAGAGAAGGTGATACATGAGAGGTATGAGATCTCCAATGCTTTGTTTACAACTAATCATGGAGAGTCTGCGCTAGCTGGTCCTCATGTAGTCAAGCTTATTGGCTACATTGAACTCCTGGACATCTTAGGGATTAAATTCATGGATGAGTTGCGTACAGATCTCATCTTATCATCACTACCCAAGACCTTCTCTAGCTTCATTGTCAATTATAACATTAGCAGAAATGAGAAGAGTCTATTAGAGCTTGTGACCTTGATTCACTATGTAGACAAGGACATGGGGTGTGACAAACCTGCAGTCCTTATGGTGATCAAGAAAAGGAAGGACAAGGCAAAGGGGCCAAATACTTATAAACGGTCTGAAGCCCCTGAGCACCTTCCCTCAAAGATGGGGAAGATCTAGAGGCAGGGAAAGGAACAAGAGGCAGTGTGGTTTTCATATGGAAAGCAAGGTCACTAGAAGAGAAAATTAACCCAGAAGCATGGGGACGCTAATGGTGCATTCGTTATCAAGTGCAATCATTCTATTTCTACACATTGGGTATTAGATATAACTTTTGGGGCTCACATCTGTATTCAAATGTAGGACCCACGTAGATTTAAAATGATGTCCAGAGGAGAGGTGGATCTTCGAGCTACCAAAGGTGCAAGGATGGTTGTGTTGGCTATTGGTGATTAACACCTCTCATTGCCGACTGGGATGATTTTGGTTTTACGTAACTATTATTATGTGCCTTTTATTACAAGAACATAATGTCTGTATCTTGTTTGAAGATGAATGGATTTATTTTCAAGTTTGGAAATAAGGGTTGTCACATTTATAAGAAAAACATATGTTATGGTATGGAAAATTTAAATAATGGTATGTATGTATTAAATTACAAAATCCAAGTGTTGGTAATCAATAACAAAACAAACTGACATGACTCATACATCACCCAGTTGTGGCATCACTGTCTCGGTAATGTAAACGAGAAGTGCTTGGAAAAGCTCTACCAAGATGGCTATTTAGACTCTACTGAGCTAAAACCACTTGATAGATGTCACACTTGTTTACAAGGAAAAATGACTAATCCACCTTTTCGTGGATAGGGTGAAAGGGCTTCATAGCTTCTAGGATTGGTACAAACAGATGTGTCTGGACCATTTCTAGTAGAAGCTAGAAGAGGATATTCTTACTTCATTACTTTTACTGATGAGGTGAGTAGATATGGCTATGTCTACAAAATGAGGTATAATTAAGAGGCCTTAGATAAATTTAAAGAATTCATGAATGAAGAAGAGAATCAGCTTGGTAAGAAGATAACGAAGCTTCGATCGGATCGAGGTAGAGAATATCTGAACCAAGAGTTCATCGATGTTTTACGTGTGTCTGAGATTCTATCTCAGCTCACTCATCCTTATACACCATAATGGAATGGTGTTAGTTAAAGGAGGAACCAACCTTGTTGGACATGGTGAGTTCGATGATGAGTCATGCGGATCTTCCATTATCCTTTTCAGGTTATTCATTACAAACTGCGGCATACACATTAAACGGAGTACCAACTAAGGAGGAAAATGGAATTCCCTCTAATTTATGGAATGGAAATAAAACCATTTTGTTGCACAGAAATTTATGGGGATGTGAGGTTTTTGTTAAGGCCTCCTTAGGCAACAAACTAGCACCCTGGGGCACGCGGTTTATCTTTATAGGATATCCCAAGGAAACTAAAGGATATTACCTATATAACCCTCAAGACAAGAAAGTGATTGTCGCCATACAAGATGTCTTTCTTGAGAGGGAGCACATCCTCATAAAGGATAGTGGGATCAAGATTTACTTCGATGAAGATGATGCTCATGACACACATGATTCGGTATAGGAACAAGTTCCATAGGTCCTAGTGGAAGAGGTTCCAGAAACACAAGTACTACATTGGAGCTCAAGAGAGGTAAGGGAAACAGAGAGATTTGGTTCCTAGTCACCGAGGATGGTGAATCATTTTTGTTGGACAATGATGAACCTCTCTCCTACAAGGAAGAAATAGATAGCTGAGAAGCTACAAGATGGCTTGAAGCTATGAATTCTGAGATGGATTCTATGTATCAAAACCAAGTTTGGGTTTGGTCGAGGAGCCAGTTGATGTAAAGCCTGATGGATGTAATTTGGTATTCAAGATAAAGATAGACATGGAAGGTCATGTTAGCACCTATAAATCAAGGATAGTGGCTAAAGGGTTCAGACAGAATCAATTAATTGACTATGATGAAACCTTCTCGCCAGTTGCCAGGTTTAAATCCATAAGAATCATACATTCCATAGCAGCATACCATGACAATGAAATTTGGAAAATGGATGTCAAAACAACATTCGGGAACCTTCGGGAAGATGTCTCTATGGAACAACCAGAAGGGTTTGTGACACCAGGTGAAGCCAAAAGGGTTTTCAAGTTGTAGATATCCATTTATGGATTGAAGAAAGCATCGAGGACATGGAACATTAGATTTGATGAAGCCATAACAGAATTTGGTTTCATTGAGAATGAATGTGATCCATGTGTTTATAAGCGGTTTAATGGGAATGTGATATTTATCCTAGTAGTATATGTTAAAGACATATTGATTATTGGAAATGATGTACCAATATTACAGTCATTTAAGGACTGGTTAAAAAAGTGTTTATCCATGAAGTAGTTGGGTGAAGAAGCCTACATTCTAGGGATCAAGATCATTCGTGATAGATCCAAGAGGCTTCTTGGACTAAGTCAGAGTACATAAATAGACCAGATAATTAAGAAATTTAGTATGGAACAATCCAAGAAGGGATTGGATACAATGACACATGGCCTACATCTTTCTAAGAAAATGTGTCCTCAAACACAACAAGAGAATGATAGAATGAGTAATATCCCATACGGTTCATCTATAGGATCCATCATGTATGCCAAGTTATATACCAGGATTGATGTTGCCTATGCACTGAGCATGGTAGGAAAATATCAAGCAGATCCAGGAGAACATCATTGGACTTCTATTAAGACTATCCTTAAGTATTTGAGAATAACTAAGGATATGTTCCTGGTATATGGAGGATATGAGGAGCTTGTAATCCGAGGGTATGATGATGCTGGTTTTCAGACAGATCAGAATGATCTGAAGTCGCAATCTGGATATGTTTTCTGTCTCAATGTTAGAGCTGTGAGCTGGAAGAGTTCTAAGCAGCCAGTTCTCGCTGATTCTACAGCAGAGTCCAAATATATAGCATCTTCTGGTGTAGCTAAGTAAGTCGTCTAGATTCAGAACATTTTCCAGGAGCTTGATGTGGTGCCTAGCAGTAAAGATCCCATTACATTGTATTGTGACAATACTGAAGTGGTGGCTCTTGCAAAAGAACCAAGGTCACATCAACAGAAAAAGTACATACTCTTGAAGTATCACCTCTTGAGTGATTTCTGTAAAAGGGGTGAAGTTCCACTGAGCAGAGTGTCCACGGAAGATAACATAGTGGACCCCATGACTAAAGGCTTATCTCAGCAAAAGCATGAATATCATCTGAGAGCTAGCGGGTTAAAGGTTGTTAGTAGTTGGATCTACTCCAAGTGGGAGTATATAGGAGTTGGTGGCCTAGAACCAACTAATTTGTACTTTATTCATTAATAATAGCTTTGTCACATCTTGATTGTTCTTCTGTATGACAATGCATGTGATAATGTACAAAGGATAGCTGTTGCATTAAAGAGTCATAGCAGATCCCTGCTATGATGGGAACCTAGAAGTGCCATTACACTATTCTTGAATATATGTTCTATTACCGAATGACATTATTTGAGGGACACAAATAATACAAGCCATTAGGGGTGAGGACTCATAAAACTTTGAGGCACCATCTCATGGTGTGAGCCCTTGGTAATATCCAGGAGGATATTATGAGAACGAGAACTCCCAGTAGGAAATCTACATTTCATAGTGTCATTGGATGGTACTATCTACGGGCGTGTGTATTGGTCCTTAGACTTTAAGATTATTATTAAAGAGTATTAAAACTTGTGCACTTATATGTATTGATGAAAACTGTGACGACACATTGTTCACAGCGAGGTAGAATACGTTCAGTAAATCACGAGTAATACCGCATTAATAGATAATGTGAGAAAGGATTTCTCCCTTCTGTTCCACAATGGAAGTGGATATCTCAGGCCCTTTGATGGAATTTATATAGCCTAAATAAATCCAAGTAAATGGTAAGGTATGGGCGGATTCAATTCTGAAAAGTCAAAGAAAGAATAATCGAGCACATGGGTTGATGACACTAGCATGGTACCCACTTGATTAGAGATATCGAGACAAAGGTATTATATTACATGGTAAAAGTTTGTTGGAGGTGACACGTCACTGTGGAATTAATTTCTTTATCTATGGGTACTGTGGCGTGTTGCTAGACGCTAACCTTGGACTTTAGGCTAGCTCCACCTAATGCCACTGAGAAAGAGGCCTATTGGGTCACACACTAAGTGTGTCCATGTATCTCAGTTAAATATTAATTTAACAAGTTAAATAAAGATTATTCTTGACTGTGGTTGAATAATTATTTAAGAATTCTTAATCACATTTATTTTGACACTAGTTAATCGAGAGAATATATTGTGAGCGAAATAATATATTTTTTAGCGAGTAATGTTGTTACATTTATTTAAGAAATAAATAGCCATTACGCAAGGTCTAATAAATGTGAAGGAGGAGATAAAGAAAAACGGAAAATAAAATTACACGCTGTGTATATTAAATATACACGCCGTGTAGTTTTGTGGAAAACGAGTACACGAAGTGTATTAATGATTACACACTGTGTAGTTTTCCAGTATGTATTTTGAGGATATAATATTGTTTATTAAATGATATTAATTATAATCAGTGTGGGATCATGTTAAGGAATTAATAATTCGACATGGGGGTTTCAAAAAGAGTTAATGAAATAAATAAAATGTGTAACACATTTAATTATTGTCATAACTCTGTAAAACTCAAACCTGATTATTAATATCCTCACAACCCAACACTTTTCCATCAATCATTGTGCACAACAATTCTGGAGAATTCTTTCAAGGCTAAAAGAACTCCTTCCTCCAAGAATGCTCTCAAGACTAAGAGGCCAAGGTGATCGAAGGCGAACATCGCAAGCAAAGGTTCTTCCGCGCTAGCACCCAAAGATCCCTTCAGCGAAGCCCTGTGATATGTGGCACACGTGTGGATAACTGCTATAAGAGTCATATACTTGGATTCTACAACGCAACGATAGATCATAGGATCATTACTGGAGACATCAATGAGGAAATAATTCCACCGAGGTAATTCTTGTGAATTAATTAAATGAATTATAATCAACATATGATGATCCTATTTCTATAGTTCCGAGATTCCCTCTTATGTTTTTCGTTCCTCATTCAATTCGAAAAATTCAGAATTTTATATCATGACGGATCTCGTATTGAACGTTGTTTGACGTTAAATTTAAAGTTGGGCAAAACCTCCAACACGCTTCCGATGTGACCAGAACCTACACTCCCTCCATACGATATGCATCCGTAAGAACATTCTCTTTTTCGGAACATTTAAGGATTAAGACGATCTTCACAATGGAGTTGATCCATTTTTTGGCAATTGAGGTATCATATGATCCATTAAAACTAGGAGGTCATTGTCTCATGAATCTCTTGATTGCGACTTGTTCATTCTTATGGGGGTTTGGAAATTCCTTTTGACCCATGTTTCTATTGAATGATTTTAGAGACCCGAATCTTGATGTACATGAACATTACATTATTTTTTCGGAATACTTAATACATAACAAAAACATACACATGAGGACCATAATAGTTTAGTGTCTTTGAAAACTCAGAATGTAATCTTCTAATTGTGGTGAAAGATCTTTAACATCTCCCATAAAGATATTCCCCTTTTGTTTTTCTTACCTAAAACCATTATTTAAATCATTGGGAAAAGAAAACATATAATGGGTGAGCTCAAATTCTCAGTAAGGGTAAGCATGGATAAAATAAAATAAATCATATACATTTGAACTTAAAAAATGAACATAATGTTTAAACATCAAAATCTTGGGCAATGACATAAAACATGGCAGTACATAAGGCATAGATCATAAAGAAACATTACTCATGATAAAATATCATGGTGACAAAAAATGTGATTGTGGAAACCATTAAACACAAGATATGATTTCCATAGTAGCCAAGGAATTGCTACCAAGACCATCTTAGTGGACAAAGTCCCTTTCTGAATCGAGTTCACTCATCGTTCCAGTCCTATGTTACTGAACCGGATTAACTTACCGTTCCAGCCATGTCTATCTCATGAGATATAAATCTTTAAACAATGAATTGGAGGGAGATATAGGTCCCACCCATCTCATATTGAAATCATTCTTACGTGTTCCACAAAATAAACATACATAATTCATAATAACCCAACAAATAAAATGGGTTTCATAAACATCATCCCATCATAATGAAATCTATATAAAAGAAATGGATATAATTTCATCATAATAAAAATAAAACCAAGTAAATAATAGAGACATTATACTTGAATCATAAACATATTAAATAATTTCATTTTATATGGAATATAATTTTGATTAAACACTTGAAATCAATTCTTGAGGAAAATATCCTTTATTCTTAAAAATCATTTTACTTTCACAAAATGCCATGAAATTTTAAAATAAAAGGGTTTTTTTGAAAATGATAATGCAATATTGTAGAAGAAGCTTCATAAAAAGGAGGCGTTATGAAACCGTAAAAATCCGTTCACGCCATATAAGTTAAAAATAACATTCTCCTAGTACTTTTGTTAGAAAAGTCAAAAAGTACATCGTATGGTAAAAAAAGAATGATTCCTTACATACCATGTAGTAAAAGTAAAAAATGGTTAAAAATGAATTTAAACAAACATGAAACAATTTTTAGAAAACATGGACATGGATGATAACAATAATCCCTGTAAATACTTACGAATAAACAATCTTGGATAAGAACGTGATTGGAATAGTTATGCCTTACCTTATGTCTGATATGCTTCGTATGTATCTGAACCTCTTTTATAATGATTTAAATAATTTCATTGACCTATTATAGAATCATATTCATTGTTATGATATCATATATCATTTACTTATGACATTATATTACCTGTTCTTTTGCAAATTCGATGTAAAAGCAACGATTTGGGTACAACCGTTTCATTTATTGTACGTATTTTGACTTGTTGTTCTTGATATTATTATTATATCATGATTTACATAATTTCAGAATGTAAAACATGATTTATATATAATATATATTCATCATATACACATATATATATATATATGATATATCGATAAATGAAATGAAATACACCGTTCATGGAGACGGTAGGCCGTACGTACGCATGAACGCTATTTTCGTTTCCTTATTGAATTGAATGGAATTAAGTAGATGAAATACATATATATATACATAATCCAGTATCATTATTATGTCATATATTTCATGATTACTTATTATATATATACTTTATAATCATTCATGAATGGTTAACATGGAGAATGAATCTCATCACGTTGTGGAGATGACAGTCCGTACGTACGCACGAGCGATGATACCATTCCCATGATCATGGAATTGTATTTAAGTGTATGTATAATATTTCAGAATCAATATAACTTTACAATAATAATATATTGTCATTTATTTACACCATTATACCCATCCAAGTAAGGTGGTGGTTGAAAACAGATTACACCATGGCGTGGAGACAGTATTCCGTACGTATGCACGTGTGATGATTTTGTTTTCCATAGGATAGATAAAATTTGAAATAAGGTTGTTTACTATTTATAATAACATATATGTATAAAATTAATACTTATGTTATTACTTTATAATTATACAACTAAAGAAGAAGAAGTATAAGAAGAAAGAAACTTGAGATAATCGGAAGAAGATATTACCTCTTCTTCGACGCACCTCCTTTAAGATTCCTCTTAAGGAAGTAGAGTTGGTCTTTTGAGAAGAGAAGAACCTATAGAATGTTTCTAGGGAAGTGTATAAGAGAAATTGGTAGTGTTTGGCTGAGATTCAAGGCTCTAAATGGTGTAAAGAGCAGAGGTAAGGGGTGCCCTTTTTATAAGGCAATAGATGGGCACCTTTGGAAAACTTAAAATATTATTTTATAATAATGTCAAATTCGGTTTTTTAATAGCTATAAATTGATATATTTCTAAGATAATGTGGGGATGGTTCTAAATCCTATCAACCAATATATTTTATATAGGTTTGGGTCATTATATTAACCTTATCTTTTAGTTTTAACTCTTAGTTAGTTAGATTGACATTTACCATCTCACTTTGTATTTTTATATTATATAGTTAATAAACATACCATATAAATCCAAAATACCCCCAAGTGGTCCATTAATGATACAAAAATCATGATATAAGTATCTTTTCTGAAAATTATATTTTTAGGAATATAATAACAATTAATTATATAATATTGTTTTTAAAACTATTTTATGTCAATTTTGACACTATTTGGTAATGGATTTTGGTGAAAAACATAACATCATGATTAGTTTGCAAAAAGTTATATAGTTCAATAATAAAATGTCATATTAACCTAGAAAATTTTTGGTATTCATAAAAAGTCTCAAATTACATTTATTTGTGTATTTATAACATCAATTATGTTAATATTTCTTTAATAAGGTAATTACTACATCATCATTGTGTCATAAATAAATTAACTTATTAAATGTCTAAAAATTATAAATAAAATACCATTATGTAGTAAATAATTTTATATTTCAAATAAATATTTATAGTTGAATTTATCTTATGTATAACCCTATATTAAAAACGATTAATTATTTAACTTTGATTTTAATTATTTTAACCCTTCTTAAAATATATTAATAATAATTGTCCTAATCTAAACCAAGTAGACCTAAATGGTCATAGTTTATTCCTAAAGTTGTTTTTGGTCGAATTACACTTATACAATAGAATTAAGACATGTGTGAGGGTAATAATAATATCAGTTTCACCCGTAATTACCCTATTTACTTTTAACCGTGGTAAATAAATGTAAAAAAGTTACTATTCAACAAAAATTATTTTCCTCTCATTAAACCACATTTTAGTCTTTGATATTAACCGTGTCTCTCAGATTTTCGAAATTCCACTCACAAAAGAGGTAAAATTATGTTTTATGTATGTTTGCAAAAAGCTCATAGGAGGTAGGTAATAGACGGTGAAATGTTCAATAAAAGTTTTATATATCAAAAATAATTATAAAATTACTCCAATGAATTACATTGAAATTATATAGGTATTATGTATCAATTTCTACATAAAATAAAATAGATTAAAATAAATAATTATTTAAATAAAAATTCGGTTTTTAAATAGTAACCTAGTGTTTTCACTATTCATCAAAAATTGAAAGTTTTCAGAAAAATGCAAAAAATTAACCCTAGGATAATTTCAATATTCCGAATCCAAAAATGAAGTCCATTTTGAGAAACAAAATTTATAAAATATCAAAAATTGGGTAATACTATTCATAACGGCTATTTCATAATAATATTATAATAATTACTTGTTTAGTGAAACTCGGTATTGCATACTACACACACTATCAAGGAAGGTATTGATTGCATGTAATGCAAGCCAAGTCAGGGTTGTGTGTAGTGAAAGCACCGTTTGGTGTTGCGTATAACATAATCAAAAATTATTTCATTTATACATTAAATAAAATCTATACTTAATGTGGCGTAGAATAATTTCCACAAAATGAACTTGAAATTGTGTTTAACACGAGCCAAGTATCGTGTTGCGTATACCGCAAGCTAATACAGTGTTGTGTATAGTACAAGCTAAACTTGGTGTAGTGTATAATAGAAGACATCAATGAAATTGAAAGAATATTTTTCATAAAATCTCGGGGTGTTACATTCTACCCCCCTTAAAATGAATTTCTCCCTCAAAATTCGTCAGGGTTATAAATGGTTTACTATTTGAAAGTTTCTTTAATAGAAACCCACATCGTAAAAATGAATACAAAAACTTGACTTTAAAAACTAAAGTATGAAATGTAACGGTTTCCCAAATTAACTAATCACTAGGTTTCCACATAGGAGAACATATGTGAAAATATGGATGTGGAAGAGAAATATAACCATCATGTTCTGATGGAGAGTGGTAGAGAACATGGATATGAAAAAGCCAACAATCACAAAGCCATAAATTTGTGATGATTTAAGGTACCATCTGATTGATCGGATATAAGGACACTAGGACAACAGTTTTGGTTTTCATGATCATTTCCCTAAATTTGGAGAATTTGAATTAGAAGAAATACTTACTTTATTTTGGTATAATCTCACCGTTAGTCATGCCTTGAACAATTTCAACTTCATATCTTAATGAAATGAAGTTTAATTTGTCTTTCGTGAAGTGTTAGAAGATCATGAGATTGAATGATAAGTCATTCCATCTGTCTCAAAGATAAGGTTAGCAAAAGTTATATACATAAGTCCATCTGTGGTGAGATTAATCGTATATGGTTCCTAAAATGGAATTATACTTCATCTATCATACCAATTAATAAAATAAAACTATTTTCTACTAACTAGGGACTTTTTGTAGGATAGTGGTAGGCGATTAAGGCCTGTCTCACTTCAGTTGTGGGTTCGATTCCCACATCCTTGTCCGACGTGACGGGTTGCCGCCCGTCCTACGAGTTGTACTTTTTCTAAAACTATACTATTATAACATTTCAAAAATAATATCAAAATGTTCTAGCCTTAAACAATACTAACTTATGTTCAACATTATCCATTCCAATCTTTAGGCTTATCCAAAATACTTCTTTCCAAACTCATAGTATAAAGAGAAAAATTACAAAAAATTCATATTACAAGCATGTGAATACCATCATTTATCCCTCATATATATTGTTGGTAACATTCCAATAATGTGAATACCTTAATCATGTATTCTCTTGAAAAACGAATACCTATTAAATGTTAGTGAAAACGAGAATGCTTTAAAAAGGTAACTCTTTCCACATACCAAAATCCAAATATTCTATATACACAAACAATGATATAACTTTTTCCTTATATCAGTCATGAGCTCATGAATACTATAAAAAATTTAATTTTCTCTTTATCCATTCATTATGCGCATATCATCTTATTTCAAAAATAGTTGAATCACTTTTCATGGTTACTGGTACCATATAATTATCAAAAACCACATTAAACCATTACATAGATATTCCAATGTTCCACAATACTATAAATGAGATTCCACAACATTATTTTGGAATCCCTTTACATAAAATCATAATCATTGCACCACATCATAGTCATACTCAACATTGCTAATTGTGATCGCATGTGACTTCCCTTTTTCCTTTGCCTTAAAAGGTTTCTCACGTTGATCATCATTAACCCTTGTATTAGGGCATTGATTAGCATAATGCCCCATTTCCTTGCACTTGAAGCATTAAAGTGTTGGTGGTGCGTTCCCTGTAGTCTTTTCTTTATTCACATCATTAGCAACCCTTTTTCCATTACTTCGAAACTCAGCTGCTCAATGACCTTTTTTTCCACACATAAAATATTTCTAGTACCTTTTAGACAATCTCCACCATGCTTCTTTCCACACATTGAGCATAAAGAAACATTCATCTTCTTTTCACCATTTTTTTAAGATTTATCCTTGAACTCCATCTTTCATTTCTTGTCGAAACCATGAGATGGATATGTAACACCAACTTCCATTTCTACCTTGATAGAAAAACACACAATTTTTTCAAAGCTACTGAAGTATCTTATAGCTAATTCCATTCGAAGGCTTGGTTTTATGTCACTGAATAATTGATCAACTTTACTTTCAAGTTGGATGATAAAGACAGATGCATACCTTGAAAACCTTGTAAAATTTTCTTCATATATACCAACAGATTAATCATCTTTTTTCTTAAGCTCAAGGAACTTATTTTCCATCTTTGTTCGAAGAATACGAGGGATGTACTTACTAAAAAACAAGTTCTTTAACTCATCCCATTCCATGAATTCAATTTCATCTTGGGGCCTTGTATTCTTCATTAGAGTCCACCACTGGTTTGCTTCACCTTCAAAATGGTAAATATCCAGAATGACTTTATCATGTTCTGAACAACGAAGTAAGGAAAATATGTTTTCAATGGTTCTTATCCATTGTTCAGAAGAAAGTTGATCAGAAGACCCATTGAATGAAGGTGGATGTTGCCTCACGAAGGACTCAACCGAATATTGTTCCCTTCTCTGCTCATTCGGAAGTCCAAAATGATTCATAGCTTGCATAAGTATAGCAATAATATTTTTCACTCCATCTCCCATAACATTTGTTTGTTCTGGAGGAAAATCATTACATTGTCCATTACATTGATCAACACGGTTCTTTTGGCTTCCATCCATCGTCTAAAACCCAAAAATAATAGTGTGAGAAGAAAAAATCATGCTAGGGAAAACAACATAATAAAGGGGGAGTACCTTCGATATCTAACATCTTATGTTTATTTCTAATATTGTTACCATAATTCTAGGACTATAACCTATACTTATACTTAACCTTAGAAACATCCCTAGACATTCCTTAGAAATATCTCTAGGGATCTCACTAAAGTTTTTGCATCCTAGTTTCCAAAGGTTAACTAATCATTTCCTTTGATACCAACTATAGAGACCCAAATCTTGATGTACATGGACATTACAATACTTTTGTGGAATACTTAATACATAACAAAAACAGACACACAAGGACTGTAATAGTTTAGTGTCTTTGGAAACTCTGAACATAATCTTCTAATCATGGTGAAAGATCTTCAACATCTCCCATAAAGATCTTCCCCTTTTGGTTTTCTTACCTAAAACCTTAATTTTAATCCTAGGGAAAAGAAAACATATAAAGGGTGAGGTCAAATGCTTAGCAAGGGTAAGAATGGATAAAATAAAACAAATCATATACATTTGAACATAAAAACATGAACATAATGTTTAAACATCAAAATATTGGGCAACGACATAAAACATCACAGTACATAAGGCATAGATCATAGAGAAACATTAATCATGATAAAATATCATGGTAATAAAACATGTTATTGTGTCAACCATTAATCACATGATATGATTTCAATAGTAGCCAAGGAATTGCTTCCAAGACCATCTTAGTGGATAAAGTCCCTTTCTGAATCGAGTTCACTCCACATTCCAGTCCTGTATTACTCAACTGGATTAACTTATCGTTCCAGCCATGTCTATCTCATGAGATATAAATATTTACCAAATGAATTGGAGGGAGATATAGGTCCCACCCATCTCATATTGAAATGATTTTTATGTGTTCCACAAAATAAACATACATCATTCATAATAACCCAATAAATAAAATGGGTTTCATAAACATCATCCCATCATAACATAATCCTTATAAAAGAAATGGCTATCATTTCATCCTAAGAAAAATAAAACCATGTAAATAATAGAGACATTATACTTGAAACATAAACATATTAAATAATTTCATTTTAGATGGAAAATAATTTTGATAAAACAACTGAAATAAATTCTTGAGGAAAATATCCTTTATTCTTAAAAATCATTTTACTTTCACAAAATGCCATAAAATTTTAAAATAAAAGGGTTTTTTAAAAATAATAATGAAATCTTGTAGAGGAAGCTTCATGAAAATGAGTCATTATGAAACCATAAAAATCCGTTCATGCCGTATAAGTTAAAAATAACATTCTCCTAGTACTTTTGTTTGAAAAGTCAAAAAGTACCTCGTATGGTAAAAAAAGAAAGATTCCTTACATACCATGTAGTAAAATTCAAAAATGGTTAAAAATGAATTTAAACAAACATGAAACAATTTTTAGAAAACATGGACATGGATGATAACAATAATCCCTGTAAATACTTACGAATAAACAATCTCATATAAGAACGTGAATGGAATAGTTATGCCTTACCTTATGTCTGATATGCTTCGTATGTATCCGAACCTCTTGTATAATGATTTAAATAATGTCATTGACCTATTATAGAATCATATTCATTGTTATGATATCATATATCATTTACTTATGACTTTGTATTACCGGTTCTTTTGCAAATTCGATGTAAAAGCAGCGATTTGGGTACAATAGTTTCATTTATTATATGTATTTAGAGTTGTTGTTCTTGATATTATTACTTATATCCTGATTTACTTAATTCCAGAATGTAAAACATGATTTATATATAATAACATTCTCCTCGTACTTTTGTCGGAAAAGTCAAAAAGTACCTCGTATGGTAAAAAAAAGATTCCTTACATACCATGTAGTCGAAGTCAAAAAATGGTTAAACAGTACTTCAAACATACATGAATACATTTTTAGGAAACATGGACATGGATGATAAAAATAACCCTAGTAAATACTTACGAATAAAAAATCTCGGATAAGAACGAGATTGGAATAGTTATCCCTTACCTTATGTCCAATATGTTTCGTATGTATGCAAACCTCCTGTATAATGATTCAAATAATGTAATTTACTTATTATAGAATAATATTCATTGTTATGATAGCATATATAATTTACTTATGACTTTATATTACCCGTTCTTTTGCCGATTCAATGTAAAAACAACGATTTGGCTAAAATCGTTTCACTTATTATACGTATTTTGACTTGTTGTTATTGATATTATTAATTATATCCTGATTTACTTAATTAAAGAATGTAAAACATGATTTATATATATAATATATTCACCATATACATATATATATTATATATCTATAAATGGAATGAAATACACCGTTAATGGAGACGGTAGGCTGTACGTAGGAATGAACACTGTTTTCATTTCCTTATTGAATTGAATGGAATTAAGTTGATGAAATACATATATATATACATAAATCCAGTATCATTATTATGTAATATATTTAATTATTACTTATTATATATATACTTTATAATTATTCATGAATGGTTAACACAGAGAATGAATCTCATCGCGTCGTGGAGACGGTAGTCCGTACGTACGCACGAGCGATGATACCATTCCCATGATCGAGGAATTATATTTAAGTTTATGTATAATATTTAAGAATCAATATCAATTTCCAAAAATAATATATAGATATTTATTTACACCATTATACCCTTCCAAGTAAGGTGGTGGTCGAAAACAGATTACACCACGGCGTGGAGACGGTATTCCGTACGTATGCAGGCGTGGTGATTTCGTTTTCCATAGGATGGATAGAAGGTGATATAAGGTTGTTTCATATTTATAATAAAATATCAGTATATAAGTAATACTGATTTAATTAATTTATAATGATACATCTAAAGAAGAAGAAATATAAGAAGAAATAAACTTGAGAGAATTGGAAGAAGAGATTACCTCTTCTTCGACGCACCTCTTTTAAGCTTCCTCTTAAGGAAGTATAGTTGGTCTTTTGAGAAGACCAGAACCTCCAGGAATTTTTTAGGGAAGTGTATAAGAGAAACGGTCAGGGGTTTCCCGATCTTCAAGGCTAAAAAGGGTGTGAAGAGAAGAGGGAAGGGTGCCCTTTTTATAAGGGAGGAGAGGGGCACCTTTGGAAAAACTTAAAATATTATTTTATAATAAAGTCATATTTTGTTTTTTAATAGCTCAAAATTGATTTATTTCTATGATAAGGTGGGGATGTGTCGAAATACTCTCAAAAAATATATTTTAGATAGGTTTGGATAATTATATTAACTTTATCTTCTAGTTTTAACTCTTAGTTAGTTAGATTGACATTTACCATGTCACATTGTATTTTTATATTATATAGTTAATAAACTTACCATATACATCCAAGAGACCCCAAAGTGGTCCATTAATGATACCAATATCATGATATAAATTTCTTGGACTAAGATTAGATTTTTAGGAATATAATAACAATTAATAATATAATATTTGTTTTAAAAATTATTTTATGTCAATTTTGACACTATTTGGTAATGGAATTTTGTGAAAATAATAACAGAATGATTATTTAGTACAATGTTAGTTAATTAAATTCTAACATGTCATATTAACCTAAATTTTTTTTTTTAATTCATAAAAAGTCTCAAATTAGATTTATTTGTGTATTTATAAAATCAATTATGTTAATATTTCATTAATAAGGTAATTAGTGCATCATTATTGTGACATAAATAAATTAACTTATTTAATGTCTAAAAATTATAGATAAAATACCATTATGTATGAAATCTTTGTATATTTCTAATGAATATTTATAGTATAATTTATCTTATGTATAACCCTATATTAAAAAAATTTTAGTTATTAAACGTTGATTTTAACTATTTTAACCCTTCTTTAAATAAATTAATAATAAATGTCCTAATCTAATCCATGTGGACCTAAATGGTCATATTTTATTCCTAAAGTTGTTTTTGTTCAGATTAAACTTATCCAATAGAATTAGGAAATGTGTTAGGGTAATAATAATATCATTTTTACCCTTAATATCCCTATTTACTTTTAACCGTGGTAAATAAATGTGAAAAGTTACTATTCACTAAAAATTATTTTCATCTCATTGAACCACATTTTAGTCCTTGATATTTACCGTGTCTCTCGGATTTTCGAAGTTCCACTCACAGAAGTGGTAAAATTAAGTTTTATGTGAGTTTGCAAAAAGCTCCTAGGAGGTCGGTATAAGACGGTGAAAAGTTCAACAAAATTTTTATATATCGAAAATAATTATAAAACGACTCCAATGAATTACATTAAACTTATATAGGTATTATGTATCAATTTTAACCAAAAATAAATTTAAATAAAATAAATAATTATTTTAAAAAAAAGTCGGTTTTTAAATAGTAACCTAGTGTTTTCACTATTCATCAAAAATTGAAAGCATTCAGAAAAATACCAATAATTCACCCTAGGATAACTTCAATATTCTGAATCCAAAAAGAAATTCCATTTTGAGAATCAAAATTTATAAAATATCAAAAATTGGGTATTACTATTCATAACAGCTAGTTTATAATAATATTATAATAATATCTCGTTTAGTGAAACTCAGTATTGCGTACTACACACACTATTTAGGATGGTCTTGATTACATGTAATGCAAGCCATATCAGGGCTATGTGTAGTGAAAGCACCATTTGGTGTTGCGTATAACATAATAAATACTCATTTCATTTATACATTAAACAAAATCTATACTTAATGTTTCGTAGAATAATTTCCACAAAACGAACTTGAAATTGTGTGTAACACGAGCCAAGAATAGTGTTGTGTATACCACAAGCTAATACGATGTTGCGTATAGTACAAGCTAAACATGGTGTAATATACAATAGAAGACATCAATGAAATTAAAAGAATATTTTTCATAAAATTTCGTGGTGTTACAAAGCTTGAGTTAACTGAGATATTATCTTGACCAAGTTTTTGATTACCGCCCCCATTGGGTTGGGAATCTCATTAGAATAATCATCACATTGATCATGACATCAGTTGTTAGCCCGATTACCCCTATTAATGGCCATTAGATGAAATAAAAATAAACATATAGGTTTCACATAAAGGGTAATCCAAATAAAAAAATGGATGACTTATAAATAAATTTTATTTCCTTAACTTATAAATCTGTATGCTTTAATCTATGTTACCCATGATCCACTTCCCATCAATTGTTCTTAGGAGAATTTTTTTATTCCGTTAAAAATGGTTCATACTAAACTTGTGAATTTACCAAAACATATCCCACAGGAGTGTCGTAACCAAGAGTGTATCAAGGCCCATAGTCATGTACCAAGATACCTTGGGTCAAGCCCGAAACTCCTTGTCAGAGTTTTCACTGCTATGTACATCTGTGCTAGAGCCGCCTCTACCTGCTTGAATCCAGAAAGGGATTTATTTTCTTGATAACCCACTAACTCAATACTCATAAAAAATTCGGGATATGTTTATTATAATTAGTCTTATCTCTAAATATTTACTAGGGTTTTCTAATCCTAATTCCAAAAATAACTAAACATATCCTCTGATACAAACTATAATAACCATGATATTTATTAGAAACATAACCATGATTTATTTCATAAAACATTCACTTGATACAACATAGAAGATATATAGGTCTAGTTTATTTTAATATTATGAAAATTACATAACAACTTAAACCATAAAAGAAACATCATTATTGAAAACATCCTTTATATTAACACTACATTCCCTCGTACTTAGCATTGCATGGGATAACCTGAGGACATGCATAAGAAAATGGTGATCTATAAATCCCAGTAAGGGAGTAAAAAAGGCATAAAATTAATATTAAAATACTTGTTAGGAAATATTCATATCAATGGAGTAAAAGAGATGCATGAACCTAAATGCATGATATTGCACGATTATCATAACATGGAAATGTGGCAACATCATTTAACATTATTTTATCATGAGCCAAGGCTCATTACACATCCATCATGAATATACCTTCATTAAACTTGAATTATAATTATTAAAACCTCATTTCACTTGATGTATCATGATACTAATCTTTACCCAATGCATTAGAGCACTATCAGGGTGCACCCTTCTTGAACATTTCATTTCATTCATAAGTGTTCCACTTGGATCATATAACATGAATTCATTAAAAATAATAATTTATTCCAAGATAGAGAAATGTGTAATTCATACATGAATCTCTATAGTAAGTATGTAAATGGTCACAAAGGTGAATACCCTTGATAGAGAAATGGGCATGGTATTCACTACACAATGACTTTGTCTTGGAAAACCGCGGTGCAATTTCGGTAACATAACGACGTGACATAAGAATTCATAAAAATTGTTGATGAGAGATAAGGTTCTGTAAGATCATATTTAAATGAAATGCAAAGTAAGGTGTTATATAGATACATGTCCCAACATAATTAAATGTATTTATATTCATAATAAAAAAATAATTGCTTGAATTTAAATGAGGAGATATAAATTCTTTATGGAATTTCAGTATTGTAACAGGGGTAAATGGGAGGCATTTAATGAAATGTAAAGTGTTCTATCATCATTAAAACATAAATAGGGAATTATGGGGGAGGTGAAAAATCCAACCCCTACATTTTTAATTGAATGTAAAATGGTATTACAATATAAAGAGACTTGAATAAAAAAGAAAAGAAAGAGTCCGTTACTTGGAAGTGTGATCACAAAGGCTTGAGAGAGGCTTATTGGGATCATGGGGAACCTTGGGATGATTCTAGATAGAGGAGGGTAGGATTTGGTCGAACTAAAAAGGCTTTGAGTGAGAGTAAGAGGGAGCTTGGGTGGGTTTATATAGGAAAGGAGAGAGAATTCATTATTATTTAGGATTTACACCCAACACCTTAAACTAATCAAAACAACAATACATCACATGGTTTTTGCCCATGGTTTTTGCCAAAAGGGATTGGAAAACAATATTTTATATGGAAAATTTCTGAAATTATTAAAATATAAGGCTTGATTATGTGGAGGTGAGTTGCCCCCTTAAGGAAAATAATTTAAAAAGATAAAATGTTTTATAAGTAATGGAGGGTCCACTAAGGCATCATAAAATTAATAAAACAATACTAAAATTCCATTATTTTAATTATAAAACATATATTGGCCGAAAAACACATTTATTGTATTTTATTACATCACTATTGGGTCATTATGATGACATAAAACACATTATATATTTAAACGGTATTTAATTTTTACCCCAAAATTCGACTATCTCAAAAAATTATGAGAAATTCACTGTAGGATAATTTCAATGTCCTGATTCCAAAAATAATATTAATTTTCTCTAAATAATTTTCTAAATATGTTATTTTTAACTATTAAAATAAAAACCAACATTTATAAAAAATTCATGGGTTTGGACAATTGCATTCATAAAATTAAACAATCATTTATATTTAATAAAAATTAATTTAATAATAATAATTATATTTCTTTGAAATAATATTTAATTCAGAAATCCATTAATTCATCAAAATAGATTTCTTAGTTCAATATTAACTAAAAATACTATTTTCACTTCAAAAACTATTTACAAAGTAACAATAATAAAATGAATGTATAATAATTATACAAAAAATAATGTAAATATTCATAGTGTTATGGTCTTGTTACATAACCCCTTATAACACCTGTATAAAACTGAAGGGTATGGTGTGTGATGGTGACATGCTGTTGGGGTGGCCCAGATAGCATTGCTCGGGTGGTAATATCTATCAAATTTCACATATCTAGTATGCAGTTCTATTCGATCTTAACATGTTGAAGCTCAACATGGGATTGGTCAAGAGAAAAGCCCAATGATGCCACCTCTTTTTCAAGCTCCGAAAAACGGGCTTCGTATGGGGAAATTATACCAGATGAGGCCATAAATTCCTTTTTTTGAGTTAATTTGATTTGTTAAAGCCCTATATTTATATGAATCATGTGATCATTGTTAAACGACTATATTAGAAATATTAACAATTATTAATGGTATTTTTAAATAATAAAACATAAAACCAAGGAAGTGCATAAGTTTTATATATTCATAATCAGACATTTAATTTGATCAAGAGGACTTTTCATTAATGAATGTTTGGGTCATCACAACATATATCTCCTGGTCAACCTCATCTATATTGATCACATGATAAGGGTTGAGGTAATACCACCCTAGTTGTGACGCATGGAAGACATCATGCATAGAGTTTTATTTTTGTGGAAGAGCCAATCAGTAGCCATTGGATTGATTTTCTCCACTACATCAAACGATCCAAAAAACCTAGGTACAAATTTCCCTACCTCCATATCCTACAGTGACCAAACCTAAGAGACACCTGAAGAAACACACTATCACCGTATATAAACTCTAGGAGTCATCTTCAACTATCATAATGAGACTTATTCGTACTCATAGTCACATTTGTATGTTTTTAAATCAATTTCACATGATTCAATGTCTCATGCACGAATATTGGTCCCAAAAACTATTACTCAACAACCTCCATCCAGCATAGCAGTGATTTACATGGCCTACCATAAAGAACCTTATATGGTTCTATCTTTATAGTTTCATGATAAATATTGTAATAGGAATAATCTACTAAAACAAAGTGTTTATCCTAAGAACCATCGAAGTCAAGTACACATGCCCACAACATATCCTCATGCACCTATATAGTACACTCCGACTTCCCATTTATCTGTGGTTGGAATGCTATACTCAATAAAACATATTTAGAAAGAACATTCTACAAGACCTTATAGAAGGGTAAAATAATGCGTGAATCACAATATGAAATAATCGTCAGTAGCACCCCATGAAGATGAACTATCTCTCGAACATACACTTCTCCTAATGTCTTTATTACAATGTTTTCCCTGATAGGTATAAAATGTGCTACCTTTGTCAGTCAATCCACAATGACCCAAAAAAAGTCATTATTCCTAATCATCTTCGAAATACAATATTATAAAAACTATTTTTAACGTAACCTTTTTTCACATCGGGTTTTTAGAACTAATGTGAAAATAACTTAAAATTTATTTTTCACATCGGTTATTATATAACTGACCTTAAAATACATTTTCTCAGATTTTTCATGTCGGTTATATAAGAACCAATGTAGAAAATCCATTTTATCTCATTTTTCATGTCGGTTATTATATAACAAACATGGAAAATAAATGTATATAACTTTCCCGTGTCGGTTATTAAATAATTGATGTTAAAAATCCATTTTCATGAAAAGATATTAAAATTTTCACTTATTTTTCATGCCATTCATTAGAAAACCGATGTGAAAAAAATGATATTTACGACTTTTTCAAGTCGGTTATTTAATAACCAACGTTAAAAGGTATTTTCCAAGTCGGTTATTGAATAACAGACATGAAAAAAGTTCACAAACATGTAGTTAATTTCCCAACTGTTAATTTGACAGGTCCAAGAGCTCTAAGGGAGTTACAGATTAAATGTTATGGCATTCAGAAGTTGATCATCTCTAAAGGATGTCTTAAGGAATTCGAACTTCTAAAGGAAATAACTTTTCGTAACTCTGTTTGAGATCTGGGACCTGTCAAATTAAATCTTAGGAAATGAACAAAATTTTTGTAACCTTTTTTTATGTCAGTTATTAAATAACGAATGTGAAAATTATCTTTTAACGTTGGTTATTAAATAACCGACGTGAAAAATTCATAAAAATTGCTTATTATGTCGGTTTTATAATAAACCACATGAAAAAGTGACAAAGATTGATTTTTCACATCGGTTTTATAATAACTGACTTGAAAAATAATTGAAAATATTAATCTCTTTTCACGTTGGTTATCATAAAATTGACGTGAATGATAATTTTAATATCCCACTAATGAAATTTGATTTTTTTTACATCATGAAATTGAAATTTCAAATTTCCACATAAAATTTTTAATACCACATTTTCTTTTTTCATTTTAATTATATTTTTACATTATACACATATCCTAATTTAACAATCATTTATTTCAACCATTATCATTCCCCTAACTCGACGTGTATGTTTTTCAACTTGAATCAATTATTTCTTCTTTCCTCGATCTCATCAAGGTATCCTTAATCATTTATCCAGGATTTAGTATTTTTAGGATTTGTTTTATCAATTGATATACCATTTTATAATCATTTTTTTAACCATCATCATTCCTCTGACTCAACTTGTTTGATCTTTTACGTGAATTCACGATTTCTTATTTCCGCGATCTCGTCTTGGTATTTGTAATTATTTTCCCATGATTTATATTTTTTATGAGTAGTTTTCTTAATTGATATATTATTTATCGATTATTATTTTATTATAATGATGGATAATGATTTATATAATGGTAAAACTACAAATCCTCCTATGGATTCAAAAATTCCTTCTAAGATGAAGTTGTGGTTGCACATTGAATCTTTCCTAAAAAAAATATCAGACTTCTAATGGTCTTAAATTTTGATACGTACCTCCGTTTGAGCTATATGACATGTCAAATCAAATAATGGAAAATTATATACAATATGGTAGAAATTTTTTTATCGATTATTTAATAACCGATATTAAAAATGACTTTTAATGTCTATTATTAATTAACCGACGTAAAAAATGACTTTTAACATCGGGTTTTTCAAAAAAAGACTTACAAATGGCTTCTTATCGCCATTTCCATGGGGAATTTCAGGACAGTTTTTAAAAAACAAATGTTAAAAACCATAAAAACCCATTATTACATCGTTTATTAAATAACTGATGTAAAAAATCATTTTCTTAAAGTCGCTCGCAATAACGTCACCTAAAAACTAACGTTAAAAAGAAACCAAAAACTGACGTAAAAAAGGTTTTTGTACTAGGGATACCCATCATAAAATTTATTTTCACGTCCTCCCTCTTATATTGAGGAATAGGAAATAGATACATTAAAACTCTAAGTGGTTGATTCTCTACCTTCACCTGGTGATAGGTAAAGAATCTTATCACAAACCCTGTAATCTACTTTTTTATGACTAGCGACAGAAAATATCATCATAGGTCACAATAAATTTTGGTCACACCGATATGAACCTCCCACATCATGTAATGAAATTCTCATATGATCTATTCCAGTATGATCGTATGTATAGAAACACAATTATTCACATAGATGATCTCATCCTCATCTATCAACAAGTATTAACGTGTCTCTCCGCCTTCAATTATTTCCCTTATGGACAAGCACTTAGTGTCCTCAAATTATCTTCCCCTAATTTCTCTCATAAGTTTAGACTCCACTACAACTAAAACCAGAGTAATATACACCTAGAACTCCTTATAAAACACATTCATTTGATCTAGTAAAGTCATAATCTTCCACTCCTCACTCAACTCCTGAACCATCTGAGTCACAATTTTCCTACTCAAGGCACAAGCCACACTATTTCCTTTCTGAGGAGTATATTCCACTTAAGAATCAAAATAATTCATATAGTCTAGCCATATACACTGCTGAAGATTCAAATATTTGATATGAAAATATATAAATCAATCTCTTTTGTTCTATATAAATTGTAAACTTTTCTCATAAAATATAGTGTCTCCAACACTTAAGGAAATAAACCACTACTGCCAACGTGAGGTAATGAGTATGGTAGTTCCATTCAAGTGGTATTAACTATATGTGCTCATACACCATGACTCGATCTCCTTGCATTATCACAACTTTGAGTCTGATCCCAAATGTTTAACAATGAACTGTGCACTCCTCACCTGACTCAGGTGGGATTTAAATCGGTGTCATCGTCAAACACTTGTTCAACTTCTGAAAATCATTATCGCATGATTCCCTCCACTCAATCTTTATCCCCTTTTTAGTCAAGCATGAATGTGGAGGGTCCAAATAGGAAAAATCATGGATGAATCTCTTGTAATATCCATAAAATCATAAAATGATTCAAATATAGAAAACATTCTTGGGATTATATCAAGAAACAACTACTTTAACGTTCCCTGGGTCTACTGACACACCTTCCTTTGATACTATGTGCCCCCCCGAGAAGTGTACCGAGTCAATCCAAAAGTAACACATAGATAGGTTGGTATATAACTAATGCTATTTCAGAGTACTGAGGATGATGTCATCATGTTGGGAATGATCATCCTGAATATTGGTGTACAATAAGATTTCATCCACAAACACTGTAACATACAAAGTAATTAATGAATAATAGATATTTTTATCTATGTATATTAATGAATTAGATAGTGTTTTAGAGGCTTAAAACGAGAATAAATCAAATCTTAAGCATGGAATACACTAATATTTTTAAAAGATTGTTTTACTGCCTTTTGATGGAAAACAATTTTTAAATATATTTTTTGAAATTTTCTAAGCTATATTTTTCAAAATAATATTATTCCTTATTATTGGGATATTGAAATTTACTTTGGATAAATTTCTGGTATTTTTCTGATAATGTTTTTTAATGAATAGTGAAAAATGTTGTATATTAATTCAAAACCACTTTTTAATCTAATTTTTTATATGATTATATTATATTTATAATTGGTTTTAAAGATAAATTAGAATATATTTTTACCATTTAATCCAATGGTGGTCATTGTAATTAATTTCACTTTGAAATTGGTCTTAAACTAGTGTCAATCTTATGATACTTATTGTTTCATAAAAACACACTATTTGTTATGACAACGGGAATTAATTATTAAATGAATTAATGTAACTTATATGTTTTTAATTTTGTAAAATAGACATCATTTTTTAATTTGGAATATCAAATATAGCTTAGGGTGAAGTTTTGGTATTTTTTTGAAGAACTTCAATTTTTGATGAATAGTGAAACCACTAAGTGGTACTTAAAAAACTGATTTTTCGTTTAAATGAAATTTTACCACCTCTGTGTTTTGAATTTCAAAAATACGACATACATGGTTGTCATTAAGAAGTAAAATGTGGTTCAATGGGATTAAAATAATTTTTTGGTGAATAGTAACTTTTAAGTTTTTAATCGCGATTAGAGGCAATTAGTGTAATTTGAGGTAAAAATAAGATTTTAATAATATGAAATGACCTATACACATTTCCTACCACTAATGTATGTGTCATGTCCGACCAAGACAACCCATGGGTCGATTTTTGGGACCCCATGGAGCCACATGGGTAAGATAAAGACATTAATGGATTTTATTTAAAGTAAAAGTAAAAATGTCACAAACATGAGTTTTTTTACTAAAACAATTTTTACATGGGGTTATACAAGTCATATTTTTTATTATAAATAGTCCATGGAAAGAAACAACAATTTCCTACATCATGATATTTTTATTATAATTTTAAAAAATTAAATAAATTAAATTATTTATGACACCATGACGATGCAGCGATTACCACATTATTTAACGATTTAAATAAAACGAAAATATAATGTACAATATAACACCTACACTTGTCAAAAACCTATTGTATGGGTGGATTTCGAACCATTATCACCTTAGCCTAGAAATTTATAATTGTGGGACTTTTGTTATCCGAAAATCATTTTATAACAAAGTATCTTTTCTTAACTTTCAAAGAGTTCCCCTCCTCTCCTCTTATAAAAGGCCCCCACCTCTACCTCTTTACCCACACCTCTCAAGCCTTTTGCTCGGACAACCCCTACTCATTTTGTCTCTCCACATCTTTGTCTTACTCCTAGAAGCCTCACATTGGGCAGAAGGCTTCCCAAGGAAGCCTTTGAGCTCAAATCAAAAAGAGTTACCCGATTTAAAGGTAGTGTATTCTCTTGTGTTCTTATGTTTTATTTTGCTTCTCCAACCCCCTAAACTCTTCTTATTCATTTATTTTGTAACAACAACAGTATCTTCCATATACTAGGATGTTTTTTATATGAAGTATTATAGCTAAAATTACACACACCAACATCTAATGGTTAAAGAACATACTGTTTCTGTTGTTGGCGAATTTCTGCCTCACGAAACGATGATTGTTCAATATTATTTTAACACCATCAAAGGTGTCCATTAAGATGTCACTATATTTATATATGATATATTATATGATTATGTTTTACTTAGGATTCTGTATTTTTCATTTATGGCATACCTTTAAGGTTTCCATTATGGGTAAACGCAATATCTTCATTTTAGGAAGTGCGGACTACCGCCCCCTCAAAGTGATTTGATTCGTTAATACCATATTTAGTACATAAAAAGGATAGATTTAATGATATTATATATGATATTATACTGGAATTATAATATACCTTTATATCATTATGATTCCATTTCCTAAAATATGAAATATAAATGAAAGTAGCATTCTTGCATACGTACAGCTTACCGTCTCCATGAACGGTGCATTTCATTTCTTACCTCTAAACGTTATGTAATATTATAAATGCATGTATATAATGGATATATATGATATATATGATATCTACATCATGAGTATAACTCCAGATATAATGGATACATGAACAATGTGTAATTATAAAGAGTTTATTTTTGACTCAAGTACCAATGATCGCTAAAACGACCGTTATTAACTTAAATAATTACATAGTGTTCATGAAATGGTAATAAGTGATATAAAAGAAATAATTAACATGAAAGAGGTTCTTAAGCAAGTATAAATTAACTCAAGTTTATTATTCAGGAGGTTAAAGAATGATCAAGTCAAGTCGGACCCGAGGTATGGGACTTCGTCTCAATCTCCTTTCATTGAGGCATATTTTGTTTTATACACAACGTTATTTTATATGGTGTATAAAACCTTTTGAATTTTACATTTATTCAAATAGAATCTTTTTTTATACGAAGCTTATTAATAAATGTCAAAGGGAATGTTTTTGTCATACGTATGCGGCGACAATGACTTCTCTGCCGCCGTGACCATTATTTGAGTTTCGACTTCCTCTACAAGCCATACCTTTTTTAAGAGATGAATAAATACCATGTTTTACTTTTCTTTTATTTTGGTATTGAAAATTGTTTTCATAATGTTTATATATCAATGTTTTGTATTGATATCTTGTGATTGAAAAGTGGAAATGTTATGTTTCCTTTATGCATGTTTTTTGTGAAACGATTATGTTATGGTTCTTGGGAATTATTATGAAGACGGATGGTTCCGTGATAAAATAAGGGAAGGTGAGCCCGATATATCTCTCCAATGCATTGGGTAACACGAAGGAGTTAATCATTAAGGTTTCTCTGAAGAGATTTAGGGAATATACTATGATGGGTATTCCAAACGTAACCAAGAGGGTTACTCCCTACGTAAGAATGTTATGAATGCCTCAAGTTACCTTTATGTATTATGATTTCTATGATTTATTCATGGTTTTATGAGGTATGTTAATGAGCTTATGTTTTATGAATAAAGTATGATTTCATTTATTATTATTTATACATGTACTCATGTTTCCTTTCCATATTTTATATCCCTTACTGAGCTTTTTATGCACATCCCAAGTTTTTGAAATATTTTTCACAGGTCAAGGGAAAGGTACATGATATGATGATAGTGTCAAGGAAGTGACAAGAAAGAATCCATGTTTTATTTTAAATATGTTTCCGTTGATGGGAAAAAATTAATACTATCTTTTATTGTAACCACTATGTTTAAATGTGGGATTTAATGCATGTTTTATGATCTAATTCTCTAAAACTCTAAGCCTGAAAATATCCTCAAGGTGTAATCTTATAATAACTCAAGATTAAGTAAGGTTTATGGATGGGACCATATAATTGGTATCAAAGGTCTATTTAGATAAATTTAGGAGTTATAATTATATTAAATGATTATCCAAAAATATTATTTTTTATGGTCAAATTGAAATGATAAAGTATTTGAAGATTACCATGTTGCTTCATCTAAGACATGTTTGTTCAGAATGGTTTTCCGCAAAGAAAATAGGGAAGCAGGGCTAGGAAGGCATATAGAAGGAAATAACTTTCCGAATCAGCATCCTGAGATGGTTGGAATTGGAACTCATCAATTTGTTGCCGTAATGGCACCGTTGGCTCAAGCGATAAATGGTGGTGGTATCTATGAACGAGATCATCTAGATCAACCGCATAGGGACATGTCAGTGGTGGAACATTTCATGAGGAAAAATCCCCCATCATTCATGGGATCATCTGACCATGTGTTTGCTGAAGGGTGGATTAATGCACTGGAGAAGATTTTCAATGTCATGGGGTGTTTAGAAAATCAAAAGGTTAGTCTTGATATTTACCATTTTGAGGGGGAAGCAGATCAGTAGTGGTCGATAGTTAAAAATATCAGGGATGATGATGAGATTGATGCTCTCAACTGGGATGAATTTGAAGGTATGATTATTGAGAAGTATTTTACTAAGGTTGTTCGGCTTAGGATGGAAAAACAATTCTTGGAATTCACGCAAGAGGAAGACTCAGTGGCTACTTATGAAGAAAGGTACACTCGATTGGCAAGGTATGCTCCAAATTTTATTCGAGACATTGATAGTAAAATCAATCATTTTTACTCCGGATTAAAGCAAAAATATCGAAGGGAATTGTCTTATCGTGAGTTTAAAAGTTATGAAAAGCTTGTTCAATGTGATGAGATGGTGGAAATGGAGTTTGCATATGATCAAGTGTTCTATAACAACCTGTAGAAGAAGAGACCTAGGTGGCAGGAGAAAGGAAAGAATTCTTCAAAAATGACTAACGGTAAGAAATCTAAGTTTCCAGTTTGTGATAAATGTGGGAAAAGGCATGTTGGGGAATGTCTTCTGAATTCTGGAAAGTTCTACCAATGTGGTAAGATGGGACATAAGGCATGTGATTGCACAGAAAAAGATCAGGGTGATGGTAAGAAAAAATTTGATTTACAGTTATTGAAATTTTTTAAGTGGAATGAGATGGGTCACTGTGCAAATGAGTGTCCGACAAAGAGCTCGAGTGATGGAAAGTAGTTAGACTACAAGTAGAAATGGGTGGTGTAATCCTTTGTAACTAATTCAGCAGATGTCGGGCCATCAAATGAAGTTGTATCAGGTACTTTGTTTTTTCAGATTATGCCAGTGTATTGTTTGATTCAGGGTCTACACATTCTTTCATCTCTGAAAACTTTTCTAGTAAAATGGGAATACCACATCAAGAAATGACTCTTGAAATTGTGATAAAAACACCTGGGGGAAATGTTGAGGCAAAAATAATTATAAGAATATTCCTATCCTTATCCATGGAAAGAACCTACTTTTCACGACCCATCCTCGGGGCCTGTACTGTGACTACCCCAAGCCAGCCTTCCATAGGTCAGGGGCTAGCGACTAGCACCAAGGAATAAATCCCGGTAAAAAGGGAAGACATTGCCTTTGTAAAGTAAACAAACACCATAGAGAAAGAAATAAGTAGAAGTAAACGCTATGTAAAAACTGATTACAACAGTACGTGCGGAAAAGCAAGTGAGCCAGTATACAATCCCAAACTGAAAGTAAAGTACAACTGGAAGGGAAAACATCAACTAAAAAGAAAAGTCGCAACGCCAAGCTGTCCACTGGAAATCCCAACTAATGTGTGGGTACAGATAGCCTCCTCTTCTCCTTGGGTCCAGCCGACCGCTCTGAGTACTTCCCGCCCAGTGGTCCACCTCCAAGTAACATCACGCTCCACAGGCCTCAACCACAATCAGCGTTGTCCATCGTCTGCAACCAACACAATGTAGTGTGGGCATAGCTCGTGTAGGGCTGAGTATAAGCTACTCAGTAGGGACCCCGAGACCCTCGAAGGTCTCCCAGAATCCACAAAGGATAGTCCACAAAGGAAAGATTTAATCACAAAGTAACATTCGACACTGCTTAGGTATATGCCCATACATATACCTAAGTCATCAATTCTCGTTCGACCCAACATTCGAGCCCAAGTACAACCCAGTCCACACAGGAAAGCAAAACGTAAATCCAAACAGGATAGCACAACACAATCCACATAGGAATGGAAAACAGGATTCATCTCACATAGGTATACTTCTTCAAATGACGATAGAGATGATCAGATGTAGCCACTGATTCATCTAAGCCGTCGGACCCACAAAGGGTCGATAGGTACTAACCCCCACAATGACCCACATAGGATCGATCATGAAGTTGAAACCATAGCTATTGGGAAACTCATTCTCTATTAAGTATAGTGGTTATGCCGCTACAGCCAAGCGCTTCCCTCTAACCTTGGACTACTGTAGTACTCCACCTATCGAGTACTGTGGGCCTGCTATTATAATCATGTGCTTACCTCTATGGGTCTGCCGCTACAATAAAGCGCTCCCCCTCATAGCCTCTAGGGGTACTACTTCTATGGAGTACCACGGGTCAGCTGCTACAACCAAGAGCTCATCCATCATAGGTCTGCCGCTACAACCAAGCGCTCCCCCGTGCTGCTACAACCAAGCGCTCCTCCGTCATGGGTCTGCCGCTAAAACCAAGATCTCCTCCTCATAGCCTCCAGAGGTACTCCTTCTGTTGAGTACTACAGGTCTGGTGCTACAACCAAGCGCTCCTCTACCATGGGTCTGCTGCTACAACCAAGCGCTTCCCACTAGGCTATCCGTAACACACCGAGTCGTTCGATCAGCAGTCGTCAAGTCTCAACCGGCTCTAGGGTTTCCGCACACAACATGCTCATTCCAGGAGGGTACACTCTACAAGACAAGAGGTCTATGCATCAACTGACACATAGTCCAGATTTGATATATCCAAAAGTTTCGTATCGTCAACATGAACTCAACGTCGCAGACGGCGCGTCAATCAGACGTCTAGTCTGAGAGTTATCAACTTTTCCGTTCCAGGGGGCCCGGTTGGATTTTGGGTGCAATCCAACCCTACCACTATCCAAATGCATCCAAAACTCAAGCGTAGTGTTCCAAAAGTTCCGTCTCATCAAGAGGAAATCAATGAGACAGACGGCACGTCAATCGGACGCCCGGTCTGTGAGTTAATGGATTTTTCGTTCCAGGGGACCGGTTGGTTTTGTGAGCAAACCAACCCGACCACTATCCAACTACATCCAAAACTCAAGCGAAGTATGCCAAAAGTTTCGTCTCATAAAGATGAAATCAACGAGACAGACATCGCGTCAATCGGACGCCCAGTCTGTGAGTTATTGGCTTTTTCGTTCCAGGGGCCCGGTTAGTTTCATGAGAAAACCAACTCGACCGCATTCCGATGGCATCCAAACCTCGAGCAGAGTAAGACAAAAGTTCCGTCTCATCAAGAGGAATCCAACAAAGTTGACAGCACGTCAATCGGACATCCGGAGCTCAAGTTATGAGCGTTTCTGCTCCGAGGGCCCGGTTGGTATCGTGTACGAACCAACCCGGCCAAACCCAAAGTACTTCGAAACCTTGAGTGGGATATACCGAAATGACCGTCTCGATCCAAGGATCACATCACCACTGACGGTGCATCGATCGGAGGCCCGTAGATCAAGTTATGAGCAAAAGACCGAAAAGTTCCGAAAACGGGGGGTTTGGGCCCGGACCGACTCGACCCATCCCCCCTGGGACAGCCCGGCGCGCGGGCGCGTGGCGCCAGGTGGCTCGGCTGAACGGCCGAGCCGTTCGGATAGTGGGGGGGGGGGGGGGGGGGCTGCCCCCCGTGGTTTGTAACCGTGACCCCCCTTAATGGGGGCCGCTCAGCTGGCTGGCCAGGGGTTTGAACCCCCGACTTTCCCTTGTATGGTCGGCCTGCCCCGGCCGGCCGGTTTCTGCCGCCTCGGGACCGGCGACGGCCGGTCCCCTCCCTGCTTCGACACCGGCGGCCCGTTCCGGCTGCCGGTTTCCACGCTCCGCCGCGGCCCTGTATCGGCTGGGACCTTCATTCATCCGGTGCAGCGCGACGACGCCGCACCCCTCTGTTGTGGCCCCGCTCTGGCCGCGGTACTTTTGCGGTTCTCCGACACAGCGCGATGGCGCCGCGACTTGGTTCAATTTCACAGCGTGGTGCGATGGCGCCGCGCATTCCTTGCAGCAAGATCCCGCGCGGTGCGATGGCTCCACGTCACTTCCCTTCGTACCGCAACAACAAGAAAAATAATAAGGGAGGGGGACGACCATGTTTGTGAGGTCCGGCCTCCTCCTTTAAATCGATAGCATGCGGTCCAAATATACGTGGATAATGAACAGGAGTAAAAAACGAAATGAAAAATCACATAAAACCCTACCTTGAGTGTAGCTTGTATGGAGGTTCGTCGAATGAGGATTCGTCGCAGAATATCCGTCGCAGAAAGAGACGTCGTGAAAGAAAGCATCGTCGGTATCGTGGTATACGGCGTCGCATAGTCGGTTTCTGAGGACTCGGTGTTCTTCGTCGAAGATCGATGCGTTCTTCGTGTTCTTTGTCGAAGACAAAGAAGTTCCTCAAGTTCCTTAGCCTTTTCTCCCCAAAGACTCCGCAACAAGTATCCATCCCTTAATAAAATAATCCCACACTTATTTTATTAAATTGACATTAGTTTTAAATTCAAACACTCACATTAAACTCACTTCATTAATATCATAAGTTATTAAAACATAAGTTATCAATTTTAATTGTGAGTTGAGGGAGTTAAGGAATGTGAAGGGGTGGGGTTCGTGTGGCCCCCACCACCCTCATAACCACCCATGGGAAGTTGGGTAGTTACCCATATTCCACCCAAAGCTTAAATCCACTTAGAGAAAATAAAAATTGTAGTTAAATTTTTATTTTAACTTCTACAATTTTTATCAACTTATCTCGTGAAAACGCATCTCTAGAAAAGGTGTTCCTAAGCAATTACCGGTGCTGCGAATCCATCGGTGCCCTCAGAATTCGATTCTGAACACCGGTACAAAATTTAGAAATTCTCGCTCATTCGTTCACTGAATGTACCCGAGCTAAACTTCGGATAGAAATTTCGGGCACACCGGGCCTCAGAATCAAGTGCCGTCAGAAAATTCGTTCTTGTAAAATTCCAAAGAAAAATACGAAAAAAAAAATTTCCTTGAATTTTATGGGTATTTACATTACTCCCACCTCAGGGATTTACATCCCCGTAAAGATAAATCGAAACTACGGAAACAAATGTGGGTACTGAGCACAAATCTAAGCCTCCCACTCACAAGTGCTCTCCTGGAGGTTCTCGTGCTGCCATCTGATGCGCACAAGAGGAAACGACCGTCCACATAGGACCCGCTCCCGTTGATCCTCGATCTCCACTGGTACCTCCGTAAAAGTAACCCCATCGTCAATGTCAACTCCCCATGGTCAATGATTTCCATCGGGTGGTGCACGTATCTCCTCAGCTGAGATATGTGGAAGACGTCATGAACCTGGTGCAACTGAGGTTGTAGTGCCAGATGATAAGCCACCTCGCCAATCCTGCTGAGGACCTGGAAGGGTCCGATGATGTGTGGAGACAACATTCCACCTTGGTCAAATCTTCGTAATCCACGTTGAGGTGAGACACGCCAGAAGACGTGGTCGCCATCCTCGAACTCTAGTGGCCTCCGCCTTCTATCAGTATAAGACTTTTGCGGGCTCAGAGCTGTCCTCATCCGCTCTTGGATGACTTGGACCTTTCTGGTCCTACTCGAGCTGCTGAGATTTCTTCTTTGCTGAGAAGAAAAAACCGGTCTCATCCCCTAGATGAACCACGTTTTTGCCTAATACAGTCAATACCGTCAGGGATGATACTAACCCATACCAAGGATCACGTCGTAAGGCCTCGACGCTACTACCAAGAGATCCAACCGTTACACTCGTCTACAAGGGTTGAGTCACACTATCGGCATTAGTGTGTGGTCACTGGGTCTCCTCCAGTAGGCATATCAAAGTGAGGGTCAATTCAATGGTTTTTAAACCGAATCCTCTTAGTAACAACATAAAAAAGAGGACATGAAGGTAAATTCTAAAAGAATGGTGTCTTTTATTACTGTAGCTCAAAGTAAAAAGACACAAAACATCTACAGACAAACATCAACAACGCTATATGCAACATAAACAAAAGTCTCCAGGCCTGGAGCTAGTCCTGCTCCTGTCCATCTCCTCCCGGAGCTCCATGATCATAGGCCTCAGCTTCCTGAAGCTGAGCTCTCCCACGTCAATCAGCTCCCTGCGGTCGGGGTGGACCTCATAGTGGTGGTGGTGGAAACACCTCGAAGCGTCGTCCACCTCCAGCTGCATTGCCAGATCCCCTGCCACGGTCTCCTGCTCCTTGTGGTCTGCCTCGATCGAACCTTTGCCTCTGCCTGGGAGGTCCTTCGTTCATCTGCTGGTCATCTGTATGGCAGGTCGGACAGTCATGAGCCATGTGACCAACTCCGCCGCATGAGTAACACTGTCCGCTCATGGTAAGTCATTGTCCACCCCGGGTGCCTCGCACAAACGATCATGTTTCATGCGGTCGACCACCTATAGGTTTAGTCCTCTTGGACCCCTGCGTGTAACATCCCCTAATGATAGAGGGTTAAATAACAAAATGATATGACTCATGTCAACAAGGTGCACCTTCCTTTTTGGGAGACTACATGGTTAGAACTCCACAGTTAAGCATGTTTGACCTGGAGTAGTGATCAGGATGGGTGACTGTCTCGGAAGTTTTCCAGGATGTGTGTGAGTGAGGACAAAGCACACTGGAAAGGACAAGTGTTGGCTTGTGGGGACTATCATTAGTCAGATGACCTGTTCAGGCATGTGGGTGGACCCTGGGGTGGGCCCCACGTGTTTTCGGGGCAACTGGTGGTACCTGGTGGGTCAGGACCCGACGACCATGTTAAGGCGGGGTGTATTTGTTGTCACTGGGACCCGGTTGTCACATTTGGTATCAGAGGAGGAACTCAGCCTTAAGTACAGTGCAAAGCCTGGGTTGAGATTTAGGGCCCACAACGAGGGCATTGTGCTCTAAAGGGGGGTGATTGTAACATCCCCGAATGATATAGGGTTAAATAACTAATTGATATGACTAATGTCAACAAGGTGCACATTCCGTTTTAGGAGCCTACCTGGTTAGAACTCTACAGTTAAGCGTGCTTGGCCTGGAGTAGTTGTCAGGATGGGTGACCTTGTGAGAAGTTTCCCAGGATGTGTGTGAGTGAGGACAAAGCACCCCGAAAAGGACAAGTGTTGGCCTGTGGGGACTATCATTAGTCAGATGACCCGTTCAAGCATGTGGGTGGACCCTGGGGTGGGCCCCACGTGTCTACGGGGCAATTGGTGGTACCTGGTGGGTCAGGACCTGACGACCATATTAAGGCGGGGTGCTTGTGCTGTCACTGGGACCCGGTTGTCACATTAATTGTCACATACAAGACATATTTTAAAGTTATTTTTCATTTAATTTACATCCTTTCATTGTTTTGGGGGTTTCCCTAGGTTTTAGGTAGGAATATATGACTATTAATGAATTGGGCCAAAACGTGAGCCCAATTCCAGATTAAAAAATTAAATTATGTATCTTTTATAAATTTTTCATTTTTCAACATTTTTCATCCATTCAAATTCCTAATTGACCTCCCCTAACCTATTAACACCACCAAGTTAATTTGGAGCTTTTAGAAATCCATAACCAGGGTTTATTTGGGTTTTTAGCTAAGGGGTTGGGCATGCCCGAAAGCCCAATTCCTGTTTTAAAAATAAAATTTGATTTTGTTATAAATTATTCAATATTTGGGAGTTTTAAGTGATTCTAACTCTCACCCAAGCCCAAGTAACCCATCCGTGCCTCTGAACTCTCTCCCACCTCTTTGGAGCTCTGGATAATCGCGATTTGGTGCCGAACTTCATAGGGTTTCTCAAATCTCCCAGATTTGAAGAGGTAAAGTATTTCTTTCATAACTCTCTCAATTCTCAATATGTTTCCTCCATTCTAGTTCCTAAATGATATAATACATATTTTTCGAACGTAACCTAAATTTTGGATATTTTAAATTTCATATACTAGAGTTTTGGAGTGATTACTTCAAGATACATCAAGTAAATGAGCCTTTTTCTTTCCTCTTTCAAATTACTTTGGGTTTAACTCATTGTTCTTAGGGTTGCTTCGGTTATAATTGAGTTTACTAATGTCCAAAAACTAGGATTTAGAAACTAGGGTTTAAATTTGGGCTTTCTTCACCTATTTGTGTGGTTTTAGGTTTGATCTATTTCTCTCTTGGTGCGGTGGGGGTGCGATTTGATTTTCGCACGGAGATTCAAGGGTTTTTGTTAATTTGGTAGGTGATTCCACTGTGTTTGCAATTTTTGTGAATTAGATTGATATTTTCATGGTACCTTAATGTTTATTTCACTTGAATGTTTCTGTAAAAATTGTTTTTAGTTGCATTTATAATTCAAATGAATTTTTAGTTCCAATTTTTGGTGAAATTGGGGGTTTTTCATTCAAATCTTTTATTGGTTCATTTTGGGATGTCCCATAACTGAATTGTTGGTTTAATTAAAGGGTTTTGAACTGAAATTTTGTTTTAATAACTTACAAGTGTTAACATAGTGTGAAAGGTGGATATCTTAAAGAGCTTTGGGCGCAAAACAATGTGATGTTTTGAGAGGTTTTTTTATTGGAAATAAAATTATTTCATTATGTGATTTAAATGGTATAAAATGTGTGTATCTACTGTACAATTTTATTGTGACCAGTAGTGATATTGCATGTGAAAAAGGATGTGTGTTGTTTGCTGAAATTGTTTGAGAACAAAAAAGGGGAAGCCCGGGTATCTAGGTGGGGCGGATTTATACTAGTACGACTAGTGGATCAGATGGGTTTTGTCCCTGTTCCACTTAGCATCTAGATAACGACAACTCTAAATAAACTATTTGGATGACGATTTGGGACCACTAGGTTATGGGTATGTTCTCTACTAGTGGCTTGTGGACGAGAACAGATTTTTCTATGGTTACTCTACACCGAGGTACGAGGTACATAGGGCCGGAGACAACCTAGTGCTTAGGGGTGTTCCCGATTTTGATGCTCATTGGATTTGTGTTATTTACCCTTTTTTTGGGTTGTTTTGGCAGTACATTATAGTAGCTCACATGTCTATTTAATTTTCTAACATTATGAAATTCTCGGAATGAAAACTTTTTTTATTTGAAAGTTGCATTTCTTTTAATTTTAACACTGTTTCACCTTGTGTATTAAAATTGATTGTTTTGTTAACATTGTATTGCATGCTATTTGGAATCATATGGTGGTATAATATTCGGATTAAGCTCACACCCTACTTACACCCCTTGGGTGTAAGTAGACCTGATTATTCTTGACTCAGGTAAAGGGAAGACTAAGGGTGATGGTGGTTCGGGATGTTAGTCCCCATCGTTGGGGCGGAGTTGCGGGGATGGCTTGCGGGTGATGATCCCCTTGTCATGTGGAGTCCACGAAGATGTCTTTATGTTTTCATTAATTGTTTTAGACCACTTTTAGTGTCTTTAAACATATGTATTCAGATCTGGTTTTGTTAAGAATTTTTTGGCATGAAAATTTCAGATTCTAATAATTGATTGTTTTTTTATGATTTATGCTTTCATACTCGGGTAAATCATCCCAAAACAGATTTGTTTGATTCCCGGGCACTTGTGCCAACCCGTGGGGATAGGGAATGCCTTTCGGGCCTTGCCACAGGCCGGGTATGGTGCCGTTAATGGTGGCGACCAGATCCGGTTCGTGACAAAATTGTATCAGAGCCAGGTTTATGTTTTTGGGTTATATTGTTATTTTGAGATGAGTCAGGATAGACAGGAGCTAGGACTGTCGGGGCTCAGGGTATTGGTTGTGAGTAGGGTGCCTGGACCGCACTTCTCATGGTAGACCTTGAGTCACCAGAGGATGTTGGAATTTACTGATTGACTTCACTTCCAGGTGAGACGTGTGGGCTGCAGAGCACATGTGGACATCAGGTAGATGTGGAGTAGTTGTTTCTTTTATTACAGGAATGTGTTTAGTTTATTTATATTTGATGTATTTGATTACAATTTTCAGAATTTTGGAATTGAATATTGTTTTGTGACCGTTGAATTTTGTAGCAACATGCCTCCCCCGAATGATCCCACGCACCCACAGGAGGAAGCTGGAGAGAGTTCTCCCATGCCGATTGATCAGAGACTCATGGAGGCTGTTGTTCGGGCTATCCAAGATTTGGGACAGGGACCAGCTCATGCTCCTATTCCTATTAGGGAAGAGGAGACAGGTCCTAGAAAAGATAAAGAAGAAGAGTTTCTGAAAAACAAGCCTCCTACCTTACGAGGTAGCACAGAACCCCAGGAAGCAGAAGAATGGATCAAGAAGATCGAGCGTTTGTTTGAGTTCCTGGAAACACCCGAGGAGCTCAGGGTGAAGTGTGCCTCCTTTCTGTTGGAGGGTCCCAACCGTAAATTGTGGGAGTTAGTGCTTCAAGCTGGGAAGAATGAGCAGATGCGCTGGGGAGATTTCAAGGCTGTCTTCAATGAACAGTATTGCCCTGAGGTGTTGGCTTATGCCAGGTCTAGAGAGTTCATGGAACTTGTTTAGGGGAATCTATCTGTGATGGAGTACGCCAACCGTTTCACTGAGTTGGTTCGGTATGCTCCAGAAATTGTCTCTAATGAGCAAGCGAAGGCCCAGAGGTTTGAGAAAGGCTTGCGACCAGAGATATACTCCCAGGTGTACTTGTTTAAGTTGGGGACCTATGCTGAGGTTGTTGATCGGGCGTGCATGGTGGAGATTGATTGGAAGGAAAGAGCTGGTTTCTATGGTTCAGTATTAGCAGTAGGTAGTGGCAGCTCCTCAGAGAAGAAAAGGAAGTGGGAGGATCATGTGAAGAAAGGAGGGGGCAGTTCAGGCCACTCTTCTAGGCAGTTTTGTTCTGCGGCTTCTGATGTGAGATCTGTCGTGTACCACCAATGTGGGATGCCTGGGCATATCTGACCAGCATGTACTATTCCTCCGAAGCCTTGTTACCAGTGTGGAGGTATAGGGCATTTGCAGCACTTCTACGGTGTGGCACGTCCACTCCCAAGTGGGGCAGGGTCAGTGGCTTCAAGAGGAGTGCCAACATAGTCCGAGCCGTCGAGGAATGGGGGATCTCGATTTGGTGTTAGGGATGGATCATCTTCTAGGCAGAGCCAGTTCAGGGCACAACCATAGAATAGCGGTCGTCCTTAGGCAGATACTGGACATATCCATGCATTGGATCAGTCACCAGTAGGATCAGAGGCGGGACCGTCGATAGTTCGAGGTACTGTTCTGATCGCATCTTCTATAGCTACTACTCTTTTTGATACTGTTGCCTCTGTTTCATTCATTTCTAGAAATTTTGTGGACATGCTGAATTTTCCAACTGATTTGATGTCTTTTGTGATGGAGTTGGTGACACCGTTGGGAAAGAAGAAGGAGCAGGGTTACAGGTGCCCCTCATGTGCACTTTTTGTGTCAGGGGTCGAGATGGGGTGGGACCTCTTGGTCTTAGATATGGACCTTTTTGATGTCATATTCGGGATGTATTGGCTAGTACACTTCCAGGCACACATCGATTGCTACAGACGGCGTGTGAGTTTCACGACACCTGATGGGAGTCGTCAGGTTTTTCATGGAGAATGGGATCCATGATCAAGTCGCGCAGGGCCTCCACTCCCAGAGTTGGGAAGTGTTATCTTCCAGTTATCTTCACTTGTGCTAGAGGATGGTCTTTCCCCTGAAGGTGCACTACCTCGTGTAGTGAATGGGTTTCCCGAGGTATTCCCAAATGATTTTTCTGGTTTTCCCCCAGAGCGGGATGTGGAGTTTTCGATTGATCTGGTGCCGGGAACATATCTGATATCTCTTCCCTCTTATCGCATGGCCCCCACCGAGTTGAGGGAATTAAAGATACAGGTGGATGACTTAGAATCCAAAGGATTCATTCGCCCGAGCGTCTCTCCTTGGGCCTCTCCTGTTTTGTTTGCAAAAAAGGCTGATGGATCCTTCTGGTTGTGCATTGACTACCGAAAGCAGAATAAGGTAACAATTAAAAACAAATACCCTTTTCCTAGAATAGATTATTTGTTTGATCAGTTGAAGTGGGAAAAGTGGTTCTCAAAGATAGACCTGCGTTCAGGGTATCTTCAACTCAGGGTGAAGGAGTCAGATATCCCTAAGATAGCCTTCCAAAGCAGGTACGACCACTTTGAGTATTTGGTCATGCCCTTCAGATTGACCAATGCTCCAGCGGTATTTATGGAACTTATGAATAGGGTGTTCCGTCAGTATCTTGATTCCTTTTTTGTGGTGTTCATGGATGACATTCTGGTATACTCTTGCTCTGAGGAGGAACATGAACATAACATGAGGATCATTTTGGGTACATTACGAGATCACCGCCTCTATGAAAAGTTGTCAAAGCGAACTTTCTAGATCAGAGAGGTGAGATTTATGGGGCATGTGATCTCAGAGCATGGAGTTTCAGTGGACCCTGAGAAAATTAGTGCAGTCATGTCGTGGGAGAAATTGAAGAATGTGTTCGAGATCAGGTGATTTCTTGGTTTGGATGGTTATTACAGGCGATTCGTTCGAGGTTTCTCTCGGCTTGCTTCACTGATGACTTCCCTCACCCGGAAAGGGGTGAAGTTTGTATGGGGTCCAGAATGTCAGGCATCGTTCGAGGAGATGAAGAGGCGGCTGACTACTGCCCCTGTGCTGATTTTTCCAGAGGCTGGAAAGGGATATGTGGTCTATTGTGATGCTTCAGGTATTGGTCTTGGGTGCGTGCTTATACAGGATGATCATGTGGTTGCGTATGGCTCTCGCAAACTTCAACCACATGAAAAGAACTACCCAACCCATGACTTGGATTTGGCAGTAGTGATGCATGCGTTGAAGACTTAGCATCACTACCTCTATGGGGAGAAGTTTGTTGTATACTCTGATCACAAAAGCTTGGCTTATATCTTCTCGTAGAAGGATCTCAACTTGAGGCAACATCGCTGGATCATGTACTTGCAGGGGTTTGACTTTGACATTGTCTATACCCCAGGAAAGGGTAATGTAGTGGCCGACGCTCTGAGCAGAAGAGTTCCAGTGCAGTCTTTGAGGAAGTCTAGTGATGAGTGGACATTGATGGGTCTCTTTTCTCAAATGCATGTGGAGACCAGGGAATACAATGGAGGGGAATTCTTGGAAAGCGTCCAGTTGTCTCCTTCTCTATTGGAGTTTTTTCAGCAAGAACATCCCAGTGATGATCCTTGTCAGCGGTCTAAGAAGTTCCTTCATGGTGGGGAGACATCCTCTGATTGGTCGTTGTCTCCCGAGGGCATCTTGTGCTTCAAGGGCCGTTCAGTAGTGCCATTATCTCTACAGAAGGTTGCGTTGCAAGATAGCCACCAGACTTAGTGGGCTGTCTATCTTGGTGCCACTAAGATGTATTATGATGTTCGTCGGCAGTTTTGGTGGCATGATATGAGACGGGACATAACAGACTTTGTTTCGAGATGCTACACAAGTCAGCAGGTGAAAGCAGAGCACCAAAGGCCATCCGGTTTGCTCCAACCACTACCCATTCCTACCTGGAAGTGGGAAGAGGTCGCCTTGGACTTCATTGTTGGCTTACCTCATACACATCAGGGTAATAATGCTATTTCGGTGGTGATTTATCGTCTGACCGAATCAACCCACTTCATTCCGATAAAAGATACAACTAAAGTAGATGAGTTGGGCCATTTGTATCTTCAGGAAGTGGTGAGACTCCATGGTGTACCATCAGCTGTTGTCTCAGATAGAGACTCCCACTTCACTTCTCCATTTTGGGGAAGGCCTTGGGGTCTTAGATTAAGATGAGCACGGCATACCACTCACAGACGGATGGTCAGACAGAGCGGGCAAATCAGATATTGGAGGACATGCTTCGTGCATTTGTCCTAGACTTTGGAGGTTCTTGGGATAGCCATTTGGGATTGGTAGAGTTTTCTTATAATAATAGTTATCAATCCACGATTCAAATGTCCCCTTTTGAGGCGCTCTATAGTCGACCTTGTCTGTCCCCCCTATGTTAGGTTGAGGTAGGAGAGACTTCACTGATGGGGCCGAGCCTTTTGCAGGAGACTTCTGAGAAGGTCAAGTTGATCAGGCAGCGCTTATTGACAGCTCATAGTCTTCATAAATCTTATGCTGACCGGAGGCGTCGAGACCTAGAGTTTTCTGTGGGTGACATGGTATTCTTAAAAGTGGCCCCTCGTCTGGGCCATCGTCGATTGGGGAAGCAAGGTAAGCTGATGCCACGGTATGTCGGACCCTTTGAGATCGCCGAGCGTATTTTCAGGGTGGCATACAGGTTGGCCTTACCTTCTCAGTTGACATTTATCCATGATGTCTTCCACGTCTCTCAGTTGAAGAAATACAATCCGGATCCATCCCATGTGTTGAGTTGGGAAGAACTGGAGATAGAGCTTGACTTGTCTGTTGTTGAGAGGCCGGTGAAAATAGTGGACTCCCAAGAGAAGATACTTTGAGGAAAGTCTATTCCTTTAGTCTGGGTTTTATGGCAGCATGGGAATGATACACATGAGACATGAGAGCGAAATTCATGGGTCAAGGAGGAGTACCCATACTTGTTTTCCAACCGAGATTCATGTTGACTTTCTAGGGTGGAAAGTCCTTCATGGTGGGAATAATTGTCACATAAAAGACATATTTTAATGGTATTTTTCGTTTAATTTACATCCTTTCGTTGTTTTTGAGGTTTTCCTAGATTTTAGGGAGGAATAGATGAGTATTCCTGAATTGGGCCAAACCGTGAGCCCAATTCCAGATTAAAAAAATAAATGTTGTATCTTTTATAAATTTTTCATTTTTCAACATTTTTCATCCATTCAAATTCCTAATTTACCTCCCCTAACCTATTAACACCACCAAGATAATTGGGAGCTTTTAGAAATCTATAACCAAGGTTTATTTGGGTTTTTATCTAAGGGGTTGGGCTTGCCCAAAAGCCCAATTCCTGTTTTAAAAATAAATTTCTATTTTGTTATAACTTATTCAATATTTGGGATTTTAAGGTGATTCAAAGTCTCACCCAATACCAAATCACCTATACACGCGTCCGAGCTCTCTCCCACCTATTTGGATATCTGTATAATCTCGATGTGGTGCCAATATTCATAGGGTTCCTCAAATAGCCCAAATTTGAAGAGGTAAAGTATTTCTTTAATAACGCTCTCAATTCTCAATAGTTTTCCTCCATTCCAGTTCCTAAATGAGATAATACATCTTTTTCAAACGTAACATAAATTTTGGCTCTTTCAAATTTCAGATACTGGAGTTTTGTAGTGATTAATTCAAGATACTTCAAGTAAATGAGCCATTTTCTTTCATCTTTCTAATTATTTTGGGTTTAACTCATTGTTCTTAGGGTTTCTTCGGTTATAATTGAGATTAATAATGTCCAAAAACTAGGATTTAGAAACTAGGGTTTATATGTGGGATTTCTTGACCAATTTTTGTGGTTTTAGGTTTGATCTATTTCTCTCTTGGTGCGGCGGGGGTGCGATTTGATTTTCGCACGGAGATTCAAGGGTTTTTGTTAATTTGGTAGATGATTCCATTGTGTGTGAATTTTTTGCGAATTAGATTGTTTTTTTCATGGTACCTTAATGTTTATTTCACTTGAATGTTTCTGTAAAAATTGGTTTTAGTTGAATTTATAATGCGAATGAATTTTAAGTTCCAATTTTTGGTGAAATTGGGGGTTTTTCATTCAAATCTTTTATTGGTTCATTTTGGGATGCCTCATAACTGAATTGTTGGTTTCATTAAAGGGTGTTGAACTGAAATTTTTTTTAATAACTTAAAATTGTTAACATAGTGTGAAAGGTGGATATCTTAAAGAGCTTTGGGTGCAAAACAATGTGATGTTTTGAGAGGTTGTTTTATTGGAAATATAATTATTTTATTGTGTGTTTTAAATGGTATAAAATGTGTGTAGATACTGTACAATTTGTTTGTGACAAGTAGTGATATTTTATATGAAAAAGTATGTGTGTTGTTTGCTGAAATTGTTTGAGCACAAAAAGGGGAAGCCCGGGTACCTAGGTGGGGCGGATTTGTACTAGTACAACTAGTGGATCAGATGGGTTTTGTCCCAATTCCACTTAGCATCTGGATAACGACAACTCTAACTAAACTATTTGGATGGTGATTGGGGACCACTAGGTTATGGGTATGTTCCCTACTAGTGGCTCCTGCACGAGAATGGATTTTTCTATGGTTACTCTACACTGAGGTACGAGGTACATAGGGCACGAGACAACCTAGTGCTTAGGGGTGTTCCTGATTTTGATGCTCATTGGATTTGTGGTATTTACCCTTGTTGTGGGTTTTTTGGCAGTACATTACAATATCTCGCATTTCTATTTAATGTTATAACATTCTGAAATTCTCGGATTGTAAACTGTTTTCATTTGAAAGTTTCATTTCTTTGAATTTTAACAATATTTCACCTTGTGTATTAAAATTTCTTGTTTTGTTCACATTGTATTGCATGCTCTTTGGAATCATCTGGTTGTATCCTATTGGGCATAGGCTCACACCCTAATTACACCCCTTGGGTGTAAGTAGACATGCTTATGCTTGACACAGGTAAAGGGAAGACTAAGGGTGATGGTGGTTCGGGATGTTAGTCCCCATCGTTGGGGCGGAGTTGCAGGGATGACTTGCGGGTGATGATCCTCTTGTCATGTGGAGTCCACGAGGATGTCTTTATGTTGTAATTATTTGTTTTTAGACCACTTTTAGTGTCTTTAAACATATGTATTCAGATTTAGTTTTGTTAAGAATTGTTTAGCATGAAAATTTCAGATTCTTATAATTGATTGTTTTTTTTATGATTTATGCTTTCATACTCGGGTAAATCATTCCCAAACCAGATTTGTTTGATACCCGGGCACTTGTGCCAACCCATGGGGATAGGGAAAGCCCTTCGGGCCTTACCACAGGCCGGGTATGGTGCTGATAATGGTGGTGACCAGATTCGGTTCGTGACACTGCGACATCTGTCTACTGCCCGCTGTAGAAGACTCTGCCACATGGCGGCTAGTGGTGTGTCCTACTGCTGGAGACTGCTCAGCAAGGAAACTCTCCACTAAGAGGGCTCTCTCCAACACCTCTGTCTATGTCAGAATGCTGTGAGAAACAAATGAAGCTCTGATCTCTTTCCTAAGCCCCTGCTCGAAGGTTCGGGCCCTGAAGAATGGGTCCTCTACCATGTCTGTCGAGTAGCGTGAGAGATCGGTAAACCTTGCCACGTACTGGGATACTGTCATGCTACCCTGCCGCAGCTGTAGAACCTCCTGGATGCGCACTGCACAGAGGGTGGTTGGGAAGATCTCCGAGCAGAAGAGGCTCTCAAATTCCGTCCAGAGAAGATATGCCTCATCGTGCACCTGGAGCATCAAGCTCCACCATCTGCCTGCTGCCGCGTGCAGTAGACTCGCTGCGAGGATCACCATGAGGTCTGTTGGTGTTCTCACTAACCTGAAAACCCATACAACAGCCTCCAGCCAGTCCTCGGCTGCCTGGGGGTCCGTCTCCCCACAGAACCTCGGTAGTCGCTGGCGCTGAAACTCGTGAAGTTCACTAAGGTGACGTGCATCATCAGTGGCTGGGGCTGGTAGCATCGGTGGCTTGGCGGGTAGAGGTACCGCCGGTGCCTCAGCTGTCAAAGGGCCCTATATCGAGGCCTCATCACTCGGCGAGCTGTTGTCACGTACAACTCTCGGAACCCTAGCTGGCTGTCGTCGTGGGGCCATCCTGAAAAGAAATAGGTGCGCCACGGTCAACAGTATACCTGGTGAGCTGACATAAAGTAATCACAAAGAAAACTTGAAACACACATGCAATCAATGTTTTCACGCATTAAGTTGGAAATCAGAAGTCAGGGTCCTGGTGTACAGATACGTCGACCGCCGCACCAAAACTGGACTCCCTGAACTGATAACCCCACCCAATACGCTTGACACTATTGTTTCACGTAGAAAAAAGATCAGAGTCCCAAGATATGTGGTAGAACCGAACTCCTCTGATACCAATTTGTCACGACCCGTACTCGGGGCCCATGTGGTGACTACCCCAAGCCCACCTTCCATAGGTCAGGGGCTGGCGACTAGCACCAAGGCGTAAATACCGGTAAAAAGGGAAGGCATTGCCTTTGTAAAGTAAAAAAACACCACAGAGCAAGCAAGCAGTAGAAGTAAACACTAAGTAAAAACTGAGTACAACAGTAAGTGCGGAAAAGTAAGTGGGCTAGTATACAAACCCAAACTGAATGTAAAGTAAAACTGGAAGGGAAAACAACAACTGAAAAGTAAAGTCGCAACGTCGAGCTGTCCACTAGAAATCCCACCTGAAGGGTGGGTATAGATAGCCTTCTCTACTCCTCAGGTCCAGCCGACCGCTCCGAGTACGTCCCGCCTGGTGGTCCACCTACAAGTAACGTCCTTCTCCGAAGGCCTCAACCACGATCAGCGCTATCCGTCATCTGCAACCAACACAACGTAGTGCGGGCATAGACCATGCAGGGGTGAGTATAAGCTACTCAGTAGGGACCCTGAGACCCCCGAAGGTCTCCCAGAATCCACAAAGGATAATCCACAATGGAAATATATAATCACGAAGTAACAATCAACACTACTTAGGTATATGCCCATACATATACCTAAGTCATCAATTCTCGTTCGGCCCAACATCCGAGCCCAAGTACAACCCAGTCCACATAGGAAAGCAAAACGTAAATCCAAACAGGATAGCACAACACAATATACATAGGAAAGTAAAACAGAAATCAGCTCACACAGGTATACTTCTTCAAATGACGATCGAGATGATCAGATGTAGCCACAGATTCATCTAAGCCACCGGACCTACAACGGGTCGATAGGTACTAACCCCTACAATGACCCACACCGGATTGATCATGAAGTTGAAACCATAGCTATTGGGAAACTCATTCTCTATCAAGTACAGTGGTTATGCCGCTACAACCAAGCACTTCCCTCTAACCTTGGACTGCTGTAGTACTCCACCTATCGAGTACTGTGGGCCTGCTGCTACAATCAAGTGCTTCCCACCATGGGTCTGCCGCTACAACCAAGCGCTCCCGGTCATAGCCTCTAGAGGTACTCCTTCTGTTGATTACCACGGGTCAGCCGCTACAACCATGCGCTCCTCCATCGTGGGTCTGCCACTACAACCAAGCGCTCCCCCTCGTAGCCTCCAGAGGTACTCCTTCTGTTGAGTACCGCGGGTCTACCGCTACAACCAAGTGCTCCTCCGCTGTGGGTCTGCTTCTACAACCAAGCGCTTCCCACTGGGCTATCCGTAACACACCGAGTCGTTCGATAAGCAGCCGTCAAGTCTCAACCGGCTCTAGGGTTTCCGCACACAGCATGCTCGTTCAGGGAGGGTCCACTCAACGAGCCAAGAGGTCGATGCATCAACTGACACATAGTCTAGAGTTGATATATCCAAAAGTTTTGTATCGTCAACAGGAACTCAACTTCACAGACGACGCGTCAATCGGACGTCTAGTCTGAGAGTTATCAGCTTTTCCGTTCTAGGGGCCCAGTTGGATTTTAGGTGCAAACCAACCTGGCCACTATCCAACTGAATCCAAAACTCATGCGAAGTATGCAAAAAGTTCCGTCTCATCATGAGGAAATCAACGAGACAGACGGCGCGTCAATCGGATGCTCGGTCTATGAGTTATTGGCTTTTTTGTTCTAGGGGCCCGGTTGGTTTCGTGAGCGAACCAACCCGACCAATATCCAACTGCATCCAAAACTCAAGAAAAGTATGCCAAAAGTTCTGTCTCATCAAGAGGAAATCAACGAGACAGACAGTGCGTCAATCGGATGCCCGGTCTGTGAGTAATTGGCTTTTTTGTTCCAAGGGCCCAGTTGGTTTCATGAGTGAACCAACCCAACTGCACTCCAATGGCATCCAAAGCTCGAGCAGAGTAATCCAAAAGTTCTGTCTCATCAAGAGGAATCCAACAAAGTCGAAATCACATCAATCGTACATTCGGAGCTCAAGTTATGAGCGTTTCCGCTCCGAGGGCCCGATTGGTTTCGTGTACGAACCAACCTAGCCGAACCCAAAGTACTCTGAAACCTTGAGTGCGATATACCGAAACGACCGCCTCGATCCAAAGATCACATCGCCACTGACGGTACATCGATCGGAGGCACGTAGATCATGTAATGAGAAAAAGACCGAAAAGGTACGAAAATGAGGGGTTTGGGCCCAGACCGACCCGACCCAACCCCCCTGGATCAGTCCGAACCGGGTCGACCTGACCCGTGTCCAGGTCCGACCCGGCCGGCGTGGTCCGGCCTGGCCCGACGGCCCGACGCACTGGCGTGCGGCACCAAGTGGCTCGGGCGAACGGCCGGCCCGTTCGGATAGTGTGTGGGGGGGGGGGGGGGGGGGCTACCCCCCGTACCCCCCGCAGTTTGTAACCACGACCCCCCTTAATGGGGGCCACTCAGCTGACTGGCCGGGGGTTTGATCCCCCGGCTTTCCCTTGTCCGGCCGGCCCACCCCGACTGGCCAGTTTCTGCCGCCACGAGACCGGTGACGGCCGGTCCCCTCCCTACTCCGACACCGGCGGCCCGTTTCTGGTTGAGGGTTTCCACGCTCCGCCGCGGCCCGGTATCGGTCATGGCCTTCATTCATCTGGTGCGGCGCGATAGCGCCACACCCCTCCGCCGCGACCCCACTTCGGCCGCGGTGCTTTTGCGGTTCTCCGGCGCAGCACGACGGCGCCGCAACTTGGTTAAATTTCACAATGCGGCGCGACGACGCCGTGCATTCCTTGCCGCAAGATCTCGTGCGGTGCGACAACTCCACGTCACTTCCCTTCGTACCTCAACAACAAGAAAAATAATAAGGGAGGGGGACAGCCATGTTTGTGCGGTCCGGCCTCCTCCTGTAAATCTATAGCATGCGGTCCAAATATACGTGGATAATGAACGGGACTAAAACACAAAATGAAAAATCACATAAACCCCTACCCTGAGTGTAGCTTGAATGGAGGTTCGTCGAACGAGGATTCGTCGCGGAATATCCATCGTGGAAAGATACGTCGCGAAAGAATACATCATCGGCGTCACGGTATACGGCGTCACGTATTCGGTTTCCGAGGACTCGGCGTTCTTCGTCAGAGATCGATGCATTCTTCATGTTCTTCGTCGAAGATGAAGAAGTTCCTCAAGTTCCTTAGCCTTTTCTCCCCAAAGACTCCACAACAAGAATCCAACCCTTAATAAAATAAGCCCACACTTATTTTATTAAGTTGACATTACTTTGAAATTCAAACACTCACATTAAACTCACTTCATTAATATCATAAGTTATTAAAACTTAAGTTATCAAATTTAATTGTGAGTTGAGGGAGTTAAGGAATGTGAAGGGGTGGGGTTTTTGTGGGCCCCACCACCCTCATAACCTCCCATTGGAAGTTGGGTAGTTACCCAAATTCCACCCAAAGCTTAAATCCACTTAGATAAAATAAAAATTGTAGTTAAATTTTTATTTTAACTTCCAAAATTTTTCTCAACTTCTCTCGTGAAAACACAACTCCGGAAAAGGTGTTCCTAAGCAATTCCCAGCACTGTGAATCCATAGGTGCCCTCGGAATTCAATTCCGAACACCAGTTCAAAAGTTAGAAATTCCCACACATTCGTTCACTGAACCTACCTGAGCTAAACTTCGGATAGAAATTACGGACACACCGGGCCTCAGAATCAAGTGCTGTCAGAAACTATGTTGTTGTAAAATCCCAAAGAAAATTAAGAAAACAATTTTTTCCTTGATTTGTACGTGTCATTACACTACATGAGAACCTTATTGTTTTACCTTTGGTAGAGTTTTATGTTATCCTGGGTATGGATTGGGTATCTATTTACCATGCTAAGAATGACTGTAGAGATAAAGAAGTTTCTTTTCAGAAAGACTTTTAGTTTGTGTACATGAATGAACCCTTACTGTTGATAACATATCAAGAGGCCGAGAAACTTGTAAAACATGGAAATGAATGTTACCTTGCACATATCATTGAAAACCAGGGAACTGTTTAGATTAATGATGTGCCAGTGGTAAATGAGTATCCTGATGTTTTTCCTGATGAGTTTCCAGGAATAATACCAGATCAGGAAGATGAATTTACTGTTGACTTAGTTCGTGATGCTAAGACAATTTCAAAATCCCCTTATCGAATGACTCAAATTGAACTTTTAGAGTTGAAGGAGAAATTGAAAGATTTATTAGATAAAGGATTCATTCAACCTAGCACATCACCATGCGGTGGTCGTATTTTATTTGGTAAAAAGAAAGATGGTTCAATGAGACTTTTCATTGATTATAGAGCCTTAAATAACATCACAGTTAAGAACAAATATCCTTTGCCTCATATCGATGATTTGTTTGATTAGCTCCTGGGGGCTCAGTATTTTTCAAAGATTGACTTGAGATCGGGGTACCATCAGTTGAAGGTAAAGGAAGCAGATATTCCGAAGACCGCATTCCATACAAGATATAGCCATTATGAATTTGTAGTAATGCCTTTTGGGCTAACCAATGCACCTGCTGTATTCATGGACTTAATGAATACAATTTTCCATGAGTTCTTGGATATGGTTATGGCTGTTTTCGTTGATGATATTTTGGTGTTTTCTAAAAGTAAATAGGAGCATGAAAGACATTTAAGGGTTATATTGAAATCCTTTAAAGAAAAGAAATTGTATGGGAAATTCAGCAAGTGTGGGGTTTTGTTGCAACAAATTTCTTTCCTTGGTCACATTTTTTCTAAATATGGGATAACCGTTGATCTTGAAAAAACAATGGTTGTTGAAGAATGGCCAAGACACACAAATGTAACTGAGATTTGTAGCTTCCTTGGTTTGGAGGGCTATTACCGAAAGTTTGTTAAAACATTTTCACGGTTCTCTATTCCAATGACTAAGCTAACTCGGAAGGGTGTTAAGTTTATCTGGACAAAAGAATGTGATGATTGTTTTCAGGAACTGAAAAGAAGATTGGTGAATGTTCCAGTTTTGGCACTACCTTCCAGGAATGGGGAGTTTGTTATCTACAGCGATGCTTCATTGAAAGGACTTGGTTGTGTCCTAATGCAAAATGATCTGGTAATTGCTTATTCGTCACGATAGTTGAAAACTCATGAGGTAAATTACCCTACACATGATTTGGAATTAGCTGCTGTTATTTTCTCTTTAAAAATTTGGACGCATCATTTGTATAGAGTAAAGTGTGAAATATATACCGATCACAAAAGTTTAAAGTATATATTCACTCAGAAAGAATTGAACATGAGATAGAGGAGATGGCTAGAATTAATCATGGATTATGATTGTACAATGCATTACCATCTGGGAAAAGCAAATAAAGTGGCTGATGCTTTGAGTCGAAAAAGTATTGCTTCATCAACAATGTTGCATTTGGAATGTGATAATTTGTTTAAGGATTTGATGAACTTTGGTATAGAAGTCTTTGGTGTAGGATGTTCTTCTGTTTTGTTTCAGGTATCAGTGACATCTTCTCTATCAGACGGAATCAAGCAAGCACAGAAGCAAGACAGTGAGTTGCAGAAAAAGGTAGAGCTGGTTCAGAAGGGTAAGTTGCCTAAATTCAACATTGATAATGATTGTGTTTTGATATTTGGGAAGAGTTTGTGTGTGCCTTGTGATTCACAGTTGAATAGAGGGTTGTTATGTGAAGCTCATAGTTCTCCATTTTTAGTTCATCCTAGAAGTACTAAGATGTATAGAGATCTCTGAGAGTATTACTGGTGGGATGGAATGAAAAGAGATATTTCTGATTTTACAGTGAAGTGTTTGACTTGTCAATAGGTTAAAGCAGAGTGAAAGTTACCGAAAGGGATGCTTCAGCCTTTACGAGTACCAGAGTGGAAATGGGAGAATATATCAATGGACTTTGTTGTGGGATTACCGAAGACATCTTGAGATAATAATGCAATCTGGGTTATTTTTTATCACTTGACTAAATCTGTTCATTTCCTTGATATACGAGATACTTTTTCCCTAGATCAACTTTCCCGTTTGTATCTTGAAGAGATAGTCAGGTTACATGGAGTTCCTCTCTCCATTGTATCTGACTGTGATCCCAGGTTCACTTCTAAATTTTGGAAGGGCCTTCAGAAGTCATTGGGTACTGAATTAAATTCTAGTACAGCTTTTCATCCTTAATCAGATGGGCAGTTAGAACGAACAATTCAGAATTTGGAAGATATGATACATGCTTGTTTGATGGATTATCAGGGAAGTTGAGACCAACATCTTTCTTTGGTTGAGTTTTCTTATAATAACAGTTTTCATTCCAGTATATAGATGACACCATTTGAGGCATTATATGGGAAGAGATGTCGATATCCAGATTTCTGGGATGAAGTGGGAGAAAGGAAGATGATGGGACCAGAATTGGTAGAAGAGTTGGCAGAAAAAGTTCAACTGATACAGAAACACATGAGAACAGCTCAGAGCAGGTAGAAGAGTTATGCGGACAACAGGAGGAAGGATCTCTCTTTTGAGGTAGGTGATCATGTTTTTCTCAAAGTATCACCATGGAAAAGTTTGAAGTGATTTGGTAAGAAAGGAAAGCTGAGTCCAAGGTTCATTGGACCACATGAAATTCTTGAGAGAGTTGGATCAGTTGCTTAATGAGTGGCTTTACCTCCGAGTTTTTCTCAGGTACACAATGTTTTTCAGGTTTCAATGTTAAGGATGTACATGCCAAATCCATCTCATGTTTTGAGTCCAGAGGTAGTTCAGCTGGAAGAGAACCTATATTATGAGGAACAACCGGTCCATATTCTTTACCACAGGGATCAAGTGTTACGGAATAAGGTTATTCATCAGGTAAAGGTTTTGTGGAAAAACCACATGATAGAAGAGGCAACATGGGAATCTGAAAATGCAATGAGGGATAAATACCCCCACTTATTCGATAAGTAAATAAATTGTGGGGATGTAATTTTAAAAAGGGGGAATTATGTAACATCCCAAGTAAGTAATGAATAATAGATATTTTTATCTATGTCTATTAATGAATTATATAGTGCTTTAGAGGCTTAAAATGAGAATAAATCCAATCTTAAGCATGGAATACACTAATATTTTTATAAGATTGTTTTACTTCCTTTTGATGGAAAACAATTTTTAAATCTATATTTTGAAAATTTTATAATCTATATTTGACAAAATAAACTTATTTTTTATGACTGGGACATTGAAATTTACTTTGGATAAATTTCTGGTATTATTCTGATAATGTTTTTTTAATGAATAGTGAAAAATGTTGTATTTTAATTCAAAACCTATTTTTAATCTAATTTGTTTATATGATTATATTATCTTTTTAATTGGTTTTAAAGTGAAATTAGAAAATATTTTTACCGTTTAATCCAATGGTGGTCATTGGAATTAATTTCACTTTGAAATTGGACTTAAACTAGTGTCAATCTTTTGATATTATTGTTTCATAAAAACACGTAATTTGCTCTGACAACAGGAATTAATTATTAAATTAATTAATGTAACTTATATGTTTTAAATTTTATAAAATAGACATCAATTTTGAATTCAGAATATCAAATATATCTTAGGGTGACGTTTTGGTATTTTTCTGAAAAACCTCAATTTTTGATGAATAGTGAAACCACTAAGTGGTACTTAAAAAACTGATTTTTCGATTAAATGAAATTTTACCACCTCTATGTTTTGAATTTCAAAAATCCTACATACATGGTTGTCATTAAGAAGTAAAATGTGGTTCAATGGGATTAAAATAATTTTTTGGTTAATAGTAACTTTTATGTTTTTAATCGCGATTAGAGGGAATTAGTGTAATTTAAGGTAAAAATAATATTTTAATAATATGAAAGGACCTAGACACATGTTCGACCCTTATTTGATGTGTCATGGACGACCCAGACAACGCATGGGTCGATTTTTGGGACCCCATGGAGCCACTTGTGTAAGATAATGACATTAATTCCTTTTATTTTAAGTAAAAGTAAAAATGTCCCAAACATGAGTTGTTTTACTAAAGTAATTTTTACATGGGGTTATACAAGTCATATTTTTGAATATACATAGTCATTGGAAATATAAAAAGATTTCCCACATCATGATATTATTTTTATAATTTTTAGACATTAAATAAATTAAATTATTTATGACATCATGACGATGAAGCAATTACCACATTATTTAACGATTTAAATAAAATGAAAATATAATGTAAAATATAAGACCTACACTTGTCAAAAACCTATTTTATGGGAGGATTTCAAAACATTATCACATTATCCTAGAAATTTATATTTTTGGTACCTTTTTTATCTGAAAATCATTTTATAACAAAGTATCTTTTCTTAACTTTCCAAGAGTGCCCCTCCTCTCCTCTTATAAAAGCCCCCCACCTCTACCTCTTTATCCACACCTCTAAAGACTTTGGCTCGGCCAAACCCTACTCATTTTGTCTCTCCACGTCCATCTACTACTCCTAGAAGCCTCACTTTGGGCAGAAGTCTTTCCAAGGAAACCTTTGAGCTCAAATCAACAAGAGTTGCCCGATTTAAAGGTAGTATCTTCTGTTGTGTTCTTATGTTTTATTTTTCTTCTCCAACCCCCTAAACTCTTTTTATTAATTTATTTTGAAACAACACCAGTATATTCCATATAATAAGATGTTTTTATAATAAGGATTCTAGCTCCACTTACACAAACCTACATCTAATGGTTAATGAACATACTGTTTCCGTGGATGGCGAATTTCCGCCTCACGAAACGATGATAGTTCAATATTCTTTTAACACCTTCAAAGGTTGCCATTATGATGTAAATAAATTTATATATGATATATAATATGATTATGTTTTACTTAAGATTATGTATTTTTCATTTATGGAATACCTTTATGGTTTCCATTATGGGTAAACGTGATATCCTCATTTTAGGAAGTGCGGACTACCGCCCCCTCAAAGTGATTTGATTCGTTAATACCATATGTGGTATGTATAAGGGATAGATTTTATGATATTATATATGATATTATACTGTAATTATAATATAACTTTATATCATTATGATTTCATTCCATAAAATACGAAATAGAAATGAAAGTAGCGTTCATGCGTACGTACGGCTTACCGTCTCCATGAACGGTGCATTTCATTTCTTACCTCTAAACGTTATGTAATATTAAAAATGCATGTATATACTGGATATATATGATATATATGATATCTACATTATGAGAATAACTCTGGATATAATGGATACATGAACAACGTGTAATTATAAAGAGTTTGTTTTTGACTAAAGTACAAATGATTGTTAAAACGACTATTATTAACTTAAATAAGTACATAGTGTTCATGACATCGTAATATGTGATATAAAAGGAATAAATAACATCAAAAAGGTTCTTAAACAAGTATAAATTAACTCAAGTTTATTATTCAGGAGGTTAATAAATGATCGAGTCAAGTCAGACCTGAGGTATGGGACTTCATCTCAATCTCATTTCATTGAGGCATATTTTGTTTTATACACAACCTTATTTTATAAGGTGTATAAACCCCATTGAATTTTATGTTTATTCAAAAGGAATATTTTTTTATACGAAGAATTTTACTATACGACAAAGGGAATGTTTTTGTCGTACGTATGCGGCGACAATGACTTCTCTGCCGCTGTGACCATTATTTGAGTTCCGGCTTCCTCTACAAGCCATACCTTTTTTTAAAAGAAAAATAAATACCATGTTTTACTTTTCTTTTATTTTGGTATTGAAAATGGATTTAATAATGTTTATATATCAATGTGTTGTATTGATATATTGTGGTTGAAAAGTGGAAATGTTATGTTTCCTTTATGAATGTTTTATGTGATACGATTATGTTATGGTTCTTGGGCATTATTATGAAGATGGGTGGTTCCATGATAAAATAAGGGAGGGTGAGCCAGATATAGCTCTCCAATGCATTGAGTAATGTGAAGGAGTTAAACGTTAAGGTTTCTCCAAAGAGATTTAGGGAATATACTGTGATGGGTATTCCAAATGTAACCAAGAGGGTTACTGCCTATGTAAGAATATTATGAATGCCTCAAGTTACCATTATGTCTTATGATTTCTATGATTTATTAATGATTTGATGAGGTATGTTAAAGTTCTTATGTTTTATGAGTAAAGTATGATTTCATTGATTCTTATGTATACATGTACTCATGTTTCCTTTCCATATTTTATATACTTTACTGAGCTTTTTATGCTCATCCCAAGTTTTTGAAATTTGTTTCACAGGTCAAGGGAAAGGTACATGATATGATGATAGTGTCAAGGAAGTGATAAGAAAGAATCCATGTTTTATTTTAAATATGTTTCTGTTGAAGGAAAAAAGGAGTACTATCTTTTATTGTAACCACTTTGTTTAAATGTGGGATTTAATGCATGTTTTATGATCTAATTATCTAATGCTGTAAACCTGAAAAGATCCTCAAGGTGTAATCTTGTAATAACTCAAGATTAAGTAAGGTTTAAGGCTGGGGCCTTATAAAAACCCCTAGAAACTAATCTAAATGAGGAAGAAATATCCTTTTAATAAAATCCATAAACACTACTGGTGCATTTTTCAACCCAAATGGTGTTACAAAACTCATAAATTCCATACCTACTCTAGAAAGTTGTCCTCAGTACAACAAAAGTCTACACTCTCAATTTATGATACATCGATATCATGTTGATATTTAAGAACACCCAATATCCCTAAAACTAGTCAAAAAAATATTTGGTGCATGGAAGAGGATATCAGTTCATCAATCATTTTATTCAGTTTCTGGTAATCGACACACAAATATAAACTCTCATCATCCTTATTTAAAAAAAATGTGACCCCTAAGGTGACATACATGGAATGATAAATCCATAATCCTTAAAATCCTAAAACTGTGTCTTGCGATCATGAAGCTCAGTCGGTGATACTCTGTATGGTGGAATAGATACTAGATCACCCCTATATGTGCTTTATGGTGAATTTTACATCTCTCCCAAGTGATATCCCTGAGCATTCATTCAGAAATACATCATTGAATAGTTCCACTACTGGTGTAAGGACATCATATATAACACCCCCATCATCTAGAAATATACTTGCAACTTGGGTTGTGAGCTCTCCAAGTTTCTAAGTAATTGGCCTTTCTCGGCTCGCCTGGATATCCCCCAATCTATAATGAATGTATGGGTCACCCTTAGGAGAAAAAAAGGTCATCATCCTATGATAAAATTCAATGTGGGATCGGTATGAAACTAGATAGTATATAACCATAATCAGGTTGAAACCATTCATATCAAGATTTTTGATATCCTATTGGAAATGGAATTCCCAAATCTATAGTGAACATCCCTTACATATAGAGATGTCTCAAGACTGAGTTTCCAACAATGTATCAATAATAATTACTCCGCTCATGAACTCCAACTCCAATCTCAAACCATTAATATGTTTTACATATATAAATGAATGAGAAGCATTAGTATCAAATAATGAACTAGATAAAATAGAATCTACCAGAATAGTACCTCTCACTATCGATGTTGCAACCTCACTCTCCACCAGTGTAGACTACACCACATGTAATTGTCCTTCTCCTCTTCCATGTGATGTTGTAAGACTCCCCTGAGTAACGCCACTCTATTGATAAGGTCTCTCTACCCTTATAGTACCATGTACACTACCTCTTCCACCTTTTCTGATAGAACTCCAGATTCTAGACTAATATGCTGTATAATAAACCCACTAGTGAAAAAATGATTTTTCACATTGATTGTTTTGATATTTTACATCACTTATTAGCCTTCATTACTAAAGAATACATTGTAAATATTGTCTTTAACATTGGTTAAAAAAATAGACATTATAAATCTATAATGGAACTATTTTTTTGTTGATTATTAAATAACTGATGTAAAAGATCATATATTATGTCATTTTTTATATGAGTGACGTGAAAATTGATTTGCGATGACATTTTTTTATGTCGGTTATTAAATAGCTGATGTAAAAAATTATATACCAAATCAATTTTTATATGACCAACATGGGAAACCATGAACCCGAACCCTTTTTTATGTCATTAAATAATTAATCGATTTTAAAATTTCTATCCATATTAGTTATTTTGAAATCGAAGTGAAAGGGCTTCATGATGAAAGGTTTTTATGTTAGTTATTTTAAAACCGATGTAAAAACCATATACCACATCAGTTCTATTAAAAATAACATAAATAACCACCAGAGGACATTTTTATGGTTGATAATAAAATAACCAACATACAATCTTTTTAAATTTTTTTTCATGCTACCATTATTATTTATTGTCGACCAAACCGGAAAAATATATTAAGAAAAATAAACAATTAGAAATAGAAACAACAAACAAAACTACAAATTTATAGTTACAACATTAAAATTTTAAAAAATAACTAAAAACAAAGATAAATACATCCAAAATAACTACCAAATAGACCATTACAATTACAATATTCAAAATTACAATATTCACTAAACACAAACTAAAACCCAATAAAACATGTAAAATGATTTTCCCATTCCACTTGTAAGTGTGTGGGATCTTATTCACTATAAGGGTGAGGGTCATCAAAAAGATATAAATTAAAGTTAACATGTATACTGAATAAAACAAATAAAATATTAAGGAATAGTTTTTAAGGAAATATAATCTTGTGGAACTTAATAATTGATCCAGTTGTAATTATTTCATACATAAATCTTAACACATAATATTTAACTTATTTGACATATTTATGTTTATGAAAATTCTACTTAAATGAGTTTGTGAATTCCAAATATCATTTTTATGTAATATATCCCAAATGTACTAATTATAAATGGATAATCACCTTTACTTTTACATATTTAATATTGGTGTTCATTTTCTTTGTGGTTTTTAAAAAGAAATTACATCCTCTATTGAGAAAAAATATGAATGAAATAAATTTAAAATTAATTATAATATAAAACACTAATAAGAAATTAAAAATTACTTTTCCAACATGTTTATAAAATTTCCGCTCACATCAACATGGATAGAGTATATCCAATAAAGTGTCTTCTCCCTTAGACAAAGAAACATCAAACATGCAATGGTCATAGATATAAAATAAATATTATTGTTAGTGGTTATTATGTTAAAAGATAAATGTCACTTTGTGAAATATATGTTTTATACCTCTCAACATAAGGAAACATCCAGCACTATGTAATTATATTCTGTTCAAATATTTCCTCAATATAAACTATTATTTCTTCATCAGTCAATGTTTGTGCTTCAGGTGACATTAACTACATATCCATCAATCCATTTACATATGTATTGTTATTATCTACAAAAATTTTATAATGATACCTAATAAAAAAAATATATAAGTATAAATTTTCAATATATTTAATGTTGGCAATAATTTATCTTAAGTCTTACATGGAAAAAACATGCATCATGTTGATGCCTCACTTATTTCCAGTTACAAGCTCGATGATATCATTTTTCAAAATCCACACATTTAATGCATTCACATATACATGGTCTTGAATTGGAAATATATAAACACCCTACAATAAATTTGAATATCTTAACAATCAATCAAGACTACTAGAATTTATATATGATGTCATAGACCTCTGTCTTTGTTGTTGGATATATTGTATTTTGTTACATTTAAAGTATTCTAATAATTAAATAGATAAATATATTAATTTTCAAATTCTAATAAAATTAACACAAATAATAAAATATAATATAAAATATACACATAACTCTATTTTAGTATGTCATAGAAGTCTAAATGGACAAACTAAAAAGTGGATGACACTTTGTACAACTATCCACACCTCATCTGTAGGTAATGGTACTATATTTGATATATCTATAATATCTTATGAAATGGACCAATTATACTATATCTCTAACTATTGATGATGAATTGTATCTTCTATATAATATATCATCCTATATTAAACTATATGACAGTGATTATCATAAACATATAACTCACAGAAACTAGGAAGATGTGGAGGAGGAGGTGTAGGTGTAGGGTAAAATGGGGTATGTAGGTGGAGGTGGATGACTGGGTGTAGGAATAGGATGAAAAAATGGTACCTTCATGTAATGGTGGAGGATAAATAATGGGGTCTGCATGTAGAGGTGGGGGATTGGAAGCTACTGGAGGAGGTGGAGGAGTGGGGGTTGTAGTCGGAAATTGTCTATTCATGTCTACAAACATGTAATGTACTAATACTATGATCTTTTCATCCATTATCACAATATTATTTATAACTTCATCCTCCAAATATTATATTTTCTTTGAAAAAAAATGCCATTTTAAATGGTGAAGAATGTGGTAACACTTTTCTCACTTATACATCCACTGGGTATCCTCATATACGACCTAGGTTTTCAGTCAATCCCAATGTTTTAGATAAAATATATTTCCTCCCCTCAGCTACAAATACCCAATATGTTCTATGATCCACGGGAAATTTCTGTATTAATTATTTGAAAAAATTATTAATGATTCCAAATATATAATGAATTGAATTAACTTAAATAATTAAATAAAATAAACATCTTACAATCCTATCAGCTACGACCCTCGATTATTCTGTAAGATAATTCCACTTCTTTCTCATAAGATCCCTCTTCCATTTTTCATGTCTATCCGGGGGTGGAGGGGAAACATCTCCAGAGGTTGAAGACTCAGCTCTTAGTTTTTGTAAATTTTCATCCGTCATTTGTTCTTCAAATAATATATTCCCTACATGAGTTAATGTATGATGATATACATTTCAAGATTGGATCACCTGATGATATATCATTTATTTCTATAAATTAATAATAATAAATCATTAATAAGATCATTAATATAAGAAAACTTCTAAAAGTTTACATTAAACATACCAAAAATTATTCCCATCTTCTAATTTCAAAAATGTGTATCCATGTTTCTATATCCACAAGAGGATATATATTACAAGTATTATCATTTTTCATAACCCAAAAATGAAATTTCATGTGAGGGCTGATTTTAAATCCATTAATCTCCTAGCATAAATTGATAAACTTTTCCTCGTGACTCTTCCACTGTCAGGTACATAAAATTTCATGTGATAAGAAGAGGTAAAACATATTATAATATAATCATTTCACGTTAATTTAATAAATACCAAAAGATTATACCAAAATGGTCTCCCAAAACTAAGATAGTGTTTTTTCAACAATTCTCCAATCATTAAACAAAATTCTGACTTTTATTTTACCTTGAGTTTATACAAAACTCGAGAATTGTTTTGAATTAAGACATCTTGGAATATTATTCTCATCAAAGTCTACCACTATCCCCTAGTACTGGCTATGAGTAACTGATAATTTTGTTAAATATGTACCACCATGTTTACCAATACTCAAACTCTTCTTTGACTTTGTGGTAGTATATGAAGGTTGGGAATCATCAAGAGTAGAATGTGAAAGTTACACCCTAGAGGTATAATCAATACACTCATCTACATAAGTATGTGTTTGATCAGCTGATTTATCTTTCATTATCCTCCAAGTCAATGAAACCAATATTTAGTACATAAATATACAAATTCAACTATTATAGTAATAATTAAAATGAAAAATGAAAAAGTAAACAAAAATGTAAACTAAAACATAACACATTATTATTCATATTTTTTATATGTAACTAAAATGATTACAGTAATGATATATGAAATATCATGTAAATGAATAAAAAAAACCCAAAATTGTTGTAGAAATATTAAAAGTGGTCCAATATAAAAAATAATTTTTACATAATAAATAATACTTTTCAAATATAATCTTATAAATATATTTTATATTTAACATAAAAGATTTAAAATAATTGTAATCTAAAAAAATAAATAAATATATAAGTTATGTCATGTTAAATAGGGTAAACTAAACAAAACTAAACAAATATAATTTTTTTACTTGCTAGTTTTTATAAATTTCATAATAATGAAGAAAATAAAATATCTAATATTTTATGAAATTAAAAAAAGTAAATGAGAAATAGACATATGTTACCTGTAATATTTGGAATGTACTAATTGTTTTTTTTTCTAAAATTCATTTTTGATGATCATTACTTATGGAACAAACCATGTCTATGAAATTCTTTTCATTATTATCTGTTAATATTTCCATGGAAGTTTGGATCTCACATAAATCTGCATCTTTATCAAGTTGATCTTCCCCAACATATTTTTATTTCATTAAAAAACAATAGACCAATGTATATTGGATTAAAAAATAATAAAGAATGTTTGTTTTTCATCTGTTTTCATTATAAAAGAATCTTTTGTGTCTTCCAATCTATTTATATTAAGAAGTGTCATTCCATATTCATTGTGTTTGACACTGTTGTTATAGATAAAAAACTTGTAGTCAAACACTAGAGCATTAAATTAAATGTAATAAACCTCCCATATTTCATTAATGACTCAATAATATTCCCTTGATGCATAAATTGTGTTTTTTATTTAGAACACGAAATATTAATTGCTTCTGTGAACACCAATACACAACTATTCTGAACTGCACATATATTGTGTTGATATTTTCTATGAAATGTATAGATATTAATGTCAGACCTAGACCATGTTTTAATATTTAAACATAGGACACCAATTAACCATCTTAATGTCTCTTATGAATCTGATCTACCATGCACCGTCTTTTTAAACCTTGGAAAAAAAATTTATGTTCCATAAAAATCCACATTTCTTTCTTATTTTGATGACATTGCTTAAACTCAATAATATGAAATTTTATATATGGTTGAGCACCATCTATTTTATTCAACATGTATAACTGTACATTCATTATATATTCACCTGAAAAAGATTTAACTTTCAATCTGTGAATCCACTTTGTCCCCTAATTAACTCATTCATGGCGAGATAGAGGCAAACCAATATGCTCCTCTATAGACAAGTAGCTCATACAAAACTTTTAATCATCCTTTAAAATATAATTTTCAACAATAGAGGATTTTGGTTGATATGGATTCTTAATATACCACTTCAATATCTTCATATACATTTCAAATGGATACATCCAACATATATATACAGGTCCACAAATCATTATTTCTCAAACTAGATAAACCATTAAATACACAATTATATCAAAAAAACATATTGGAAACTACATTTCTAATTGAAAAAATATATAAATTGTATCATTTTCCAAAATTTTCAAAGAATATAGATCAATCACCTTATTAAAATTAAATTGAAAAAAAACTCACATCTTTATGACAGTCCTTCTAACATAGATGGGAAATATTCCATGCAATGCAACTGGTAGAAGTTATTGTATGCTGATGTAAAAATCCTGAGATTTCAAATCTGTCAACATAAAATCCTTCAATGATTTTTTCTTACATTTTAAGAACAACCCTATGACACATTGATATCATGAAGACACTAACAAAAGTTCATTTTCTCCCTATTGGATAATGTATGACAAGACATGGAATGAAATATTTGTTTTCCATCAGGAGTGGGAGCTGACTCTAAATGTATTCCCATTGAAAATAAGTCTAATCTTTCACTCAACCCATCATTCGTCTTTCCTCTAATATCTAATAATGTTACAATAAAGCTGTTAAATATATTATTCTCCATGTTCTTGACATCAATTTTATGTTTCACTTAATGATATCTCCAATATGGTAGCTCAAAAAATATAGAGTAATTTTTGAAAATATTTCTATCAATACAACATTTATGTTTCTTTCTAGATTTCACACCATGGTTTTTCTCCCTCTCAAAATAATCATCAGTGGATGAATATTTTTGGAAGAATATAAAATTATTTTGATCCATTGAATACAATTTTTAGTCTTCTATAAGAGTGATCCATAGTCAAAAACATACAATGACCCATGTATACTATTTTCCTCCCATGATGAAATAGAAAATAATAATTATGTTGTTCAGAAATTGGAAATGATTTATGCCCATTAAGACTGTATCCTGACCAATTTACATACATTGGGAAGGAATTTATAGTGACAATAATCACTGCGTATAGTTGGAAATATTTCATTTTATAAGAATCATACACCCTAACACCTTCCTGTCCAAAGAGTTTCAAATCACCAATTAATGGTGAAATGGAAAGATCAATACCATTTCTTGGTTTCTTGGTCAAAATATCACTAAACTCAACATGACATATTTGAGCTTCATACAAAATTTATAAGATAGGTTGTAAATTAAAATTAAAATAGTTGATGAACTATGAGTGCTACTAAGGCATTGATATAGATTCATTCCATAGATACACATCCCATGTCTAATATTTCTAACATCATTTAAGAATATAAGAAACTGGTGATCAATTTTCCTCTACTATAGTTATTTAGTAGGATGATGTATTTTTCTATCACATATCTAATCATCAGAAGGCAGTCATATCATTTCTTCATCATGTAAATTAGAAAATAAATGTTTCAAATGAGTTATTATATGAAGATACCAAAATACCTTGGTAAGGATCTCTATAACCTCTAAATCAGCCTGTGATTTTTCTTCCAACTTATACTGAGATTTCCCACATTTATAACACTTTGAAAAAAATTCATACTCCTTCATATATATCACTTAATCATTTGGGAAATCATGTATTTTATTTTACCCCAACCCCATCAGACATAATATTTTTTTGGCCTTATAATGTGAATTAGGAATATGATTGTCTTTAAGAAGAATGTATTTCAAAAATTGAGGCAGCTCTGTAAAACTCTTGTCATTTCATATATGTCTCACCTTTAGGTTAATCAATTTTAATACCAAAAATAAACTTATAAAATTCATACAACTAGGATATAATGTTTTTTCATCATCACCATATAGATTCTCAATTATTAGTTCTTTATTAATTTTCAATGCTTCAATATCATGAATCATTTCTTCAATTTCATCAGAGTTATCATCACTCAACACATCATCATCCGTAGATCTTAAATTCTTCCAAGTTTCACCATGCCAATCCAAGGGTTGTAACTCATATTAAAGCAATGAAAAATCAAATCATCTTTGATCTCTCTACTTTTCATATTATTTATAATTAAACATTTCATGTAAGGAAATAAAAACATGTCATTGTTTGGAACATTTTGTTTTGATAAATCAAACAAGAATCGACACCTTCATCCTATTCAATACTCATTCAATGTTACATAATAAAACATCATATCATTATTACTTATTACAAATATCAAAATTACATATCTTGGTAAAATAAGACAATTATATATTTTTATAAATTTTTTCATTATTTTAAAGTAACACATTTTTTAACTATAAAACAAATATATTCATAATAAAAAAATATAATTACCAATTATACATAATAATGAATGATAAATTTAAATATATATGATAAATCCTAAAAACATATGCATGAAAGTAATTAAAAAGGAAAATATTTTTAGATTAGCCAATTTTAAAATTATATGAAATATTTCATAATTTTAAAGTAATATAATTTTGAAATATAAAACAAATATATAAATATTTGAAAATTATAATGATATTGTTTTTGAGCAATAATAATGAAAAAAACTATATAAAAATAAATCACCATCCAATAGTGTGATGTATTATTAACCCATCACATATTTTTTGTGTCAATGTAACACTTCGAAAAATCAATTCATAATAATGAAACCCTTGAATTAATATACTAATTCACAAACATTTTAAGTGACACTATAGTTTAACATATTATTATGAGATGTGGTATATGAATAATGTCCTAGGGTTACATCATTATATGATATGATTACTATTGTGAAAACCAAATCATCTTTAGAAAATTCTCCCAACCTTAGAAATAAACTATTATCTAGAGTTTCTATCTTTTTTGAAAGATAACATTGATACATGAATTCTACCTAATAAATGAAGTCCTGATACAGATATTTGTGTCCCCGTGATGAGAAAAGAATAATGGCATGTCATTTGTGGGAATCGTAGGTAGTTTCGTAACATCCATCCTATTTACCAGTGATATAAAACAAGGTTCTAGGGGTTTCATGTTGTGTAAAATGTGGCCATTATTAGAAACCTCACACAGGCTCACCATGTAATAAATAAAGAATCTATTTTTTCCAAAAATGAGGAACACATAAATCGAAACTATGAATTTAATTAAATTCCTGAAACATGGAATTATAGTGAATACATAGTGTGTAATTGGAATACAATCCATTTCCCACATAAATTATCACATGGATTGGACACTCACTTCCTTTCTAGCTATATATGAAATGCGATAACATGAGGAAATTAAAGAAGATATTTTGATATTTTAGTAATTAAAATTGAAATACATAGATTTAAGGTATCCATGAAATAGAACAACCAAAATAAATGCATGTGAGGCTTACTGGAGAGTTGTGAGTTTTTTAGATAGGTGTGCTAATGAAAAAGATAGTAAAAAATGCTAGAAAAATGATTTTAGAGGCCACGAGATCGAAGAATCGATTCTATGGTTTCCACGTGAGAGGGAACTGAGTCACCTTCGCTTGAATGGAAAAAATCATAATAACTAAAAATAGGGGTTTATAAAATTGTTTAATGATTTATCATGTCGGTAATTTAGTAACTAATGTGATAAAGAGTTTTTTATTACATTAATCATGTTGTTTATTATATACCCTATGTGCCAAAATGATTTATAACGTTAGTTATATAAAAACTAATATGATAAAGAAATGATATTTTCTTTATCATGTCAGTTATTCTATAACTGACCTAAAAAATTAGCTTTATCACCTCAGTTATAGAATAATAGACGTCATAAGACAAGATACATGATCATCATATCAGTTATAGAGTAACTGACATAATAAATCAACATAATTCATTTTCAACATTGGTTATAATATAACCAACATGATAAATACATTTTTATATCTTTTCACATTGGGTATAAATTACTGATGTTAAAAGGCCTATGTGATTAATATTTTTTGTACTAGTGACCCTTCATACACTCTTACTCTGCCCAGTTTCTCCCTTGGCATCATTTTGTCACTATAACCTTCAATCTTTTGTATGTGTCCCATCATTCTACAAGACCTAATCTAAAGTAGTGGACATGGATAGTTGAAATGATATTGTACCGAACCACCACACTGATGAAGGATCACCCCAATTAGGTTTTCTCAAACTAAACCTCGTATCTGTGCAATTATATTCCCACTTCCCAGACTAAAGTTTTCATAATGACGCTTCCTACTCTCTGAAGTTGCACCTCTTGATCATATAATAACATCTAAATTTCCATTACTGGAAGCACCCCTCAGGTTCCCTTCAGGTATGAGATCCTAATACAAAACTTTAATAGACTTATTTAATCGGAAAAGACTGAATTGGGACTTAATCATGCACATAAGTCTTTCCCTGTAGCATTTTTTTGTTGCTACGTCATCTCATTCTAACACTTGAGAAAAGCATTGTAGATATGTGAAGTCCCTTTCATAATCACTCATGGACATGGTACATTAGTTAAAATTCATGAAATCTATAGATTTATCTTGTCTTATATTATCTAGATAGAAGTTCTCCAAGAACCTCTCCAATAAGTCATTCCAAAACATACCATTCAATTTTCCAGTTCAAGACTGATTGTCCCATCAGTGCATCACTAATCCCCCTAGAATATAAACAACCATCGTGAACATCCTCTTAGAAAAAGTCTCCAAATGGTCATGTATTGTCTCTATGGAATCAACCCATAATTCATCTAACTCATGTCCACCCTCTCTAGTAAAAGTCAAATGGTGTTGAAACTAAAAATACCTTGTCAACTTTGATATGATTTTCACCACACGCCCTGGGTTTATTTCTAGTAATTTCATGAAGCGAGCAATGTTATCCTAAAACTTCTCCCCTTAATCTTACGTTGGAACCATTAGTTCCTTAAGTTCCCTGACTAGAAGACCATACCAATCAATCCCCCTCAATTGTCCCCTCAACAAGAATCATGAAGGGATTTTATTTACAATTACAAACAAATGTCCTAGGTCTCAAAACATAACCTTAAAAAATCTAAATAAGAGTAATATTCACAATAGGTCAGAGCATGTATTTTCCCCACCTTTCAACACATTTTCAAATCGATGTGTTATCACTACACTTAACCATCCTACTCTTAAGTTTTTGTTAACACAGTTAAAAACATTATCCTAACCAAGCCTCTCATTTAGACACCCAATTATTCTCATTTCACATCATATTTAAAACCTTTTTCAATTCATGTTTAGAACCATTTTTCATATGAATATCCCAAATAAGGAAAATGGCTCGAGTTCAATAACATACCCATAACCCATTTTCCTATGCAGGCTTAAAATGTAGCACCTCACAATAACCTTGAGTGCCTAGAATGATTCATGCAGACTCAAATCTCATACCATTTCGTGCCACAAATCAATACTCATAAATTCTTAAAACTAATAATCACATCACACCACAAGTGTTTCATCGAAGATGAAATAATATTCAACTGTAACATCAAACAACAAGAACTACAATCCCACCATGATGACTTGGGTTTTCCATCGTACATGGGTTTGAAACTCCCATAAATGAGCTGATTACCAAGTTTCCACTCTTCCTAGTCTCATGTCTACCTTTACAAAAATAGTAAGACAATATAATAAGAAAGAAAAATAAACAATTGATACCACATTTTTAACATCCAAACCTGAGATACATGCAATGCTTCCCCAATCAGGTTGGTCACATGACCTCATGCACACCTCCTTGTACCCTAGAGGATAATGACTAGAAGCGAGGTTATGGTAAGTCAATGATAGGGATAATACACCATATTTTATCATAGTAAAACACCAAAGGAAATAGAGAAACAATTTAAAAATAATATATATTGTGACTCCCTCAAAAATTAATGTAAGAACATTGTATTTGATAGCATGTATCACATGTGACAGAAAGATCATAATGTACTATAATATCAATAGACATTATAATATATTAACTATTTAAAATATATTCTATATATTTTAGTCCATGAAACACTAAGTTATCTTTTAATGCAAGAAAAATTGACTTAGAATCAATGATACACAGAAATCACCTTCCTCTATATCTTGCATTACCCGCAAAAGAAACCTTCTTTGGTGTCTTGAGCTATATATAATATCGAGTCTTACCGAGAGACACTCTGTAATTAAAACATTATTATTTAATATAATAAGCTATAAACAAGTAGTTATGAATGGTATTTACTAACTTATGAAAACATATGGTTTGGACAACTAAATAATAGTGTACAAATAAATTATAAATGAATATAAGAACCACTTTAATATTAAAAGGATATTTCTATAAAAAACTATTTTTATGCTCAAAAATATGTTTTACCCTAACAGATTAGATTAATTATAATTATTGAATGATATTAATGTAATAATTAAGTTAAATATTCAATAAATAATTATTGATATTCATCCAATATATTTTGTAAGCATAATAGAAGATGAAACCTAATATTCCACATAAAAACCTATATTTTTATTAAGGCTTTTTCCACACCTTTTAATGGAAAACCTATTAGAAATCATAATTTTGAAAATTTTTTGAATTTAATTTTATATAATAAAATTTATTTTATAATTTATATTATCAAAATTATTTTAGGGTAAATTTTGGGGATTTTCCATGAAACGTTGTTTTTCAATGAACAGTAAAAATACTGAATTTTAGTTCAGAACTGCTTTTATATCTAATTAATTTATAATGATAAATTATAATTATAATTTATTTTAAAGTTTAATTAGATAATATTTTTTTACATTAATAAATTATGTGTAATTTGGATCAATTTCAGTTTGAAATTGATTATAAAAACATAGCAAACTTCCAGATGTTTTTACTTTAGAAACCCGCATTGTTGTCCCATCTGTGAGATTAATTTTAATTTAATTTCTACAAATTATGTGATTTTAATTTGAAAAAATTGATTTCATATTTTTAAGAAGCATAATTAATAATTTCTAATAATACCAACTTTTTTTTACCAAAAATATTAGTGAAAGTGATTATAATTAATTATAATTATTAAGGTAAAATCAAGCTTAATAATGGACTAATCCTAAATAATAAGGGCCCAAAGACCTTGACACTTTTGAAACACCCATTTTATATCCATAATTCTTCCATTAACCATAAATTATTAATTTTTCTTGGTTTTTTATAAATTTTTTAGTTATGATCATGTGCACAACTAACTTATTTTTCAAAAATACCAAGTGATTCTATTTCCTTCCCTATAAAAGGCCAACACCTCTACCCATTCCTCACACCTCCCATGCCTCTTAATTTCGGACATTATCTTCCCAAATGGCCTCTAAATATCCGTCAACTCATCCTAGAATCCTACCTTTGGTAATAATACCTTCCATGGATTCTTTTTGTTTTAAACAAAAAGAAGTTACCTGATTAAAAGGTTAGGTCTTTTCTTAATCTTTCTAGTTTCATTTACATTATCCAAACCCCCAAAACACTTTATTATTTTCTTGTATAATAGGAAAAGTATCGTAAATATACTCTTATTTTGTTATAATTATATCTAGACCAGCACTTACACACACCACCATCTAATCAGTAACAAACAAAATGTTTCTATGTATGGCAAACTACTACCTCACAAAACGATGATTGTTTATTCTTCCATTACCAACTATCATGGTGGCCATTATGAAGGAAATCTGTATATATATATATATATTATATTATATTTATTTTTTATATATTCATATTTAATCATTTTATTACATCTACCTTTAATACATTCCATTTTACATTAATACGATGACATCGTTTGGGGAAGTATGGACTACCACCCCCTCAAAACATTGTGATTCGTTCACACTAAACATTGAACGTATAAAGGATGGTTTTAATTAAACATATGATACATACAAAACGTATATATTATGTTAATTTCATAATAAAATTTCAGGAATATATATATATATATATATATGATTTTCTTTATTACCCTTTCACACACATAAAAAGGGATAACATTATTCATGGCCTTGTGGACTACCGCATCCTCAACACAATGTGATTCCTTTTACATCACATAATTATATATAAAAGTATATATGATTAAATAATGTTTTATTTATTATATAATTATCATTCTGGAAATATATTTTTTACTTACCTTATTTCTATAATGATCATTTAAAAATTGTAATGTTACTCATGCATACGTATAGCCTACCGTCTCTATGATTGTAATGTTGTATCATTTTAATAAAAATATCCATTTATTGATTTTAAATGTATAGTTGATGTAAAAATAAGATAATTATTTAATTTTTACTATTATTTATATGTTATATAATGAACTATTTGACCATAGTTGACCAACAATAGTTGTTTTGACACATAAACTTAATTTGGACAAAAACACCCGACGTGAACATAACTGTTTATGTGATGTAAAAATGTGGAAATAAGTGAAATAAAAGAAATTATATATATTAAAAAGGTTCTGAATCATGTATAAAATTAACACAAATTTATTATATATGAAGTTATTTTATGTTCACCCAAAACGAAAGTCAAGGTAAGGGATTCTTGTCTCGTTTTCATTCCATGAGGGATATTTGTGTACCGAATTTCTTATATATGGTTTAAATTATTACACATTGAAAAATAATATCATGAATTATATTACCGTAATGGTATTTATATGTTTTATTTATGAATTATAACATTTAAATTTCCCAATTCATTTGTTACTACATCATTAAGATATTTTCATCTCGGTTTTTAAATTTATGAGATTAATATCATATTCGCTGCTTACTTATTTTGTGTCCCATATATAATAACCATTTTGATATATGATACCATAATAAATAATATTCTCATGATATTATAAGATTCATTTAAGGTCAATCCTTTTTTATAATTAGGATTTAATTTTTTCAATGTGGTATGGGACACATTGGAATGTTTAATGATTATTCTAATCTAATGTTCTTAATCTCACTTACATATGGGATTGTTTATTTCCATTGAAAAAATAAATTTATTGTAACCATTTTTCATTGGAAATATAATTGAATATCCATATTCTTGTACAATGGAGTTTTGAATTTTCTAAACCATATACCATTTTTCATATGGTGATTTCTTTGACAATAATTTTATTATTGGATAATTATTGATAGATTCATATTTCTCAATAAATATTGATATTTGATAAGGAATATTAGAGATTTTTATTATTCAATATGAAAAATTATTTGGACTGGCAATAGAGGGTGAATCTTAGACTTTATATATCTCTTCAATGCATTGATATGTTCTCATGAGATGAATAATTGTGAAAATGGGTTTCTACCCTTAGTTTTAAATCGCCTTGTGAAAGGTCTTGATGGTAACCGGTCTTCATATGCCTTAGACATGACATCCATTAAGAAAAAATTTCACTCATAGTAGTTTTATTTATTATTATTCTTTGAGATTTCATGTCGACATATCTATTGATACATTTCATTTTAGTTCATTGATTAATGGCATGTGTTTTATTTTCATACCATTACATATTTATTTTTCCTTATCTTTTAGTTTCAATGGTATGTATTTCGAGTTACTAAATTTCCATATTGTGTATTTAGTTTCTTTTCTATTTAATGATTACTTTGTATTAGTGACTAGTTATTTTCAAAGCCATAATTATTACTCTTCTTGATTCATTATTTCTTATGCTATATTTTTTCCATACTGATCATTTAAACTCATCCATATTTTGTTTCGTTCCCCATGAATCCAAGAAGCATACTATGAAATATATGTAGGAATATAATAGATTTAATATAGTGTTCCTTGTGTTTTTTTATTTTATTAGATGAAAAATTATATTTCATAATTCCTGTATCCATTTGTAATATGATTCTCATTTATATATCTAGTTTTCTAAGACTACTAAATTTATTAGTCCTTTGGGGCTCGATTCCTTGTAATCATGCAAATGTAATTGATAGCAGACATCGGGTCTGGGCTTCTCGGGTCTTGGTCACTACAGTTGGTATCAGTGTAAGCTTAGCAACATCTTTGTGAACTAGATTTATGAAAACCTACATTATAGATCATAACCCTAAGGTAGAATTTTAGGATGTATAGATGAAAACCCTATAATTTTTGTAATGGGTAAAATATGTGGTCATTTCTAGAAATACATACCTATCTAGATACTACAAGTGGATGTGGTTCTAGAACAAATGTATATAGGAATAATGACTCTTAAAAGGTGTTTCGAGCCTAAATCAAGGTAACCTGGTACATGAAAATAGGCCTTACTTCACACTTGGTTTGACACTCTTAGTGGATATGATTATGATAACCCACTTTTTCATTACAATACATTAAGAAGGATTTGAATAGATAATTAAAACGAATAATCTAGGTTATAATTAAGGTGATTTAGATTTATAAATTAGGTATCATGATTTAGAGATATTGTTGAGGATTATATACTTATCTCACTATGACTGTTGTTTCTCACACTATTCATTCTAGTTTTAGTCAATGGATGGAACCATAAGGATTCAAGATAACATCGAACATGAACGAAAAGTTGTTAAGAATGTGAAACCAAATGATGTGTTGATAGAATATTAGGATATCGTGTTTATGACAATTTTATTTTCTGAAATATGATTAACAATATCAACCTTTACCCACTCCTGAGCGAACTATTGAAGAGAAGGATAGAGTTTGATAACAGCTCATGTGTTGTAAACCACAAAGAAAAGAAGCATTGATTTTTGACATCTGATAAGTGTGGAAGGATACAACTAGGAAAGTGTCTCAATGGAATGATTAAATGCTTTATGTGTGGAAAATAAGGATATAAATCAACGAATTGCTGAGGAAAAAGAATGATTATGATGAATGGAAATGACGCTCTTATTAAGAAATACTTTCTAGTTCCTTTCAATATGTGTGGGGAACCCAGAAATTACCCAAGTAAATTCCATCTCCTATAGAATGATCCCTAGAAAAATTATGTACCTATGTGGCAGTAATATGGATAAAGTATTTATGTACTTAAGTTTTACTGAAACATTAGTTAAAAGTCTATTAAGTGATTATCCTTATCTCAAGGATGTCCATCATATATATTTTGGTAATTATTTTAATATGGTTTCATAAAAGAAAAACCAATAACTCAGGTGAGAACCTATCAAATCCTGTAAGGCCGTATGTCATGAACACATGACCGGAGGATGATAAGGGTTTGACTATAATGACTGACCTACACAATTTCCCCGTTAATTTTCATTGTTTTAAGATAAAAAATTTAACAAATAAATACTGATGATGAACAGGTAGTAAATCTTTTTTAGGATTAAAAATTAATCAATTAACCATATTTATTTTGGTTTATATTTAACGGAAACTAGAAAGACTTTTAACCCTTTTATAATACTTTTCACACTTTAAATATTTTTTTAGTGATTCAGGAATAAAAAAGTCATTGTTGTAAATTAATTTTTTGGATTAAAGGGAAGAATTAAAATTTGATTATAGAATAACCAAATGTTATTATTATTCATATGATATTTAAACCTATAAACTAATAATATTTGGTTATATTCATGGTATGTAAAATAATTTTCTAACATTAGTAAAATGATGTAGAAATAAAAATATTTCGCTAATACCAATATTTTGGTTGAAGTGATAGATATCTAAATCATCAAATATTTAGGTCTTTGAGTCCCTAAAATTTGAATTTATCATTAAATTTATTATGATTGATGACCTCATCCAATAACTATAAATATTTTCAATTTTCCTCCCACGTTTGTATCTCTACATTCTAATTGTATTCTCCTAATTAGAGACCTAGTTACATGGTTTTCCATGTGACAATTGTACTTACAATTCTATCTTATATAGAAGATTACTTATGAAACCTTGTCATGATTTGGTATTTAAAACATATGATGTATCCAAAAATCTTTCATAATTATTGAGTTTAAATTTCGAGGATTCAATTTAAATAAGGTGGAGAGGATGTGATGCCCCATAACACTAAATAACCTTGTATTTGATAGAATGTATGGCACATAATAACAAGTGAATAAGGTAATAAAATACCAGTATACATTATAATATATTTACTATTTAAAATATATTCTATATATTACAATGCATGAAACACCAGGTTAGCTTGAAATAACCATGGTACTGAGTTGGAATACATCATACCCAACAACTAAAATCCTCAAAATCTTTTGTTACATGCAGAAATGACCTTCGATGGCTTGCACTATATGCAATACCGAGTCTTACTGAGAAACAATCTATAATTAAAATATTATTATTTAATATAATAAGATATAAACTGGATGTTTTGAATATTATTATCCGAATTATGAAAATATATGGTTTATAAAACTTAATATTTGGGTACAAATCAATTATAAATTAATATAAGAACCAATTTAATATTATTAGGATATTTTTACAAAAACTATTTTTATGCTCATAAAGTTGTTTTATCCTAATACATTAAATTAATTAAATTTAGTGACTGATATTAATTTAATAAATATTTTACATTATCAATAAATTATTTTTATATTCATCTAATATATTTGGTAATAATAGGATATGATCAAACACAATATTTCACTTAACAACCGATATTTTTATTAAGACATTTTTACCGCCTTTTATTGGAAAACATATTTTAAATATAACTTTTGAAACATTTATGAATTTAATTTGATAAAATAAAATTTATTATAGAATTGATAATTCCAAAATTATATTAGGGTGATTTTGGGTGATTTTTTCCTGAAACGTCGTTTTCTAATGAATAGTTAAAAATACTGAATTTTAGTTCAAAACATATTTTTTATCTATTTTATATATAAGATTAAATTATAGTTTAAATTATTTTAAAGTATAATTATATAATATCATTATTAATTAATAATATTTGAGTAATTGGGATCAATTAAACTTTGATCTTGATTATAAAAATATAGCAAACTTCAAGATGTTTTTACTTTTAAAAACCGCATTATCATCCCGTCTGCGGGATTTACTTTAATTTAATTTCTTCCACTTCTGTGATTGAAATTTTAAAAAATGGATTAAATATTTGGAATAATAATTATTTATTATTTATAATAATTAAAATTTATTTTTGACCAAAAATATTAGTGAAAGTGATTAAAATTAATTATAATTATTAAGGTAAAATCCAGCTTAATAAATGACCAAATCTTTAACTTAAGGGAAAACATGGCCTATACACTTGTAAAAACCCAGTTTCGTTCAATAATTCTTCCATTCACCTTAAATTATTGAGTTTCGTTGTTTTATCATGATTTTTTTAGGTGATATCATATGCACGCCTAACTTCTTTCCAAAAATACTAAGTGAGTCATTTTCCATCCCTATAAAAGGCCACCACATATACCCGTTAGTCATACATATCAAGCTTGACAATTTCGTCCCTTATCTGACCAAATGTACTCCCAAAATACCTCCCTTAAAATATAATCCTCCCTTTCAGTAGAATACCATCCATAGATGCCTTTTGGTTTAAACAAAATGATGTTACCTGATTAAAAGTTAATGCCTTTTATCAATCTCTTTAGTTTCATTTCCATTATCCATCCCATAAAATATCCATATTATATTCTTGAATAAAAACACTAGTATACTAAATATACTATTATGTTTTTATTCTGAGATTTATACCTACACTTACACACACCACCATTTAATATGTAACCAACATAATGTTTCTGTGGACGACGAACTACTGCCTCACAAAAAAATTATTGTTCATTTTTCCATTACCACATATAATGGTGACCATTATGATAAAAATATTTTTATATATATTATATATTATATTTATTGTTTATTTATACTTATTTAATAATTTCATTACACCTACCTTTAATACTTTCCATTTCACATTAAGACGATTACATCATTTGAGGAAGTGTGGACTACCGCCCCATAAAGCGATGTGATTCATTCACACTAAACATAGAACATATAAATGATAGTTTTAAATAAATATATTACACATAAATAAAATACATATGATATTAATTAAAAATTTACATTTTTGGAAATATATATAGGAATAACATTTTCTTTATTACCCTTTCACACACTTTAAAAGTGATAATGTTATTCGGAGATGTGTGGACTGCCACCTCCTCAGCACGATGCGATTTATTTTACATCATAGAATTATATATATAAGTATATATGATTAAATAATATGGTATTTATTATATAATTATCATTATGGAATGATATGGTGTTACTTACCTTCATTTTACAATGATCATTTAAAAATGGGAATGTTAGTCAGGTGTACATATGACAAACCATCGTCATGATTGTAATGTTCAGTAATTTTCATAACCATATTTAATGATTGATTTGAAAAGTAAAATTTATGTCAAAAATATGATTATGATTTCATGGTTATTATTTTGTAGATGTTATATAATTAACCCTTTGACCATTTTGACCAATATTTTTTTTCACACATAAACCAAATTTGGTCCAAAACAACCATTGTGAACATAATTGTTTAGGTCGTGTAAAAAACATGGTAATAAGTGAAATAAAAGTAATTATAAATATGAAAATGGTTCTGAAAAAATGAATAAAATTAACATAAATTTATTATACAGGAATTTAATGGACGTTCACCCGAAATGATACTCAATGTAAGGGATCCGTGTTTCGTATTCAATCTGTGAGGCATACTTAATTGTTGCGCACCTAATTACTTATATATGGTGTACATACTGCCACATTGACATATTATATCACGAATTATATTATCTTCATGGTATTTTTTTTATGTATTTATACCATTTTTTTCAATTCATTTGTTACTACCTTAGTAAGGGATTTTCATCTCTCTTCTTTAATCTGTGAGATTAATGTCATATTTTCTACTTATTTTGTGTGACATACCTACTTACCATTTTGATATATTATATCATGAATCCTATTTTTATCATTATATTATAATATTAATTTAATTTCATATCATTCTGTTAATTATTATTTAAATGTTTCAATGTGGTATGGGACACTTTGGAATGTTTAAAGATTATTCTCCTCAAATGATCTTAATCTCAAATTCTTTTCTGATTATTAAGTTCACTTGATGAAATCACTTTATTGTAATAATTTTTAATTGTAAATTTAATTGAATATCCATATTATCATAAAATTTATATTATTACTTCCTAAACTATATACCATTTTTCATACAGTGATTAATTTGACAAAAAATTGATTATTAGAGAATTATTGATAGATCTGTATTTCCCATTCAATACGAATATTTCATAAGGAATATTATTTTATGTGATTATTCAATATAAAGAATTATTTAGATTGAAATTATAGGTGGATCTTGGAATTTATATAGCTCCTCGATGCATTGACTAGTCCTCATGTGAAAAATAATTGCACAAATGGGTTTCTACCCTTAGATTTATACCATATTGTGAATGATTATAATGATAATAGGTCCTCATGTGCCTTAAAAATGACATCGATTAAAAAATAATTTCCCTTATTTAAGTCATTATTCATCAATTTTATTTTCAATCAATATATCTATGGATATATTTAATTTCAGTTCATTTATTAATGTAAAATATGTTTTTTCATACCGTTCCATATTTATTTTTTTCCTTATCTAGTAGTTTTAATGAAATTTATTTCCAGTCATTACATTTTTATATTGTTTATTCAGCTCCATCTCTATTTTATGATTACTTGGTATACATTTCATGTTATTTACCATGTCATAATTGTTAGTCTCATTGATTCATCATTTCTTCCACTATGTTTTTACTTTATTGAGAATTTGAGCTCAATGTTATTTTGTTTCATTCCCCAAGAATCCAATAATCCTACTATGAATGATGTGCAAGAATATACATGATAGATCAAAGTTACCCTCAAAGTTGTTTATTTTTTTAGAAGAAAATATATATTTTGTAATTAGTGTATTTATTTGTAATACAATTCTTATTTATATATATGGTTTTCAAAGACAAAACTGATTAGTCCTTTTGGAATTGATTTTTTTCATCATTCCAACATAATTGATAGTAGACACCGTCTCTGGGATTCTGGGGTCTGGGTCACTATATATATAACCATAATAATACTAATTTCATAAGATAAACAAAAATATTCAACTGAGATGGAAAACATGATATACCAATATAAGTTTCAATGTTCCCAAAACGGAAACTGAAAATAAAGACACTAATGACTCCCAAGAAGACCCTGAACCACGCTAGGTTCCCTCAACCAAAATCTAACCCCAATCATAAATCTAAAATAGGTACCTTTCCCTTAACCTATCCTATAATAGTAAAGTCAATTCAGGTACTTATTGTAAGACTGAGTAGGGTTTGAATACAACTCAGTAGTCCACCATCAATGGTGTCTAAAACAATTCCAGTCAAAACATAGTGTAGAAGTTCTATAATGAAAAGAAGACAATGCATAAATAACCAATTATCACATTTTCATTTATTATTTATTTAATCATAATAAATCTATGGTTCTCATGGATACATATACCTATATAATAGATTTAGCTAATTCTAGAGCCCAAAATGTTCCCTAGGATATATTATATCTTAATAACTACTTTGACTCAGTCCAGAGCTCGAAGTATTCAAAGGTGATATGATATCTCAGTTCCTGATTCGACACATGATGGAGTTCAAAGTATTATTTTGTGAGGCCACACCTCAGAGTTCCTTTTTTACTATTATTTAAATTCACACATAATATCTAATGTTTATAATAAAAATTCATAAGTTAGATCACCATGTTACAATTCTTCCTTTTCAATGGAATGACTATACTCATATTATTTTACTCATAAGTAAAATGACTATGATATCATTTATACCTCTCAATTGAATGATCATTTTCTAATTCCATTACTCATAAGTATAATTACCATGTTTCCATTTTTACTTCTCATTTTATTGACCATGTTCCCATTATTTCACAAATAATTAATTCATAATTAATTACCCACCTCAATTAAATTACTATTTCAACTATTTGTTAAATTCATTAATATCCTCAATAAAATCACCAATTAATTAAGTATGTAAATCCCAGATATTAATTCATCAATTAATTAATGAATAAAACTATTTATAACCCAGAATTAATTTTAAATAATTAATTATCACATTATAAATATCATCTATTCATAATTAATTACAGAATTAATTATCTAGATCATAATATCAATTAAAATAATAAATTCATGATTATTTATCTAAATCTAGACAATTCAATATCTCTTAATTAATCCCTAGATTAATTATCTAGATTAATACCCATAATATTATAATCAGTTTCCCCAAAATTAATTATCCAATAGGATATCCACAAAACATTATTACCAATTCATAAATTATTTATTTAATTCAACAATTCTACCACAAATCAACTTTTCAATCTAGTCCACCCAATTTAAGAATTAAATTTATAAATAATGCTAGAAATTCTAAAATCATGAATATATGCATCAAATCTCTATCTATAGAGATTTGAGAATAAAAAACCTACCTCAATTAGTTGACAGATATTCGTTCAACGGGAATCCCCAAAATCTGAATTGTATAATTTCGTAGATCTGAGTTCTAGATCAAAATACCTGACTTAATATCATGGATATCAAGATTTTATCAATATAGATCTATATATACAATCTTAGATCTAGATCTCATGAATTAGGATTAGATCTAAAGAAATATAGGATAAATTCAACAAAACGATCAAGGAAATATAGGAGAATGAATGGGATAGGCATCGTGATGGGATGTACTTACTGAGAGTAGAGAGGATCTTCAATTCAAGCCCTAAATTTTGAATAACGGAGGTCAGATAGCCTTGGAACCCCTCTGGAAATCTCTAGAATTATGCAAAAACGTTTAATCTCAAGCCAAGGTCGAATAAGAGGTGTTTCGGGGGTTCAAGGGATTTTAAAATAAATTTTAAGGTGATTAATAATCATGGACCTGGTTTTCAAGGAATGCGTGCATGGTTCGGATAAACAGTGCGCTAATAGTGGGGCCCTTACTATCAAGGTTTTCATGGTTACCTAGGTTTGGGAAAACTGTTTTCACTAGTTGTGTGAAAAATTTGGACAACCCCTTTTTTCTCCAAATTACTCTATAAACTCCACCCAAACACACACCTTGTCATTACTCAAAAAATTGTAGTTAAAAACAAAAAATACTACCTGAAATATCACTTGAGTTAACTCCATAAAACGTGAATATCTTATAAATATTATATCATTTCCCTTATCTCATTACTGGATAACACACAATAAATTATTTTTGAGTCCATCAAAAAAATAAACATACTTTAAATTTAGCATACATTGCTCAATTTTATCATTTCTAATTCCATAATTTTTTTAATAAATATCAATTTAAAAAACCCATATCACCTTTATAATGGTAAAAAACATGTTTTTAGTGTTTTTAACTACTGAAATATGAAATAATAATTCACTATCGACAATACTCGGTCAACTCATATTTATAGATTTTAAATAAAACTCCATAATTAATAATATTTTAGAGTTACATTAATTTATAATCTTATCTACCATATAATTTTGTTCACATGTCAGCATGTTTACATACTCTTCACTAAAAGAAAATTTCTGATCACAGCTTCTACAAATTTCATCATGACCTTCAGAATAATTTTGGATTGGTATCAAATATGAGTTTTCATTTTCAATCAGACTCCTCGTAGTTCGGTTACTCAGGTTATTAGAGAATAACCCCTTAATTTATAACCTTCATTAATAATGAAGTAAATACATGTTCTACCATAAAATACAATGTTTATAATATTATGTTCTATAACACCATTTATATACCAAAATAAATGATCTCATAATATTTGGATGAGTTTTCATTTTAAAATCTAATTTCAATTTTTTTTTAAAAAATTATTATTGTATTCTGTAGTTTTTAAAAAAATATTATATCTATTATCAATATGAACCACCGTAATTGTATTATATTTACTATGTGAGTATAAATCAACTATAAGAACTATTAAAATTAGGCATGGGACCTACAAAGTTATGATACAATATTTTAAAATTTTCATATATAATAGGACCCTAAATTACCCAATTATCTATAAAACATCAAAGAGCATTTTGTGATGAATTTTCCATTTAAACAACATCTTTTTCATAATAAATATTCATATTTAAATTTGCGTTCTAATACATAATACAAAATTACTTAGATTTATTATATTCTTATTGAATATCCATGTTATTTTCTGATTCATGCATAAATCTTTCTTCCTCAGATGTTTTCACACTGGGAAGCTTGATCTACTCAATGTACTCATTTTCCTTATTTATAAACTCATATTTAACATTTTTCTTCACATAAAATTACTTATTCATAATTTTGATTTCCATATTGATCCTATTGTTTCCTTATAAACACACTCATAGTTCAATCCATGACATGTAAGTCATATAAACATTATCTCAATCTTCTATTACACTAGTGATGCTACCTTATTTTACATCAACATTTTCAAAAAAAACTATTTTATTTTCTAAATCATTATTCCTCTCAATTATAACATGTATAAGATATTCCCTCTTCATATTTGGTAAAAATGTCTCTCTTCTTCAATCAAAATTTCTTCTTTTACTTTCATCAAATTTCCTATATCTTTTACAAAATATTAATTTTGTCTTATATATTTTATTTTATTATACTTATTATTAATCTACACCTATTTCTATATTATTATTAGCAAAGTATTCAAAAAAATTCCATTTCTTCAACACATACTGTATTTATTTGGAAGGACTCATTTATATTTTCATTTGACCCTTTTGTTATTTTTAGATTTAAGAACCATGGTTTTTCATGCTTCTCTTCACCCTCATCATCTTCATATAAATCAATAAAGTTATCACATAGATAATACTCCTTGATCTATATCTTATTTAAATAATTGAAATTCATTTCATATTTAAACTTTTTATTTTACATATAAAATTTTAAAATTTCTTAATTTAATAGTGTTGTGTATCTCATTGAGATATATGTATTTGTTTTATTCAATGGATAATATCTTCTAATCAAATAAATATATAATTTTCCTCATAAATATTTGGAAAGATCTATAGTTATAAATTTTGTGTCCAAAAATACTTATTTCATTGAAAATATCATCCTACATTATAAAAAAGACATCAATTGTTTCATCCTTCGTCATCATGATTTATTTGAGTTTTTTATCCACATCTTCAAATTTCCTTCTTTAATTTATAGTGTTTTCACCGTACACATTCTCAATATTATCCCAGGTCTCTTTAGATTCATGTATTAAAACAAAAATCATATAGACCTTGTATAATATAAATAGTAAAATTCATTTTCTATCCTTCCTATCAACATGATAATTCATCATTTTAGTAAATATCATAGCTACATCCATTAAAATAGATGGAAAATCCATTGTGAAAACATCACTTACTTATAGCACTTGTGAGTGTATATATGGTAGGAGTAGATTCTTGCACACGTGAAAGTTATTTACATTTAAAAAGTTAACACCTATTCTATTCATGAAATTATCATTCCTTGTGATATTATCCAGATGAGTAGAATCTCATTGGATCCTATCTCTAGTGCCACGTATAGAGCCTAAATAAGTTATAATGTTAATGATATGGTGAGAATAAAAATCAAATATTTCTCAATTCTAATATTCATAATTTTTAATCAAACTCAAATTTCTGATTAACATCATAATTAATTCCTATAATATATTCCTGACCTTTATGCATTAATATGAAAGATAGGTGATACACATGATATTTTTACATGGTTGGACCTTGATGTGAGGGTTTATAGTTTTAGTGATCAAACTAGGGTTGTATGAGTGATTTTATTATCACTATAACTTCCAGTAAACACAAATTATTGAAATTTGTGCAAAATTATCAAGAAGAAATTATCCACTTCTCTTCATGGGTAGGCACCATCCATATCCTACTATAAAACACATGGAATTATATAAAACGGTTTAAGAAGTTATTTAATAAATTATCAATAATCTTTAATGTGAATAAAATTTTTATAATACTTCCAAATGTATCAAAATCAAATATATGACATGATTCTATAATGACATCAAGTACTATAATATTATCAATATATTAGCACACACATAAGGTTCATATCATAGTTTTTCAAGATGATCTGATCATGTATTTTCCATAATAATGAACTACTTATTCTTTAGTAACACAAAATATAATCATCATATTTAGGATTTACTCCCCTTAACCTCTTCAAATGATCACAAATGTAGTGTAGAATGACTACATTGGTTATTCCAATCATCAATATAAACTATTTTTAGAGTTCCTAAGTATTGAAAAATTCTCAAGATTTTCAATAATAATTCTCATCCTCATTTCACTATTTTTATATTCACGATTTTTTATGAATATAATTTAATATTGTTTACAGATGTCCATAATTATTTTTTTACCAAAATTATCTATCATTTTCTCCCTTAAAAATAGTAATAATTATCATGAACAAATATTATGAACTTTTTAATTCAAGTTATAATGAGAATTAATCACCATCATTCTCATTAAATCTTCTTTTAAGAATTTTTGAAATCTTTCTTAAATAGTGAATTTTTATTGATCTTAGTATATTTTGTAAGAACTCAAATACCAAAGAATTATCATATTTAGTCTCTAGTTCACTCAGAAATTCTCTATGCGTGAATATCAAATGTGTAACGTAATTTTATATAGGCACTTCAAATTTATTCTTCATAGGTAAATTATCAGACTCTCATAAATAATGTCTTATTACTCCAAATATCATCAAATGAGATTTAGAAATCCATACATACTCATATTTTTCCAAAAAAGTGGAATTTTCCTATAAAAATATGGAATCTAAAAAATCTTATGGAGTAATGAAAAGTTGTAATTTGTATGAAATTTACCTTTTGAAATAATATGAACCACTTAAATCTCCAACACTCATCTTAATTATCCTCCACATAGATTAAGTGGGGTTTCCATTTTTCTTAAAAGTAATATTTTTTCCAAATGTTGAACGGACTGGCCAATTCACTTCTTTGTAGAATAATTCCCACCTCCTAGTCTAATTTTATTACGAGGGGTCCAAATGTAGTATTTGTAGGATAAAAGGTTTTACTAATATTATAAATCCAAAATAAAAAATCTTTATTACTATAAAATCAAATCAGGATCATCCAAAAATATTTCAGTTAACTTCTTACAGTCTCAAATGAATATTTAATGGTTCTTGTCATATTTATAACAAATAGTTGACAAAAACCACAAATTCTTAAGTAACTTTAAAGGAACATCATGTAATTATTATAACATTCAATTCATACACGTAATAGTTGGAATAAATTTTCCCACCTTGTATAATTTAAGAAATTTTCAAGATGATATGTTTTACTAAATTTTATCAATGACCTAAATGTTTCTCGACCATGGTTTTGTACTAAGATTACTAACAACCCAAATGTAACATAATTAATGGGGAACATACCAAAATAAGGCATTCATCATTAATCCTCAATTTTGATTAAAAATATATCCAAAAAATGAGTTCTCTTTGAACTTTTTAAATGGAATCATATGCAAGACAATTTACATAACATGTATGGAATTGTTAAATAAAAAACCCATTATAAATAATCAATTGACATACAAGAAAAAGTATGGTATGTCTAAGAGAGGTTATATCTTGGGTTAAATGAAAACACTTTAACAATAACAAATCTTTTAATATTCAAATACCATTAAAAATTCAATTATAAATATTAAATTAACATTTGAAACTCAGTATTAGTTTTAAAAAACAAGAAATAACCTTGTCAAAAGCATATCCCAAATAATTTTTTTCAAATGGTTGTGACTAGCTACCACAACCCTCAAATATATTTCCAAAAAAACCATCCACCCACTACAGGATTTTTTTTTTGCGACGGGCGGTAAGGACCTGTCACAAAAGGTTTGGCACGAAATACACACCAAACCATAGGAAAGGGTATTTTGGAAGGGTTCCTATTCCTATCGCAAATACCCGACGGTGGATTTTAGTATTTGTGTCGAGATACATGTCTTATCGCAAATACTGTATCGGCAAGAACCCATTTGCGATGGGCCCCATCGTAAATAACTTTTTAATGACCCACTGTAATTAATGTGGGCAGAGCCATTTGCGACAGGGTCCATCATAAATACCCCCACTGCAAGTAATCTATCCAATATATACCCAAATCTGTTTTTCTTCTCATTTCACACTTTACTCAACTTCTCTCTCAATCTCTTCTGAAAAATTTTCTTCTAAAATTTTTCATTGATTAAAATTTTAAATCATAGCATAATTTGAGACTTTCATACTCTGAAATCTTCACTTTGAAGATTTTTTTTATTGTTTAGTTAATTTATTTTATTTTAAATTATTTATAACTTTTGTTAATTAGATATAAATTAACTAAATTAGAGATAGATATTTGTTTTTTTAGTATTTATTTTTATGAACAGTTATATCTAGGTGTTAATTAGTAATAATTATCATTAACTAGTAATAATTATCAATAATAAGGATCAATTATAAATAATTATCAATAAATAGGATTAATTAGAAATAATTAGTATTAATTAAGATTAATTACTAATAATTAGGATTAATTAGAAATAATTAGGTTTAATTAGTAATAATTAGTAATAATTAGGAATAATTTGTATTAATTTCCAATAATTAGTAATAATTATAAATAATCTATAAAAATTAGTCACAATTAAAAATAAATTAATAATAATTAGTAATAATTAGAAATAATTAGAAATAATTATTATTAATTAAAATTAATTAATACTAATTAGTAATAATTATCATTAATTAGTAATAATTAAAAATAATTGGAATTAACTAGAAATATTTAGTAATAATTAAGATTAATTATCAATAAATAGTAATAATTAGTAATAATTAGGATTAATTATCAATAATTAGTAACAATTAGTATTAATTAGTAATAACTCGTATTAATTAGTAATAACTAGTATTAATTCGTAATAACTAGTATTAATTAGTAATAACTTGTATTAATTAGTAATAACTAGTAATAAATTGTATTAATTAGTAATAAATTGTATTAACTACTAATAAATTGTATTAATTGGTAACAATTATAAACAATAGTAGTAATTAGCAATAATTTGTAATCATTAGAACTAATTTGTAATAAATAGAAATAATTTGAAATAATTCGGTATAATTATCAATAATTATTCATAATTATCAATAATTATGAATAATTTGTAAATGTTTTTAATAATTCGTAATAATTACTAAAAAACTGTAATAATTAATAATAATTTGTAATAATTAGGATTAATTAGTTATAATTATGATTAATTAGTAATAATCAAGATTAATTAGTATTAATTAAAATTAATTAGAATTAATTAGAATTAATTAGTAATAATTAGTAAAAATTAATAATAATCAGGATTAATTAGTAATAATTTGGATTAATTAGTAATAATTATTAATAATTAGGATTAGTTAGAAATAATTAGTAATAATTAGGATTAATTGCTAATAATTAGTAACAATTAGTAATATTTAGGGTTAATTAACAATAATTAGTAACAATTAATAATAAATAGTAATAATTATCAATAATTAGGATTAATTAAAAATAATTATCAATAATTAGGATAAATTAGTAATAATTAGAATTAAATAGAAATCATTAGGATTAATTAGTAATAATTAGGATCTTTAATTAATAATTAGGATGTTAGTTAGAAATATTTAGGATTAATTAGTAATAATTAGGATTAATTAGTAATAATTAAGATTAAATAGTAATAATTAGGATTAACTAGTAATAATTAGGATTATTTAATAATAATTAGGATTAATTAATAATAATTAGGAATAAATAATAATAATTAGTAATAATAAATAATAATTAGTAATAATTATTAATAATTAGCTATAATTATCAATAATTTGAAATAAATTGAAATAAAAAGTAATAATTAGTACTACTGAGAAATAATTAGTAATAATTAGTAATAATTAGTAATAAAATATAATAATTAGTTATGATAATTAGAAATAACATGTAATAATTAGTAATAATCTCTAATAATTAGTAATAATTTGTGATAATTAGAACTATTTATAAATAATTAGGATTAATTATCAAGAATTTGTAATGATTAGTAATAATTAGGATTAATTATCAATAATTAGTAACAATTAGGATTTATTATCAATAATTAGTAATAATATGGATTAATAATGAATAATTAGTAATAATTAGTAATAATTAGGAATGATTAACAATAATTAGTATCAATTATGATTAATTCATAATAATTAGGTTTAATTAGTAATAATTAGGATTAATTATTAATAATTAGTAATAATTAATTATAATAATGATTAATTATTAATAATTAGGATTAATTAGTAATAATTAGTAAAAACTAGTTTTAATTATTAATAGTTAATAATAATTAGTAATAATTAGTTAAAATTAGTAAAAAATAGGATTAAATAATAAATATTAGTAATAATTAGTAACAATTAGTAATAAGTAGTTTTAATTAGTAATAATTAATAATAAAATTGTGTATTTTGATAAACTGATATAATTTCTAGTAGATTGGCAGCATTCCTTTTGATCAACAACTCAACTCTTTTCAGCTTTCTCCCATTGAAATCAATATGAAAAATCAACCTAGACATATGTCAGAGCATATTTTTCATAGTGTTTTAAGTCAGAGAAAGTTTCAAGGGGGTGAGCCGTCGGACAAAAGACGCTCTTTTCCAAACACCCCATCCCCTTCAAACTTTCTGCAACTAAAATCTCTTTGAATAGTCTGCTCTGATGTATGAATATTCATTTTTATATGCACGAGAGCATGGAGAGAATCATGACAAGGCCTCCCTAATCTCTATCATCGTGCATCGAAAATGGATATTCATACGTTGGATTAGAATATTCACTGTTCATTTAGTCGCATAATGTTTCAACAGGATCAGTCCTCAGGAAAAATGTTTACCACCAATCTGTTGGAAATTGTGTCACCGGTAATTAACAATAATTAGTAATAAATTCTTAAAATTAATAATAATAAGTGGTAATTAGTATAATTTTTTATAAATGAGTGTATATTAGTATAAAAGCTTAAAAATAGTATAAATAACTATAAAATAATAAAATTTATTATAAATGTATAGAAAATAGAATTTAACTATCTTCTCTTTTTCTGATATTGTTTATAGTATATCTAATTATACAAAATAACAATTTATTTCATATTTTTAGAAAAATGTTGAATGAGGTAGTCAGAAAATGTAATAATTAGAGGATTGTGATTGGATAACTCAATATTGGATTTTAAATGGTTCTGATTTAAATAATGTATATATTGAGGGTTTTGAAATTTTTTTATAATTTGAATCATTAAACTATAATTTGATTCAAAAAAGAAAATTAAGTGTCCTTGTAAAAAAATGTGATCTAAGGACGTATGACACATTTGAAATCATTGGAGCTCATTTATTGCATTCTTTAGCCAGATTTTGTTTGTTGGTATCAACCTAGTGAATGTAGGTCTGCCTCTTCATCAATAAAAATTTCTTACTTTTGTCAAATTTCTTATATCTTTTACAAAATATAAATTTTTGACTTATATTTTCAATTTTATTAAACATATTATTCATCTACACCTATTTCTATATTTTTATTATTAAAATCTTCAAAACAAAATTCCATTTCATCAACACATAAAGTATTTATTTGGGTGAACTCATTTATATTATCCTCTGGACATTTTGTTATTTTTAGATTTAAGAGCCATGGTTTTGAATGCTTCTCTTCACCCAATTCGTCTTCATAAGATTCAATAAAGTGATCGCATAGTTAATACACATCGATCTATATCTTATTTGAATTATTGAAATCCATTTCTTCTTTAATAGATTTATTTAAAATATCCAATTTGACAATTTCAGAATTCAATAGTGTAGTGTATCTCATTGAGATATAGGAATTTATTTATTTATATGGATGATATTTTCTAATAAAATAAATCTTGAAATGTCCTCATAAATATTTGGAAAACTCCAAAGTTATCAATTTTGTGGCAATTGTTTTTATTTCATTGAAAATAGCAGTTTACATTTTAAAAAAATCAATTGTTTCATCCTTATTCATCCATATTTCTTTGAGTTTTTTATCCAAAACATAAAATTTTCTTCTTTAAATTTTTATTCTTTCACCATACACATTCTCAATATTTACCTACGTCTCTTTAGCTTCATAAAGTAAAAAAATTATATTGACCTTGTATAATATATACAATAAAATTAAATTTTGATCCTTCCTATTAACATGAAAATTCGTCATTTCACCTAATATCATAGCTACATCCATTGAAAGAGATGGAAAACCCATTGTGACAACATCACTTTTATATAGACCTTGTGAGTGTATATATGGTAGAATTAGATTATAGAACCCATTAAAGTTTTTTTCATTGAAAAAGTTAACTCCAATTCTATTCCTAACATTACGATTCCTTGTGATATGATCCATATGAGTAGAATATCATTGGATCCTCTATTTAGTGCCACTTATAGAGCCCAGTTAAGTTATAATACAAATGATTTGGTGTGAATAAGATTCAAATATTTATCATTTATAATGTTCTTCATTTTTTATCATAATCACGTTTTTAATTAACAACATGATTCGTTCCTATAATATATTACTAATATCTATGCCTGAATATGAATGTTATGTGATACACATGAGATTTTTACAAGGTTGGACCTCTATGTGAGATATTATAGTTTATTGTGATCAAACTATGGTTGTGTGCATGATTTTATTTTCACTATAATTTGCAGTAAACACAAATTATATAAAATTGGACATAATTGTAAAGAAGTAATTATCCACTTCTCTTCATTGATAGTAATCATCCACTTCCCTCTATAAAACACATGGAATTATATTAAGCATTTCAAGTAGTAATTTAATAGTTTATCAATAATCTTGAATGTGAATCATATTTTTAGAATACTACAAAATCAATCAAAAATCAATGATATGATATGATTCTATAATGACAACAACTACTGGAATGTTATCAATATATTAATACCCATATAAGGTTCATATCATAGTTTTTCAAGATGATCTAATCATGTATTTTCAAAAATAATGAACTACTTATTCCTTAGTTACACACTATACAAAAATCATATTTTGGATTTAATCCCCTTAACCTAGTAAAATTATCACATATGTTGTGTAGGATGACCGCCTTGGTTACTACAATCATCAATATAGATGATTTTTAGAGTTCCTAAGTATTGGAAAATTCTCTATATTTTCAATTGTGTTTTCATCTTAATTTCACCATTTTTATATTCATCTTTTTTATAAATAAAATTTAATATTGTTTAATAGATGTCCTTAATTATTTTTTTTACACAAAATAGATATAATTTTCTTGATAAAAAATAGTAATTATCATGAACAGAAATTATGATGTTTTTAATTCAAGTTATAATGAGAATCAGTCACCTTCATTCTCATTAAATATTCATTTAGTAATTTTTCAAATGATCCTTTAATATTGGTATTTTATTGATCTCAGTATATTTTGTAAGAACTCAAATACCAATGAATTATCATTTTTAGTCTATAGTTCTCTCATAAATTTTCTATGCGTGAATATCAACTTTGTAATGAAATTTTATATAGGCACATAGAATTTATTCATCATAGTTAAATTATCATACTCTCACATATAATGTCTTATGACTCCAAAAGTCCACATATGATATTTAAAAATTCATACATACTCATATTATTCCAAAAAAGTGGAATTTTCAAATATTAAAAAGTTTTCTAAAATATCTTATGGAGTAATGAAAATTTATTATTTGTATTAAATTTCCTTTTGAAATAATATGAACAACTTAATTCTCCAACACTCATATCAATTCTCCTCCACATAGATTAAGTTGGTTTTCCATTTTTCCTAAAAGTAATATTCATTCCAAATGTGGAATGCACTGTCCAATTAACTTCTATGTAGAATAATTCCCTTCCCCATTGTTTCAAACATAATTTTCATTGTATAATTTTCTTATATGGGGGAACAATCCAATATTTGTAGGATAAAACTTTTTGCTAATGTTATGACTCCAAAATAAGAAATCCTTATTACTCTAAAATGAACTCAGAATCATCCAAAAATATTTCATTCCACTGCTCACAGTCTCAAATTATTTTTTAATGGTTCTAATTATATGTTTTAACGAACAGTTTACAATAAACAAAAATTCATAAATACTTTGAAGTTATCATCTTATATTTATTATAAAATTCAATTTATACATGTAATAGTTGGAAGAAATTTTCACACATTGTAGAATTTATCACATTCATTAGAAGATATGTTTTACTAAATTTTATAAATGCCCCAATTAAATATAGACAATGGTTTGTTACTAATATTACAAACAACCGAAAAGTAACATAATTAATGGGGAACATCCCCAATTAAGGAATTCATCATCAAGCATCAATTTTGTTTAAAAATGTATCAAAAAAATGTGTTCTCTTTCATCTTTTTAAATAGAATCATATACAAAACAATGTACATGACATGTTAGGAATTGTTATATAAAAAACCCATCATTAATAATCAATTGGCATACAAAAAAATGCAGGGTATGTTTAATCGAGGTTGTATCGAAGGTTAAATGAAAGCACATTAAGAATAACATAACTTTTAATATAAAAATACCATTAATAATTCAATCATAATTATTAAAATAACATTTAAAATTTAGTATTATTTTTGAAAAATAAGAAATAACCATGCCGAAAGCATTACCCAAATATTTTATCAAATGGTCATGACTACAAACCATAACCCTCAAATATATTTCCAAAAAAACCATCCACCAACTACGGTAAAATGGTTATTTGTGACGGGAAGTAAGGACCTATCGCAAAGGGATTGAAACGAAATGTGCACCAAACCATAGGAAGGGTATTTGCGATGAGTTCCTATTCCCGTCGCAAATTCTCGGTGGTGGATTTTAGTATTTTCAATGGAATACTTTTCACGTCACAAATACTATGTCGGCAGGTACCCATTTGTGATGAGCCCCATGGAAAATAACGTTTTAACAACCCACTGTAATTTATGCGGGCATAGACAATTGTGACGGGGACCATAAAAAATAATCCATCAAAAATAATCTAACCTATATATACCTACATCTATTTTTATTCTCCTTTCACTCTTTACTCAACTTCTCTCTCTATCACTTCTCAAAACTTTTCTTATAAATTTTATCATAGTTTAATCTTTTAAATCAGGGCATAATCTGGGACATTGATATACCGAAGGATTCAGTTTCATTGTATTTTTATTGTTTCATTACATTATTTTATATTAAAAAATATATATATTTTGTCAATTAGATGGAAATTAACTAAATTAGAAATCGATATTTTTTTCAGTATTTATTTTTATGAACAGGTATATCTAAGTGTTAATTAGTAATAATTATCAATAATTAGTAATATTTATCAATAATTATTAAAAATTATCAATAATTAGTAAAAATTATCAATAACTAGAAATAATTATTTATAATTCGTAATAATTATCAATTATTTGTAATAATTATCAATAATTATGATTAATTAGAAATAATAATCAATAAATATGGTTAATTAGAAATAATTAGGAATAATTAGGTTTAATTTGTAATAATTTGGATTAATTAGAAATAATTACAATTCATTACCAATATTTAAGATTAATTGGTAATAATTATTAACGATTTAGAGTAATTATGAATAATTATCAATAATTAGTAATAATTATCCTTAATTAGTAACAATTAGAAATAAATGAATAATAATTAGTAATAATTTGGATTAATTAGAAATATTTAGTAATAATTATGATTATTTATCTGTAAGAAATAATAATTAAGAGTAAATATCCTAATTAGTAACAACTAGTATTAATTAGTAACAACCAGTATTAATTTTGAATAACTAGTATTAATTAGTAATACATTGTATTAATTAGTAATAACAAGTACTGATTAGTAATATCTAGTAATAAGTTGTATTAATTAGTAATAAATTTTATTAATTAGTATTAATTAGTAATAATTAGTTTTATTTCGTAATAATTAGAAATAATTTCAAAAAATTATTAACAATTATAATACAATTAAAATAATTAGTGCAAATTTGTAATAATTAGACAGTATTAGAAATAATTCATAATAATTAGAAATAATTTGGTATAATTGTCATTAATTATCAATAATTATGAATAATAAGTAATAAATTGTAATAATTAGTAATAATTAGTAAAAAATGTATAAATTATTAATAATTACTAAAAAATATTTATAGTTAGTAATAATTGGGAATAAATAGTAGTAATTTGGAAAAATTAGTAATAATTTGGATTAATTTGTATTAATTAAAATGAATTAGTAATAATTATGATTAATTACTGATAACTAGTAATAATGAATAATAACTAGGATTAATGAGTTATAATTATGATAAATAAGTAATAATTAGTAATAATTTGGATTAATTAAAAATAATTAGCAATAAATAGGATTAATTTCTAAGAATTAGTATTAATTAGTAATAATTAAGATTAATTATCAATAATTAATAGAAATTAATAATAATTCGTAATAATTTTCAATAATTATGATTAATTAGAAATAATTATCAATAATTAGTATACATTAGTAATAATTAGGATTAATTAGTAATAATTAGGATTAATTAGTAACAATTTGGATTAATTAGTAATAATTAGGATTAATTAGTAACAATTATGATTTTTAGTAATAAATATGATTAATTAGAAATAGTTTTGATTAAATTGTAATAATTATGATTAATTAGTAATAATTATGATTAATTAGTAATAATTATCATTAATTAGTAATAATAATTATTAATTAGTAATAATTAGGATTAATTAGTAACAACTAGGATAAATTAATAATAATTAAGAATAATTAATAATAATTTATAATAATAAATATGAATTAGTAATAATTATTAATAATTCATAATAATTAGTTATATTTTTCAATAATTAGAAATAAATTGTAATAATTAGTAATAATTAGTACAAATTAGATATAATTAGTAATAATTTGTAATATTTAGTAATAACTTATAATAATTATTAGCAATAATTAGTAATAATTAGTAATAATTACTAATAATTAGAAACATTCTTTAATAATTAAGATTATTTATCAATAATTTGTAATAATTATCATTAATTAGGACTAATTATCAATAATTTGTAATAATTACGATTAATTATCAATAATTAGTAATAATTAGTTATAATTAAGATTAATTGTCAATAATTAGGAATAATTAGTAATAATTACGATTAATTAGTAATAATTAGTAATAATTAGGAATAATTTTTAATATTTACTAATAATTAGTAATAAAAAGTAAAAATTAATAAAATTTTAAATTACATGTTAATAATTAGTAATAATTAGTAATAATTAGTTTCAAATAGTAATAAATAATAATAAATTTGAGTACATTGATAAACTGGCACAATTTCTAGCAGATTGGCGGTATTCCTTTTGATCAACACCTTAGCTCCCTCCAAATTTTTCCTAGTTAAATAAATAATAAAAATATCCTTGGATATATGTTGGAGGAGATTTTTCATAGAGATTTATGCCAGAGAAAGTTGTAAGGGGTTGAGCCGTCAGACAAAAGAGGCTCCTTTGCCTGGCAACTCATCCCCTTGAATCTTTCTGCGACTGAAATCTCTATGAATAGTCTCTTCCGATGTACCAATATTTATTTTCATATGCACGATAACATGGAGAGTAATGAAATGTGACCTCCCTACTATCCATCATCGTGCATCGAAAATGGATATTCATTTATCGGAGCAGACATTTTATAGTTCTTTTAGTCGTAAAAAGTTTCAAGGGTATGAGCCGTTGGGAAAAAGAGTTACCGCCAATTTGTTGGAATTTTTTTCTCTTGTAATTAACAATAATTATTACAAAGTACCTAAAATTAATAATAATTAGTGGTAACTAGAATAAATTTCTATAAATGATAGTATATTAGTATTAAAGCTTAAAAAATAGTATAACTAACTGTAGAGACCTGAAGCTTGATGTACATGGACATTACAATACATTTGCGGAATAATTAATACATAACAAAAAACAGACACAAAAAGACTGTAATAGTTTAGTGACTTTGGAAACTCGTAATATAATCTTCTAATCGTGGTGAAAGATCTTCAACATCTCCCATAAAGATCTTCCCCTTTTATTTCTTACCTAAAACATTTCTTTATATCCTGGGGAAAAGAAAACATATAAGGGGTGAGCTCAAATGCTCAATAAGGTTAATCATAGAGAACATAAAACAATCCTTAGACATTTGAATGTAAAAAAACATGAGCATAAAATCTAAACATAAAAATATTGAGTAAAGACATAAATCTTGGAAGTAAGTAAGGCATATATCATAATGCAACATCAATCATGATAAAATAGCTTGGAAGTAAAACTTGTAATTGTGGAAATCCATAAGCACATGATATGATTTCTATAGTAGCTATGTCATCGCTTCCAGGACCATCTTAGTGGACAAAGTCCCTTTCTGAATCAAGTTCACTCCTCGTTCCAGTCTTGTATTACTGAACCAGTTTAACTTTTCGTTCCAGCCATGTCTATCTCATGTGATATAAATCTTTACCCAATGCATTGGAGGGAGATATAGGTCCCACCCATCTCATATTTAAATCATTCTTTCGTGTGCCACAATATAAACATAAATCATTCATCATAACCCAAGAATAAAATGGGTTTCATAAACATCATTCCATCACAATGCAATCCATAAAAAAATTTGTTTATCATTTCATCATTAGAAAGGTGAAACCATGTAAATCATAGAGAGATGATACTTGTAACATACACATGTGAAATAATGTCATCTTAGATGAAAATGGTTTTGATAAAACACTTGAAATGAATTCTTGAGGAAAATATCCTTTTTTCTTCAAAATCATTTTTTTTTCACAAAATGTCATGCAATTTTAAAAGAAAAAGATTTTGTTGAAAACAGTCATGAAATATTTTTGAGTAATCTTCATGAAAATAAGGCGTTATAAAACCGTAAAAATATTTTCATGCCATATACGTTAAAAAAACATTCTTCTCGTACTTTTGTCAGAAAAGTCAAAAATTACCTTGTAGGGTAAATAAAAGAAATATTCCTTCCATACCATGGGGTAAAAGTCAAATGGGTAAAAAGGAATTTAAAAATACATGAATACACTTTTATAAGACATGGACATGGATAATAGCAATAACCCTAGTAAATACTTATGAATAAGTAATCTCCGATAAAAATGAGATTTGCACAATTATCCCTTACCTTAGGTCCGATATGCTTCGTACGTATCCGAACCTCCTATATAATGATTTATATAATGTCATTGACTTATTAAAGAACCATATTCATTGTTATTATATCATATATGTTTCACTTATGACTTTATATTACCTGTTCTTTTGTAAATTCCATGTTAAAGTAGCGTTTTGGCTAAAATCATTTCATTTATCGTATGTGTTTCGACTTGTCGTTCTTGATATTATTACTTATATGCTGATTTACATGATTCCAGAATGTAAAACATGATTTATATATAATATATATTCATCATATATATATATATATATATATATATTATAGATCGATAAAAGGAATGCAATACACCATTCATGGAAACGGTAGGCCGTACTTACACATGAACGCTGTTTTCGTTTCCTTATTGAATTGAATGAAACTAAATAGATGACATAAATATACATATACATAAATTCAGTAGAATTATTATTTCATATATTTCATTATTATTCATTATATAAACTTTATGATCATTCATGTTTGGTTAACATGGACAATGAATCTCATCGCGTCGTGGAGACGGTAGTCCGTACGTACGCACGAGCGATGATATCGTTCCCATAATTATTGAATAGAATTGGAGTGGATGGTATAAAATATCAGAATAATTATGATGTTATAATAGCCATATATAGTTATTTTTTACACCATTATACCCATCCATGTAAGGTGTTAGTGGAAAAATCGATTTCACCACTGTGTGGAGACGGTATTCCGTACGTACGCACGCGTGGTGATTTCATTTTCTGTAGGATGGATAGATGCTGAAATAAGGCTGTTTAATAATTATAATAACATATCAGTATATTATTTATACGTAAGTAATTACTTCATAATAAAACAACTAAATAAGAATAAGTGGAAGAAGAAATAAAGTTGAAAGAATCGGTAACTGAAATTACCTCTTCTTTGAAGCGCCTCTTTGAGACCACCTCTTAGGGCACTAAAATTGGTCTTTAAAGAATACCGGAACCTATAGGATGTTTCTATGGAATTGGAGAAGAGAATTTGTCAGTGTTTGGCCAAGCCTTAAGGCTTAAAGTGGTTTGAGGAAGAGAGGGAGGAGGTGCCCTTTTATAAGGGAGGAGAGGGGAACCTTTGAAAAAACTAAACATATTATTTTATTATAAAGTCATATTCAGTTTTTAATAGCTCAAAATTTATTTATTTTTAAGATAATGTGGTGATGGGTCGAAATACTCTCATCCAATACAATTTAGACAAGTTTAGGTTTCGTTTTTAAACTTATCATTTATATTTAACCATAAATTAAATAATTTTACTTTTACCGTGTCTTCTTGTTTTCAGACACTATAAGGTTAATAAACTTACTATAACAAGCCAAAAGAACCCCAAGTTGTTTATTATTTATATATATAACCTAATCTAAGTCATTTGGCCGAACCTTAGACTTTTAGGAATAATATAACAATTAATAATATAATATTTTTTTTAAAAACTATTTTATGTCAATTTTGACACTATTTGGTAATATATTTTTGTGAAAATCATAAAAGAATGATTAGTTCGGTAAAAATTAATTAAATAAAAACCAACATGCCATATTTACCCTGAAAATTATTTAAATGCATAAAAAGTATCAAATTACATTTATTTGGGTATTTATAACATCAATTATGTCAATATTTCATTAATAATATAATTACTGCATCGTCTTTGTGTCATAAATAAATTAACTTATTTAAGGTCTAAAAATTATAAATAAACTATAATTATGTATGAAACCTTTTTAGATTTCTAATGAATATTTATAGTCAAATTTATCTTTTGTAAAACCTTATATTAAAAATGTTTCAGTTATTAAACTTTGATTTTAACCATTTTAACCCTTTTTTAAATAAATTAATAATAAATGTCCTAATCTAATCCAAGTGGACCTAAATGGTCATATTTTATTCCTAAGGTTTTTTTGGTCGAATTAATCTTATCCAATAGAAATAGTACATGTGTTAGGGTAATAATAATAACATTTTTACGCTTAATTACTCTATTTATTTTTAACCATGGTGAAAAAAAGTAAACAGATACTATTCACCAAAAATTATTTTCATCTCATTGAACCACATTTTAGTCCTTGATAATAACCGTGTCTCTAAAATTTTCAAAATTCAATTCACAGAAGTGGTAAAATTTCATTTAAATGAAAAAGTCAGTTTTTTTAACTACCACTAAGTGGTTTTACTATTAATCGAAAATTGTAGTTTTTCAGAAAAATACCAAAAATTAATCATAAGAATTATTTGATATTCCGAATTCAAAATTGATGTCTATTTTTCCAGATTCAAAACAAATAAGTTCCATTAATTAATTGTAAAAAGAATTCCCGTTATCAAAACAAATAGCGTGTTTTTTAGAAACAAAAAGATTGATACTTGTTTATATCAAATTTCAAAGTGAAATTAATTCTAATGAACAACATTGGATTAAATAGTAAAATTATATTATAATTACACTTTAAAACCAATTATAAAGATAATCTAACCATATAAATTATTGCGATGAAAAAATTTGTTTTTAATTAAAATATAGCGTGTTTTTACTATTCATAAAAATATGAAAGTTATCAGAATAATATGAAAAAGTTATCCAAAGTAAATTTTTATATCCTAATTCAAAATAATAATTTTATTTTGTCAAATTGAACTTATAGACATGTCAAAAACAAGTTTTAAGGTGGTTGCGTCATCAAATGGCGGGAAAACTGCAATTTTTGAAAAATACGTATTTTACACGAAAGATTTATTTTGTTCTCATAACATATTCTAGAAAATGTGTAAGATGGATAATAATGTGATAAAATTCAAAATTTAGTTAATAATATTCATAAAGGATAGTCCATAATAATATTATAACAATATATTGTTGTTTAGTGAAACCTAGTATTGCGTACAACACACGCTATCGGGGAAGGTCGCGATTGCGTGTAATGCAAGCCAAGTCAGGGTTGCGTGTTGTGAAAGACTCCTCCATTGTTTCGTATAACAGAATCCAACCATATTTCATTTATACATTAAATATATATATATATGTATACACTCAATGTTTTGTAGAATAACTACTATCAAAATTTTGTGTAACATGATCCAAGAACAGTGTTGTGTATACTGCATACTAATACGGTGTTGCGTATAGCATAATATAATATTGGTGTAGCATATAATAGAAGATATGAAAGAAATTAAAATGAATATATCTTATAAAATCTCGGGTTGTTACATTCTATCCCCCTTAAAATGAATTTCGCCCTCGAAATTCGTCGGGGTTATAAATCATTTACTATTCATAGAAACCCACATCGTAAAAAGGAATACTAAAACTTAATTTTAAAAACAAAAGTATGAAACATAACGATTAACCAAAGTAACTCATCATTGGGTTTCCATATATGAGAAAATAGGTGAAAATATGGATATGGAAGAGAAATCTAAACATCATGTTCTGATGGAGAGTGGTAGAAAACATGGCTATGAAAAATCCAACAATCACAATGCCATAAATTTGTGATGATATAAGGTACCATCTGATTCATTGGATATAAGAGCACTAGGACAACATTTTTGGTTTTCAAGATCATTTCCCTAAAGTTGATGAAATTTTAATTAGGAGAAATACTTTCATGATTTTTGTACAATCTCATCGTTGGTCGTTCTTTGGACAATTTCCACTTCATCTCTTAAAGAAATGAAGTTAAATTTGTCATTGGTGATGTGTTAGTAGATCATGGGATAGAATGATGGATCATTCCATCTGTCTCAAACAAAAGGTTAGAAAAGTTATCAAAAAATACATAAGTCCATATATAGTGAGATTAATCATATATGGTTCCTAAAACTGACTTATACTTCATATATCATACTACTTAATATAATAAAACTGGTTTCTACTAAACAGGGACTTCTTGTAGGCCAGTGGTAGGCGATAAAGGCCAGTAGCATTTCAGTTGTGGGTTCTATTCCCATAGCCTTGTCCGACACGATGGGTTGTCGCCCATCCCGTAGGTTGTCCTTTTTCTAAAACTACATTACTATAACATCCAATCAATAATATCGAAAAAAATTCTATCCTTAAACAATACTAACTTATGTCCAACATAATCCATTCCAGTCTTTAGGATTATCAAAAACACTATCGTACAATCTCATATTATAGTGAAAATGATTAAGAAAGTGTTCATATAACAAGCATGTTAATACCATCTTTGATCCCCAAATATCATGAGATATGTCTTTTTGGTCACATTCCAAACATTCGAAGGCATTAATCATGTATTCTCTTGAAAGATGAATACCCATTGAATCTTAGTGAAAACATGAGTGCTGTCAATAGTTAACTCTTTTCACATACCAAAACCTCAAACCATGATTTACCTATTTCCTTAGATCAGTCTTGAGCTCATGAATACTATCAAACATTTCATTTTCTCTTTATCCCTTTTTTATGTGCATATCATCTTTTTTCTAAAAATATCTGAATCACGTTCCATGGTTACTGGTTCCATAAAATTATTGAAAACCAAAATTGACCAATACATAAATATTCCAATATTCCACGATACTATATTCAACATTATTTTGGAATCCCATTACATAAACACTTAATAATTCCACCACATTGTTGCCAATAGTGATCGCATGTGACTTCCCTTTGTCCTTTGCCTTAAGAGGTTTCTCATGTCGATCATCACTAACCCTTGGATTAGGTCATTTATAATCATAATGCCCCATTTCCTTGCACTTGAAGCATTGAAGTGTTGGTGGTGCGTTCTCTGCAGTCTTTTCTTCATTCACATCATTAGAAACCCTTTTTACATTACTTCAACACTCAGCTGCTCGATGACCTTCTTTTCCACACTTAAAACATTTTCTAGTCCCTTTAAGAAAATATTTACCATGCTTCTTTCCACACTTTGAGCATAAGGAAATATTCATATTCTTTTCACCATTATTCTATGATTTCTCCTTGAACTCCATCTTTCGTTTCCTGTCAAAACTATGAGATGGATAAGTAACACCAACTTACATTTCTACCTTGATAGCACAACGCACAATTTCTTCATAGCTACTGAAGTCTCTTATAGCTAATTCCCATCGAAGATTTAGTTCGAAGCCACTGAATAATCGATCATCTTTACTTTCAGGTTGGATGATAAATCCAGATGCATACCTTGCAAGCCTGGTAAAATTCGCTTCGTATATACCAACAGATTCATCATCCTTTTGGTTTAGTTCAAGAAACTTATTCTCCATCTTTTTTTGAAGAATACGAGGTAAGTAAATATTGAAAAATAAGTTCTTGAACTCATCCCATTCCATGGACTCAATTTCATCTCTTGGCCTCTATTCTTGATAAGATTCCACCATTGATCAGCTTCACCTTCCAAACGATATACTGCTAAGATGAATTTATCATGTTCATAACATTGAAGAACTAAAAACAACTTTTCAGTGGTACAAATCCATTGTTCAGCAACAAGTGGATCAGAAGACCCACTGAACTAAGGTGGACATTGCCTCATGAAGGACTCAATAGAATATTGTTCCCTTCTCTGCTCATTTGGATGTCCAGAATGATTCATAGCTTGTGTAAGTATAGAAATAAGATTTTTTCACTCCATCTTTCATAAAATTATTTTGTTCAGGAGGAAAATCATTGCATTGTCCATTGCATTGATCAACACGGTTCTTTCGGGTTCCAGCCATCGTCTAAAACGCAAAAAGAATAGTGTGAGAGGAAAAAATCATTCTTGGGAAAACAATATAATAAAGGGGGAGTACCTTCAATATCTAACATCTTAGGTTTAATTCTAGGACCGTTACTGTAATTCTAGGACTATAACCTATACTTATACTTATCCTTAGGGACATCCCTATACATACCATAGAAATATCTCTAGGGATCTCACTAAAGTTCTCGCATCCTAGTTTCCAAAGGTTGTATAAACCTTTCTCTGATACCAACTGTAGTAGTCTAGAATTACTTCCAGTGGACTATAGTTGATACATATCAGGGCACTCCATGGGTGGCTACAACCCCTGGGCGGGACACACCACTATCCCCAGTGGCATCCATTTTCTCATGAAGCCCTTGGGCGGAGAGCAATGCTTCGTCCGATGCTCACATGAGAGAGTTCGCAAGGATCAGATATATTCCTACATCCTTTGCCTCTGATACCAAATTTAGAGACCCGAAGCTTGACGTACATGGAAATTACATTAATTTTGTGGAATAATTAATACATAACAAAAACAGACACACAAGGATCGTAATAGTTTAGTGTCTTTGGAAACTCGGAATATAATCTTCTAATCGTGGTGAAAGATCTTCAACATCTCCCATAAAGATCCTCCCAATTTATTTCTTACCTAAAACCTTTCTTTATATCCTAGGGAAAAGAAAACATAAAATGGGTGAGCTCAAATGTTCAGTAATGTTAAGCACAGATAATATAAAACAATCCTTAGAAATTTGAATGTAAAAAAAACATGAGCATAAAATCTAAACATCAAAATCTTGAGTAAAGACATAAATTTTGGAAGTAAGTATGGAATATATCATAAAGAAACATAAATCATGATAAAATATCTTGTAATTAAAACATGTAATTGTGGAAACCATTATACACATGATATTATTTCCATAGTATCCAAGGTGTTGCTGCCAAGACCATCTTAGTGGACAAAGTCCCTTTCTTAATCGAGTTAACTCCTCATTCCAGTCCTGTATTACTCAAACGGTTTAACTTGCCGTTCCAGCCATGTATATCTCATGAGATATAAATCTTTACCCAATTAATTGGAGGGAGATATAGGTCCCACCCATCTCATATTTAAATCATTCTTTCGTGTGCCACAATATAAACATAAATCATTCATCATAACCTAAGAATAAAATGGGTTTCATAAACATCATTCCATAATAACGTAATCCATACAAAAAATTTGGATATCATTTCATCATTAGAAAGGTGAAACCATTTAAATCATAGATACATGATACTTGAAACATACACATGTTAAATAATTTCATCTTAGATTAAAATGGTTTTGATAAAACACTTGAAATGAATTCTTGAGGAAAATATCCTTTATTCTTCAAAATCATTTTCTTTTCACAAAATGTCATGAAATTTTAAAAGAAAAGGATTTTGTTGAAAATAGTAATTATATCCTTTGGAGGAAGGTTCATGAAAATAAGGCTTTATAAAATCGTAAAAATCCTTTCATGCCGTATATGTTAAAAAAACATTCTTCTCGTACTTTTGTCAGAAAAGTCAAAAAGTACCTTGTAGGGTAAATAAAAGTAAGATTTCTTCCATACCATGGGGTAAAAGTCAAATTGGTAAAAAGGACTTTAAAAATACATGAATACACTTTTATAAAACATAGACATGGATGATATCAATAACCCCAGTAAATACTTATGAATAAGCAATCTCAGATAAAAATGAGATTTGCACAATTATCCCTTACCTTAGGTCCGATATGCATTGTACGTATCCAAAACTCCTGTATAATTATTTAAATAATTTCATTGACTTATTAATGAATCATATTAATTGTTATGATATCATATATGTTTCACTTATGACTTTATATTACCCGTTATTTTGTAAATTCCATGTTAAAGCATCGTTTTGGGTAAAATCATTTCATTTATCTTATGTGTTACGACATGTCGTTCTTGATATTATTACTTATATCATGATTTATATAATTCCAGAATGTAAAAAATGATTTATATATAATATATATTCATCATATACATATATATATTATAGATCTATATAAGGAATGAAATACACCATTCATGGAGACGGTAGGTCGTACGTAAACATGAACGTTGTTTTCGTTTCCTTATTGAATTTAATGAAACTAAATAGATTACATATATATATATATATATACATAAATCCAGTAGAAATATTATTTCACATATTTCATTATTATTCATTATATAAACTTTATGATCATTCATGTTTGGTTTACATGGACAATGAATCTCATCGCGTCGTGGAGACGGTAGTCCGTACGTACGCACGAACGATGATATCCTTCCGATAATTATTGAATAGAATTGGAGTGGATGGTATAATATATCAGAATTATTATGATGTTATAATAACAATATATAGTTATTCTTTACACCATTATACCCATCCATGTAAGGTGTCGGTGTAAAAACAGATTTCACCATGGCGTAGAGACGGTATTCCGTACGTACGCACGCGTGGCGATTTCGTTTTCTGTTGGATGGATAGATGGTGAAATAAGGTTGTTTAATACTTATAATAACATATCATTATATGAGATATACTGATGTTATTACTTCATAATTAAACAACTAAATAATACGAAGTGGAAGAAGAAATAAAGTTGAAAGAATCGGTAACAGACATTACCTCTTCTTTGTAGCGCCTCTTTGAGACCTCCTCTTAGGGCACTAAATTTGGTCTTTAAAGAAGACCATAACCTCTAGGATGTTTCTATGGAAGTGGGGAAGATAATTTGGCAGGGGTGGCCGATCTTGAAGGCCCAATTTGGTGTATTGAAGAGAGGGAGGAGGTGCCCTTTTATAAGGGAGGAAAGGGGCACCTTTGAAAAAACTAAAAATATTATTTTATTATAAAGTCATATTCGGTTTTTAACAGCTCCAAATTTATTTATTTAGAAGATATGTTGGGATGGGTCGAAATAATATCATCCAATAGAATTTATAAAAGTTTAGGTTTCTATTTTAACCTTATCATTTATATTTAACCATAAGTCAAATAATTTTACTTTTACCGTGTCTTCTTGTTTTCTTATAGTATAAGGTTAATAAACATACTATAACAAGCCAAAATAACCCCAAGTTGTTTATTATTAATATATATTACCTTATCTAAGTAAATTTTTTGAACCTTAGATTTTTAGGAATAAAATAACAATTAATAATATAATATTTGTTTTAAAAACTATTTTATGTCAATTTTGACACTATTTTGTAATTGATTTGTTTGAAAATCATAACAGAATTATTAGTTCGATTAATGTTAATTAAATCAAAAATAACATGTCATATTAACATATAAAATTAGTCAAATTCATAAAAAGTCTCAAATTACATTTATTTGGGTATTTATAACTTCAATTATGTCAATATTCATTAATATGATAATTACTACATCATCTTTGTTTCATAGATAAATTAAATCATTTAATGTCTAAAAATTATAAATAAAATACGATTATGTAGGAAACCTTATTATATTTCTAATTAATATTTACTGTCGAATTTATATTTTGTATAACTCTATATTAAAAATGTTTCAGTTATTAAACTTTGATTTTAACCATTTTAACCCTTCTTTAAATAAATTAATAATAAATGTCCTAATCTTATCCATGTGGACCTAAATGGTCACATGATATTCCTAAGGTTGTTTTTGGTCGACGTAAACTTATCCAATACAATTAGGACATGTTTTAGGGTAATAATAATAACATTTTTACCCTTAATTACCCTATTTACTTTTAACCATGGTGAAAGAAGTAAAAAGTTACTATTCAACAAAAATTATTTTCATATCATTGAACCACATATTAGTCCTTGATATTAACTGTGTCTCTTAGATTTTCTAAATTCAATTCACAGAAGTGATAAAATCTAATTTATATGAAAAAGTCCGTTTTTTTAACTACCACTAAGTGGTTTTACTATTCATCGAAAATTGTAGTTTTTCAGAAAAATACCAACAATTATGCCAAAGAATTATTTGATATTCCGAATTCAAAATTGATGTCTTTTTTTAAAAATTCAAAACACAGAAGTGGAATTAATTAATTTTAAAATTAATTGCCGTTATCAAAACTAATAGCGTGTTTTTTAGAAACAAAAAGATTGATACTTGTTTATATCCAATTTCAAAGTGAAATTAATTCCAATGAACAACATTGGATTAAATGGTAAAAATATATTCTAATTAAACTTTAAAACCAATTAAAAAGATAATCTAACCATATAAATTATTTGCGATGAAAAAGTTGTTTTTAATTAAAATATAGCGTGTTTTTACTATTCATTAAAATATGAAAGTTATCAGAATAATATGAAAAATTTATCCAAAGTAAATTTTTATATCCTGATTCCAAAGAAGAATTTTATTTAGTCAAATTGAACTTATATACATGTCAAAAATAAGATTTAATGTGGGTGCGTCATCAAAAGGCAGGAAAACTGCAATTTTTGAAAAATACATATTTTACACAAAAAATTTATTTTGTTCTCATACCATATTCTAGAAAACGTGTAAGATGAATAATAAAATTATAAAATTCAAAATGTAGTTAATACTATTCATAACGTCTAGTCCATAATAATATTATAATAATATATCATTGTTTAGTGAAACCTAGTATTGTGTACAACACACGCTATCGGGGAAGGTCGCGATTGCGTGTAATGCAAGCCAAGTCAGGGTTGCGTGTTGTGAAAGACTCCTCCGTTGTTTCATATAACAGAATCTAACCATATTTCATTTATAAATTGAATATATATATACACTAAATGTTTCGTAGAATAACTACTATCAAAATTTTGTGTAACATGATCCAAGAATAGTGTTGTGTATACTGCAAGATAATATGGTGTTGTGTATAGAGCAAGATAATCTTGGTGTAGTGTACAATATAATATATGAAAGGAATTAAAATGAATATTTATTATAAAATCTTGGTATATTACAATAACTATAAAATAATATAAATTATTATAAATTTATAGAAAAAAGAATTTAATATTCATCAAATTTTTGTATAGTGTTTATATAATATCTCATTATCAAAAATAAATAATTATTTTATATTTTATAGAAAAAATAGAATTAGGAATTCAAAAATAGTCATTAGTAGATGATTGTTCATGGATATCTCTGTGTTGGATTCCAAATGGTTCTGGTTTAATTCCTGTATATATTGTGGGTGTTCATGATTTCTTATCATTTGCATCATCACAACCAAAATTTATTTCAAAAGGGACAATTAAGTGTCCTTGAAAAAATGTGCTTTGAGGACGGATGACACATTCAACAATGTGGGAGGTAATTTATTACATTTTTTCAACCTGATTATGTTTTTTGGTATCAACATGGTGGATACAGTTTAAAAGAAGATATTCATAATTTTCTTCCAAATCCAGCATAGTTTCAAAATTTAGTAAATGATGTGGTAGATCTGTTTATTCAACAAACAAAAACTTAGAATAATATTGATTTAACTCTTGAGTTAGAACCATCTCATTTATATGAGTTTCTAAGTTTTGTTGAGGATTCCTTATATCCTAGTTGTATATTAAGAAATTTTGAAAAGGTGTCTAAATTTATGGCCATTAAATCATATAATGGAATGTCAAATAGTTGTTTGGTGAGAAATTACCTTTTTTAAAAACACTACTCCCTGAAGGAATTTTGTTTCCTGCAAATTTCTATGAGGTCAAGAGGCTGGTTTGTAATCTGGGTCTTGGTTATTAGAATATTCACGCATGTTCAAATGACTTCATCTTACATTATGGTGAAAATGAATTATTGGATAGTTTTTCTATATGTGGAAAACCAAGGTATAAATAAGATCGACCAGGGAAGTCTGTATTTGTTCCTATAAAATAATTGTGATATTTCCTACAAACACCCAGATTGCAATGTTTATTAATGTCACAAAACATAGTGTCATTGATGTTATGGAATGGAACCAACATTTCAACCAGTAAAAGATTAAATCATCCCTTTGATGGTGATTCATGGAAAACAATTTACCACGTGTATCCTTTGTTTTCATTAGAAGCCCAAAACATGTGATTGTGTCTTTCTACTGATGGTTTCTATCCATTTGGTTCTTACAGTAGTCAACATTCATGTTGGCCTGTCCTTATAACTCCATATAATTTTACTCACTAGATGTTGATTAAGGAGCCATATATATTTATGATGTTATTAATTTCAAGTCATCTTAAAAATAATATCGATGTTTTTTTGAAACCGTTGAATGATGAGTTGATTTCATTGTGGAGTAATAGTGTATGTACATATGATGTTGCTGCGAAACAAAAATTCCTTCTGAAAGTTGCATTGATGTGGAAAATTAGTGACTTCCCCGTATGTGGAATGTTATCTGGCTAGAGTACACATAGTCCAAAATCATGTCCGTACTGTATCAGAGACATCAAACCGTTTATTCTCATCAATGAAAAAATACTTTTTTTCGACTGCCATTGAAGATTTCTTCCAACTGATTATCTTTTTTCAAGAAAAAAAATATAATTTCAGACAATGAATCCTTGAATACTATGGGTATCCAACAATGATCTCAGGTATGTAGTTAAAATAAATTGTCTCTTCGTTACCTCCCATCACATTTGGTTTAATAATAAACCAATAAAATATTGATGGGTTTGGAAAAGAGCACAGTTGGATAAAACACAACATTTTTTGGGATTTTAAATATTGGACTATTTTTTTGGTCTGTCACATGTTGTATGTGATTCATATTTATGAAAACTATTTTTATAAATTATTTCATACAGTTTTTAAAACAGCAGGTAAGACCAAAGATGATTTAAAGGCAGGATTACATCTTTCCCAAATTTGCAAGAGACTAAAACTTGAACTGTTTGAAAATGTTATATCATAGAATTTAATGAAGCCATATGAAACTGATACAATTTCCAAAAATGTTATCTTATTTTTTAGTCAGTGGATTATATATTAGAGACTTCTAGATGGTTATGCTTCCAATTTGGCCACATGTGTTAGAAATGTTAAAATTTTCAGATTGAAAATTCATTAATGTCAGGTTTTAATAGAAAGAAATCTACCAATTGGATTATGAGTCTTGTTATATCCTATTATTTTGAATGATATTACAAAAATATCATATTTTTAAGACATTTCTGCATTGAAAAAATACTACAATACCGTAAGAAAACTATAAGAAGATGTTGTTTTAAATTTATGTAATCTAGAAAAAATATAACCACAGTTTGTTTGATTCAATGGAACATTTGATATTACATTTTCCTCATCAAAAAAAAATATTAGTGGTCTGTTATAGTTATGATGTATCTACCCATTTGAGATATGAATGCAGAAATTGAAAAAAAAATTACACAACAAAGAATCAGTTAGGGGTTCAATTAGAGAAGCTTATTTGCATGAGGAATTTTTTTCCTTCTCTCATTACATTCAATCTCAACATCTATCAAATCAAAACTACATGAGTGGTAATGAGGGAAATTTTGAAGATGAGATGAGAAATAAATTATCAAGATTAAATCATCCAAAACTTGGATTTGGTGGATTTCCTGAACGATAGATTTTAGAGGATCAACATAGTTTTTATACATATATTGTACCCAATAGTGAAGAAATTAAATTATTTATATTTTGAGTTCTCCTATCACTAATTCTATAATTTTTGTAACAATACATTAATCTTATTTATTTTAATGTTGTATGATAATAATATTAAGAAATAGTTTCTACAAATTACATCAGCTTCTATTAAAGAACAACGTAAAAAAAATTCTCTACTGGTTTCAAAATCTGGTAACATAAATTATTTTTCATTTCACTTAAAAAATAAATTTATTAATTTTTATAGTGATTACTGTTTTATAACTTTTCAGTTCTCTCAATATACTGATCAAATTGATAATCTATTGTCTGTATTGATTAACCCACCATAAAAATGGGAAAATATTATAATGTAAATGTGGTGAATGGTTTTTGATTTCATACACATGCATATGGGGAATCAAAAGAAATAATGAATAGTTGTTTTTTCTTGAGAGGATCTCATCGTAGATAAACTGATGTTGAATTTTACGGCATGATTGAAGAAATAATTGAACTGTGTTATCTGGGACAACGTTATATAATGATGTATAAATGTTAGTGGTTGGATACCGAGAGAGGCTTGTGTGTTCATATGATATATGGAATCATTATTATTAGATATAAATGTATTCTTGTAGTAAATGACCATTTTTATTGGATCATCAGGAACATAAGAATTATTATACAAATTAATGTGAAACTTCAAGGGAGTTGGGTGATTGGTGGAGAATAATAAAAATTAAACCTCGAGATAATCAGTTTACTGAATGTGAATGTGGTTCCATTGGAGTGCATGAAATTGTAAATTTTCAAGAGACTTTGCTGAATCCATATTTTCCACGAGGAGACATGAATATCATTCATGGAACACAAAAGTTAAGGGAATATGGTGATGATAATGTTAATAATGTTACAACTGAATTTTAAATGACAAGAGATCCTGAAATTGAAACGAATATAGAAATTGATGATGCTGAGGCGGAAGATGAATACATTGACATAGAAAGATATGAAGATGAGGATGAATATGGACATTGACATAGTAAAATGTTGGTCATAATAATATATAATATATATCTATATATAATATTTCTTTTGAACTATTTTATAATAAAAATCTTTTCATGTTTTTGATGGATGAGGATCTATATCATTTGTAACAGGAGGCTGATCTACCTTTGGATGAGTAGGAGGTCAGATCAACCAACCCTTAGACTATTGTATATTCAGGGGGAACTCAGAGGGGGTGTGGTCTTTCCCAAGATATGATTCTTGTCCCTATCCCTTTAGTGATTTCTACATCTTGTGTTCGATCGACGCACACATAGGTATGTTTACCTATGTATTTTAGTTAGTTATCGTTAATTTATTTGTATTATAATTATTTGATTAGTTGTTATTGTTTTTCTAGCTTTACACTTGTAGATGTTGGATAGGGGACTACTGTGTTACACAATTATTTATCATATTCATGGGTTTCATGGGATCAGATTCCCATTGATGTTCAGTAGAAAATGTTTGAACATTGGATGGTATGTAAATAAATAATATTTATTTTAAAATTAATTAATTTATTAACATTATATAATAAATTATTTGTAGGGTTTCTGATATCCCATTGAGGAGATCATCTGTGAGGACATTTGAAAGGCATGGTAGGGTGTTATGTCCTTGCATTAAACTCAGTTTGTGCACAATCTGAAAATGAAATAATTGGATAATGTAAGAGTAAAAGAGTTTGATGAGACATGTCACAGCCACCGACCTGATTATATTTCATCTCAGGTATGGGATGGATTAATCACACACTGGTTGAGTAGGTATTTTTAGAGTAGATCATCAGTAGGTTGGAAAAGTAAGTGTAGATAAGAGGTGAAACATCGAGCAGGTAGTTGTTCATTCTGTATAAATAGGGATCATATGGTATGTACAATTTTTTAAAATATTTTATATAACTTTAAATGTAAATGGTTTATTTTATTTTCATATAGGAAGTCGGACAACCCAATATTATGGAGTACGACGTTTCTAAGAGGATTTATTGTGATCCAGCCAATGGGGAGATTAGAGGTGCTCGCCAGCGTCCGATTGTGGTCCATATAATTTTTTTTTGAGTTTTAAATTTTACTACAAAAATTATTTCATCTATTTTAATTTCAAATCTCAATTAAAAGGGCTATATGAGGTCGCAGTGTCTCAAACAGATGTTGAGAGTCATGTGGATGCTGAAGGTCAGACCAGTGCCCCCTAATTAGATGAGGCAACATGGGTGCAGGCAACCCAGTATGGCTTCAAGAAAAACCAATTTGTTGGTATCAGCTCTCGAGTGACCCTTGGGGGTTTTTTATTTCACCTCTGCAATGTTGGCATCTACATCGTGATGAGATCACAAATAGTCATCATCATCTCATCCAATTCATGAGGGGAAGCTATGAGCTATGATTGGGCTTATAGAGACAATGCGTAGGGAGCCGGAGGGGATGTGTTAATGGTAGCAGCAATGCTAGGAAGACTTCCTATGACAGCAGCAGAATCATATATAAGATGTGATGAATCGATGGCAGTAGGAGTAGAAGCAAGAGTTTATAGAGTACATGCGGCATAAAACACACAATTTAGGGATAGAGTTCTCTCCACCATCTCCTCCATCTCTTCAAGACGACCCTCCCCCTTAGTGATGTATTTTTATTTTATGATGAAACATTTGAATTAATTTTTTAGTAATATTAACTATTTAATGTTTTAAATAGTGTGTGTTTTATACTATATCGAATATTACTATTTTTATTATTTATTTAATTTTTTTATTATATTGATTATTTTATTAATTAATATTTTTTTATATTTTTGTGAATACTCATCTTTGTATTATATTACTAATATTAATATTATTATTTTATTAATATTAATATTATAATTATTATATCCATTAATTATTTTAGAATTCATTTTATTTTACAAATATTATTATTATTTTATTAAATTTTATATTATATTATATTTATCAATTTATTTATATTAATATTATCATATATTTATTACTTTATAAATAATTTTATTATATAAATATCAATATTATCATTTTATTTATATTAATATTAAAATTTTATTAATATTTTTATTTCAATTTTAATTTTTTTTAATTATTTTTGATGTGACCATCGTAAAAGGTTTTACTTCTTATATTTCCAGAAGTAATTGTGACAGACCGTCACAAAAAAGTAAACGGGAAACTATTTACAATGGGTCGTTGGGCCTTCACAGATGGTTTTTTAAAAAAAACTACTTTTTTTGTAACAGTGGAACTGCCCATAAAAAATAATATGTTTTTGTGATGGTCTATTCTAAAATGTAAATTTTTCAACACAGTTTTCTACAATTAGTCATTTTCGATGGGGTCTCATCACAGAAGACTATTTGAAATAGGATCCCCTCACAAATAACATGTCGCAATAATCCATTTTTTCAGTACTGACCAAACAACCCCAGAAAAATATTTAATAAAATTCCATAAGAAAATAAATAGAAAAAAAATATCCACCATAATTAATGAAAACTAAACACTAATTAAACCCTTGGAGAATAACTTCTAAAAATCAATATAAATTACAAAAACATAAATCCCTCAACAAATGAAACATAATAATCCTATTATTAAATATAAAATTATTTTAATATATATAATAAACCATAACATAATCACGTTGATTCAAAAGAATTATGAATGATGAATAAATAAACCACTATAGATTCCGTTAAATAAAGAATTATAGAACCCCTATGTTATAGGTTATTTATTAATTATATTTTGAAATAAAAAATCAAGATTCCCTAAAAAGGAATGTATGAATATATAAATAATTATTAAAGTGGAATGAATAGGATGATTTAGAATTTTTAACATCATTTATAATGATAACCATTATATTTCTCTTAAATTAATATAAAATGGAAGGGGTGGAGAAGGAATGAATGATCCTTTATTGTGGTCCTTAAAATCAAAATGAATTTTGGATCAAAGTATTGAAGAATATATAAAATATATTACACCACCATGACACAATAATATGAAATATATAATAATTATGGAGCATTTTAATATTTTAGGTATAATATGGAGAATTTTTATGTTAATCATGAATTAGGTATTTTTTAGTGTTTGTAACTTATTATTGGTTAAGCTAAATAGTTTTTCACACCATTAAAATTCTATGTTTTTCCACAATGAGTCCAAAGTTGTGATGTGATTTTATAATTAAATATATTACATTTTGATGAGTGGAGGTCACACTGTGATGAAACCAACAAATTGGATCCTTTATTATTTATGGTTTATGGGAAGTGTTTCATGCAATGACTTGATGATGTCACATTGTGATTATTATTTGAGGAAGGTGAGTCACTCCGTGATATGGAATATTGCACTTTGAAATATCTAATTCGAATATTAATGTTTTTAAATTAATCATCATACCATATAAAATTCTCCATCCAAAGGTCTCTTTTTACACCCATTCATGTGATCATCTAAGATAGGGGGATCCTGGTGCTTCTATCAATTTTCTAGCTTTATTTTCAACTCCTCTTATTTGATTTCAAGTGGTTACCAATTTAAAATCTCTATATATGTCTCATTCTTCGTACTCTCATTCTAATCCCTACCCATTTCATTCCAATTTTATTTTCTCTAAAAAACATTACAACCTAGTGTGATAAATTTATGATTATATGATTTTAATTTAATGTTATTATATTTTGGACCATATAGATTTCAAATTCATTCATGGTTATTCTAATTCTGTCAATGGTGAGGTTTCTCTTATTGAATAAGTTATCTATTTTTTGTGATTATTTTTTCAAAAAATGATGTTCTACTTGAGTTTCTAGAATTACATATTTTATTAATGTTAAACCAACCAGTGATAACCATCAATGTTTTATGAAATTTTTTCTATGTTTTTTATAATTATCATAAAGGTATTTTTAATGTATTTTTAGAATATAGTTCAAATTAATTGTGTAATATTCCAAGTGTTTCTAAATATATATATAAACCTATTTTAATATAGATTTAATGAGATATGATGGGTTTCTTTCATTTTTTTCAATAATTTTAACATTTATTGTCATGTTTATTTCATTCAAAATATATTTTTTTATTCATGTTCCTCATAATTGACTGGAACATAATGTTTTAATGTATTTAATATCTAATGGTTTTCTACATAATGTCTCAGAACATAGATTTTTGGGATTTAGAGTCCCATTGGTCACCTGATAAAATGGATTCCTTGGTGTCTCATAATTGAACATATATATCATGACCTTACAAGGTATTTTTAATGTCCTTGTTATAATTTTATAAAAGGGGATATTAATGACTAGAAACCCATGTTGTGTTCCCCTGGTTATATGTCCTAAATAGTATTTTATCCATTATTATGGGATGAAAATATGCTTATTATTGTGATTCTTATGAATGGATTTTAAATAGGAAATATCATTTGAAGGTGTTTGAGGTGAAATGATGTTTATTATTTATTCATTATTGATTCATTTGATAATCATTCCCATGTTTTTATTTTATCATCAGATTTGAGATGTCAAGGGATCCTAGGTATCTATGTGAGATATCCTGATTTTTGAAACAGTTATATGATTATTCATTTGTTAGTGTACCCAATATATATAAATTACCCTTACTAAGGGAGTTCCCATGGTGAGACTACTGAGAGTGAATTCAATGGTTTGTATTTAGAAATGAAATATATATGTTGTTTCAACTTACATATAGTTAAGATGTTTTCACATTATAACCTAGTGAGTTTAATATAAATCTTATTCACTTGATGATAATGTTATCTTATAAATTCCTATTACACGCTATATTGAATCCCCTTGTTCTCATCTTGGTATGTGTCGCTATTTAATCTATCATTTTTTGTTATTTTGTTCATATATTGGTGTTTTCATGAGTAATATTATTATTATATTGTGGATAAGTTTTTTATTTAAATGGGTTACAAATATGGATTTGAAATTGTGATTTTTATGTAAAATGTTTATTTTATTTATTGGATATGGATAATTTCTTCATAAATGAATAAACATGATTTATTCTATTTCCATAAAATAAAAATTCATCATTTCAATTTTTAAAATTAATTTCATCTATTATGTGGTGATCTCATGGATTTTTTATAACATGAAGTAAAAAATTGTTTATGGATAAGTGTAACATATTTTATTTTCGTTTTCTTTTATCAATTTTAAATAAATTGTTTCTAAATATGGTTCTAACTATCATTTATAAAAAATAAATCGGTATTGTTTCATGGAATATTTGTTGAAATCCTTTTAGAAATGTTTAGTTCAAGACCTATATATATATTTATGTATATTGTTACGTAGTTCTCATGTTTTACCACAGTTCCTAGAATGTCGACCAAGGTAAGATATCATTCTCTATGATCTGATGAAGAACATGAAGGGATAGAGTGATTTATTGTGGATCACATGGATATTTTAATATAACAAGTAGTGTTATTTTTTTTATTTTTTGAGAATTAATGTATCATCCATTTTATTCAGTGGTCAACTTTTTATGTTGTTTCCCTTTATGAAAATACATTAATACATTTTACTCTAATAATGAATCTTTTGAGTTTTTATAGGGATTAGGTCTCATTTGGTTGGATTTCCCTACTATATTATGTATTTCGTACGCATTTATTCATATATAGTCATGTAATATAAATGACAGTTGAATATATGAAAACAATATTCCTTATCTCCAATAAATATATCCTACTTATTTATTATTATTTAGGGGTACAACCATTCCCACCGGTTGAAAAATTTAATAACTCAACACTTATTTATACCCTGTGGTGATCAAGAAGATGAATTAAACCATGACTCAGGTTGTGTCAGATGAGGATTTGGGTCAACATAGATCATTTCATGAAAAATATCAGCATATCACATTTCTTTTACTGTAAAATAGAGATAATAATTTTAGAATAGGAGAGGTAGGTGTGATAATTGTATAGTGAGATCTTAACTATTTGGAGCCCCGAGTTGTGATAGGTTGCTTTGATTTGAGTTGTGAATTTTATTTTATTTTTTCATTTCATTCAAAACTCCATTGAGTATTAAGTGATATTTTTATGGATTTGTGTTTCTTAGAGTGAAATTGGAGAAGAACCATGGATTTAGGGTCTTCCAAAACTATATGTTAATCTATGGAAAAATATATTTTTATAAGGAGTATTAAATGGTTATTTAATGGTTGGTGTATGGTTCATCAAATCATGTGTCAAAACTATTTCCATCCTTTCACCCCTCTGTAAAAACATTCTTTAGAACACTTTCATATTATAAATGTTCTTATATATTTTATAGTTAATAAATATTGATTAATTATAGATTATTTATTTTAAAATATAAATTTTTAAAATTTATTAGTTATGAAACTATGTTTTATGTTTTACTTAAGCTATATAATTTAATTACATTATGGTTTTTAAAACTCATTGGCTTCATTAAGAAATTGTAAATATTTTTTTAAAATAGAATAGGTATTTTATGAATGTTTCATATAAAATTTATTTGTCTTGATAATGTAAATTCTTTTAGATATGGTTTTTTATAAATTGAAAATTACATTATAAAAATGACAATTATGTATCTTTAGATGATGTTAGTGATTTTTAATAAATAGGGTTTTGGTAAAATTTTATATTTTGGAAGTTTTTTGTTTTTGGGTATGATTTCTTCTGTTTATAAATGATTATTCCATTCTGATTATTTAAAAAATAATGTATGTTGTCCATGTATTATGTTATATATTTTATATCTCCTACCAAACCATTAAAGAAAATTTTGAATTAAATTTTTCAGGGTGATACTCTTAGTAACCAGCCCCAAATGATCCATTTAGTTGTTTATTCTACCCCAACTCTAAAAACATTGATGGATCCAGAATCATTTGTGCTCTTGAACATTATTTTGGTCTTATTAAAAAAAATCAATCTTAATTTATTTGTTATAAAAGATATCATGAAGTAGAATATTTTCTAGATAAGATTAATGATATCATTGATTCTCTCTAAACTTATAAATCTTCAAGGGGTTAGCCTATCATGGGATTGATTAAAGGCACGGGCCTAGTGTGTTTTAATAATGGGGTCCATTACAAGTTTCATTTTGGCATGTATTTAGAATTCCAATACACAATGTTAATTTATTATAATATTCCCAATTTAATTAAGGGTGAAAAATCATTTGAATACATAAGCCTTCATTAAGGTTGGAAAACCATGATAAAGTCTATTTTTCATTTCATTGGATATTCTTTATATTTTTCCATGATGGTCACAAATTAATTTAATAATGTGTTATTTTTTAGAGGATTGTTTTAGAAATTCGATATATAGTATTATGATATTTCTAAGATCATATAAGGAATTTTTTAAAAGGTTTTTGTATGTAGAATCAAATCTGACAAGGGAACCTGTAATAGGTGGTCACTTAGCTAAATCTAAGTATAGTAAGGATGTTTACCCTAAATTTTATTAGAAACATTGCCATAATAATATTGAAGGGAAAGATAACTAGGATTATTATTATTAGATCCTTTTTATTTTTCAAAAGAATAACATACCTATAATGTGATTATAGTATAGAAAAAATATTCCTCCAAAGCTCTCTATCTTGAAGAATATATCGATAAGTCTTCAATGAGTTCATTTCAGAAATCATCCGAAATTTTTGTAAGTTAAATTATTATAAAGGCTGAAATCATGGGTTCGATTTAATTGTGGTTGATTGTTTATTTTTTGGTTATTGATGGATGATTTTATAGTTGATTTATATTTTGAGGTAATTATTATTATATGTTGTCTTCAAGTGGATCCTCAATTTCTCTTTATTATATTTTTATTTTTTTATTCATTCCACATTTATTAGTTAGGATTATTTATGTGTGTGTGTAATGTAATCATTGTGTTGGGAATTGGTTTTTGTAAAGTCTCTCATTAGTATCCTTGGGTTTGAACATCGATGGTTTATATGAGTGCTATACTAGTTTATATTATAAAATGGACAAAACCTAGTTTTGGGTTTTTTATGTTAATTGTGGGATGGTGTTCCAAAAGTGATATATTGAGTTGTTTTCCATTCAACGTCAGGAATTGAGCCTTGATTCCAGGTTTCTATTATTGAGTAATGTTTTATTGATGTATCTATTTATTTTTTATGTTTTCCTATTAGATAACATGACATTCTATTTTAGTTTTTGGGTATTATTATGGCTTATATATCCTTTTAGAATTTTTAATTGGTTTCCTTGGAGGTTAAGTGTAGTTGTTAGTGAATGATTTATTCCCTTTTTTATTTGATGAAATATATTTTTTAGTGATATTCTTCCTAATATAATGATTATTTCTTATCTCACTATTCAAGTTAAGTATTAAATTATGGGTAGACCTATAGTGGGTTTCTATTCTCATTAGGAGTAATGCTTCCTTATTTTAGGAATATATTTAATTTTTTCATACCCCCACCCCACCTCTCATGTTGAGTGTCACAGTTTTGAATTTTCAGTGATTTTAACATTAAAAATTACATTATAGGGGTATAATGTTACATGGTGAAGACTATTTAATATCCTCTATGTTGCTATTATGTTAAATATTCTATATTTAGGTATATTTTTAAAAATTTTGTTTTACTTGGTAGTTAGGTGATATTTTATTATTTATAAATAAGCTACATGTTTTGGATTATAGAAGTCCAGGAAGCATAATGTATAGGTCATTCCATGATATGACCTACGCAGTTTGGTTATTTTCAAGGACGGTACACCACTCCATTATATTTTTAGGTCATATAATGATAATATCCAAGAACGGGGTCCTAAATATTTTCTATTATTCAATAATTTGGGTCACACTATAATTATTGGAGGTCTTTCCCTGATTCTTGTTCAATGGATGTGAGTCACACTATGATAGGATATGTCATGTCATGGATAAGATTGAATATATTTTAAATTTCTAAACATAAGCTTATATATTTTCATGATTTTAAGCAAATTTAAAATTTTATTACTCAAAATAAACATGAAAATATAAGGAGAGATCCTAGAGATTCATTAATTATTCAAACATATTGTCTTCTCTCATTATATTTATTTTAGTTTTCAAATATAACTCAATCCATTCCCTATTTATTCAACCCCTCTCCTTCGCTATCCATTTCACCTAAATAATACATTCTATGAAAAACCCTAAAACCCATAGGAAACATGTTTATGCTTATGGATTTCTATTATTTTGGGGTTTTGTGTGTTTAAGGATTGTATAAGCTGTATTATCTCTTGGTTTTTCTTTCTTAATTTGTGTTGTGATGTTTCTAATTGAATAAAGAAGGTTTTATTAGTCTATTTTATTAAACAAATAACAATATTCTTATATTTACATAAATTCAATTTCAATAATTGTTTTTCACAATTATATGATCCCATGAAGTGGTAATGAATATATTTCTATGTTTTTCATAGTTTAAATAATTTTTTTTATTTGTGTTGAAAATACATTTAAACAAAAATTTTCATGCCATGTTTTTAAAAATTCCATATTGATGACAAATGATGTGTTTTACCCTGTTTTCATTTAAATTTTTGAACCAATGTTTTGTGGGTTGTCTTCAAATAATGTTTTTTTAATTTTTAGTCATATTCTATGGGAGGATAAATTCATTTTTAATGTGTTGATTCATAAAAAGGGTTTTCAAATAATGTATTATTACATAGTTCTTTATTTTGGAGTAAAAATATCACTTGGTACTTGATAAATAAGATTCCTTAGTGTGTAATAGGGATATTTATATAGACAAACCATCCCATGTCATTTTAATGTCGCATTAAGTATGTTATAAAAATGGATTTTTAATTATTACACACACTTTCTGTGATCCCCTGCTTGTATGTATTTTATAAAACTTTTTACCTTCATATGAGATGTGAATGTCATTATTATAATGATTCATATGAATTTAGTTGAAATAAGATGTTTCATGAAAGGGTGATGGAGGTGAGATCCAGTTTATTCTTGTATTTTATTGATGTTTTAGAAAATAATTGTATTTTTATTTCCATAACTCTTCCTTTAAAAGTTATGAGAACCTAATATTAAAGGGGATAGATATTTAATTATGATATAATAGCTATATCAATTATTTTACATTTTTTTCATGTTATATAGTATTATACTATATGGGGGAGTTCACCCAATTTGAATAGTAAGAGTGATTTAGGTGGTTTTTCTCTAGGAAAAGAAAACATTTATATAGAAGGTTCTTCATAGGTATTGTTTATATCAAATAAACTTATAATATACATGTTTTCCCATGACACTCATTCATGTGATGATGATATTATCTTGAGGATTCACATTTCAAATTTTACTAAATAACTTTATACTTATCTTGGTTTGTTGAACTATTTATACGATCATTGTTCTCCTATATTATATTCCTTTGATATAGTGTCAAATTATTGAGTTATATTCCCATTCTTTCATATTTGACTTTACTCTCTAAGATTTTGCAAATATTGATAAAAAAAATATTTCAATTGAAATTCCATTTTTTATAAATAGTAGTTGGATAATGTATTTGGAAATGAGGAAAAAGAATTTATTATATTCTCCCAAAATCAAAAGTCCTCATTTTAGGATTTTAAACTGTTCTTTTCTACTAAGTTGGGATCCCATTCCATTTGTATTATATAATTGAGAATATAATTACAGATAGAGGTATGGTATTTAAATTTATATTCATTTTATTCGATTGAAACACATATTTTCTAAATAATATTAAAACTAGAATTTATGAAAATTTTTGTAAAAGTAATTTCATTGACTCTTTCGTGAAATACTACTTGACTTATTTTTATCAAACCCTATATACACACCTGTAATTATGTATATAGTTCTCATGTATTAAAAAGGTACCCAATTTTGATCCTAGGTTGGATATAATTCTCTAGGGTCCACTCGTAGATGTGTTGTGCTGGTTTGAGTCATTATGGGTCTCGAGGAGAAGTTCATGGTGGGTTTTGAGGGACCATGTTATGATCATATGTAGTGTAAAAGATCCATCAAACTACCCAATATTTATTCATGAGATTAATCATATAATGTTTAGTTAATAATAGTGTACCATTATCAGGTAAATAGAAACCTCGATATTCATTTTTAAAGGTATAATGCTTATTTATAATAATCAATTAGTAAAAAAAATTCTCCAATATTCATGGTGGAACATCATTTATAGGAATATATTTGAAAATAAACGGATTCCAAAACACTCAAAGAAGTTCTATCACCACCATAGAGAGTAATGAATGAGGATTGAGAAAAGAGTTTATGTATAAATATTTTCCATATATTAATGATAATGACCACTGTAAAATTACAAATCTAACTTATTCCCTTTTTTTGAACTCCTCAACACATTGTATTTAATGAAAAAGGTGTCACCCATGTTAGGTGTCATATACTTTCATGGATGCCGCATTAGTTAATGAATTAATACCTTTAAATGAATATAAAATATATTAATCCCTTAATAATGGGATTATACACTAAATAATGCAACCAAAACATATGTTTCATGCATGTGGAACTCATATCGTATTCTAAGTCATACATTATGGTAAAATTATAGAAATATGTATAACCCAACATTTTGATTCAAAGAAAGTGTTTTCTATGATGGGATCATATGAATATCATTGGATGTGATCATTTTATTTCATACTATATGATAAAACCAACTTTTGATCACATCCATCGATTTTAAACTTTTAAAAAAAATATCATAAGTTCATGATGTAAATCATCCCACTAATTTTGAGTCCATAAAAAATGTCTTTTCAATATGAAATAATAAAATTAACCTCTTTTTTTAACTAAAATAACATCCAAAAGTAATCCCCATCCAATGGAATAATTGTTTGACCCAATGGTTCTTTTAACACTACCAAAATATGTTATTTATTTCACAATTATAAGAAAAAAAGAAAAATCTAGAAATGAATCAACGATAATCAATCTATTATGGTCTTTGATATGATCTCCATGAAATATAATATTATCATAATATGATCAATTCTACCAAAAGATATATCATATATATCATATGTATACCTATATAATCCACATTCCAATGAAATTGAGTTAAAACTATGGATGAAACAATTCCAATCTACTATAGTTCCCCAAATAATTTCTTAATTATATAAAATGACTTGCTAAGTTAAAAGAGATATAACATTTAATTTGTTTAGTATATGATAATATACCATATCCCTCATCCTTGTAGTTGAGAAAAACATTCATGATTCAAATATGAATGAAAACATATTTCCTCAGTTTAATTCAATTTTGGTTTAGATTACATTAATAATAATACATGTGATAAAGTACCATATTTAAAACAATCAAACCAACATAATGACTAGAAACATATATAACCACCCCCAAATAAGATATGTTACATTTTATTGAATATTAAAATTATTAAAGTATCAAGGTTCTCATGATAGGTATCTAATCATACATAGGTAAGGGGGGTTGATAATAAGAATATACTAAAATTTATATCAATGAATCTTTCGAATTCCATGAGATATACTTTATCAAGTAAATATATGTTATAATTATATAAATATATCCCAATGAATCAATTGATTATATCTCAGGTAAAACACTTTTTAACAAGTACAAGATAATATTCATTCTAATTGTAACATATCACCACGACCCGTTATAATCTATTTTGATTATAAATTAGGGACAACTCCAAGTTTGATATTTAGGGGGTTTAATCATTTTACTAATAATGTCATGTAAAACATTTCCCACATGAATTAGTCCTAAAATAAGGTTTCCTTTATTTTAATAAATATATTAAATTAAAGTCATTAAAACCTACCTCTTTTCTTTTTATCAGCAAGAGATTTTATATGACCCTTATGTCGTTACTTTTATAATGATTTCATTAACAAATCTATTAATTCTTCTTGTGTAACTACCCATAATATCTTTATATCACCCATATGAATGATTTATCAAATGAGATGCTATATTTGATCTTTGTGTTTCATCCTTAAGAGAATTAGGTTCCATGGAATGATTGATGACTCCATTTTTTCATAGAAAATATCAATCTATCAATCAATCCTAAGATGCTCATATAGTTACAAAATTTAATATTTGATCTAAACACATTCCATATAACTTTATGAAGTAATGAAATACTCTTCATCTTTTTTTGAGTCTTCTCTAGTGGATTGTTTAAATCTATTCCAATAAAAAGGTCCACTATTTTTGAAAAAAAAGACACTATATATTTATTTCATACACTATCTATTTGACTATAAAATACATTCTGTGTAACCCATTACATTGATCAGATCCCATAACCTAAATAAAAAGAACATGTACTCAATGATTCTCATATACAAAAATATTTTCTTTAGACTAATATTATACAACTCACCAGTATTGGATTGGTTTTTACTTGTTATTCATATTGAATATATAAAATAATCTTTATTACGTAACATGATATACATGATAGATCATATGTTAGATGTGGGAAATTTTTAATTAATTTGTAACTAATTATAAGGATCTTAAATCCACCAATGATTAATGCCATGTAATAGTGGTAATGATCCCTTATTAGAGTTCAATTTGAAAAAACACATTATCTCTTTAGAAATTTATGTTTCCTATCCATGTCCACTGTTCCTCTTAGATATATTTCTATATATCTTCATAATGAAATTTTTTGTTTCATCACCAATGCCTTTTACCAAGGAGAATTTATTTATCTGTATATTCATGGTGTTAATTTTCATGATATAATTTTGGAAACTAGTATATTATCTATTCAAAATATCATAATCACTATAGAAATCCTAGTAATTTATTTGATTATACATGAATCGCCAGTTTTCCAGATGAAACAAAAAAATTACTATGTGGTTCAATTGGATATTCCAATATAGATGGTATTTCATTAACCCATAAATGGATCATTCTAGCTTTCATACCTTAACAATCTCTTTTATAGTTTCATAACCTTTTGGTGGTATCATATACATAACCTCAACTAAATTCCTATTAAGGAAATTTGTTTTGATATCCATTTGATATATCTCATAATAAAAATACATTATTATCACAATCAATATTTGAATGGATTTTATCATAACAACATATGAAAATGCTTCTTCATAGTCAATCCAATAAAATTTCTTAATTGATTTTGCGACTAGAAAATATTTATAACTTGACACTCTATCATACCTATCAATGTTATTTTGAAAAATTCACTTCAACCATATAAATCTCTCACCCTTATGTTAATCTGAAAAGTTCCAAATTGTGGAACTCTCTTTTATTATGAAATATAGACAATTATATGCATCAAATTTTGTTCTAACAATGAAAATTAGTCCTACACAATTCTTCTAATATTTATTTAATTTGGAGAACTCAATAAGCACTAAGGAATCCAAATATAATGATTAGAAAAGTTAGGGCAATAAATCACCTTCACTGTACACTTATGACATTAAATAGTCACTAAAAGAATATTGTTCTCTAAACCATAAAGTTATGTGAATTAATGAGAATCTAAATGGGTTAAAACAGTGAATGGGGGATCTTAAAGGGATTCCATTGAAACTTCTATAAGTTTAAATTATTTTATTGTAATTGGAATCAAATTTAATCAATCCATAAATGAAATACCATGTGGATTTTACATTTATTAATTTTTATGTATTAGTAATATATAAGTTAGTTTTTTATTATTAAAAAATAATAATTCATTTAAATGAAAATTTTTAATTAAATATTATAAATTTGTGGGAAATATATTATTTATTTTTATGGTAAAAATGACATGTTTACACGTAGAGTAATCACATTTATATACAAATTACAATATAAAATGTAGATTTTATAGACCTATGGTACTTTTATATAGCTATAAATGATATTGATACTCATTTATATTCATAATTGAAGATTAGTATCTATAAATATATCATAGATAGAAAACATATTGAGTGGTTTTATATTATATACTATTCTATATGTCAAATGCAATTTCTAATTTTCAATCGAATTCTTGAGTAATGATTAGTCTTGGATAATGTAAATCATCTATAAATTATCACGTTTTCATAAATCCCATGTTAAATAAATTATATTTAATTACAACCCATGTAATTATTTTGGAAAGAAAAATTGTCACGGGGAAAAAAACTCAATTTAAGACCATGATGTTATAAAATGTTATATGCGTAAAAACATAATATATTGGTTAATCAAATTAATTCACATGATTAGTGGATTTCCAATTTACTATATAATAATAAAAATTATAAAATTACACTATATATATCATTATATAAATTATCAAATTATTAACACTAATTGAAACCATAATTTGAAGGATCCATATCTAATTTTCACTTAAGTGACACCAAAAATACATATAACTATCTATATGGGGTACATTATATAGGTCAATCTAAACACATGTTCAATAACTTATCTCCTATTACCATCCTGATGTATTAATCTATAATTTATCCGACTTAAATTCATATTATCATATATTTTAAATCCAATATAATGATCAGCAATCAAGGATAACAAGGTAATATATATTTCATGGGGTTTTTGGCTTGTCATACCCCATATATTATGAAATAATCATAAATTAATTAAAAACAATTATAATTAACAAAAATTGTATTTTATACCTAACATAACAACACATGACTAAATTCATGATGAAAACATTAATAATATCTCACATTCACATTGTTAAGACACCTATGTGTCTAATTCCATGAGTAATTTTTTGGATTTGACATTTTTATTGTGTAAGGTGCTTTGTTAGTGTATCTATAATATTAACATTGGTTGGAACATAGTATATATTAATATATTCTCTGTCAAAAATATAAAGGACGATATTAAATAAATTAATAATATATGTTTACCATTATTGACACCTATAATCTAAATCTTTTATAGTAATCTATTGGGTATGATTGAATATATGATGTTTAGGATAACACCAAATCCAACAATGAACCACTGAATCCAAAAAGTTTCATTAAACAAATAAGATGTTGTGATATATTTATAATATATTATAGAATTAGAAACTATTAATTTCTAAGAACATTTCAATCTCATAGGTACACCACCTAGGAAAAACAAAACTCCTGATTGAGATATCACATTGATAGTTTCATTATCCTGGGGATAGTCAAAGATAAATTTATAGACCAAAAATATTGCAAAGTGGATAACCTTAGGGTTTGTATCAATGAATGAGTGTTGAATACACTAGTTGTCTTCCCAAAAATACATTTTTTTATATAATTATATATTAAATGAAATGAAAAGGATAAAAATGATGATAAAAACACTGAGGGTGATAGTGTAATGAAAATAGTGAACATGATTGAGAACAAAGAACACTAGAAAAAGAGAATGAAAATAAGGTTAGTGAGAATAAAGCACTGCATCTAGGTTTATCTACCCTTAACCCCCATCCCTAGATTATATAAAGTCAAAACCATAAAATCTAATCCTCGCCCAATGAATGATCACTATCTCGACACACAGACACACACATTTCTTACCCAAAAAATGAAGCATTCATGTAATAATGGATTCAACACACGAAACTCTCCTAATGTGATGAAATCACCCAATCAAACCACTATAAAAAAATAATATCTTATTACATGAAGGGATCATCATGAGTTTAAATAACAAAACACCCAACAACTATAATGATAAACTTATAGAATAAGCAGAAAATTATAAATGTAAAAAGAGTAAAATACAATCTCATAAAAGAATGAACTCTCTCAACACCCCAATTAAACTTTATCAGCTAAGAATATATAAAAAGTAATGATCATCCTGAAGTTATGATCTTTTAGTGGTGTGTAATTTCACTTATGGATGTTTGGATCGCAAATTGTTTCTTCATTGCTGAAGGTCCAAGATCACAACACATATGGAGGAAGAATGAAAAAATATATATTGAAAAACACAAAAGAAAAAAATTATAGAATTGAGAAAAAAATATGTAAATGAAAACCCAAGGTATATTGAATTGTGAGTATCTAAAATAGTTATTAAGCCTCTATCTTATAAAAAAGAAAATAAGCTATGAAACTAATGGATAGATAACAGTGATTTATGAGGCATCCATTGACATGATGTTTACTATCATTAGATGAATCTACTATGAAAATAGTCCCCATCTCAAAATGACATCCACATCCCTTCGAATAAGTAAATGAATTCCCATTATAATCACCCATGATTAGCTTTTATGATCACTACCCATGATCGATGCCCAATTATTCCATTATTAAAAGCCTGAAAAATTGTCAACATTGATGATTTAAGCATATAAAATTCTTAATTTTGATTGTAGGACATCCTGAATGGACCATATACTACTGCACATTAGGACCCCACACCCAAATTATAAATCCATTTTTTGGCCTTAGATGTCAATAACATTTGATCATTTTTAGTAAAATATTTAAAATTATATTATTAGTACTAATATAAAAATATATTTATATATAACTATAAATATATCTATAAATATAAAGATACATATTATTATTATTAATATATTATTATTATTATTATTATTTTCATATCCTATGCTAATCACCATCCTTAGTGGTGACCGAATTTATAAGGAATTGGGTCTTCCACAATGGGTCGACAATTGATTTGGTTGAGAAGGGAAATCATAGTCCAATATCAATTGAAACCTTCATCTAGTGGGGATCTACATAAACCATATTTCACAAGCCTCATTTTTGGATACCCTAATCTTATTTGGATAGTCTTGTTATCATCAAATTTAGTAGATCATAGAGGTTCTTCCATCATTAGGTGGTGTGTATCTAGTATAATAGAGGAGCTTTAGGGAGCTTGGTGTTATCTATTATGAGGATTCAACTCAATTTGGATTTGGTTCAAGAGGCATAGACATTCAGTAGTGGTTCTGGTTTTTTCTCATTTCTAGAAAAAATTTGGGTGTAAATTTAATTTTCACATTCATTAGTTAACATTCCTTACCTTTCATATTAGGAGTGACATCACATCAATCTTTGGTGATCTCAGACAAGGGTTTTTCTTCCTTCATTGTAGGTTTGATCATGGTCAGCATAACCAGTTTCTTGATATGGTGAGGATAGAGGGATGATGGTTTCTCTGTGGGTAACTCATTATAGGTGTGCCTACCATGATAGGGTTTCACAGTAGGCTGGGAAACAACATGGCTTGGTAGGCTGGCTGCAGTGCGGTAGGTTGGCCAGCTTCACTATTGGTTGGCACAATTAGTATACTGACCATTCATTTCCTAAGCATGGTAACATAGAATGGTCAATAAACTGGCCCTACATAGAACATTGTTCGAAAAAAATGAACAAGATAGAAAATTATTTTACATAATAAATAGATAAGTTTAATAAAAAAAATTAATTATTTACACATGATATAAATAATTTATAAGTTAAATATAAATTAAAAACATTAAAATTTGTTTCTTTTTAATTTAAATGATAATGATATAAATGAAATAAATAATGAAATATAAGATTTTTAATACTAATAATTATTATTTAGAAATAACATTGAAAACAAAATAATATAATAAAAGAATGATAGTTAAAATTTAAAATTATTATTTTGAAATTCACAAAAAAGAATAATGAATAAAAGAATTAGAATAATTAATTTAATGGAAAAAATTATTTAAATAATTAAACATCTTTAAAAATAAAGACTATAAAATCTATTATTCATTTTATGTAAAAATTATCAAAATTTTAAAAAAAATCCAATGAAATACTTATTTTGACATAAAAATAGTGTTTTAAATATTTAATACCAGAATAAGAAAAATTATTAAACTAATAAACTATGTTTTGAAATAAAAAACAATTTATTATATTACAATACGTTGAAATGGAATGAAATAAAAGCTGAATCAAATTCTAAAACACATAAATGTTTTTTGTCCTCAAATTAATTCATTAATATTGTCATTATAAAACAAATAATAGAAAATTTTACATTAATCTCAAAATGATTCATTTCATTAAATAGAGAAACTAAATCTAATTTAAGGGACTAATTTCAAATAATGACCATAAGAGTTTATTCCTATGTTCAAATACACATTAGGAAATTAAGGAAGAACATATTCAATCACTGTTGATGATTTCATGCCTAATATGTAATGTAACTCACTACATTACTTCAATTTAAATTCATATTACAATTTTGAGAGTGATGAAGGGTTATATTAAAGGGTAAATAAAACTATAAGAGGAGACACCATTAATTATCACTCTGTAATAGGATCCAAAAAATTATTTTTATTCTCTCACATCATTGATACAACCCAATTAATTTTCATATAATCCAATTGTCCCCTTCTTCATTTGGGATCATTACTCCCATAATATTAATGAGATAACTTTTAAAATTCCCTTTATTTTTAATTTCACCTAGAAAATGGTTTGTATATTGCAGTATGCAATGAATATATTGAGTTTTAAGTTTATTAATTAACTGAAATACACCAATTTCTCTTTTCTCATAGACTTATAGTGGGATCCTAATTTCTTGTTATACTCTAGATTCAATGGACATATGTGACAATAACATTACATAGATCTCTAATATAATTGATTCTCCAAAGGTGAGTACCCTAGGTTCGAGTTCAAATTTCTAGTTTCCTTAGTTTATGATAAACATTCCACAATGATCTATTCTATCATGTTCACTTTATCAGTTCCGAAACTTAATGTCTTTAAAACCATCAAGAAACACCACTCTAAATTAATACACACTAACAATTGTAGAATAAATGAAAACCAAAGCATAATTTATGTCATTATCTTCTATGTATGATAGAATTTCGTTCAATTGGAATCTTAATTGCTTTAGTTTTTGAATGAATATGAAATAAATTGATCATTTTTTACTAATAAAAAATGAGATATTTTGATGTGTTTATTTGTTTTGCACAAAATATAATAGATGAATACCCATCTAACCCACATTTAATTCCCAAAATTTTACTTAATTATGGATCTATATTTGGGTGAATTTTTCATTCAATTCATGTATATGATTTATCAGTAAAAATAATGTGATGGGGTTTACATAAAAGTCCAAAAATATCTTTTTAAACACAACCAATTATTTATGAAAAACACAAAATTAATGAAAGGTATCTACCAGTCCCTACTGGTAAATAATTCACATATTGTTTTTATTTAATTATTTTAATTATTATAAATAGTTAGTATATTTCTCAAATCATCTCAAATAGGATAATTTTATTAAAATGTAAGAATAAAAAACATTTTGAATATAGAGGAATGATGGGGGTATTATCCAAATTTAAAATATAGGTCAACATAATTTTCATCTTACTAGAAATAAGAAATCTAGGAACCCATGGAGGAAAATAAGATTTCGAATTTTACTTTATAAATCAAAGGGTATTTCCGCACACTAAATTCCTAGAAATATATTATATAAATTTGAGGATTTTAAATTTTCATAATGGAAAATAGTTATAGAAAAACTATTGAATCTTATCATTTTTTAGTTCATCCACATGTGGCCTCCCATTTTTAAAAAAATATACATGGATACCTAATTATTGTTTCTATAAGTTCATCATAGGAATATTATGCTTCATGATTTAAAGTTCAAAATTAAATTAAACAAAAGTTAGATTTAGTGAGTATTATATAGTTATTCCAGTTCACTGATCCCTTTTTCATAGACTATGATTTTTGTGGAATTAATTTATGATTATTATCATTAATGAAAAGTCACAATTATTTATAAAACAATTTAAAATAAAACTGAAAATGAAAAATCATATCATTGGATAAGTCACCAAGGGGTTCTTTGTTTGACATTCCGTAATTGGAAAATCATTGGGTCAACCCAAATTTGAAGGATGATGTGGTGTATTGTTTAGAAACCACCACATGTTCTTGACTGTAGCATTGGTACATTGTGACATGTCGAGTATAGCTTGTGCAATTTCAAACCAGTCCCAATCTATGTCAGTTAACAACTTATGTAATAATGATGGAAAATAGTTTAAAGGGTACATCTCGTCTTCCACAACTTATGAGTTGGTGTTTATAAGTAGTAGGAAATAAAATCTAGGGTGTTACATGGCTTCTAGTTCAATCCAATAAAAAAAGTATTCCATGATAATGATAAATATTTGAAAATAATCCTTGAAATTTTAATATTCTTCCAACAAATCCTCTTTAGTAGTTGTTTCAAATTTTAAATTTTCAACAACAACTCATAGTTCAAGAAATTCGTCAACATGTATAGTATTCTCATGAATCTCTTGGAAATCATAAAGTTCAAATGAATCTTCATAACCTATGTAGGGAGAAAGAAATTTAGCATAAAAAATTTTAAATTAGAATAATTAAAATAAAATCATGTTTAAATAAATGAAAATCTCCCTCAATTTGGCAGGATTTATCTTTCTCTTGAATAAATAGTACTACTGGGAGTGTTTCTATGTCTAGAGTGAGGTAGTTAATCTCTAAAAATATCTCATAAAAAACCCCTTAGGTGTTGTTTTCTATGGAAAAATATAGGATGTCACCTTATCATTCAACATAATATGTTATGGAAAAAACATCAGAAAATAATGTGTAACAAAATTCATCGTGATAAATATTTCAAATGAAATGGTCATCCAAACGTTTTATAGAATACTAATCTGGATATAAACCTTATATATCAGGAAAAATATACTAAAAGTCCTCAATATGTGCATATTTCATCTCAATCAATGAATCTAGGTGAATATCACCATGAAAAGTGGGAAAATAAAGTTCTATTATAGAAAACCTAAGGAAAAGGTAATAAGACTCCTTCTTTTCTTTAACCAAATCGTCCAAAAGATGTGGTCTCAATTATTTTTTAAATTATTTAATGAGTTATTAAAACGATTTTCATTCAAAATGTTGAATTTTTACTTAATTTTACAAAAAATAATTCTTACATATTCTTTCGAGGATCTTGGCGGTCTTATCCTTAATTTTTTTATATTTTTTACTTTTTTAACTGGAAAAAACCACTAAGGAGAATGTCCCCACCCCAATAATAGTGAAAATATATGATCTATTCTATGTGTTGAGTATATTAAAAAATTACATTTAGGAACCCAATATATATCATAATGGATAACCTTATGGTATCACTCAATGAAGACATGTTGAATTCACAAGTGGCCTTCATGAAACTCTTTTTATTATTCTAGATATATCAAATACAAGAAATGATTAATAGTAGATTCAGTGATTAAAATTAAATAGGGAGAGAGTGTAATGGAAATAGTGAAAATGATAAATAATGGATGAAATCAGATAAGTTGAAGTAAAAAAATTATATTTTCTAGAAATTATCACAAGATATAGTTCGATCCACCCCAAACCCCCTTTTCTAGATACCCTAAAGAACAAACCATCATCTCCCATACTGATTTAGTTAATGATTAATGTATTGGCACACACACCTCTCTCACCCCAATCATTGTGAATTCCTTCATATAATGACTTCAAACACATGAACACACTCCCTAAGTGATGAAATGACCCAATCAAACCACTGTAGCCAAGAATCTCTCCCTGAATGAGAAGAGCTTCATGTGATAAAAAATTATACATTATCCTTGTAACACCCCAATATTTTAAAATATTTTTCCTTTAAAAATAAATGTATTTTGTTCAATCATGCTTATATACAATGTTAAAAAAAGCTTACTCTACCGAAAACTCAATGTTTGTTGTGTCACACACAAAATTTAGTTTTACTGCCTTTTAATGACGTAACTATTTTAAATTTTGATGACAATTTTATAAATTTTATTTGTCAACTTAAACATTATTTTTTGGATTTTTAATGTCAAAAAGAACCAATGGTGAATTTTTGGTATTTTTCTGAGAAAATTCATTTTTTGATGAATAATAAAAATAATGTGTTTTAAATAAAAATTGGATTTTTATTTATATAATTATTAATGCTAAATTATATTTTAAATTCATAATTAATTTCATAGTATATTAATAATACATATATTAATCCAATTTAGTTCATTGAAATTGTTTTAATATTTTATTTAGATATAAACACTTATTGAACTTTTGAACATTTTCACTTTTAAAACCTGCTTTATCACCACGTCTACGAGATATGCATTAATCTTAATTTTCAGACTTCTATAAATTGAATTTTTAAAAATGAAAATACACTAATTTATTTATTACAATATTTTATTTCTAATAATATCAACTTAATTTTTGAACAAAAATATTAGTGAAAGTTATTAAAATGAATTATGGTGATTAAGGTAAAAATAAATATAATAAGGGACCAAACCATAATCATAAGGACTGTAGTGACCTAGAAATTTTTACAAAATACAATATATACCAATAATTATACCATATACCATATTCATTCAAATTTTATGTGTTATTGTGATATTATTAAAGGGATTATTCTTATATAAAAGGTTAAGTAAGGAAAAAGACAAAAAGGGAACCTTCCTTACCTTTAACATTTATAAAAAAATATATACGTAAAAAATATCATATTTTAGTTTATATGAATCCTTTTTAAATATAAATTCTTAGTTTTATCATAATAATTTATCCATTGTTTTTAGAGATTATTTAGTCACTTAAAAGACTTATGAAATGCCAACATACTGATTATTTAGTTAACAATTAAATAAAATAAATGATACTATAAATATGTAAAGTGAAGTTTATTGATTAAATTATTGTAATTAAGTATTTTTTAGATAATCATATCCTGTGAAACTAATATATAAGTAATATATTTGAAATAAAATATTTCTTCAATATTTTAAATTTAAATTTAAATAAATCATGTCAAAATTGACATTATTGTTTTTTACAATTAATTGTATTTTTTTAAATGATTAAAATTAATAAAAATAAAATATTCAACCAAGTGATTTTAAGAGTAAAAAAATATTAAAAATGGTCTATTAATGAACCGATTAATCTTTCTTAATTAACATATTGACCAATATATTGTAAAAATGTTGTTAACATAATCCGGGTTTAAGTGTTGTTTTAGCGTGTCACATGTGATTTTTTGATATTTAATTTCCATACCAGATGGTATTATTATTTTATAAATTAGATATCATATTAATTATTAATTTTCTCTATATTTTCTAAATAATATCACATTATTTTAGTCTTATTATTAAATTGAAAATTTTATAAAACTAGATGCTTTAATAAATACCAAAATGATAAAATCGGGGAATCATAGAAGTTAAGGAAACAAATTATTAAAAGGAACATTTTTTTGAGTTTTGGAGGGTTTCATATACCATGATTCTAATTTAATCCATTATTTGTTTATTTTGGAGGAACTATAAGTAATATAGACATCCCATTAATGAAACCTTTTGGTATTTATAAGAGTGACACTCTCCATCCAATATAAAAGCCTAGAACTTCTCCCCATTCCTAACACCACTCAAAACACTTAGGTTCACCAAATATCATCCCATATAGCTTCCCAAAATCCATACCATCAACCTTGATTCCACTTTTTGTGTAGAAATCCTACCAAGTAATCCTTTAGGAAAAAACCAAAAAAAGTTACCCGATTATGAGGCAATGTCTTCTCTCAAGCTCTCCAGTTTCATTTCCATTATCCACCCCTAAAATACTCTTTATTCTCGGATTATATCGAAAAACGTTGTCCTAAATATAATAGTATGTTTTTATGTTATTAACACGTGTCTATCATGGGGTGTGACAAAAACAAATATAACATAAATTAAAATTTAGTAAAGTGGGTAACCTAGTTTGTCTCTAGAGAGGAGTGAAAAATAATTATGTTTTTCACTTAAATTAATGAAAGAATAAGACGTTGTTTTGAAATTGTTTGAGTTAAAAAATAATTTAAGAAATAAAAATAAAGGTTGAACACTAATGGATGAATAGAGTGATGGGGTCAGGGTTGGATCACATTTTGCAATTTCATCAAAGTCACAAAGATCATCTTCCCTCTCTTTTGTTTGAATGAAAAGTCAAAGAATTATAGATCGAGTTATCAATCACCCATGGTTAAATAATAAAATTGAACATACTCTTATGTGCATGATTGTTCATAAACAACCCTAAAAAATCTATGTAATTTACTGATTGGGAATTTTTTATCCATATAACTGTAGAAAACATTCACTAGTTCCACACACGTGCAAATGATTTATAGACACTCTCCACCTAACCCAATATGCTCGGTCGAGAAAAATTAAACGAAGAAGAGGGAGATTAAAAGTCTTGAAACAAATCTATTAACAGCGAACACACCAAACTCAAAACACATTCGTATTATTATAATTTATAAAAAATAACAATATAAGTCATTCAAAAGAAAAATATGGTTTTACATTTAAGCACAAAACTCCAACATTACAAAAGTGAAACTCTATCTTCTCCGATCATGCAGAGGTTTTACCCTTCCATGTGAAAGGTATTAGAGTTGAAAGTGGAAGAAGATAGAATGATGAAACTAAATAAAAATAAAAAATAAAATACTAATAACTTCAAGATCTAAATCATCTCTCACTGCCCTCCTTTATCCTTCTTCAACCCCTTTTAATGGAAGTGAACACACTTATTTATATTCTTGTTGGGTAGAAACATTCCATCCAAAATTAATTTACCAATAGTTTACGTTAGTGTAACGTATTAAATTAATGAATATCGAGAAGTTGCCTTCGTAAATTTTGTTCCTATAGGTCTTTTTCCGGCGTCCTCAAAATCTCAGCAATTTTGGATAAGTTTAAAAATGGTTATCCTCTAATTACTAATGAATCCTTATTCTTCTCGAGGTGACTCTTCAACATACACTTTTTTATCACATTAAATGGATGCCTTAATGACAGAATTTCTTCAGTAATTTTAATGGTAATGTGATTTATTGAGTCATATTTCTATTCTATCTACAATCTCATCATTTGGACACAATTAGGCTGTTATTTTCCTCATTAATTATGGTGGGGTCCATTCAGTCTTCCATAAAACTTGTTACATTTGATGAATTTTTCTTGGCCAATTCGTACCAAATTGGACCTTGGTTCAGAAGAAATACTCGGTTCTCAAGAATATGGAAAGCCTTCAAAAAAATTAATCACACAATTTGGATGAAAAATGTAAAAGATATGATCAAAATACAAAAGTTCTAAAATGTTGTTAAATTTCCAGAATTAATCAATTTCCAAAATTAAGACCTTAAATCACCAAAAAACTAAAATGATACAAATAAGTTCAAATTTATTAATTGGATGGGGTTAAATAATTGAAACACATATGGAAAATTATGAAAATATTATCTCTATAAATTCCCCCACACATAGCACTTGGACTCCCTTTCAAGTAAAAATCAAAATAAAATAAAAACAAATTCAAAACACATTCCAATGAGATCAACCAATTCCACAACAAGAAATAAAAGATATCATGCCTCATCTGTAAACATTTTACAAAGTTCAAAAAACAGATCATTCAATATTTTTCCTCTTCATCTCTTCTCACATGCACACAATACACCTACCACACATGAATTTTATCTGATCTCAAGAATATCAATTTTCAACAATGTTTTTCACATCCAAACCAAATACAGGGTCCCCATAGGTTTGAAAAACATCTAATTATACATGCTATTATAGTCAAGGAAATTTGTTTATCATGAGGACTTTACAAGGTTATTTTATGGATTTAGGTTGGTATGATTTTTAGGAAAACATTATGATGCCGAATGAGGAGGGCATGGATCATTTTGAAGCAATATTGCACAATTCCAATTTTCCATCAAGTATGATATCCTCTCCAATACCCTTAGTATAAAATCAGATCCATCATCATGAAATAACAATAAATGTTAAAAAATCTCAGTATTTCAGAAAAAAAATTGAAACTTCTCCAACATGAATTTTTAGGAATGATCCAGAAAAGGGACAACATTCTTCCTCCTTTAAAAGCTTCAGAAAAGGATTAACTTCTCTTATCATTAATGCTCTAGAAAAGGAATAGATTTCAACAGAATAATTTTACATCAGCACACACATCTCCGCAACATTTTATTTTCCACCCAGAGTTGCACCAAATGTGGTAGCACAACACAAGACAACTTCCCCCACACTTAAGTTCAACAAGATCATGCAATTTAACTTCAAGATCATGTTGGATAGGGAAAAGTGGATTTTAATGTGGCTAACCTAAAAATATTTTCATGCATTCTAAGGGATACATGGATTAAAGTTACAAGTTAGGATACAATGAAATAGATTATCTTGAAAATGGGGATTTAAAACCAAATAAATTCCTCAATAATTTAAAACACATATTCCCCAAACCCTCATGTTTTGAAAAGAATAAATACATATTCTGGTTAAAACAAGCATGGTCTAGTTCCCTCAATAACTGAGGTGAATGAAAATAATATAACAACAATGGTTCCAAAGCCGCATAGGAATGCAATTTCAAATACAAAGACAGGGAGATGTGGCATGAGATTAAAAAATCAGATTACTTTTCATGAAATTCCCATAGAATTAAAACTGAAACAAAATAATTTTCTATATTTCTTTATTATCTATTTAATAAATAAAACTGGTTCACTCATTGAAATGAGATTCAATAATGGAAATGATAATCATTTCAGCTCAAAATTTTCAAAAACACAAAAAAACGAAACACATCAAAATTCTAAAACACTCGCTTTAAAAAATAAACATAAAATAGATATCCTAAAATAAAGGTTCCCTATCCCCCAAAACATAAATGAATTAGTTTACTAAATGAATTCAAGTTGACTTAACATGTAATAAAATTTTAAAATGATTCACAATAGAAAGAATTTGTGAAGGATGGGTACAAGATGACTTATTGGTAGTGAAACGTTTAGTTAAGATCCTAAGTGTTGAAAAATAAATACTTACATGAAAAAGAACAAAAAAACATAAGACGTTTATTGAATGAAAAAATATAAATAGAATGATAAAGGAAGGATATATCTTGGTTTAATACCCCATGTGGTCCCTGGGTTTTGACTGCCTCCAGATGGGTAGTTCCAGTTGGTTATCCCTAATCTGTTGGTCGGTTGAGTTTTTTAATGATGAACCAACAAAACTTCTTCTTCACATCATGTGATTTATTCTTTTAGTTGAAGACACAATGGATATAATAGACCCATTACACCCCTAAGAAAATAAAATACAACTTTCTTGGGGGGTGGGACAAATAATGAGTCCTCACCTTTTTTTCTAACTTCATAGCCACCCCTTTTTTCTCTACTGGCTGCTCAAGGTTTGTTGCATCATTGAAAAAATCCAAGGGAAAGTCAGAGTATATTTAATTTTGAAAAAAGTTTAAGCAAGAAGTGTTATTATGAAATTATTCTCTATAAATGTAAGAATCTTGTTTCTCTTTTTCCACAGGATATTCCACTCGAATCATCTCATGTACTCCCTCCAAAAATGATCAACATGTTTGGGGAGCTCCAACTATTGCTCTTTAAGTGCATCTTCCTTTTCTTCCTCGTCTTCCATGATAATAAATGAGTTGTCTGAATCTGAAAATTTCAAGAAAGTGGAACTGATAATCAATTTGGATTAAATAAAATTAAATGACAATGAGCTCATGAAAATATCATCCCTTTACATTTTCTCGGCTTCAGTTTCTTCTTTTGTGGGAAGTGCCTCTTGGACCAGGGTTGCAGCAGATGAAGGTGGGTAGTCAGAATCCCCAATATTCTATTCAAATTTTACCATGTTGGTGGTGTATTCATTCAATGATAATAGATATTCTATATTATGAGGAATTGTGGAGTTAAGTAGTTACTTACACTCATTCCAGAAGTCATCCAGATCTTGTTGATCTCCCATACATACTTCATAAGGGAAATATACTTCATTAATCTTCCTCAGCAATGGTTGGGAAGGGCCAAGTGGATCTTCTTTTAATTCCATCATGGTATCCCCAGGTTCATCAACATCATTGATGAGATATGAATCCACTTCCACTAATGGTTCATGTTTAGGTTCGGGTTTCTCTTGGGATATGTGATCATATTCAATTAGCCATTCCATTTTTCTCTATAGGTCCTACATTTCATCTCGAAGTCCATACAATTGATCTTAAGTTGGAATTTATTATTCTTGATGCACCTCGACCATTTCATGACAAAAATATAGAAAGGAAGCATGGAGTTCAACTAATTCTCTGGACAATCCCTCAAATACTGAGTATTCAAGGTTTTCTTTAAGTTCATGAATGAGATCCTTGAAATCATCCTCCATGGTGATTTGGAATGGAGCTCCCAAAATCTGTTTAGAAAAGAGAGAAGAACTATCCTTTATAGTCCAAGGTGAGTCTTTAATTGGTTCTTTCACTCATGGATAATTGTTCCATAATTAAAGATAAAATCATTTGATAACATCATGAAAAAATAAATTTTTATGTTTTTTTTGAAAAGAGTCAAATATTTACAAATGGATTGTTGGCATAGCATACATGGTAAAGGTGACAAGTTTTGACATGTTACTCTCATGGGATGTGGAAAAAAAACCTATGTTAAAGTGTAGTAATGTTGGTGACCTATTTTGTCTCTAGAGAGGAGTACACAACAATTATGTTTACAGCTAAATTAAAGAAAGAAGAAGAGGTTGTTTTGAAATTGATTGAGTTGAAAAATAAAGCAAGGAATAAAAATAATGGTTGAGCACTAATAGATGAAGAGAGTGATGGGGTCAGGGTAGGATCACCTTTTGAAATGTCATCATAGTCACAAAGACCAATATTCCCTATCTTCTATTTGAATTACAAATGAAAGACTCCTCCATCGAGTTATTGATCACCCTTGGTTAAAGAAACAAATGGAACTTACTCCTATGTGCATGGAAGTTCATAAACAATACAAAAAAAAACTATGGAAATTCCCGATCAGGATGTTTTTCTCCTTATAACTCTATAAAAAGTTCACTAGTTCCAGACATGTGGCAACGATTACTGGACACTCACAACCTAACACAATATTCTCGATGAAGACAAATTGCACTAGATGGAGGGAGATTAGCAGTCTTCAACCAAATCTATTAATAATGAATACATAATCCCAAAAAAATATCACTAAGGGAATTGGGAAAAAATTATAATAGAATCCATTAAAAAAGAAAAATAGTGTTTTAAATTTAAGCACAAATATCCAACATTACAAAAGTGAAACTGCCCCTTCCCTGATCACTTAATGGTTTTACCCTTCCATGTGAAGGGTATTAGAGTTGAAAGGGAAAGAAGAGAGTATGATGAAACTAAGTAAAAAATAAAATATAAAATCCCAAAAACATCAAGAAATAAATCATCCGGCACATCCTCTCTTTCACCTTCTTCAACCACTTTGAATGGAAGTGAACACTCTTATTTATAGGCTTGTGGAGTAGAAAATTTCCCTCCAAAATTTCTCATCCAAAATATTGTGTCTAGTTAGCATAATAAATTGCCAAATTATAGGAAAATGTATTCATAAATGTTGTTCCTCCTGGTCTTTTACATTCTAAATAAAAATATCAGAAAATTTGGACAAGCGTAACAAAATTTATCATCTAATTACTAATGAATCCTTTTTCTACCCGAGGCGACTCTTCAACTTCTTTTATTTCGATCGAATGAAATGGAGGTCTTAATGACCAAATTTATTCACGAACTTTGATGGAAAAGTGATGTGTGTAGTCATATTTCTATTATATCTAGAATCACATCATTTGTACACATGTAGGCCGATATATTCCACATTAATTATGGTGGGGTCCATTCTGCCATCAAAAAAACTTTTTCCATTTCATGAATTTTGTCGGGTCATTGTGTGCCGAGTTAGACCTTGTTCTAGAATTAAAAGTTTAATCCCACGAGAATCGAAATCATAAAAAAGAATCACACAATTTGGATCAAAAATTTAAATGATATGCTCAAATTATAGAATCCCACAAAACTGTTAAATTTCCAGAATTAACCAATTTCTTCAATTAAGCCAATAATTCACCGAAACACTAAAATTATACAAATAAGCTCAAATTGATTAATAGGAAGGGGTTAAATAATTGAAACACATATGAGAAATAATGAAAATATTATCTCTATCAATTCCCCCACACTTATCACTTGGACTCCCAGACAAGTCAAAATCAAATTCAAATAAATGAAATTTCCAAACACATACCAATAAGATCCACCAATTCCACAACAAGAAATAAAATATAGCATCCGTCATCTATAATCATTGTCCCATGTACTCAAAAAATATCATTAAATATATTTCCTTTTCATTTTTCCTCACATTCACATATGACACCTACCTCACATGAATTTTCTCTCATCTCACAAATATCAATTTTCAACAAAATATTTCTCATCAAAACTAGTGGAAGGGTTCCCATAGGGTTGAAAAAATCATAATTCTCCACTCTATGTGAGTCAAGGACATGTGTTTATCATGTGGACTTTACAGGGCTGTTATATGGAATTTTTTTGTTAGTATTTTTATGAAAAAATTCTAAGGCCGAATGAGGAGGGCTTGCCTCATTTTGAAGAAAAATTGCACAATTACAATTTTCACTCAATTATAGTATCCACCTAACTCCCCTAAGTATAAATGAAAATCCATCATCATAGAATATCAATAAATGTTAAAACAACTCAGTATTTCAACAAATAAAATTCAATCTCCACAAATATGATTTTTTTTTGAAATCTCTAGAAAAGGGACAACTTTTTTCCTCCTTTAGAAGCTTTAGAAAAGGCACAACTTCTCTTATCATGAAAGATTCAGAAAGGAAAATCTTTCAACAGAATAAGTTTTCATTAGAACACCCATCTCTTCAGAATTTTATTTTCCACCCATAGTTTCACCAAATGAGGTAGCACAACAGAACAAAACTCCCCCCCACACTTAATTTCTACTAGATCATGAAATTTCACTTCAAGAGCAGGTTGGATAGTGAAAATCAGCTTGTAATGTGGCTAACCTATTAGGGTTTTCATGGTTTATAATGGAAAGAGGGATTAAATTTAAAAGGTAGGATAGAATGAAAGATATTATATTAAAAAATGTGGCTTTAAAAAGAAATAAAGACCTCAATCATTTAAAACACAAGTACCCTAAACCCATAAGTTTTGAAAAGAATAAATAAAAATTCTGGGTCAAAAAAGCATGGACTGGTTCACTCAAAAACTTAGGGGAATGAAACTAATATAACAAAAATGCTTCCTAAGCCTCATAGGAAACTCATTTCAAATACAAAGATAGTGATATGTGGCATGATATTCAAAAATTAGATAACTTTTCATGAAATTTCCAAAGAATTGAACTTGAACCAAATCATTTTTAGCATTAATTTAAGCACAATTTTATAAATGAAATTGATTCACTCATTGTCATGGGTTTCAAAAATGGAAATTATAATCATTTCATCTCAAAAGATTCAAAAACACTCAAAAAAGAAACACACATAAATTTTGAAATAGTCACTTTTAGAAAAAAACAAAAAATAAAAATCCTAAACTAAAAAGGTTCCCTATTCCCCCACACATAAATGATTCAATGTACTCAATGAATACAAGTTGATTTAACATGTATGAAAATTATAAAATTAATCAAAACAATAAGAAAGTTTGAAGGATGGGTAAAACCTGACTTATTGGTAGTCAAATGTTGAGTTAAGATCCTATGTGTTGCACACTAAAAACCTACTTTAAAAAGAACAAAATAAAACATAAGACATTTATTTAATGAAAAAAATATAAATAGGATGAGAAATGAAGGATAATTCTTTGTTTAATCCCCCATGTGGTTACTGGGATTTGACTTCCTCTAGATGTGTAGTTCCAGTTGGTTATCCCCAATCTGATGGTGGGTTGATTTTTTTAATGGTTAACCAACAAAAATTCTTCTTCTCATCATGTGATTCATCCTTTTGGTTGAGGATTCCATGGGTATAATACACCAAGTCCACCCCTAAGAAAATAAAATTCAAATTTCTTGGTGGGGGTAGGACAAATAATGAGTCCTCAACTTTTTTGTTTTTCAAATTCACAACCACACCTTTATTCTTCAGTGGTTGATGAAGGTATGCTTTTATAATTGGAAAAATACAAGGGAAAGTCAAAGTATAATGCTATTTGAAAAAATATAAAGCATGATGTGTTGCTATCAATGTATTACCTTTAAATGTAAGAATTTTGTTTCTATTTTTCCTTAGTAAATGCCACTTGAATCATCTCATATACTCCCTCCAAAAATGATAAACATGTTCGGTGAGATCCAACTGTTCCTATTTAAGTTCATCTTCCTTTCCATCTTCGTCTTCCAAGATATTACATGAGTTGTCTGAATCTGAAAACATCAAGAAAGGGGAGGTGATACTCAATTAGGATTCAATAAAATTAAATGATAATGAGTCCAAGAAAAGATCATCTACTTATGTTTTGCTCGGATTCAGTTTCTTCTTCAATGGGAAGTGCCTCTTAGACTAGGGTGGTAGCAGATGGAGGTGGGTAGTCAGAATCCCCAATATTCTATTAAAATTCCACAACGTTGGTGGTGTATTCATTAAATGATACTGGATCTTCTATATTATTAGTAAATGTGGAATTAATTAGTTCCTTAAACTCATTCTATAAGTCATCCAAATCTTGTTGATATCCCGTATGTACTTCATAATGCAAATATTCTTCATTAATCTTCCTCAGTAATGGTTTTGAAGGGCCAAATGGATCTTCTATTTATTCTATCATGGTATCCCCAAGTTCATCAACATCATGTATGAGATGGGAATCCACTTCCACTAATGGTTCATGTTTAGGTTCGGGTTTCTCTTGGGATATGTGAACATATTTAATTAGACATTCCATTTTTCTCTATAGGTCCTATATTTCTTCCCGAAGTCCATACAATTGATATTGTGTTTGAATTTCCTCTTCTTGTTGCACCTCGACCATTTCATGACAAAATAATAGAAACAAATCTTGGATTTCAACTAATTCTCTGGTCAATCCCGCCAATACTGATTATTCAAGGTTTTCTTTAAGTTCTTGAGTGAGATACTTGAATTCATCCTCCTTGGTTATTTTGATGGGAGCTCCCCAAATATGTTTAGCAAAGAGAGAAACACTATCATATATAGGCCAAGGTGAGTCAATAATTCGTTCTTTCCCTCATGGATAATTTTTCCATAACTAATGATAAAATCATTTGAGAACATCATGAAAAAATTAATTTTTTATGTTTTTTTTAATTTGATAAGTGTAAAATATTTACAAATGGATTGTTGACATATCTTCCCATACAAAGGAACCAAGTTTTGACACGTTCCTATCATGGGGTATGAAAAAAAATATAACCTCAGTTAAAGTGTAGTAAATAGGGTGACCAATTTTGTCTCCAGAGAAGAGTGCACAATAATTATGTTTCTAGTTAAATTAAAGAATGGAGAAATGTTGTTTTGAAATAGTTTGAGTTGAAAAATAAAACAAGAAAGAAAAATAAAGGTTGAACACTAATGGATGAAGAGAGTAATGGGGTTAGCTAGCATCACCTTTTGAAATGTCATCATAGTCACATAGTCCATCTTCCCTCTCTTCCTTTTGAATTTAAAATGCAAGACTCCACGATCAAGTTATTGATCACCCTTGGTTAAGGAAACAAATGTAACTTACTCTTATGTGAATGGATGTTCATAAAAAATCAATAAACAACTAAGGAAAGTCCTGATCGAGAAGTTTTTCTCTATTGAATTCTATAAAAAGTTCAGTAGTTCCACAAACATGCCAACGATCGATGGAAACTCACAACCTAACACAATATGCTTGATAAAGACAAATTGCCCTGGACAAAGGGAGATTAAAAGTCTTCAACCAAAGCTATTAATAATGAATAAATCAACCCCAAAACACAATATCACTAAGAGAATTGGTAAACAAAGAGAATACAAGACATAAAAATAAAAATAGTGTTTTACATTTAGGCATAAGACTCCAACATTATAAAAGTGAAACTACCCTACCCCGATCACTCAATGGTTTTACCATTCTATGTGACGGGTATTAGAAATGAAAGGGGATGAAGATAGCATGATGAAACTATCTAAAAAGAAAATATAAAAAAAACTTCATGAACTAAATACTCCAGCACAAACCCTCTTTCACCTTCTTCAATCCCTTTAAATGGAGGTGAACACTCTTATTTATAGGCTTGTGGAGTAGAAAATTTCCCTCCAAAATTACTCAACCTAAAGATTGAGTCCAGTTAGCATATTAAATGGACGAATTCGTAGAAGGTGTCTTCATAAATGTTGTTCCTCTTGGTATTTTACATTCTTAATAAAAATATCATAAAATTTGGACAAGTGTAACAAATGTTATCCTTTAATTACAAATGAAACCTTTTTATACACTAGGTGACTCTTTAACTTCTTCATTTTGGTTGGACGCAATGGTGGTCTTAATAACAGAATTTATTCGGGAACGTTAATGGTAAAGTGATGCGCGGAGTCTTATTTATATTCCATCAGGAATCATATCATTTGGACACATTTAGGTCGATATATTCCACATTAATTTTGGTGGGGTCCCTTCTTCTACCCAAAAAACCTTTTCTATAACGACCCACACTTTACATACATTGTTAATACTTCAAAATTGAAGCACTCTTATTACAACATATGACAAAACCACAAAGGACCGTATAGGTATAGTGTCTTTAGAAACTGGGAAACATAAACAACTGGTTCATAAATCTTCTACAGTGTCTCCCATTTATTTCATCATATCTAGGGTCCCTTTTAGCATATTCTACTTAATATCCATCTTCCTGACCTGGGGAAAAGAAAGCATAAAAGGGTGAGCTCAATTGCTCAGCAAGGGAAAATAAAGGAAATAAAAATCATATCATATCTTTATGAAAATCAAAACCTGCAAAAGAGATCATAATATCTTAACATGAAATAAATCATAGAAGTGAAAATGAGATCCCCATAATCATAACATAAAACTTGAATCTTTGTGGCATGCACACATAATCATGGAAATCATTTCTTGTTAGTCATGACTCATTGCCAAGACTATCTTAGTGGACAAAGTCCCTTTCTGAACCGAGTTCACTCCTCGTTTCAGTCCTGTATCACTGAACCGAAATAACCTTCCGTTCCAGCCATGTCTATCTCATGAGATATAAAATCATTACCCAATGCATTGGAGGGAGATATAGGTCCCACCCATCTTATAATGAATCCTTTCTTATGTGTGCCACATAATCATAAAACATACATCATCGCATAACACATATAACAAAAATGGGATTCTTGAAACATCATGACATCATAAATCAATTCATATATGATAAAGGAATTCATAAACATAATTCCATCACAACATAGTCAAACCAATGTAAAAATATGGATAGAAACAGAACCCTTTATTATCTTAGATGGAAAATAATTTTGATAAAACACTTGAATTGAATTCTTGAGGAAAATATCCTTTCTTCTTCAAAAAAACATTTTTCCTTTCATAACATGTCATAAAACTTTAAAATAAAAGAAGTTGATTAAAAATAAACTTGAAAACTTGTAAAGGAAGCTTCTTTTAAGTAATGTTTTAAAAATCCATTCATGCCGTATAAGTTAAAAAAAACATTCTTCGTACTTTTGTCGGAAAAGTCAAAAAGTACCTCGTACGGAAAAACGACAAAAGATTCCTTTCATATTCTTTACTAAAAACTCACCTAAGGGTAAAATTGGATTTAAACTATTTCAAGTGGATGGAAACAATATTACATATTGAGGGAACATGGATGTGGATGATAAAATACACCCCAGTAAATATTTACGAATAAACAATCTCGGATAAAAATGAGATTGTGATATTTCCCTTACCTTAGGTCCGATTTGCTTTGTTCGTGTCCGAAGCTCCTGTATAATGGTTTAAATAATGTTATTGACTTATTCCAGAATCATACATATTGATATGAGATCATATATGGTCATATTATTAGCTTCTTGTTAGTAATATTTCATTGTTACTTGTTACTCGGGTCTTTATAACTTTTTGTTCTTATGCGTGTTTTGTCGAATAAATTCTTATTCTTATCTTTAGGTTATAGATAATTCATTTCCAGAATGGTATTAGTGTATTATATACCATATTCATTCATTCAATTCATTTATACAATCATTATGAAATGAAGATCATGTAGAACGAGTCGCATCACATCGTGGAGACGGTATTCCGTACGTACGCACGAGTGATGATATCGTTCCTATGATCATGGAATTGTATTGGATTATATATATATATCATTTCAGTATCAATATTACTTAATAATAATCATATATAGTTACTCATTACACCATTATACCCATCCTTGTAAGGTGATGGTGGAAAATAGATTACACCACGGCGTGGAGACGGTATTCCGTACGTACGCACGCGCGGTGATTTCATTTTTCCGTAGGATGGATAGAAGGTGAATTAGGTATGTTTCATATTTATAATAACATATCAGTATGTAAGTAATACTGATGTTATTACTTTATCATGAAACAACTAAATAAGAAGAAGTTGAAGACGAAAGAAATTGAAAAGATCGGTAATGGATATTACCTCTTCTTTGGAACGCCTCTTTGAATCCTCCACTTAGGGAACTAAGAGTGGTCTTTGGAGAAGACAAGGACCTCTAGGACTATTCTAGGGAAGTGGAGAGGGGAAAATGGCAGGGGTTGGCCGAGCTTGAGTGCTCAATTTGGTGTGAGGAGGAGGGGGATGAGGTGCCCTTTTATAAGGGAGGAGAGGGGCACCTTAGGAATATCTCAAAATATTATTTTATATTAAAGTCAAAATCGGTTTATAATGGTTCCAAAGGGTCTTATTTCGAAGATAAGGTGGGGAGGGGTCGAAATCCTATCAACCAATAGAATTTAGACAAGTTTAGGATATTATTTTAACCTTATCATTTAGATTTAACTCTAAGTTAAATAATTTAACTTTTATCATGTCTTTTTGTTTTCTTTCACTATATGGTTAATACACTTACAATAACATGCCAAACGAACCCAAAATTGTTTATTATTAATATATATATCCTTATCTAAATCATTTGGCCGAACCTTAGATTTTTAGGAATACAATAACAATTAATAATATAATATTTGATTTAAAAACTATTTTGTGTCAATTTTGACACTATTTGATATATGATTTTTGGGAAAATCATAACAGAATTAAATGTTCGAACCAAGTTGATTAAATCAACATTAATATATCATAGTAACCTAGAAAATTAGTGTAATTCATAAAAAGTCTCAAATTACATTTATTTTGGTGTTTATAACATCAATTATGTCAATATTTCATTAATAAGATAATTACTGCATCATCATTGTGTCATAAATAAATTAAATTATTTAATGTCTAAAAATTACAAATAAAATACCATCATGTAGGAAATCTTTTTAGCTTTCTAATGAATATTTACAATCGAATTTATCTTATGTATAACCCCATATTAAAAATGTTTTAGTAAATATACTTTGATTTTAACTCTTTTAACCCTTCTTTAAATAAATTAATAATAAATGTCCTAATCTAATCCAAGTGGGCCTAAATGGTCATATTTTATTCCTAAGTTTGTTTTTGGTCGAGATAAACTTGTCCAATAGAATTAGGACATGTGTTAGGGTAATATTAATATCATATTTACCCTTAGTTACCCTATTTACTATTAACCGCGGTAAAAAAAAGTAAAAAGTTACTATTCACCAAAAATTATTTTCATCTCATTGAACCACATTTTAGTCCTTGATATTAACCGTGTCTCTCGGATTTTTGAAATTCCATTCACAGAAGCGGTAAAATTAAGTTTTATGCAAAATTCAGTTTTTAACCTACCACTTAGTGGTTTCACTATTCATCAAAAATTGAAAGTTTTCAGAAAAATACCAAAATTTCACCCTAGGCTAATTTTGATATTCTGAGTCCAAAAATGAAGTCCATTTTGAAAAATAAAATTTATAAAATTTTAAAAAGTGGTTATTACTATTCATAACGGCTAGTTTTAATAGCATATTGTTGTTTAGTGAAACTCGGTATTGCGTACGACGCAAGCTATCGAGGAAGGTCGCGATTGCGTGCAAAGCAAGCCAAGCAAGTGTTGTGTAGAAAAAGATTCCTTTGATGATTTATATAACATAAAAGTCTCGGGTGTTACATTCTACCCCCCTTAAAAAGAATTTCGCCCTCGAAATTCGTCACTTTGCAACAAACAAATGAGGATACTTCTCCCTCATCATATCCTCAAGCTCCCATGTAGCTTCTTCAAGTTGGTGGTTTCTCCATAAAACTTTCACCAAGCGAGTGGTCTTGTTTCGTAGGACTTTTTCGCTACGATCCAGAATCTCTATCGGCTGTTCTTCATAAGAAAGATCTTGCTCCAGTGGTACAACTTCTGAGCTGAGTACATGTGAAGGATCTGGTATGTACTTTCTCAGGAGAGATACATGGAACACATCGTGAACTTGGGAGAGATTCGGTGGAAGCGCCAATCGGTAAGCTACCTTCCCAACACGATCCAGTATTTCAAAAGGACCGATATATCTAGGGCTCAACTTCCCCTTCTTTCCAAATCTCATAACCCTCTTCCAGGGAGATATTCGTAAGAACACTTTATCGCCCACTTCAAACTCTAGGTCTTTTCTTCGGTTGTCGGCATAACTTTTCTGTCGACTCTGAGCTGCTCTTATGTGTTGTTGAATAGATCTGACTTTTTCTGCCATTTCATCAACGAGATCAGGTCCTAATAGCTTTCTTTCCCCAACTTCATCCCAGCAAGTTGGAGTCCTGCATTTCTTTCCATAGAGAGCTTCATAAGGAGCCATCTGAATACTGGAGTGAAAGCTATTATTATAAGAAAATTCCACCAAAGGTAGGTGTTGATCCCAACCTCCTTTGAAATCCATAGAGCAAGCTCTCAACATATCTTCTAGGGTTTGAATTGTTCTCTCAGACTGACCGTCTGTTTGGGGATGATAAGCAGTGCTGAAACTCAACTCTGTATCCAGAGTATGCTGAAGACTTCGCCAGAACTTCGAGGTAAATCTCGGATCTCGATCAGATACAATAGAAAGTGGTACTCCATGCAATCTTACCACTTCCTTTACATATATTCTGGCAAGCTAATCTAGAGAGAAATCCTCTCTAATAGCAATGAAGTGTGCAGACTTTGTAAGACGATCAACTATGACCCAGATAGCATTATTGCCTTTGGATGTTTTAGGAAGTCCTGTGACAAAGTCCATAGTGATGTTTTCCCATTTCCATTCGGGTATGGGTAATGGTTGTAACATCCCCTTAGACTTCTGTCTCTCAGCTTTAACTTGTTGACAAACCAAGCATCGAGAGACATATTCAGCAACATCTCTTTTCATGCCATCCCACCAGAAGTACTCTTTCAGGTCCCTATACATCTTCGTGCTTCCAGGATGAATAGAGAATGAAGAACTATGAGCCTCATCCAGCAGCTCTTTCTTTAATTCGGGGATGGGAGGAACACAAACCCGATTCCTGAACTTTATTATCCCATCACAATCAAGGTTGAATTCAGGAACATTTCTCACCTTCTTTTGTAACTCGACATCTTCTTTCTGTGCCTCTTTAATCTTCACATGTATAGATGGTTGAACATTCATTTGAGAAAGATAAGATTTTTCCCCTTCCATTATAATTCCAAGATCCATCCTTTGTAAATCCATAAATATTGGATCTTTTGTGATCCTCATCATGGATAAACTAGCATGGTCTTGTCGACTTAATGCATCTGCCACCTTGTTTGCTTTCCCAGGGTGGTAATGGATTGAGCAGTCATAATCCTTAATCAGCTCCAACCATCTTCTTTGGCGCATATTCAACTCCTTTTGTGTGAAAATATACTTTAAACTTTTATGATCAGTATAAATATCACACCTTTCACCATAAAGGTAATGCCTCCAAATCTTTAATGCAAAGATTACCGCAGCCAACTCCAAATCATGTGTTGGGTAATTTTGCTCATGGATTTTCAACTGTCGTGAGGCATAAGCTATCACCATATCATTTTGCATAAGAACACACCCCAATCCCTTCTTGGATGCATCACTGTAGATCACAAACCTTTCTCCACTACAAGGCAGTGTGAGCACAGGTGCACTGGATAACCTTCTTTTCAACTCCTTGAAATTCTCTTCACATTCCTCTGTCCAGACAAACTTAACTCCTTTCCGAGTCAACTTGGTGATTGGATTAGATAACCGTGAAAAATCTTTTACAAAACGTCGTTAATATCCAGCCAAACCAAGAAAACTTCGGATCTCAGTTACTGTTGTTGGTCTTGACCATCTTTCGATAACCTCTGTTTTTGCTGGATCCACAGATATCCCCTCTTTTGAGATTATATGACCCAAAAATGCAACTTTTTGAAGCCAAAATTCACACTTGGTAAATTTGGCATAAAGCTTCTCTTTTCTCAGGGTCTTTAATATAATTCTCAAGTGATCTTCATGCTCTTCCTTGCTCTTTGAATAGACAAGAATATCGTCTATAAAGACTACCACAAATTGATCAAGATAGTCTCTAAAGACTCTATTCATTAGATCCATGAAGATAGCAGGGGCATTAGTAAGACCAAATGGCATCACTATAAATTCATAGTGTCCATACCTTGTACGGAAAGCCGTCTTTGGTATATCCTCCCTTTTGACCCTTAATTGATGATACCCTGAACGAAGATCAATCTTGGAAAAGTATTGAGCTCCGCGTAGTTGGTCAAATAAGTCATCAATGCGTGGGAGAGGATATTTGTTCTTGATAGTGATCTTGTTAAGTTCTCGATAATCAATGCAGAGTCTCATTGATCCATCTTTCTTCTTAACAAATAGAACAGGTGCTCCCCAAGGTGACGCACTAGGGCGTATGAATCCCTTATCAAGATTCTCTTGGAGTTGCTTCTTCAATTCCTGCAACTCAATTGGGGCCATTCTATAAGGTGTCTTTGAAATAGGCAAAGCACCCGGTACGAGTTCTATTGAAAACTCAACTTCACGATTTGGTGGAAGACCCGGCAATTCCTCCGGGAAGACATCATCAAACTCCCGTACAATGGGCATATTCTTAATTGTGAGTTTCTCACCAACCATTTGAGATAAATAACCTTCATTTAGTGGAATCAATACCCATAAGATGGAAGAAATTTCCACTGGAAGGTTATGTTCATCCTTGCATTGATAGACGATCGTAGGTTGATCTGGAATATGAAATGTGACTTCCCTTCTTTGGCAATTGATATGAGCTCCATGTAGAGAAAGCCAATCCATGCCAAGAATCACATCAAATTCCACTAAAGGAAGGATCACAAGATTTGCAGGAAGCACTTTCCCACAAACTTCGATCGGAGAAGAATTATAAACTTCTGATGCGATTGATGTGCCATTAGGTGTTGTCACAGCTAACTCAACATCTAATTGTTGAGGTAATACGGTGATACCCTTAGAAAATTTTTCAGAAATAAAAGAGTGGGTGGATCCAGAATCAAATAAAACATTTGCTACTTTAGAGTGGATGGTAAGTGTACCTTTCACCACATCGTTATCGTACTCCACATCGCTGATAGAAATTGCATGTGACTTTCCTTTGTCTTTAGCCTTAAGAGTTTGTTGACGTCGACCATCATCATCAACCCTTGGATTTGGGCATTGATTGGCATAATGCCCCATCTCCTTGCACTTGAAACATTGAAGTGTAGCAGGTTCATTCTGTGTATCCCTTCCTTTGTTTGCATCATTAGACATCTTCTTCCCATTATCACGGCATTCAAATGCCCGATGACCTTCCTTTCCACATTTAAAACATTTACTTGTCCCTTTAAGACAACTCCCTCCATGTTTCTTTCCACAATTTGAGCATAAGGGAAAGTTCATCTTCTTTTCCGTGTGCTCTTTAGATTTTTCTTTGAATTCCATCTTCCTCTTCTTATCAAACCCATGTGACTGATGGGTTACTCTAATCTCCATCTCGACTTTGAGAGCACATCGAATGATTTCTTCGTAGCTATTGAAGTCCCTTATGGCTAACGCCCTTCGAAGACTTGGTTTTAGGCCACTAAAGAATCGATCGATCTTACTCTCAGGTTGGATAATAATACCAGAAGCGTACCTTGCAAGTCTTGTAAAATTTGCTTCATAGGTACTAACAGATTCATCATCCCTTTGCTTCAGTTCAAGGAACTCTTTCTCCATCTTTGTTCAGAGAATACGAGGGAAGTACTTATTGAAAAATAAGTTCTTGAACTCGTCCCATTCCATAGACTCAATTTCATCCCTTTGCCTCGTATTCTTAACAAGATTCCACCATTGATCCGCATCTCCTTCCAAACGATACACTGCTAGGATGACTTTATCATGCTCAGAACATTGAAGAACTGAAAATATCTTTTCAGTAGTACTAATCCATTGTTCAGCAACTAATGGATCAGTAGACCCGCTGAAAGATGGTGGACACTGCCTCATGAAGGATTCAACAGAATGTTGCTCCCTCCTTTGTTCGTTTGGAAATCCTGCATGATTCATAGCTTGAGAAAGTTGTGTGAGCATGGCTACAAGATTTTGCATTCCAGCTCCCATATCGTTTGGTTGCTCAGGGGGACAATCATTGCATTGCCCATCACATTCCGCATTAACACGGTTCCTTCGGGTTCCAGCCATTGACTAAAACCAAGAAGAATAGTGTGAGCAACACTAATTATAATAGGAAACCACATAATTCAAGAATAAAATTTTCATGCTTATGGTCTTATCCTAGGTTATTCATGGCCATTTCTAAGATTGTGTTCTATGCTTAGACTTATCCTTAGGGTTCTTACTAAGGCTTTCACATCCTAGTTTCCAAAGGTTGACTATACCTTTCCTCTGATACCAACTATAACGACCCACACTTTACATACATTGTTAATACTTCAAAATTGAAGCACTCTTATTACAACATATGACAAAACCACAAAGGACCGTATAGGTATAGTGTCTTTAGAAACTGGGAAACATAAACAACTGGTTCATAAATCTTCTACAGTGTCTCCCATTTATTTCATCATATCTAGGGTCCCTTTTAGCATATTCTACTTAATATCCATCTTCCTGACCTGGGGAAAAGAAAGCATAAAAGGGTGAGCTCAATTGCTCAGCAAGGGCAAATAAAGGAAATAAAAATCATATCATATCTTTATGAAAATCAAAACCTGCAAAAGAGATCATAATATCTTAACATGAAATAAATCATAGAAGTGAAAATGAGATCCCCATAATCATAACATAAAACTTGAATCTTTGTGGCATGCACACATAATCATGGAAATCATTTCTTGTTAGTCATGACTCATTGCCAAGACTATCTTAGTGGACAAAGTCCCTTTCTGAACCGAGTTCACTCCTCGTTTCAGTCCTGTATCACTGAACCGAAATAACCTTCCGTTCCAGCCATGTCTATCTCATGAGATATAAAATCATTACCCAATGCATTGGAGGGAGATATAGGTCCCACCCATCTTATAATGAATCCTTTCTTATGTGTGCCACATAATCATAAAACATACATCATCGCATAACACATATAACAAAAATGGGATTCTTGAAACATCATGACATCATAAATCAATTCAGATATGATAAAGGAATTCATAAACATAATTCCATCACAACATAGTCAAACCAATGTAAAAATATGGATAGAAACAGAACCCTTTATTATCTTAGATGGAAAATAATTTTGATAAAACACTTGAATTGAATTCTTGAGGAAAATATCCTTTCTTCTTCAAAAAAACATTTTTCCTTTCATAACATGTCATAAAACTTTAAAATAAAAGAAGTTGATTAAAAATAAACTTGAAAACTTGTAAAGGAAGCTTCTTTTAAGTAATGTTTTAAAAATCCATTCATGCCGTATAAGTTAAAAAAAACATTCTTCGTACTTTTGTCGGAAAAGTCAAAAAGTACCTCGTACGGAAAAACGACAAAAGATTCCTTTCATATTCTTTACTAAAAACTCACCTAAGGGTAAAATTGGATTTAAACTATTTCAAGTGGATGGAAACAATATTACATATTGAGGGAACATGGATGTGGATGATAAAATACACCCCAGTAAATATTTACGAATAAACAATCTCGGATAAAAATGAGATTGTGATATTTCCCTTACCTTAGGTCCGATTTGCTTTGTTCGTGTCCGAAGCTCCTGTATAATGGTTTAAATAATGTTATTGACTTATTCCAGAATCATACATATTGATATGAGATCATATATGGTCATATTATTAGCTTCTTGTTAGTAATATTTCATTGTTACTTGTTACTCGGGTCTTTATAACTTTTTGTTCTTATGCGTGTTTTGTCGAATAAATTCTTATTCTTATCTTTAGGTTATAGATAATTCATTTCCAGAATGGTATTAGTGTATTATATACCATATTCATTCATTCAATTCATTTATACAATCATTATGAAATGAAGATCATGTAGAACGAGTCGCATCACATCGTGGAGACGGTATTCCGTACGTACGCACGAGTGATGATATCGTTCCTATGATCGTGGAATTGTATTGGATTATATATATATATTATTTCAGTATCAATATTACTTAATAATAATCATATATAGTTACTCATTACACCATTATACCCATCCTTGTAAGGTGATGGTGGAAAATAGATTACACCACGGCGTGGAGACGGTATTCCGTACGTACGCACGCGCGGTGATTTCATTTTTCCGTAGGATGGATAGAAGGTGAATTAGGGATGTTTCATATTTATAATAACATATCAGTATGTAAGTAATACTGATGTTATTACTTTATCATGAAACAACTAAATAAGAAGAAGTTGAAGACGAAAGAAATTGAAAAGATCGGTAATGGATATTACCTCTTCTTTGGAACGCCTCTTTGAATCCTCCACTTAGGGAACTAAGAGTGGTCTTTGGAGAAGACCAGGACCTCTAGGACTATTCTAGGGAAGTGGAGAGGGGAAAATGGCAGGGGTTGGCCGAGCTTGAGTGCTCAATTTGGTGTGAGGAGGAGGGGGATGAGGTGCCCTTTTATAAGGGAGGAGAGGGGCACCTTAGGAATATCTCAAAATATTATTTTATATTAAAGTCAAAATCGGTTTATAATGGTTCCAAAGGGTCTTATTTCGAAGATAAGGTGGGGAGGGGTCGAAATCCTATCAACCAATAGAATTTAGACAAGTTTAGGATATTATTTTAACCTTATCATTTAGATTTAACTCTAAGTTAAATAATTTAACTTTTATCATGTCTTTTTGTTTTCTTTCACTATATGGTTAATACACTTACAATAACATGCCAAACGAACCCAAAATTGTTTATTATTAATATATATATCCTTATCTAAATCATTTGGCCGAACCTTAGATTTTTAGGAATACAATAACAATTAATAATATAATATTTGATTTAAAAACTATTTTGTGTCAATTTTGACACTATTTGATATATGATTTTTGGGAAAGTCATAACAGAATTAAATGTTCGAACCAAGTTGATTAAATCAACATTAATATATCATAGTAACCTAGAAACTTAGTGTAATTCATAAAAAGTCTCAAATTACATTTATTTTGGTGTTTATAACATCAATTATGTCAATATTTCATTAATAAGATAATTACTGCATCATCATTGTGTCATAAATAAATTAAATTATTTAATGTCTACAAATTACAAATAAAATACCATCATGTAGGAAATCTTTTTAGCTTTCTAATGAATATTTACAATCGAATTTATCTTATGTATAACCCCATATTAAAAATGTTTTAGTAAATATACTTTGATTTTAACTCTTTTAACCCTTCTTTAAATAAATTAATAATAAATGTCCTAATCTAATCCAAGTGGGCCTAAATGGTCATATTTTATTCCTAAGTTTGTTTTTGGTCGAGATAAACTTGTCCAATAGAATTAGGACATGTGTTAGGGTAATATTAATATCATATTTACCCTTAGTTACCCTATTTACTATTAACCGCGGTAAAAAAAAGTAAAAAGTTACTATTCACCAAAAATTATTTTCATCTCATTGAACCACATTTTAGTCCTTGATATTAACCGTGTCTCTCGGATTTTTGAAATTCCATTCACAGAAGCGGTAAAATTAAGTTTTATGCAAAATTCAGTTTTTAACCTACCACTTAGTGGTTTCACTATTCATCAAAAATTGAAAGTTTTCAGAAAAATACCAAAATTTCACCCTAGGCTAATTTTGATATTCTGAGTCCAAAAATGAAGTCCATTTTGAAAAATAAAATTTATAAAATTTTAAAAAGTGGTTATTACTATTCATAACGGCTAGTTTTAATAGCATATTGTTGTTTAGTGAAACTCGGTATTGCGTACGACGCAAGGTATCGAGGAAGGTCGCGATTGCGTGCAAAGCAAGCCAAGCAAGTGTTGTGTAGAAAAAGATTCCTTTGATGATTTATATAACATAAAAGTCTCGGGTGTTACATTTTCCATTTCATGAATTTTACTAGGCCGTTGTGTGCCGAATAGGACCTTGGTCTAGAATTAAAAGTTTAATACCACGAGCATGTAAATCCTAAAAAAACAATCACATAATTTGGATCGAAAATTTAAATGATATGGTCGAAATACAGAATCTCCACAAAACTATTAAATTTCCAGAATTAACCAATTTTCTCAATTAAACCCATAATTTACCGAAACACTAAAACGATACAAATAATCTCAAATTGATTAATTGTAATAGGTTAAATCATTTAAACACTTATGAAAAATAATGAAAACACTATCTTTATCAATTCTCCCACACTTATCACTTGGACTCCGGGACAAGTCAAAATCAAAATAAAAATAAAAGAAAATTCAAAACACATTCCTATGAGAACCACCAATTCCACACCATGAAATAAAATATATCATGAATCATCCATAATTATTGTCCAATGTTCTCAAATCATATCATTCAATATTTTTCCTTTTCATTTATCCTCAGATTCACATAAGACAACTACCTCACATGAATTTTCTCTCATCTCAAAAATATCAATTTTCAACAAAATATTTCTCATCAAAACTAGTGTAAGCGTCCCCATAAGTTTGAAAAAACCCTAATTATCCACTTGATGTGAGTCCATGACATATGTTTATCATGAGGACTTTACAGGGCTATTCTATGTCCTTTAGTGGTAGTATTTCTATGAAAATAGTCTGAGGCCGAATGGGGAGTTCTTGGCTCATTTGGAAGAAAAATTGCACAATTCTAATTTTCACTCAAGTATGGTATCCTCCTCACTCCCCTTACTATAAATTCAGTTCTATCATCCTGAAATATCCATAAATGTTTAAACATATCAGTATTTCAAAAAAAAATTCAATTTTCTCAAACATGATTTTTCTTGAATGATCCAAAAAGGGTGAACTTAATTCCTCTTTTAGAAGCTTTAGAAAAGGAACAACTTCTCTTATCATGAAAGCTCTAGAAAAGCACATCTTTCAACAGAATAATTTTTCATCAAAACACACATCTCTTTAGCATTTTATTTTCCACCCATAGTTTCAAAAAATGATGTAGAACAGTACAAATTAGCTTCCCCCACACATAATTTCAACTAGATCATGATATTTCAATTCAAGATCAGGTTGGATAATGAAAATTGGAATGTAATCCGGCTATCCTAATAGTTTTCTCATGTATTCTAAGGTATATAGAAATTAAATTTATATGATAGAATAGAATGAAATAGATTATCTTAAAATGGCGGATTTAAAACCCAATAAATGCTTCAATCATTTAAAACACACGTACCCTAAACCCTCATGTTTTGAACAGAATAAATACAATTTATGGATAAACAAAATCATGGTCTAGTTCTCTCAAGAACTGAGGTGAATGAAAAGAATATAACAACAATGCTTATAAAGCCTCACAAGAAAGTTATTTCAAGTAGAACGACAGTGATCTATAGCATGAGAGTCAAGAATCAGATTAATTTTCATTAAATCCCCAAATAACTGAACATAAAACAAAATCATTATCAGTATTATTTTAAGCTCAATTTCATAAATGAAATTAGTTCACTCATTGAAATGGGTTTCAAAAATGGAAATGATAATCATTTATGATCAAATTTTTTAAAAAACACACAAAAACAAAAAACAATTTTTTTTAAAACACTAACTTTTTAAAAAAAAACAAGAAATGAAAATCGTAAACTACATGGTTCAATATTTGCCCACACATAAATGATTTAGTGTATTCAATGCATACAAGTTGATTTAACATGTAAGAAATTTTTAAAATGAATCACAACAACAAGCAAGTGTGAAATAGAGGTACAACCTGACTTATTGGTAGTGAAACATTCAGTTTATCTCCTAAGTGTTTCACACTAAATAACTACATGGAAACGAACAAAATAAAAAAAATCATTAATTAAAAGAAAAAAATATTTATATAGGATGATAAAGGAGTGATATATCTTGTTTTAATCCACTATGTGGCCTTTGGGTTTTGACTACCTCCAGATGGATAGTTCCAGTTGGTTATCCCAGTATTATGGTGGGTTGAGTTTTTTTGTGATGAACCAACAAAAATTCTTCTTCACATCAAGTGATTAATACTTTTTTGAGGACACGATAGGAATAATAAACCAAGTCTACACCTGAAAAAATAAAATACAAATTTATTTGTTGGGTTAGGACAAATAATGAGTCCTCATATTTCTTGGTTTCCAATTTCATAGCTTCCCCTTTAATCTCTAGTGGTTGATGAAGGTAGGTTGCATCATTGGAAAAATAAAAGAAAAAATCATAGTATAATTCTATTTGAAAAATGTTAAACCATGAAGTGTTAATATCAAATTATTCCCTTTAAATTTAAGCATATTGTGTCGCTTCTTCCTCAGGAAATGCCACATGAATCAACTGAAGTAATCCCTCCAATAAATGATCAATATTTTTGGGGATCTCCAACAGTTCCTCTTTAAGAGCATCTTCCTTTTCTTCTCCATCTACAAAGATAATACATGAGTTGTCTGAATATGAAAATTTAATGGAAGGGGTGGTGATATTCATTTTAGAATCAATAAAATTAAAATATAAATAGTTCACGAAAATATCATATCATTGAGTTTTCTCAGCTTCAGTTTCTTCTTCAGTATGAAGTTCCTCTTAGACTAGGGTGGTAGGAGATGAATGTGGGTAGTCATAATTAATGAGGAATATATTGGGTTATAGGAGTCCAAATGATCAAAGAGGAACTTCATACAGAATTAACCAATTTCCACAATTGAGCCCATAATTCATTGAAACACTAAAATGATACAAATAAGGTCAAAATTATTAATTGGTAGGGGTTAAATGATTTAAAAAAATATGACAAATAATTAAAATATTATCTCTATCAATCTCTCCACACTTAGCAATTGGACTCCTATAAAAGTATAAATCAAAATTAAATCAAAGAAAATTCAAAACACATGCCAATGATATCCACCAATTCTACACCAGGAAATAGAAGATATCATGACTCATCCATAACCATTGACCCATGTAATGAAATCAGATCATAAAATATTTTTCCTCTTCATTTCTCCTCACATGTACACAAGACACCAACCTCACATGAATTTTCTCTCATCTCACAAATATCAATTTTCATCAAAGTGTTTCTCATCCACAGCAATTAAAGTGTCCCCATAGGTTTGAAAAACATATACTTCTCAACCCGAATAGAGTCGATGACATTTTTTTATCATGTGGAAGTTAGGTGTTTGTTCTATGGCTTTTTGTTGATAGGATTTTTTCTGAAAAAATTATGAGGTCGAATGAGGAGGGCTTGGCTAATTTTGAAGCAAAATTGAACAATTCCAATTTTCACTCATGTTTGGTATCTTCATCACCCCCTTAGTATAAATTCATATCCATAATCATGAAATATCAATAACTATTAAAACATATCATTATTTCAGAAGAAAAAATTTCAATCTTCTCAATCATTATTTTTCATGAAAGATCCAGAATAGGGACAACTTTTTTCCTCCTTTAGAAGCTTCTGAAAAGGCATAAATTCTCTTATCCTGAATGCTCCAGAAAAGGAATAACTTTCAAAATAATAATTTTTCATCAGAACACACATCTATTCAAAATATTATTTTCCACCCAGAGTTGCACCAAATGAGTTAGCACAACACAAGACAACTTCCCCCACCCTTATTTTCAACTAGATCATGAAATTTCACATTAAGAGCAGGTTGGATAGAGAAAATTTGATTGTAATGTGGCTAAAATAAATTATTTTTCATGGATTATAAGGGATATAGGGATTAAATTTACTAGGCAGGATATAATTAAAGATATTATCTTTAAAATGGGGCTTTGAAACCAAATAAATGCCTCAATCATTTAAAACATGTGTACCCCAAACTCTCAAGTTTTGAAAAGAATAAATACAAATCCTGGTTGAAACAAGAATGGTATGATTCTCTCAAGAATTGGGATAAATGAAAAGAATATTACAACAATTGTTTTGAAGCCTCATAGGAAATGTATTTCAAATACAAGGATAGTGATATGTAGCATGAGATTCAAAAATCAGAGTACTTTTCATGAAATTCAAAAAGAATTGAACTTGAAAAATAATCATTTAACGTATTCCATTATGCTCAATTTCATAAATAATCTTGGTTTACTGATTAAAATGGGTTTAAAAAATGGCCATGATAATCAATTCATATCAAAAGTTTCAAAACACACCAAAAGAAACAATATTTTTTAAAACACTCACTTTTTTTGAAAAAAAAACAACAAATAAAAATCCTAAACTACAAAGGTTCCATATTCCCCCACACATAAATGATGCATTGTATTCAATGAATTAAATTTTATTTAACATGTAAGTAAATTTTATAATGAATCACAATATGAGGAAAGTGCGAAGGAGAGGTACAACCTAACTTATTGGTAGTAAAATTTTGAGTTAAGCTCCTTAGTGATGCACACTAAATACCTACATGAAAACGAACCATGAAAACATAATACATTTTTTGAATGAAAAAAATATAAATAGGATTATAAAAAAGGATAGATCTTGTTTTAATCCCCCAAGTGATCCTTGTGTTTTTTATACCTCTAGATGAGTAGTTCTAGTTTTTTATCCCCAATATGATGGTGGATTGAGTTTTTTTGTGATGAACTAAAAAAACTTCCTCTTAAAATCATGCAATTAAACCTTTTTGTTGTGGACACCATGGGTATAATAAACCAAGTACACCCCTAAGAAAAATAAAATAGAACTTTCTTGGTATGGGTATGAAAATTAAATATTCCTCATATTTCTTGGTTTCCAATTTCACAGCCTCCCCTTTATTCCATAGTTTTTTTGAGGGAATGCTGCGTGATTGGAAAAATCAAAGGGAAAGTTAGAGAATATTTCTATTTTAACAAATATAAGCTATGAGGTATTAATATCAAAGTCTTTCCATTTAAATTTAAGCATCTCTTGTCTCTTTTTCTCCTGGAAATTCTCCTTGAATCATCTCATGAACTCCCTCTAATAAATTATCAACATAATTGGGGTGCTCCAACTATTCCTATTTAAGAGCATCATCATTTTCTTCCTTGTATTCCCAGATAATACATGAGTTTTTTGAATCTGAAAATTTCATGAAATAGGAGGTGATAATAAATTTATATTTAGTAAAATTAAAATATTATGAGCTCAAGGAAATATCAACTCCTTGACTTTTCTTGGCTTCAATTTCCTCTTCAGTGGGAAGTGCCTCTTCGACTATGGTGGTAGTAGATGGAGGTGGGTAGTCAAAATCCTCAATATTCTTTTCAAATTCCCCCAGGATGGTGTGTATTCCATAAATGATGTTGGATATTCTACATTATGGGGAATTATGGAATTAAGTAATTCCATACACTCATTCCAGAAGTCATCCAGATATTGTAGATCTCCTGTACGTACTTAATAAGGCAAATATTCTTCATTAATCATACTCACCAATGGTTGAGAAGGGACAAATGGATATTCTTTTAATTTCATCATGGTATCCATAGGTTCTTCAATATCTATTATGTGATTGGAATCCACTTACAATAATGGTTCATGTTTAGGTTCATTTTTCTCTCAGGATGTGTGAACATATTCAATTAGCCATTTTATTTTTATCCATAGTTCCTGTATTTCTTCACTATGTCTATGAAATTGATATTTGGATTGAATTTATTCTTCTTATTGCACATCGACCATTTAATGAAAAAATTATGGAAAAGAATCATGGAGTTCAACATATTCTCTAGCCAATCCCTCAAATGTTGAGTATTCATGTTTTGCTTTAAGGTATTGAATAAGATCCTTGAATTCTCCCTCCTTGATGATTTATATTCGAGCTCCCCTATTATATTTAGGAAATAGAGAAACACTATCATATGTAGACCAAGGTGTGTCAATAAAATGGGTCTTTCAGTCATGGATAACTGTTCTATAATTAAAGATAAAATCATTTGAGAACATCATGGAAAAATATTTTTTATGTTTTTTTTAATTTGAAAAGAGTAAAATATTAACAAATGGATTGTTGGTCAAGCCTTCCTAACAAAAGTTCCATGTTTTGAATCTTGATTTTCATGGTGTTTTGAAAAAAAAATATAAGCCATGTTAAAATGTATTAATTTGGGTGACCAAGTCTGTATCCAAAGAGGTGTTCACAAAAATTATGTTTGCACTTAAATTAAAGAAAAAAGAAGAGGTTGTTTTGAAATTGTCTGAGTTGAAAAAAAACAAGCAATAAAAAGAATGGATTAACACTAATGGATAAAGAGAGTGATGGGGTCAGGGAAGGATCACCTTTTGAAATTTCATCATAGTCACAAAGATCATCTTCCCTCACTTCCTTTGGAATAAAAAATGAAAGACTCATATATCAAGTTATTGATCACCCTTGGTTAAATAAACAAATAAACCATACTTCTATGTGCATGGATGTTCATAAAAAATCCGTAAACTACTAAGGAAAGTCCCCATCAGGAATGTTTTCTCCTTATAACTCTAGAAAAAGTTCACTATTTCCACACTCATACCAATGATCACTAGACTCTCACCACATAACACAATCTGCTCGATCACGAAAAATTTCACTAGGTGGAGGGAGATTAGAAGCCTTCAACCAAAGTTATTAATAATGAATACACCAAACCAGAAATACAATATCATTAAGTGAATTGGGAAAAAATGAGAATATAATTCATTAAAAATAAAAATAGTGGTTTACATTTACGTTGAAAACTCCGACATTACATAAGTGAAACTCCCACTTCCCCAATCACTCAAAGGTCTTACCCTTCCATGTGAAGGGTATTTGAGATGAAAGGGGAATAAGAGAGCATGATGAAACTATGTAAAAGTAAAGTATAAAATAAAAAACACTTTGAGAGCTAAATCCTCCAGCATAGCCCCTCTTTCACCGTTTTAAAACCCTTTGAATGGAAGTGAACACTCTTATTTATAGGCTTGTGGAGTGGAAAATTTCACTCAAAAATTAATTGTACTAAATATTGTGTCCGGTTAGCATATTAAATGGCCAAATTATGGGAAGGTGTATTCATAAATTTTGTTCCTCTAGGTCTTTCTCATCATTAATCAAAATCTTTGAAAACATGGACAAGTGTAACAAAAGTTATCTTTTAATTACTAATGAAACCGTTTTCTTCCTGAGGTGACTCTTCGACTTCTTCTTTTTGGTCACATGAAATGGAAGTATTAATGACTGAATTTCAACATGAACGTTAATGGTAATGTCATGATAAGAGTCTTATTTCTATTCCAACCACAATCAAATCATTTGGACACATGTAGGCCAATATATTCCACATTAATTATGGTGGCTTCCATTCTGTCTTCCAGAAAATATTTTCTATTTGATGAATTTTGTGGGGCCATTTTGTTCTGAATTGGACGTTTGTCCAGAATTAAAAGTTTTATCCCATAATCATGGAAAGACAAATAAAAGACTCAAACAATTTTGATTAAAAATTTTAAAGATATGTCCAAAATACATGACCTCCAAAAATCATTTAAATTTCTATAATTAACCGATTTCCACAATTTAGCCCATAATTCACTTAAACACTAAAATGATACAAATAAGCTCAAATTTATTAATTGTTATGGGTGAAATCATTGAAACACATATGAAAAATAATTAAAATATTATCTTTATCAATTCCCCCATACTTATCACTTGGACTCCTAGACAAGTCAAAATCAAAATCAAATCAATGAAAATTCAAAACACATGTCAATGAGATCAACCAATTCCACACCAAGATATAAAATATTTCTTTCCACATCCATAACCATTATTCCAAATTCTAAAATCCTATCATTAAATATTTTTTCTCTTCATTTCTCCTCCCATTCAAAAAATACACCTACCTCACATGAATTTTCTCTCATCTCACAAACATTAATTTTCAACAAGTTTTTTCTCATCCAAACCAATGAAAAGGTCAACATAGGTTGAAAAAACTCATACTTCTCCACCTGACGTGAGTCAAAGACATGTGTTTATCATGATAATTATGTAGGGTTGTTCTATGGCTTTTGTTTGATAGGATTTTAATGAATAACATCAATGGCCGAATGGGGAGGTCTTGGCTCTTTTTAAAGAATAATTGCACAATTCTAATTTTCACTCAAGTATGGTATCCTTATCACTCCACTTAGTCTAAATTAAGCCCCATCATCATGAAATATCTTGAAATTTTCAAACAAAATATTATTTCAGCAGAAAAAATTTCAATCATGTCAAACATGATTTTTATTGAAAGCTCTAGAAAAGGCACAAATTTCTTCCTCATTTAGAAGCTACAGAAAAGGAATAGCTTCTCTTATCATGAAAGCACAAGAAAAGGCACAAATTTAAAAAGAATAATTTTTTATCATCACACACATCTCTTAAGAATTTTATTTTCCACCCAAAGTTTCACCAAATGAGGTAGCACAACATAAGACATCTTCCCCCACACATATGTTGAACTAAAGCATGAAATTTCACTTCAGGAGAAGATTGGATAGGGAAACTTGGATTGTTATGTGGCTAATATAATAGGTTTTTCATGGATTCTATAGGCTACATGGATTAAATTTACAAGTTTGTCTATAATTAAGAGATTATCTTGAAAAATGGGGTTTAAACCCAAATAAATGACTCAATAATTTAAAAAACATGTACCTAATACCTTTATGGTTTGTAATGAATAAATTAAATTATGGTTAAAACAAGCATTGTCTGGTTCTCTCAAGAAGTGAGGTGAATGAAAAAATATGACAAAAAGGATTCAGAAGCATCATAAAAAAGTGATTTCAAATAAAAATATAGTGAGGTGTGGCATGAGATTCAAAAATCAGATTACTTTTCATGAAATTCCCAATGAATTGAACTTGAAAAAAAATCATTTTTAGCATTCATTTAATTGAATTTTTATGGAAGAAATTTTTTCAATCATTGAAATAGGTTTCAAAAATAGAAATGACAATCATTTCAGCTCAAAAGATTCAAAAACTAACTAACAATAAACACACAAAAATTTTTAAACACTCAAAGTTTGTTGAAAAACAAACAACAAATGAAAATTCTAAACTACAATGGTTCCATACACCCCCAAACTTAAATTATGATGTGTACTCAATGCATTCAACTTGATTTGACATGTAATAAAATTTTAAAATGAATCCGCACAGAAAGCATGTGTGAAGGAGAGGTACAACCTAACTTATTGGTAGTGAAACATTGAGTTAAGCTCCTATGTGTTTCACACTAAATACCTACATGAAAAACAACAAAAGAAAACACAAGATATTTATTAAAAGAAAAAAAATAAAAATAAGATGAGAAAAGAAGGATGGATCTTGGTTTAATCCCCAAAGTGGGCCCTGGGTTTTGACTGCCACAAGATGGTAAATTCCAGTTGGTTATCCTCAATATAATGGTGGGTTGAGTTTTCTTGTGATGAACCAAAAAACAACTTCTTCACATCATGTACTCCATCGTTTTTGTTGATGAACCCATGGGTGTAGTACATTAAATACACCACTAGGAATTTAAAATACACATTTCATGGTGGGTCTAGGACAAAAAATGAGTCATCATCCTTCTTGGTTTCCAATTTCATAGCCTCCCATTTATTCTCTAGTGGTTGATGAATGTATGGTACATCATTGGAAAAATCAAAGGAAAAGTCAGAGTATAATTCTATTTGAACAAAGTTAAATCATGAAGTGTTAATATAAAATTCTTCCCTTTCAATGTAATCATATTTTGTATATTTTTACTCAGGAAATGACACTTATATCATCTCATGTACTCCCTCTAATATATTATCAACATTTTTGGGGATCTCCAACTATTCCTCTATAAGCGCATCTTCCTTTTCATCCTCATCCTCCAATACAATACATCAGTTCTATGAATATGAAAATATCAAGAAAGGGGAGGTGATAGTCAATTCAGATTTAATAAAATTAAAAGATAATGTGTTTTATAAAATATCATCTCCCTGTGTTTTCTTGGCTTTAATAGATTCTTCAGTGGTAAGTGCCTCTTCGAGTAGAGTGGTAGCATATGGAGGTGGGTAGTCAGAATCCTCAATATTCTTTTCAAATTCCACCACATTGGTGATATATTCCTTCAATGATGTTGTATCTTCTACATTATGATGAACTGTGGAATTAATTAGTTCCTCACACTCATTCATGAAGTCATCTAGATCATGTTGATCTCCCATTAGTACTTCATAAGGAAAATATTCTTCATTAATATTTCTACACAATGGTTGATAATGGCCAAATGTATCTTCTTTTTACTCAATCATGTTATCCATAGGATCTTCAACATCAAGTATGAGAGGGGAATCAACATAAACTAATGGCTCATGTTTAGGTTTGGGTTTCTCTTGGAATGTGTGAACATATTCAATTAGCCATTCCATTTCTCTCTATAGGTCCTATATTTCTTCTTAAATACCATGAAAATTATATTTTGTTTGAATTTATTCTTCTAGTTTCACCTCAACCATTTGATGAAAAAATTATAGAAAATAATACTGGAGTTCAACTTATTCTCTGGCCAATCCCTCCAATAATAAGAATTCAAGGTTTTCTTTAAGGTCTTAAATGAGATCCTTGAATTCATCCTCCTTTATAATTTGGATTAGATCTCCCCTAATCTATTTAGCAAAGAGAGAAACACTATCCTCTGTAGACAAATGTGATTCAATTATTGGTTATTTCACTCGTGGATAATGGTTACATAATTATAGATAAAATCATTTGAGAACATCATGGAAATTTTTTTTTAATTTTAAAAGTGTCAAATATTTACAAATGGATTGTTGGAAAAGCCTCCCCAGCAACGACCCAATGTTTTGACAAGTGCTTATTGTGGTGTTTGAAAAAAACAAATATAACCTCTGTTAAAATGTACTATTTTGGGTAACTTAGTTTGTCTCTAGAGATTATTGCACAACAATTATTTTTGTCACATAAATTAAATAAATAAGAAGAGGTTGTTTTGAAATTGTTTGAGTTGAAAAATAAAGCATAGAATAAAGAGAATGGTTGAACACTAATGGATGAAGAGTGTGTTTGGGTTAGGTTAGGATCATCCTTTTCAATGTCAGCATAATCACAAAGACCATCTTCCCTCTCTTCCTTTTGAATGAAAAATGAAAGACTCCTCGATCGAGATATCAATCACCCTTGGTTAAAGAAACAAATGAACTTACTCCTATGTGCATGAAAGTTCATAAAAATCACAAATATAATAATGCAAGTCCTTATCAGTAATTTTTTATCTTTATAACTATATAAAAAATTGAACAAGTTCCACACACATGCCAACGATGGATGGACACTCACCAACAAACTAAATCTACTCGATCGAGACAAATTGCACTATGCAGAGGGAGTTTAAAAGTCTTCAACCAAAGCTATTCAAAACGAATACACCAAACCCAAAACACAATAAAATTAAGTGAATTGGGAAAAAATTACAATATAATTAATTCAAAATAAAAATAGGGTTTTACATTTAAGCACAAAACTCCGACATTACAAAAGTGAAACTCCCCCTTCCCCGATCAGTCAATGGTTTTACCCCTCCATCTGAAGGGTATTAGAGTTGAAAGGGGAAGAAGAGAGCTTCATGAAACTATGTAAAAAAGAAAATATAAAATAAAATTAACCTCAAGAACTAAATCCTCCAACACATCCACTCTTGGACCTTCTTCAAGACCATTGAATGGATGTGAAAACTCTTATTGTTTAGCTTGTTGAGTAGGAAATTTCCATTCAAAATTACTCCACCAAACGTTTGAGTCCGATTATCATATTAAATGGACTAATATTTGAAATGTGTCTTCATAAATGATTATTACATAGGTCATTTTAATGCTTCATCAAAAGTTTAGAAAATTTGGAGAAGTGTAACAAAAGTTATCTGTAAATTACTAATGACATATTTTTCTGCCAGAGGTTACTATTCAACTTCCCCTATTTGGTCACATAAAATGGATGCCTTAATGAACTAATATAATCATTAATGATAATGGTAATGTTATTAGAGGAGTTCTATTTTTATTCCAACTGGAATCACATCATTTGGACACATTTAGGCGGAGACATTCTTCATTAATTATGATGGGGTCCATTCTGTCATACAGAAAATGTTTTCCATTTGATGATTTTTTCCTAGAAAATGTTTGTCGAATTGGAACTTGGTATAGAATAAAACATTAATACCATGGGAATGGAATGAAAAAAAGGATTAAAAAAATTTTGATCAAAAATGTAAAAGATATGCCTTAAATACAGATGCTCCACAAAACTGTTAAATATCCAGAAATAACCAATTTCTACAATTAAGCCCATAATTAACCAAAACACTAAAATGATACAAATAAACTCAATATGATTAATTTTAAGTGGATAAATCATCGAAACACAAAAGTAAAATAATGAAAATATCATCTTCCTTAGTTATGGTTTCTACCTATGCTTACAACACCTGCATTTAATGGGTAACGAACATACTGTTTCTGGGTATAGTGAACTACTACCTCATGAACCGATGATTGTTAATTATTATTTTACCACATATAATGGTGCCCATTAGGATTTAATATCAGTTTATATTTGATATATATGATATTTATTATTTATTTATACTTCCTTAACCCTTTTATAATACTATCCTTTAACACTTCCCATTTTTTTGTTAATATGATAAAATTGTTTAAGGAAGTGTGGACTACCGCCCCCCTAGAGCGATGAGATTTATTCATTATATACATGAAACACATTAAGAATAATTTTAATAAAAATATATAATATGTATAATATGTATATGATTCAATAATTATAATATATATATATTTATGATTTATTTTTCATTATTTTAATATGACAAGGAAATGAAAGTAGCGTTCATGCTTATGTACGACCTACTGTATCAATGAATGGTTCAATTCATTTATTATCTCCAAATATTGTGAAATATTATAAATACATATGTCATGAATATATATGAAAATTAAGTTGTGGTTTAAATTCTGGAGATGATGAAATCATGATCTATGAAATTGGAACAAGAAGTAACAAGTCAAAACATACATCAGAATACTAGTCAATTATAACCTGAATTAGTAAAAATAATGAAAGAGTGTCAACAAAAATGCAATAGAATATTGTAATAAGTTAATATATGATATTATAAAAATGATCATGGTTATAGTATGAGTATGTAACTTATTTTAAATCACTATATACGATCATAAATTCCACAGAACAAAAGAATGTTTAAGGTAAGGGATTTCTCCTCGATTACCATTCCATTGAGACATATTTTTTATGATGAACCCATTCAATTTTATTTTTTGTATTTATAGAACATTAACATCTCATATAATGAAAATAATTACCCTCATAATATTCTATGTTTCATTTAATAGTTTTTCATTCGTGGGGTTTATTATTTAAAATTTTCAAGGTGGTATGGGATACATTGGAATTTTTAAAATGTAATCTCCCACAAGATTATTTTTATGATCATTCATTGGTATTTCCATTCATTAATTTCAACAAACCTTGTTGCTAATTAGCTTGCAGTAAGAATTTATTGATAAATCATTATCATTTATTGAATGAAGATATTTTGATAAGTCACATTTTTCATGAATATGAAGAATGCTTTGGACTGGTACGACATAGGTGGGGACTGGTTATAGATACCCCCTTGATGAATTATTAGTCTCTTAAGATGAATAATTTGGAAAACTCAGATGGTTATTTACCCTATATGTTTTAAACCTTATTAAAAAATGTATTCATGGTAAATTTACCATGTACCTAGGAAAAATGGAATCTAATAATTATGTATTTTCATCATTTAGATTCAGTAATTATCCATCCAGGATATTTTCATCCAAATATTTATGGATACATTTCATTCAAATTTTATTGATTTATATGGCATGAGTTTCATTTTTTTACCTTTCTATATTTTTATTACTTTGTCTACTTATTTAAATAGAATTTTCTATCAGTTATTTACCTCACTATGTTAATCTATTCATATTGATTAATTATGGATTCCGCATTACTTACCCTTACTGGGAATTTGATCTCACCCGTATTATTTTTCCTTCCGATGGGATATGAAGAATAAATATTAGAATAATTATTCAATAATATTTTATGTTTCTTTTGATTATGTATCATGTATGTATTTTTTATTTCCCAATGTATTATGGGTATCATGTATGAAATATGGCTCTCCAAAATGGATAAACTATTCAGTACATTAGGATTTTTTTCCTTGTAAACATTCCAATGTAATAAAATAATGAATTGGTAACAAGGTTCTGGGGTTAGGTCATTACAGTTGGTATCATATGAAGTTTAGAAGAAACCGTGGCAACTAGATTTAGAAAACATTGATTAGGGAACATGACCATAAGATATAATTTTAGGATGAGTATAGAAGAACATTATATAATTTGTTAACATAGATATTATGTGGGTATTCCTGTAAATACATCCCTTTCTGGATACTATAAATGTATGTGGTTCTGGTATAGATGCACCTAGGAGTGATAAATCTAATAAGTTGTTCTCGTCCTTACTCAGGGTAACTTGGTACATGAAAATGGGCCTTACATCACACCAGATTTGACACTTCTTAGGGATACCCTTAGGATAGTTAATATTTCATTTACCTACCATTATGAAGTATTTAAAATTAAGGATTTCCACAAAGTAACCAAAGCTTATGGTTTTAGTATTTATGATGCATAAATTTATGTTATGTTCAATACCATATTTAGATTTATAGAATGTTCATAATTTTAGGGTAAAATCCATTATATACCATTATTTATAAATGGAATGAGTAAAGATGAATGGTATCAATACTAATGGAAAATGTAGAGGTTTCCCTACCATGGAAGTCAATATAGTTGGTATTAGAATTAAGAATGTTATGGATATATTATGAATACATATACAAGTTATAAAAAATAACCTTGATCGAATGGATCAACCTATTCAGTAGAGAGAATATCCTTTATTATATCACATTGTGTAGAATAATCCCTCATTTCTTAGTGGGACTACAAATACAATTGAATAAGAGTAATGAATTAAGTCTCTAGAGAATATATATAAGGCCATGGAATGAAAAACAATGGAAAAGGATACACTTGTATCCTATTATATCCATGGTGGTTCTAATAAGTGGTGGTTTCTAATCTAGAATACTACTGTGGATGAAGAAATAAAACTCATGGAATTGAATAATTTTAATGATACATTCTTTGAAAAATGCTACACCAATGATAAACTAAATGAGATGAAGATAAAGTTTCATTTTTTGAATAAAAATTAATAAGAGATTAATGTTGATTATGAATCTATCTATATAATGTTATCCAAGTATGCTCTGAATTACATACATCACACAGAGTTCAAGATAGACCACTTATTTTAATTTCTTAAGGAAAATATTTTAAGGGTGATAGTTTCTCAGAATTTCTCATCATATGAAGAGATAGTTTTATGTGGTATAAATATGGAGAAATAATTCTCAATGTCCTATGGCTTCAATGGAAACCAAGAGAATAAGAGGTATTATGAACTCCATGAAAGAGGGAATAAGTCTAAGAAGATTAATAGAAATAAGTATTTATAAGTTTAGAGAAAGGGTAACTAAGAATAATAATGAACTGGGGAGAAGGAAAACTGATATTTAGTTTTACAACTTTAAGGATATGGTTCACTATGCAAGTTAATATCTCAAAAATCAATAAAATATACCTCTAAAGAAGATAAGGGATCAAGGTCAAGTATAAGGTGTTGACGCAAATGAATTGGACTGAATAATTTACTTATATATATTTGGATATAATAATTATTTTGTAAAATTATTTTGTTTAATATTCTATCATCATATAATTTATAAAATATTTATAGATTCTACTACAGTACTTTTTCCATTATGATTTGAGATTCATATGATGAATGGAACCAAGATAATATATTTAGTAGAAAAGTTAAATATTTTGTAAAACATATAATTTATCAAAATATAACCCTTAATATGTTCCTAATGTTGTGATAATGATGATGAAATTATTGATTTGGATAAGTGATAACTACCTTGGAACTGATTAATGACATGTCTACAAGTGATTTATTCTATCATTTGTGGAGTTCAAAAAACATTAAGATTTAATGAACATATCCAATAACATATATCTTAGATAGGTATTATGGAATAATGAATGGTAATTTGAGTTATTATCATATTTCAATAGGATACATGATGAATCTATTCACATGTTTAGAATGAGCAAATTTATAGTTTCTCTATGATGACTAATGTATAATGATAAGTACATTTTAGAAATTCAGTGAAATTATTTCTAAACTCTTAGATCACAACATTTTTGAAACATTAACCATTTTTGAACTAGTTTAAATTTGTTTTTTAAATATGGTTTAATAAATATTTGTAAAACATCACCATATAAGAAGAAAATTACAAATAATTCTTGGAAAGACAAACATATAAGATTTTGATTATAGAAGCAAACTAAGTATATTTACTTATATTATTAGAGACTGAAATAATTACTCAAATACATGAAAAATGATCTTGGAAACAAAATGGTTTCCTAGTAACTTTGTTTCCAATGAATAAAACGACCCTTAGATCATCAAAAATTTAGGGAGTTATGACTGTTAACTTTATCCTAACTGTGTTCTCTAGCACTCTCCATAAAGAATCGATTGTTAGATTTTTTTTCTGTATCTATGTTTCCATTTACCACTGATGTTATCCTACTACAGAACTAGGTTATGTGATCATTATAACTTCACTTTCTATTTTACTAAGAATGTTTGATATTAACCATTTTACAATTTGGGTCTATAAACAATATTTTATATTTAGATATTAGTCCCTTGATTACAAATATCATGTTTCAATTATAAAGATGAAAATTAATTATGGTGGGAATAATGTAACACCCCAAGGAATTAATTTTTTTTCCTTTTAGAATAAATTAAATTTATTTTTTAAATGATGAATATATTCAAATCCAATATAAGATGACTCTACCCACAACGTTAATTTAGTTGTGTTACATGCAAAACATAAATTAACTATCTTTTAATAGAGCACTTATTTTTTAAATAAATTTTATTTTTTAGAATAAACATCATTTTTCGATTTGGAATGTTAAAATTATCATAGGGTAGTTTTTTGGTATTTTTCTAAGAAGTTTAATTTTTTAATGAATAGTAAAAAATACAACGTTTTAATTAAAACCAATCTTTTCATTTCAATAATTAACAGTGTTAAATTACTTTTTAAATTTCTAATTAAAGTTAAAATATATATATTATACATAAATTAATCCAATTTAGTTCATTGGAATCATTTTTATATTGAAATTAGTTATAAAAACCTATTAAAATTTAAAACGTTTATATATTAAAAACTCGCTTTCTTGCCACCTCTGCTGGTTAAGTGTTAATCTTAATATTCCCACTTCTCTGATTTTAATTTTTAAAACTGGAAATAAATGATTTTAATCAATAAAATATTTTTTTTCTAATAATTCCTCTTAATTTATGGCCAAAATGATTAGTTTAAGGGATTAAAATTAATTACGGTGATTAAGGTATAATTAAGGATTATAAGGGACTAAACCTTAATCGTAAGGACAAAAATGACCTGGAAACATGACAAAAAATCCATTGGATGAAAATATTTAAAACATATCCATAATTGGTTATAATTTCATGGGTTATCGGGATATTATTAAATTGTTTTACTAAATATAAAAGGTTATGTCAGGAAAAAGACAAAAATGGATCTCTACTTAACTTTAACATTAATAAATCATTATGAATAGCACTAACCATCATATTTTAGGTTAAAAATATAATTTTAAATATAAATGGTTATTTTTGGTCATAATAATTTATCAATAATTTTTTATATATGATTTAGTTACAAAGAAGGCTTAAGAAATAAAATCATAGTGATGAATTAGTTAATAATTAACTATAATAAATGATACTATAAATATAGAAAGTGATGTATGTTGATTGAAGTATGGTCATTAATTTTTTTAGATTAATATATCATTTTAAAAGATTTAAAATTAAAATATTTAAAATCCAATATTTTTTTGATATTTTAAAATTAAAATTAAATTAATAATGTCAAAATTGACATTATTATTATGTAACAATAAATGATGTTTAATTAAATGATTTAAAAGTAATAAAAATACTATGTTTTGACCATTTAAATTTAATTGTTAATAATTATTAAATGCGGTATATTAATTAAACAATTATTCATCAATAATTAACTTATTGGCCCATTTATTGTGAAAACATTGTTAATAGGGTCCAGGTTCAATTAGAGTTTTAGCACGTCACATGTGGTCGCTTTAAATGTAATTTCCAAAACACATGGGATTTTTAATTTATAAATTATAAATCATATTAACAATTAATTGGATATATATTTTCTAATAAATGTCACATTATTTTAGTATTAATGGTAAAATTACGTAGGTTGGAAGACTATATGCTTTAATAAAAACCAAAATGATAAAATTGGGGAATCATAGAAGTTGTAGAACCAAATTATTAAAATTAAAATATTTTTGTGTGGTGGAGTTTTCAACTTGCCATTATTTTCTATTTAATCCATTATTTTTCCCTTCTTTGGGCACATTAGGTAAGGTATATCTTCTATTAATGGATTCATTTTCGTATTTATAAGGATGACACTCTCGCTTTACTATAACAGTCCACAACTTTTCCCCATTCCTCACACCTCTCTAAACACTTAATTTTGGCCAATATCTACCCATAAAACTTCAAAAAATCACTCCCCATGAACATTAATATTCCCTTTGTTCAAAAATCCTTCCATGTAATCCTTTTGGTTCAAAACAAAAGAAGTTACCCGATTAAGAGATAACGTCTTTTCTAGAGAACTCTAGTTTCATTTCCATTATCCACACCCAAAAAACACTTTATTCCATGATTATATAGAGAATAATACTAAATATACTATTATTTTTAAGTTAATGTTTCTACCTACACTTACACACTACTCCATATAACAGTTAACAAACACACTGTTTCTGTGTACGGAGAACAACTGCCTCATGAAATGATGATTATTCAATTTTTACTTTACTACCTATCATGGTGGAAATTATTATGGAAAATATGTTTATATTATATATATATGATATTTATTTTGTATATAAACATTTAAATGTTTTTATAAGACAAACATTTTATGCTTCTCATTTTATGTTAATACAATGGCATCGTTTGAGGAAGTGTTGACAACCACCCCCTCAGAGGGATGCGATTTCTTCATGAAATACAAGGAACATTTTAAGGATAAATTTAATAAAAAAATGTAACACATATAACATATATATGATACTATAATTATAATATATATATATATATATGTATGTATATATCATTTATTTTTTATTCTGTTAATACGACAATAAAATGGTAGTAGTGTTCATTCATACATACAACCTACCGCCTCCATGAACGGTGCACTTCATTTACTACCTCTAAATATTATGAAATTTTATATATACATATGTGCTAAATATATAAGATAACTGAGTCATTTTTCTCATTATATATATTATGAAATCATGATATAATAAATAGTTACAATAAGTAAAACGTCAAAACATACTTGATATAACTATGAAATTAACACCTAGAATAGTAAAAATAGTGAAAGAGTGTAAAAAAAGGGTAATACAAATTTGTTAGAAGTTATAATATATTATTATAAACAAGATTATGTTACTGGTAAAATTTATTAAAATATTTTAAACCAACATATAAGAAGGTAAATACTCAACAACAAAAGGAAGGTTACACTCAGGGATTTCATCTCAATTTATATCCTATTGAGACTTATTTATTATTACTCATCAATTCACCATTATTTGGTGTCTTTAACAAATTTTAACAAAGTCATATCATGAATAACATTACCCTCATGATATTATAAGTTTCATTTAATTTTTTTCCTCCATGGGATTTATAATTTAAATGTTTTCATATGGTATGGGACACATTAGAATGTTTAAAAAGTCATTTCCATCAAGATTGTTTTGATGATCATTAAATGTTATACTGATTCATTAATGTCAAAAAAACCTTGCTTACTTTGCCTCAACTGGGGAATTATTAAATACACTATATCTTTTATTCAATGCACATATTTTGATAAGGCACATTTTTCAGGAATATAATAAATGATTTGGGCTGGTATGATATGGGTGGGGCCAAGTTATAGATATCCCCTTGATGAATCGATAATATCATTAGATGAATCATTTGGAAAAACCCATTTGGATTTTACCATATATGTTTTAAACTATCTTCTGAAAGGGCTATATGGTATATGTACAAAGTACCTGGGAAACATGTCATCCAATTAATAAGCATTTCCCTCATTTGGATTCAGTTATATTCATCCATGTGATTTAATGTTGACATATCTATCGATGAATTTCACTCTAATTTTATTTATTTAGATGGAATGAGTTTCATTTTCTTACCAAGACATATAGATATTGACTTATCTAGTTATTTTAATAGAATTTGTTATCTGTTATTTACCATTCCATGTTAATTTATTCCTATTTATTCATTATTTGTTCTAATTTATATACAATATTTATCATTTGATCCAACACTTATTATGTTTCATTTCCCCATGTTATGAAGAATATATCATTGAATAAGAATTCAAGGATTTTGTTTATTTATTTTTATTATATATCATGTTATTATTTCATATTTCCCAACATATTATGGGTATCATGTCTATAATTTGGCATTCCAAGACTACTAAACTGATCGGTCCTTCATGATTTTTTCCTTGTAAACATTCCAATGTAATAAAATAATGCACCAGCACCAAGATTTTGGGTTCAATGCATTACAATAATGTAGCAACTCGAATGAGAAGCTAATAGGTGTATGGGAAAAGGATCAATGTTAAAAGAGTAAAAAACCAATCCCATGTCAAAATGTTCTATTTTATTACTACAAATCACCTTTACAATCTACTTAGACGAAAAAAGAAGGGATGATCATGATAAAGTACTGATATCCCAGAAGTTTCAAACATATCTTCCTAAAGTATGACTAACAAATTATACTCTCTAAAGGAATAAGATCAGATCACATATAAAGGATAATTTAACAAACATTTACTTAAAAACACCAAAGAATGGAAATTAAAGAATGGGGAAAAATAAAGAGAAAAATGATCCCCCTATGTCCCTCTAATTGAGAATATCTAAAATATAGGAGAAGCCCCCCCCCCCTCTTATTCGAAAATCAAAAGATGTTACCCAACCGACAAACACATAGTTGAGATTAATGTTGCATTCTCTGAAACATTTATCAATAGGATTTGATGAAGCTATTTTGAAAATAGACAACCACTGAAAATGACATCTGATTCCCTTCAAATAAATTGTGCAATTCATGAGATCATTACCAACAATAACTTCCCACAATCACCACCATATTCTACCACAATATAAATACTGTAAATCTGTCAAAATTTCGGATTTAGGTGAATTAAATTAGTAATTATGATTACAGGCTATCTTATATGGGCCTCACACTACTATACATTGGTCCCACATGCCTAAAAGATAAATCTATTTTTTGGGCTTGATTGTTAGTGACCTACAAGAATTTATTGTATATATATTTATAATTATATTTTTAGCATTATTATACAAATATATTTATATACTAATATACATATATCTATACTTGTATTTATATAATTATTAGTATTATTATTATGATATATATATAATTATATATAATAATTATTATTAATTTTATTTTTGTTTCCTCATGTTATTGTCTTCATCGTCAGTTGGGAAAAAATTTAATTCAGTTTTTAATCTTTTAATTTTTTAGAAAAGGGATATTGTTAGATGTATTTTTAAAAAGGGGTTTTGAGAAGCATGTGTGGGATTCATGCTTCCTATATGATTTTTCTAAAGGAAGAGACAACAACATTCACTTTTCATCTAGAATTGTTTTAGTTATAATAATTACTAAATAAATATATTTAAATAGATATCTAATTAAATATTAAATTAAATATTCATAAAAACTAATGAAAAAAAATTAAATACTAATTAAATATTAAATAATATTAATTAATAATTAATAAAAAAATTTAAAATATCAATATTGAGTAATTAAATATTTATAAACATTAAAACATATTAATAAACATTATATAAATATTAATAAATATTGAGAACATATTAAATAAATATTCAAGAGTATAAATAAATATTAATGAATGTAAAAAATTATATATATAACTATTAGAAAAAAATAAAAAACAAATGATAATAAAATATTAATAAATATTAATTAATTATTAACAAATATTTGATAATCATCAATAAATATTCGTATATGTTCATAAATGCTAAAACAATATTGACATAAACATGTAAATATTAACAAATCTTAATAATTATTAAATAAATATTCATAAATATTAATTAAATATTAAATAAATATTCATGAGAAGTAATAAAATAGTAGTTAATATTAATAAATAGTTTTAAATTCTAATAAATAATAATAATAATCAATAAATAAAAATAATTATTAATACATATTAAATAAATAATCAAAAATATAAATAAAATACTAACAAATATCAATAATCGAAATAGTGCAGATCATGGGTTATCAGCCCATGATCTCAAAAATTTATTCAAGGAAAATAAAAGCTAAAAAAAAGATGTAGACGACATAAACATTCTGTGAACATGCATTACTACAATATAAAGACATGTCCATATTAGTGGGAGCGATGACCACCACCCATGCCTCGCAGATGTCGTCTTGTCCTCTGTGTCTTAGTCTTTAGCAAAGACTCACCATCAATCTGATGTTTTATGACCTAAACCAAATATCTAGATATATAAAATTTCTCAGGTAGAGCCTTCAAGAAGGATCTCTTTATAGTGATCATTTGAGAGCCATGGGCATTCCCAGATTCATCACGAAAGACATTATCCCTGCTTGATCAATTAAGAATTTCAAGCATACTAAAAGCAATTTTCCCCGACTCTATCCCTTACCACATAGGTCTACCCATCCCTTGTTCCATTTAATGGGAAGTAACTGCAACCTAGGGAATCAGCAGTGGCTCCACATCAATTGTAAGAACCTTAGCCTTGGGAAAATAGATGGGAGACTAAAAATGTCTCCCTTTATGGATGTTAAATTAAATTTCATTACTATTTTTTGAATATTTGAATAATATTTAATTATTTTTTATGAATATTTATTTAATATTTATGAATATTTGTTAATATTTACTTGAATTTATTCTTATTTTTTTTATATTTATTAATATTTATCAATATTTAGTAATATTTATTTAATATTTGTGAATCATTCATTAATATTTATTAATATTAAATAATTATTTTTGTCTATTTGATTATATTTAAAAATATTTGTTTACATGTTTTAAATATGTTAATATTTATTAATATTTATTAATAATTAGTAATATTCATTTAATATTTAATCAATATTTATGAATATTTGTTTGTATTATCAATATTTATGAATATTTATTAAATATTTATTAATATATTTTTAATATTAATAAGTATTTAATTAATCATTGTTGATATTTTATAAAAATTGAATAATTTTTAATTAATATTTATTAATATTTAATTCGTATTTAATTAATTTTTGTTAGTTTTTATTAATATTTATTATAATATATATTTTAAAATTTAAATATATATATAAAGTTATATTTATAAATAAAAAAATTCTTGAGGAAGAGTGAATGTCGTTCATACTTCTTTCAAAAATCTCACATAAGAAACATGAACCCGGTTGACACTTCTCCAAATCCCCTTTTAAAAATACTTCCAACCCCATACCATTACTAAAAAAATTAGAACCCAATTAAAAAAATTTTGCCTCCTCAAGTGGGGATCAGATTTCCGAGTCCTTGGATCTTCCTCAATCGGTCAGGATTGACTCGGGTTCAGAAGGGATTTTAGAAGCCTGCATCATTTGGTTCCTTCATATGCATGGGATCTATAGGAATATTCTACCACAAGCCTTGTTATTGTCAATCCAAATACTTATTCTAGAAGGCTCAGTTGCATTAACTTCCGTAGAGAAGTTGGGGATTCATACACTTATTGATCTTTTGAATGTTTTTACTATAAAAACTCGGTTTCTAACAACATTTACAGGATTATAGTGAATTTTAATTTCCCACTTCTGTGATTTGAATTTTAAAAAACAGACATTAACAGTTGTAATAAGTATAATATTTATTTTTTAACAAGATGGACATATATTTTGACAAAAAATATTAGTGCAAGTGACTAAAATTAATTACGGTGATTAAGGTCAAATTAACTATAATAAGGCACTAAAACTTAACTATAAAGACCACAATGACATAAAATGTTTTCCAAAATCCATTGGATACCAATAATTCAACCATATCCCCTCTTGGTTCAAATTTTATGGGTTATAGGGATATTATTAAATGGAAGTGAACAATATAAATGGTCAATTAATGGAATAGACAAAAGGAAACTTTACATAGATTTATCATTTATTTTAAATGGTTGGGGTCGAAGCCTCATTTATTATTAAAGAAAAGGAATGACATCTTTTAACATGGTAGAGGGAGACCCATTTTATAGTTCGAAGGCCCATGGGGCATTTTGCCCATTACAGGGCCCGTAGACCAAAATTTTAGGACCAAAGCCCATTCTATGAATAATACTGCTACAATACCCGCCTGCTAAAGTTCTGCATAGTACCCGCTAGTGCTACAGTACCCTGCCACCGCTATAGTAACATGCCGCCGCTACAGTGCCCGCCATTCCTACTGTCCCACCGGTGCTATAGTACTCTACAACTCCTCTACAGTAACCTACACCCAATGAGGTTTTGAACCCCCATTTATACACATCCTTTTGGAATATAAATGTGTTATTATTATCATAATAATTTATCAATAATATTTATAGATGATTTAGTTACATAACGTACTTCAAGAAAACCAACATAGTTATGTTTTAGTTAATTATTAACTAAAGTAATTGATAATAACTATATTGAATGTGAATTATATTAATTGAATTATTTTCATTAATTGTTTTTATATATTGATATATAATGTTACACAAATATAAAATTAATATATCTGAAATCCATTTTTTTTAATATTTTAAAATTAAAATTAAATAAATAAAGTCAAAATTGATATTATTGTTATTTTATAATAAATAATGTTTTATTAAAGGATTTAAAATTAATAAAAATAATAAATTCATCCAAGTCATTTTAAAGAGATTCAAAATATTAAACATGGCCTATTAATGTAACAATAAATATTTTTTAATTAACATATTAAACCATACATTATAAAAACATTGTTCACACTGTCCGGGTTTTTGCAGCGCATTAGCGCATCACGTGCGCTTGTTTTAAAATTAATTTCCAAAATACTTGTGATTAATATTTTATAAATTATATATCATGTTAATAAATTTTATTCACTATATTTTCTAATAAATCTCACTTTAGCTTAGTCTTAATGGTTAAATTGTGTAGGATGGAAAACTAGATGTTTTAATAAAATCAAAAGTGATAAAACTGGGGAATCTTAGAAGTTAAGGAACCAAATGATTAAAATGCACATATTATTGTCTGTTAGAGGTTTTAAACGACCCTTATTCCCCTTTAATCATTTATTTTTCCATTTTTTAGGCACATTAGGTAAGATATAACTCCCATTAATGAATATATTTTGGAATTTACAAGAGTGCCACTCTACCTCCACGATAAAAGGAAACCACTTCTCCACATTCCTCACAACTATAAAAACACATAGGTTAAGAAAAATATTCAAATATAGATTCCCAATATCCTTAACCTTGATCTATAAGCTGACCATTGGTCATAAATACTTCCAAGTAATCCTTTTGGTACAAACAAAAATCAGTTACCTAATTAAGAGGTAACATCTTATCTCAAGCTCTCTAGATTCATTTCCATTATCCATCACCTCTAATATCCTTATTACATTCCTAAAAAAAATCCTTTTCCTCAATATAATACTATTTTTATGTAAACTTTTATTCCTACAATTACACACACCTCCATCTAATGGTAATGAGCATATAGTTTCTGTGTACGGAAAACTACTACCTCCCGAAAATGATGATTGTTCATTTTTCCATTACTACATATCATGGGGTCCATTATGATAGAAAATCAATTTATATATCATATATATGATATTTATTATGTCTTTATAGTTTTTAATCCTTTTATAATATATAACTTTAACACTTATCATTTTTGAGTTAATACGATAACATCATTTGAGGTATTGTCGACCACAGCCCCTAGGAGCAATGTGATTCATTCACGCTATACATGGAATGTATTAGGGTGGATTTTAATAAACCTAAATCAAATATATAACATTTATATTATATTAGAATTATTATATACCTATCATTCATTTTTCATTCTTTTAATATGACAAAAAAATGATAGTACCATTCAATTTTATGTTGGGCCTACCGTCTCCATGAACAGTTCACTTCATTTATTATCTCCTAATATTATAGAGCATTAAAAATAAATATTTACTGAATATATAAGATAATTAATTTATGGTTTACATTTTTATTATGACAAAATAATGAACTAATAAATAGGATCAACAAGTAACAATTCAAAACATACTTTAGAAAATTGGGAAACTAACTCCCAAAATAGCTAAAATAATGAATGAGTGTTAACAAAAGGGTAGTAAAATATTATAAGAAGTTAATATATGTTATTATAATCATGATTTTGGTTCTAGTATAAGATAATAATATATTTTAAACCACTACACTAAAGGATAAATACTACACAACAATGGGAAGGCTAAGGTAAGGGGTTTCTTCTCAATTTACATTCGATTGAGACTTATTTGTTATTTTTTGCAAATTCATCATTATTTAGTTTATTTATTGAACTTTAACAAGTCATATCATGAATCTCATTTCCATTATTATATTATATTTTTCATTTGATATTTATACATAATAGGTTTCATGATTTAAATGTTTTAATGTGGTATGAGATACATTAGAATGTTTAAAATGTCATCTCCTTCAAGATTGTTTTTATGATAATTGAATGGTATTTCCATTAATTAATGTCAACTACTTATTTTTTTTACTTATCCTATAAGGGGGAATTATTGATAAATCTGTATCTTTTATTCAATGAAAATATTTTGTTAAGGAGCATTGTTCATGAATCAGAGGAATGCTTTGGAATGGTACGACACGGGTGGGGCCCCATTATATATAACCCCTTAATGCATTGGTAGTATCATGAGACAAATCATTTGGCCAAATTAGTTGGGTTTTTAGCCAATAAGATGTAAAGTATCCTATGAAAGATCTTGACTATAAAAGCACAACGTACCTACGAAACATGGCATCAGAAAATTATGAATTTATTTATTTTAGATTGAGTTAATATTCATCCATGAGATTTTGTGTTGAAATATATATGAATACATTTCATTCTCAATTTATTTATTTTGATGGTATATGTTTTCCTTTGTTAAATTTCCTTATATATATCACCATATCTAGTTATGTGAATGGCAAGTGTTATATGTTATTTATATTTCCATGTAAAGAAATTCTGATTGATTCATTATTACTTCCACTATAATTACAATTACTTATCATTTGAGCTCACCCTTATTATGTTTCCAATCCCTATGATATGAATAATAAATCTTTTAAAATTTATTCTAGGTTGTTTTTTATTTTTTTTATTATGTATCGTGTTTTTATTTCTTATTTACCAATGTATTATGGTTATCATGTATGTAATATAGCTTTTCAAGACAGCTAAATGGATTGGTCCTTCAGGATTTGTTTCCTTGTAAACATACCAATATAATAAGATAATGCACCAGAACCCGGATTTTTGGCCGGGGCTTCATAATCACCTAATAACTCTAATGATGAACTTTTTTGTGGAGGGGGAAAGGATATTTTTAAAATGAGTATAAAACAAATCCCATGTGAAAATGTTCTATCTTAGGAGCCTAAATAAAAATCATAATCTAATAAGAGGCAATAATAATTGATGATTGTCATAAATAATAGATCACCTCAAAGTGAAAATTTAAACATCATAAAGTTGTGATCTCAAATTAGTCCTTCATCTCTGAAGGACAAGATCACGTCACATATGGAGGAAGAATGAAAAAACATGTATTTAAAAACCCAGTGAACCAAAATTCGGGAATTTGGAAAACGAAAGAGTAAAATGAGCCCCATATGTCCCTAGAATCAATAATATATAAAATATAGAAGAAGTGCCCCTCTTATTAAAAAAAATAAGTGACCCAACTATCTAACAAGTAATAGAAATCAACATGGAATGCTTTAAAACATTCATTAATATATATTGATGAAGCTACTATGAAAATATTCAATCTCTCAAAATTACATATAATTCAATTCAAATAAGATGTTCAATGATTTTGATCCTCACCCACGATCACTTCACATGATCATCACCTGATTCTACCAAAATAGAATCAATGTAAATCTGTCAACATTTCCGATTTAGGTAAATTAAATCCTGAATTCTGATTTAGAACTATCTTATATGGGCCTTGAACTACTATACTTTGTGCCCATACACCCAAATTCTAAATAAATTTTTTGGGCTCAAGCATGAGCTCCATGAATTTATTATACATATATTTGTAATTATATTGTTAGTATTAGTACACAAATATATTTACAAACTAATATACATATATCAATCCATTTAGATGTATTAATTATTATAATCATGAACATATATATATATATTATTCTTCATTTTATTTTTGTTTTATCATGTGTTGGTCTTCATCATCATGTGGAGAAAATTTTAATTTGGTTTTTTATTATTTTTATTTTTTTATTTATTAGAAAACGAATAGGGTTGGAATTATTTTAAAAAAAGGGTCTCAAGAAGCATGAAACCCATTCACGTTTATGCACTCATTAGGAAGCGTGAACAGGGTTCACACATCCAATGTGAATTTTTGTAATGAAGAGTAAATGACATTCACTTTTCTTCCATGTTTTTTTGTTTTAAACATTAATAAATAAATATATATAAATAGGTGTCTGATGGAATATTAAAAGAAAATATTTATAACAACTAATAAATGATTGTTGGACTCCTCATATATTAATCATGTTTTAATGATCACAAATCCTATTAGACCTGATTAAATCATGTAAATTATATCAAATCATGTGTATTATTGTTTAAGTCTTCACATGCTTTAAGAAGAACCATAAATACAATATAGTATCCTTTAATTACTTTTATAACACATTATCTGACAAATTATTAAGTTTAACTCTTTCCATTAGTGTCATTACTTATGTCTGAATACAAATATCTTCTTAGGTCTGAATCACCATGAAGTAGACACCATAAATATCCAGACACCGTGAAGCAGACACTGTGAAGTGGACCCCGTGAACAGCCATACACCATCAAGAAGACACCGTGAAGCAGACACTGTGAACAACCATACACCATGAATGAGACATCGTGACTAATCCAGACACCGTATGAATGAGACATGGTGACCAATCCAAACACCATATGAAGGAGACACCGTGACCAATCTAGAATCTGTATGAAGGAGACACCATGACCAATTCAGACACCGGTTCAATGATACTCCATTTCCATGAAATACTATGACACTGTTTCTTAAACTATTTTGTATTTTTAAATTTAATTCCTAACCATCATATTTGAATAATTTAAGTTCACTGACATATGTAATAATATATTGTAGACATATCACCAAATAGTACGAGGTATGAGGAGTAGTATCCATGAACCTTGTCGGCCTCAACACATGCAATCAAAGATAAAATAAAAGTGCTTCCCCGAACAAAGACACACACAAGAATGAAAACCATGTGGGTGTGAGCACTATAAAGAAGAACATACATAGAAAAAACTTTTGAAGAAAGGCCTATTGTATGAATCTTGATTTAGATAAAGAACACCCAAAACATAGTGGAGTACCGTGATCATCTTCAAACAGAAGAACACAATCCAAATCTGTCTTACATGAGACAATCTATTTTCCATACGAGGACTCAATTTCTACATCTTCTTCATCCCAGAATTCAAGATCTGCAAAGATCAACACTCAGAGAACTTCTAAAACCATCTCAATATTTATACTCTTTTGTGCATATATTTATTACCTTTCGAGAAGTGTGTGTATCTGTATAACAACACACTTTGTCTCTTTCATTAAACCGAAAGATACAAGATACCATTACTGAAACATTCATTTCTTCTTGTGCATACCCATAGAAATGTTTGGAAGAGGTCCAAGTGTGGCCTGGTTATTTTTACCCACGAAAAATATGGAAGAGGTCCCCGTGTGGCATGGAAAGTCATGTGCACTATTGTATAACCCCGATCCAGGGTGTGGATCTTGTTTATTTATATAAACCGATTCATGGTAGGTGATCACCAAGTGTAGTGGATTATGTCTCGTCTTGAGACTGAACCACTTGTAGTATATCCATTGTGCTTACATTAGTTTTCTCTGTTTTACTACTTTACTGTATAATTTAGATAATTCAGAAATCACTAAACTCACAGTAATAGTTAATCTTGGAAATAAGTTATAATTGAGTTGTCTTCATAAAATATTTTCAAAAGTACTATCAATATCTAATGTTTTTATTACAGAGAATTAATCAATCTTCTTAGTAGTTATTTAAATATTCAAAATTTTATAACCGTATTACATTGATGAACTGAGATGTATTTAAATTTATATCAGAATCCATTTTAAGAACTAATTCAAAATAGAAATTTTTATAAATACTCAATTCACCCCCCTCTTTAGTAATTTACTCTGACTAGCATTTGGTATCAGAGGTAGCTGTTATTAAGACCCTGTTTAATCTATTGCAACTATGATTGCATTTTTACTTTAATAATAACTAAATTTATGTCAGTTCTAAATTTCTAGATCTTTAATCCTTCCAATAATATTATTAGAGATAATATATTAGAAGGTGTGGCAACAAAAATACCACCATTCTTTAATGGAACCAACTATGCTAAAAGGAAAATTAAAATTAAAATGCACTTAGAAAGTATGGGCATTGAAATATGGTCTTCCGTTATACATGAATACATGAATCCTAATATGGATAGAATCACATGGGATGACTGTACCAAAAAATAATACAAAAACAATTATAAAGCTATGAATGCTTTATACTACTCCTTAGGAGATGAGGAATTCAATGGAATTTCTGCTTGTAAAACTGCCCATGAAATTTGGGATACCCTATCTATCTCACATGAATGAACATCTAGTGTAAAAGAAATGAGACTTAATAATTATACTATCAAATAAGATAATTTTAAAATGAAACCTGACGAGCCTATTTTTGACATGTATCTTAGGTTCAATGAAATTGTAAACACAATGGCTTCTCTTGGAAGAGAAGTCACTGCCAAGGAAAAAATCATGAGACTTCTCAGATGTCTTTATGAAAGATATTGGGGAAACTCTGTCTATATTAGAGAATTATGTGACATCAACAAGCTACCAGCAAAAGAACTCATTGGGAAACTAATGATGTATCAAGAGGAACTGAAAGATAACAAGGAAGAGGAGGATGAACCAAAGAATAAATCTGTTGGATTCAAGACCACCACCTCTAACACAAAGATAGTGGGAAACTAAATGTTTCTGTAGAAAGCTCCACCAGTGAACAATCATCATCTGATTGTTATGATGAGATTTCTCAATTATTGAGAAGATTCAAGAGATTTTACAAATAGAAGAACCTTTTTCGAAAACCTACCTTCAAGGGAAAATATGACAAAAGAGGAAGTTGGAGGAAGGATTGGAAAAGAAGTGACAAGCCTTTTGAAATTGTATGCTATGAATGTAAGCACAAAGGACATATCAAGGATGATTGTCTTAAGGTAAAGTACAAGAAGAAATATGAGGGAATGGACAGGAAGTTTAAAAAGGAAATGAAAGCAACTTGGAGTGTTTCTGAGGACAGTTCAAGTGACTCAGAAACACCATATGATAAACAAGTTAACGAAGCCAATATGTGTTTTATTAAAAATACAAATGAGGTATGACTAGAATCTCTTGTATATAATTCATACTATTCTAGAGATGAGGGTGACTCTGAAAATATGAGTAATGAAAAAATGTTTCAATACTGTAACATGTTTGAAGAAACATATAATGAAATAAAATATAAATATAAATCATTAAAGAAACAACGTGGTCTTACTGTGAATATTAAATCTGAACTCACAACTGAAAAGGAGAAAAATGCCTAACTACTCAATGAGAACAATGAATTGAAATTGTCTAATGAGCAATTAATGAATGACCTAGAAAAATTTACCAATGGGAAAAATACTCTTTCTCAAATTCTAGGTAAACAGATTGCTCTGAAATACAACACTGGAATTGGTTGTCAACCAGGAAAGAGAAATATTGGTAGAAAAAAATTTATAAATAAATTTAGGACATATTGTTTTACTCCTAGTTTTGAACACAAATAAACTATTTCAATTGATACAATTTCTACTGTTTCTAGTTTTTCTAGAGCAAATAGAGTATAATTTTCGAATACATTACATAATGCTTATAGGAAACCAATGACTCAAATATGGGTTCCTAAAGAACATATTACTAATGTTATTGGACCCAAACAAGTATGGGTTCCAAAATATGTTTTTACTTGACCATTTTTTTAGGAAATTTTTTTTAAGAGTTCCTATAAAAGTGTATGGTACTTGGACAATGGATGTTCATGTCCCATGACATAAGACTACTCATGCTTCAAGAACCTAATCAAAATAGATAGAGGAAATGTCACATTTGGTGACAATGCCAAAGGAAAGATAATTGGCGTCGGCCAAATCAGTAACTCTAATTCAGTATTAATTTATAAAGTACTAATTGTTGATGTATTAAAATATAATTTGCTTTGTATCTCACAATTATGGGATAATAGATTTCTTGTTAGATTTGAAAATGATGCTTGAAATATCATTAACTCTAAAAACAAATTACTATTTTCTACATTAAGAAATGAAAATGTTCACTCTATTAACTTATATTCCTTTACTTCTCAAAATTCTTCATGTTTAAGTGTATTTCATAGAGTCTGGGATCTGGCATAAGAGACTTGGACATTATAATGTTTACTCACTTACGAAGTTAGATAGAAAGTGTTTATCTAAAGACTTACCTAAGCTTGTGTTTTCAAATTAGAAAGTGTTTAATCCCTGTTAAAAGGGAAAACAACATAAAATTTCCTTCAAACTAAAGAAAGAATTATCAAATTCTCAACTTCTCGAACTGGTTCACATGGATTTTTTTGAACCATATAATGTTTCTAGTTTAAATGATAAGCCCTATGTTTATGTTCATGTAGATGACCTTTATAGATATACCTAGACCTTCATTCTGGCACACAAAAGTGAATCTTGTTCTTATTTTACTAAATATTCCATGTTTGTAGAAAATCTTATTGGACTTAGAATTAAATCCTTGATAAGTGATCATGGTCGTGAGTTTGAGAATCAAGAGTTTGAATCCGTTTTCTCACAAAGTGGTTATAATCACAATTTCCCTACCCCTATAAACCCTCAAGAAAATGGAGTGGTAGAAAGTAGAAATAGAACACTGTAAGAGATTTCTAGAACAATGCTTTGTGAATATGACCTACCTATTTACTTTTGGGATGAAGCTGTCAATACAACATGCTACATAATCAATAGAGTGTTGATCAGTCCTATTATTAAGAGGAATCCTTATGAGTAATGAATCAATAGAATCACCAAGGTTAACTACATCAATGTTTTTGGATACAAAGTCTATATCCTTAATACTAAGGAAAATATTGACAAGTTTTCAATAGGAGTGATGAAAGTCTCTTTTTTAGGATATTCCATTTCTAGTAAAACCTATAGAGTGTTCAATAAATGAACAATATGTGTGGAAGAATCTTTTCATTTAAAATTTGATGAAAGAGATCCACATGAGTCAAAAACCATTCTAGAAAATCTGGAGGATAATGTATCAAATCTGAACATTAACCAAAAATCATCAAGCCAGTTTGTTAATGATTTAGTTAAAACATCCAGTTCTGAAAATTCCAGAAAACCTGAACCTGCTGATGAACCTGAAATCACTAGTCCCTCCATTACTAGAGCTATTAGAACTCTTAAAAACCATCCATTCGATGATGTGGTAGGAGACCTAGACAAAGGATGTCATACTAGATATTCTCTTAGAAATCAGGTTGAACATCAAGTCTTCTTGACACAACTTGAACCCAAAAACATTAATGATGCCATCAATGATGAATTTTGGGTGACTTCTATGAAAGAAGAACTTAATCAGTTTGAAAGAAACAAAAAATGGAAATGTGTAGAAAGACCAAAGGACACATTCATCATAGGCTCTAAATGGGTGTTTATAGAAAAGGTAGATTATGTTGGTAACATAGTTAGAAACAAGGCAAGATTGGTCGCACAGGGCTATAATCAAGAAAAATGAATTGACTATGAGGAGACCTTTTCACCAGTAGCTAGAGTTAAAGCCATCAGAATCCTACTTTCCTATGATGCACATCTAAATTTCAAACTATATCAAATGGATGTTAAAAGTGCATTATTATATGGGTATATAGCTGAGGATGTTTTTGTTGAACAACCCCCTGGTTTTACAAACACCCATTTTTCAATTCATATTCATAAATTATAAAATTCTCTATATTGTTTAAAACAAGTTCTAAGAGCCTGGTATGATAGATTAATTACTTTTCTTATTTCTGAAGGTTTTACAAAAGGAATAGCTGATCTAATGATTTTTATAAAATGAACAATGTTTTAGTTGTTCAAATCTATGTAGATGAAATTATCTTCAGATCTTCAAAAAATTCAATATGTATTGACCTTTCTGAAATAATGCAATATGAATTTGAAATGGGTTTAATGGGTGAACAAAAATTCTCTCTCAAATTTAACATCTTTAAAACTAATTATGGTATTATTTTAACTCAAATTTAATATACTAGATATATTCAAAAATGTTTTGGATTGGATAGCACTAAAAGTAGTGAAACTCCAATGAGAACCACATGTATGTTGGATCTTAATGAATATGGAGGATCTGTTGATCAAACAACTTATAGAGGAATGATTGGAATTTTACTCTGCTTGACTGCTAGTTGACTAGAAATTATGTATACTGTGTGTAAGTGTGACCGATTTCAAGAAGATCCAAATGAATCTCACATAAATGCTGTAAAATGAATCTTCAAATACCTCAAGAATACACCCAATCTTGGACTGTTCTATCATAGAAGAAAATAATTTGAATTAGTTAGTTATTCTGATGTGGAATTTGGTGTCTTTAAGTTAGATAGAAAAAGACCATCTATAACATGTCACTTTTTAGGAAAGTCACTAGTATCGTGGTGTAGTAAGAAACAAAATTCTTTTGCATTATCTACTGTAGAAGCTGAATACATAAATGTTGGCAGCATTTGTGCACAAATTTTGTGGATGAAACATACAATACTAGATTATGGATATTAATTCAGGAATTTACCTAAAAATTGTGACAACAAAAGTGCTATTAATATATCAAAAACTCATATTTCACATTATAGGAAAAAGCATATTGTTGTAAGACATCACTTTTTGAGAGATCATTATCAAAAGGGTGATATGACTCTAGAATTCATTGGTACTGAATATCATCCTGCATATATATTTTCCAAACCATTAAATTATGAAAGAATAGAATATATCGTACATGAATTAGGCATTATAAATCTTAAGTAAATGTCTTATTGTTCGATATCATACTATTTCACGTCCTTCTATTTTATATATTATTGTTTCATGATTACGATCTCATAGTTAGAACATAGCGTTTAATATCTGATAGTTGTTGTCTCACTGTAAAGAACATCTTTACTATCTCACCGTAAAGTACATCTTTACTATCGCACCGTAAAGTTCATGCTTACTATCACACCATAAAGTACATCTTTAATGTCTCACCGTAATGCCAAGTTACTATCTCACCATTACACTATGACATAGTCTCACTATAAAAGCTCTTTATGATATTCTTTTCAAAATAAAAACCCATAGTGCAGTAATTATTCTTTTCCCCGTTTTCCTTTCCTATGTTTTTACATTTGTGATGTTTGGGATTCCTAAATGATTAAACAAAGAATGTATCAATCTATTATTCACTCAGACTTTCTTCTATTCACTCTTTTCGAACCCTTCTTCAACCCTATACCCTTTATCTCTCTCGAACCTTCGGTAGATGCCCATGACGAAAAAACCCTCATCATTGACTCCTGAGAAGTGCAGCTAAGAGGGGATGAATATTGCACTTAATCTAGCACCCGAAGGACCATTAAATCTGAATATGGTAAACCTAGTTGTAGTACCTGATAAGAGGTTTTCCCTAAATGGATTATGTCAAGTAAGTCTTTTGTGTTGAATGTTTTAAAAGAGAAAGGCTGGCTAGAGAGTATTTCGAAGGCAGATAGAATTATTTATCCTAAGTTTGAGGCTCTGTTTAATCAGTATGTTTAGTTTTATTTTGATTTTGGTGATTGTTATATAGTAATAAGTTGGGTAAATGTATAAAAATGCTCATTCTACTCATGTTTATAGGCTTCATGCCTTGGGATACCTCATGAAGGAATCTGTGAGGATTGTCAGAGAGAACCTCCTCCTTCAACCGAATTCTATGATTTAAAGGATGCTCTGAAGATCTTAACTGAAAATGGCACCAAGAGGAGAGACATTAATGTTTAGATAGATGGAGAATCAAGACTTCTATTCAAGGTTGTTTAGAATCTGGTTATCCCAAGAAAAGGTGACATTGTTATTTTGAAATATCATGATGAGTTTCAATTTTTCCTTATGAATACTGAGCATAAGATCATCCTATGCAAGTACATCATTCACCACATGTGTGAACTTATAAAAGCTACATCCAAGTCGACCTCCCTATGTTACTTTCAACTTATCTCATCCCTGATTCATTCCAATGGTTTGGTTGTACCTAATAAAGAAGTTATAAAGGACAGGTAATACTACCTTTCAAAAGTCACTATCAAAAGGATGAAGATAAATTTGAACCGTAATAAAAAGGCATGGTTAGAAGATTATGATAGAATATATGAAAAATTAAATCCCGAGGAACATCCCTAAATAAAAAGAAATGTTTCTAATCCTAGTTTGGAACTAGATGAGGGTGTTGAATATTCTTATTAAGAGGAAGAAGATGTTATTGTGCCTCCCTGTGAAGCTGTTTCTACTAAGGAAGAAAATACTCCTATCCCTTGTGTGAAAAGTGAAAAGAAGTCCCTGCACCTATAGATGTTGTCACTTAGGAATGAGAAACTGAGGTTGAACCAGAATCTATTGCCCAAGAATCTAGAAAGAATTCCATGGAAGAACTTATGGTGGAAAAGCCACCTGCTATGCAAGAAGCTAATATTGAGGAACTTCTTGTGGAACAATCTATTCCTGAAATAATCCCTTCAGATGAAGAAAGGATGGAGCTAGATTTTTATTTGGCTAGACAGGAAATGGGAGAAGAATTTAGCGATGAGTTTGCGGAGTTAGTTCAAGATACTAAACCTCACAGTTCTGATAAGAATGCAACTGTTGAGGGGGAGAAACCCCCAAATCTGGAATCTACTGAAGTGCCAAATATGATTGAATCAAGTCCTATAGACACTCGATATAAGTTCCTCAGTTTCTATGATCTCGATAACTCTCAGCATGTTTCAGTAAAAGGCCTTGAACTTTCTACTATGTTCCAACAAAAATTTGTTTATAACCTTTCTCTTGAGAAAGAACCGAAGACTGTATCAATCCGTTTTTCTGAAACCTCTCCAGCATGACCTTCTATTGTAAGAAAGGATGATATGAAATATTTTGGTGCTATCCTCTTATCTGGAGTTGAAAAACTTATGAATACCCAACCCGAACCTATAACAAATCTATTTGAGTGACAAGACTCACTGTTGGTGGAAAAGATTATTTGGAATATTCAACCAAAAATGGTTCATGAGATTCAGGAAGTCCAAATTGAAAATAAACATCTAAGTGATGAAGTAAAGTCTATGAGAGGAATGATTCAAGACATGCATATAGAGATGCATTCGAGATCAAAACCTGTTGTTACTCAATCTACATCCAATGTTGTCTCTCAGATTGAACATCAGATATCTTAATTGGATGAAAATGTAACTAAAAGGAACAAAAATATTGTGTAGGAGATGAAAGAGCTAGTTGTTAATCATAACAAACTCAAAAATGAGTATACGAGATGTCTTCAAAAGGAGTTCAACCAACTCAAATCTCTGACCATAGCTTTCAATGCTTCTAAATCATTTGGACAATCCTCTCAGCCTTCCCTGGACAGGGATCTGCTCTGATCAGTAGTCAAAAAAGAACTTCAGTCTATGATTAGTGGTATTACCAGAGATTCTCTATATAAAGTTATCATGAACAATGACATGGTTCTTGATGTGGTCCAAATCCATTTTAAGATCTCAAATGATGTTAAAAAAGGGATTAATAAGAGAGTGAATTTTTTACATTAACTAAATCTTCTCCAAGACTGATATGAGTAATCATTTCAAGTATCTTGTGGAAAATATCAGAATTCCACCTGTTACTCAAGCTTTAATGACCCAAGTCCAAAATCTCAAAGAGTTTACTCAACTATTGGACAAGTTTATGGAGAACAAGGATGATTTTGAAAAATACATGCAGTATGGTGGAGATATCATTGCAGATTTCATCAAGATCTTGAGGCCCTACCTTCATGTACAACGTACATCCATTGTTGCTCCTATGACTAAACCTCTAAGACCTGGGATTCCAACTTTCCCCTCTTCCATGGTCTCCACAACTATGTCTCTTGGTAAAGATCTGAGTCAGATCAGGCATGTGATCCTTGATTGAAAATTTCCTAGATCATATTCTGCTCCCACATTGGCTCTAATGGTTTTTGACGGTCTTCCTTTACCTTCTCTATCCACCTCCTCACTACCTTCTTCTACTTCAACTTCTGCTCCTTCTACTAAATGAAAAGAGAACGACATCCCTTGAAGGAGAACAATGTTTTTCCTTTTTTTATGGGACTGGTATTGCTATTTTATTGCTTTTTTCTTTGTACTGTACTTTATTGGATTTAATGGCATGTGCACTTTTGTCTTATCTTATTACATCTTTTGGATAATCCCAAAAGGGGGAGAAATCTCCCAATATATGTTTTCTTAGACTTTTATATTTATATCTATAGTTATAACCTTTATACTCTTTAAATCTACATGATTTTTGATCATCAAAAATGAGGAGATTTTTGGACTCCTCATATATTAATCATGTTTTAATGATCAAAGATCCTATTCAACCTGGTTAAATCATATAAATTATATCAAATCATGTGTATTATTGTTTAAGTCTTCTAATTCTTTAAGAAGGACCTTAATTACATTATACTATCCTTGATTTACATTTATAACACCTTCTATAACAAATGATTATGTTTAACTCATTCCATAAGTATCACTGCTTAAGTATAAATACAGAAATCTGCCTAAGTCTGAAACACTGTGAACAACCAAACACCGTGAAGCAGACACTGTGAACAGCTAGATACCATGAAGCAGACACTATGAACAGCCAGACACCATGATGGAGACACCGTGACCAATCAAGTCACCGTATGAAGGAGACACCATGACCAATCCAGACACCTTATGAAGGAGTCACCATGACCAATCCAGACACCGTTTTAAGGAGACACCGTGACCAATACAGACACCGTATGAAGGAGACATCGTGACCAATCCAGACACCGATTTAAAGAGACATTGTTTCCATGATATACTGTGACACCATTTTTTAAATTATTTTATTGTTTTTCAATTTAATTTCTAACGGTCATATTTGAAGATTTTAAATGCACTGCCATATTTAATATTACTTTGTTGACATATCACCTGATAGTACGAGGTATAAGGTGTAGTATACATGCAACTTTTCAGCCTCAACACATGCACTCAAAGATTAACGAAAAGTGCTACCTAGAATGAAGACACACATGAGAAAGAAATCCAAGCGGGCGTGAGCACCATAAAAAAGAACATACATAGATAAATATTTTGAAGAAATCCCTATTGAATGAAAATCAATTCTGCTGATGAACACCCGAAGCATACTAGAGTCCCGAAATCATCTTCGCACATAAGAACCCCAGCCAAAGCTGTCTGACTTGCAACACTCTGTTTTCAATACGAGGACTTGATTTATACATCTTCTTTATTCCAAAAGTCAAGACCTACAAAGACCAACACTCAGAGCACTTCTAAACACATCTCAATTTTTTTACACTATTTTGTATCTATTTGTTACCTTTCATGCAGTGTGTGTATCTTTGTAACAACACACTATGTCTCCTGCATTAAAATGAAGGATACATGATATCCTTACTCAAACACTCATTTACTCTTGTGAATACCCATAGACAAGTGTGGAAGAGGTCCCTGTGTGGCCTGGTTATTTGTACCCAAGAAAAATGTAGAAGAGGTCCCTGTGTGGCATGGGCAGTCTAGTGCACTATTGTTTAACCCCGATCCAAGGCGTTGATCAAGTTTATTTATATAAACAGCTTGGTGGAAGGTGATCACCAAGTAGAGTGGATTAGGTCTCAGCTTGAGACTAAACAACTATTATTATATCTGATGTGCTTACTTTAGTTTTATCTATTTTACTTCTTTACTATATAATTCAGATAATTCTAAAATCACTAAACTCACATTGATGGTTAATCTTATAAAGAAGATATAATTGAGTTGTCTTAGTAAAACCATTTTAAAAGTAATATCAATATCTAATATTTTTATTTATGATAGTTAATCAATCTTCTAAAAAGTTATTTAAACAGAAAATCTTTTATAACTGTATTACATTGATTAACTAGGTTGTATAAAAATTTATATGGGAAACCTTTTTAAGAACTAATTTGAAAAAGAAATTTTTATAAACACCCAATTCACCCCCCTCGAGAGTAATTTACCCCGACTAACAAAAATATTCAAATATAAATACATATTAATTAAAATTTATTCAATATTTATAAAATATTAATAAATATTTATTAATTATTTAGAAATAGTAAGAAAAATTAATAAATTTTAAATAAATATTTATAAATATTAATAACAAATATAAATATTAAAAACTAATGACAAAATATTAAATATTAATGAATGTAATCAAATGTAAATAAATATTAATTAATATAAATTTAAAAAAAATATTAAAAAAATATTAATTTATATTAATTAATTATTCATAAATATTTATTAAACGTTAATAAATATTAAAAAATATTCATAAATGCCAAAAAATATTAATAAAATCCAATAAATATTTACAAATTTTAATAAATATTTAATAAATATTAATAAGTATTATTTAAATATTAACCAAATATTAATAAATATTAATTATATATTCATGAAAACTAATAAAACATTATTAAATATTCATGAATACTCATAAACACTAACAAAAATTCACAAATTTCAATAAATATAAATAATATTAATTAAATAATCAAATGATAATGAAAATACTAAAAAATATTAATAAATAACAATAAAATATTTTTCAAAATTTATAGATATTAATTTAAAATCATTAAACATTGATAATAATTTCTTAAAAATTAATAAATAATCATTGATATTAATATATAATAATTAAATATTTAAAAACATTTAATCAAATATTCATAAATATTAATAATTTTGTAACAGGTTGAGGGTTAAACCCTCTTTTATAAAGAATAAAAATAATAATTAATTATAAATTAATTATTTATAATTTTTAAATGAATAATATACAATTTTAATAATTAAAAATACATATTAATTAATAATGAATATCTATTAAATAAATATTAATTAATAATGAACATATATTAAATAAATATTCATAAATATTAATAAATATAAGTAAATATTGATATTTTTTAATATTTATTAACATTTAGTATTATTTAGTAAAATTTGTGAATATTTAATTGATATACACTCATATTTAGTTATATACTTATAAAATTTATAATATTTATGAATATTTATTAATATTTATTAATATATATTAACATATATTTTATAATTATCGATTATTTATTAATACTATTTAAATTTATTGATATTTAGTTAAAATTTATTAATATTTTGTTAACATATATTAATATTAATTTATATCCAATAATATTTAATTAAAATTTACTAATATTTATAAATATTTAATTAAAAATTATTAATATTTATAAATATTTAAAATTAATTCAATTTTAATTATCAATATTTGATAGTATTTTATTTATATTTATGAATATTTAATTAAAACACATGATTAATTATTTATATTTAATGATATTTATTGGAATTTGTTGATATTTAATTTGTATTTTTTAGTATATATGAATGTTTAATTAAATTTTATTAATTTTTTTAATATTTGTAGAATATTTAATGAATATTTATAAATATTTATTTAATATATATTATTATTTTTTAACTTTTATATGTATTTATTGGATTTATTTTTTTTATGAATATTTTTGAATACTTATTAATATTTAATTAATATTTATGAATCATTAATTAATATTTATTAATATTCGGTTACATTTTTTTCATAGTTATTTGTATTTAAAATATTTATTTACATTTGTTTATATTCATTAATATTTATTAATAATTAGTAATATTTATTTAATATTTAATCAATAATTATTAATATTTAATTTTATTATCAATATTTATGAACAAATATGTATTTACAAACACCAAACAATGTAAATTAAATAATGAGGATAAAGAAAGAGGAAAATGAGCCCCCTATGTCCCTCGAATTAAGAATATCTAAAATATAGGATAAGCCTCCCTCCAATTAAATAATCAAAACAAGTGACCCAACTGACTACCACATAGTAAAGCTCAATGTGGCAAGCTTTGAAACATTCATTAATAGGTTTTGATGAAGCTACTTTTAAAATATACAACCACTCAAAATGACATCTGATTCCTTTAAAAAATTTCATGCAATGCTTGCGATCACACCCATAATCACTTCCATGATCACTACCCAATTCTACAATAATAGAAAAAAAGAATATTTGTTGAAATTTTTGATTTAGGTGAATTAAAATACTTATTTTGATTTTGATCCATCTTATATGGGCCTTGCACTATTATACATTGGGCCTACACACCTAAATGCTAAATCTATTTTTCATGCTTGATCGTGAGTGCGCTTTAATATTTTTTGTACATATATGTATAATTATATTGTTAGTATTAGTATACAAATATATTTACATACTACTATACACATAGATAAGTACACATTTATTTATATTTATTGTTCTTCTTCTTGTTATTTTTATGAAATATATATATATATTATTCATTTTGTTTTGTTTTATTATGTTCAGGTATTCATCGTCAAGTGGAAGAAAATTTTAATTGGGTTTTTAAATTTTTTTTAAGAAAAGGGATAGGGTTGGAAGTATTTTTATAAAGGGGTTTGGAGAAGCATGAACGGGGTTCACGCTTCTGGTGTGAGTTTTTTTAGGGATGAGTGAACGACCATCACTATTCCTCAAGAATTTTTGTAGTTATAAATATTAATATATATATATATATATAGACATCTATTGAAAAATAAAAATAAAAATTAATAAAATCTAATAAAAATGTATTAAATATTAATGAAAAAGTAATCAATATTTATAAAATATCAATGAATATCAATAAATATTTTTAAATAGTAAAAAAATATTAATAAACATTAAATAAATATATATAAATATTTTTAATAAAAAAAATTAAATAAATATTAAATAAATATTAAATAAATATTCCTAAGTATTAATAAATATTAATGAGTGTAAAAATATGTAAATAAATATTAATAATCAAAAATAAAAAATAAATAGTAATATAATATTAATAAATATTAATTACAAATTCACAAATATTAATTAATCATTAATAAGTATTCATATATATTCATAAATTCTAAAAAATATTAACAAAAACGAATAAATGTTAACAAATCTTAATAAATATTAAATAAATATTCATAACTATTAATTAAATATTAATAAAATATTCATGAAATGTAATAAAAAATTAAATAATACACATAAATACTCATAAATACCAATAAATATCAATTAATATCAATAAATATAATTAATAGTATTATATATTAATTAAATAATAAAAAATATAAATAAAATACTTAAACACTTTAATAAATAACAACAATGTATTTATCAACATTTATAAATATTTATTAATATTAACTAAAAAATAATAAAAATTAAGTAAATATTAATAAATATTCAGAAATATTAGTAAATATAAATTAAATATTAATAAATATTAAATAGATATTCATAAATTTGAATATTTTTTTAACAAGTTGACAATCAAACCCTATTTTATCATGTATATAAATAATAATTAAATATTAATAAATGTTAAATAAATATTAATAATATTAATATATAATAGTTATTCATTAAATAAATATTCTTAAATAATAATAAATATAAGTAAATACTAATATTTATTAATATTTATTAATATTTAGTCTTATTTAGTAATATTTTATGAATATTTATTAATATTTAATTCATATATGCTCATATTTAATTATATTTATTAATATTTATCAATATTGATGAATATTTATTTTATATTTATTAATATTTTATTAAAACTTATCTATTATTTTTTATGTTTACTTGTATTTATGAATGTTAAATTAAATTTTATTAATATTTTTTGAATATTTGAAAAATATTTATCTTTTGTTTATGACTTTAAATTTAATATTTATTAAAATTTGTTAATATTTATTAGTATTTATTCTTATTTTTTAAAAATTATAAATATTTATCAATATTTACTAATATTTAAATAATAATTTCAAATCATTAATAAATATTTTATATTATTTTCTTCTATATATTTATTTTTTAAAATATTTATTAATTTATTTATATTCATTAATATTTATTATTATTTATTAATAATTAGAAATATTTACTTGATATTTAATATATATTTTTTAATATTTATTTGTATTATCAATATTTATTAATATTTATTTTATGTTTATTAATATTGTTAATATTTATAAGTATTTAAGTATTCATTATTGATATTTAATAAATATTGGTTAATTATTAATTAAAATTTAATTCTATTTAATTAGAATTAATTAGTTTTTATTAATATTTTATTTGATATTTTTTTAAATATATTTATATAGTAATATTTATAAATAAAAAAATAGAGGAAGAGTAAACATTGTTCATTCTTCTTTTGGAAGCCTAACATGGGAAGCGTGAACCCTATTCACGCTTCCTGGTAGTGGGAGAAGTGTGAATAGGGTTTACACATCTCAAGACCCCTTCTAAAAAATACTTCCAACACAATCCCTTTACTAAAAAAATAAAAAACCCAATTAATTTTTTTGGCTCATGTGGGTCTCAGCTTTTCTAGGTATTCAATCATCCCCAACCAGTCGACATTAGCTCGAGTTCAGAAGGGACTTCAGCAGCTGTCATCATTTAGAACCATCATCTTCATGGGTCCTAAAAGAATGTTCTACCACAATCAACATTTATTTCTATGCAAATCTTCTTTGGGAAGGCTCAGTTGCATCGACTTGGGTAGAGCAGTTGGGGATATAAACACTTATTAAACTTTTAAATGTTTTTAGTTAGAAAACCTTCATTCTCGCCATGTCTACAGGATTAGCGTTAATATTATTTTGTCTTCTTCTTTGATTTGAATTTTGAAAAACCTACATAAAATGTTGTAATCAGTACAATATTTGTGGAATAATAAGATGAACTTGTTTTTGGAAAATCAAATATTAATGCATGTGATTAAAATTAATTATGGTGATTAAGGTAAAATTAAGCATAATAAGGGACTACAACATAATCATAAGGACCACAATGACATGGAAACATGTCCAAAATCCATTGGCTACCAATAATTCAACAATATCCCCTCTTGGATCAAATTTTATTGTTTATTGAGATATTATTAAATGAAATTTCCCTATATAAATGGTTAAGTAAGAAAAAAGTCCAGAAGGGAACTTTCCTTAGCTTTAACATTTTTAAAACATTGAGATATGTAAAAAATATCATACTTTCATTTATACATATTATTTTGAAATATAAATGGGTTAATGTTATGATAATAACATATCAATAATTTTTAGATATGATTTACCTACTTAAAAGTATTAATAAATTCCAACATTGTGATTACTTAGTTAATAATTAACTAAAATAAATGATACTATAAATAATAAAAGTGAAGTATATTGATTTAATTTTTTTCATTAATTATTTTTATGTGAATATATCATTTTACATGATTTTAAAATTAATTTTTTTTAAATAATTTTTTTTAATATTTTAAAATTAAAATTTGAGAAATAATAATAAATTTACCATACAGTTATTTTTTAAAAATGATATTTTATTAAATGAATTAAAATTAATAAAAATAAATTATTTTCCAAGTAATTTTTAGGTTTTAATAAATATTAAACTTGTTATATTAATGCACCAATAAATATTTTATAATTAACATATTGAATCATATATTGTAAAAATTTTGTCAACATGGTTTGGGTTTAAGTAGTGTATTAGCGCATCACATGCGCTTGTTTAAAAATTAATTTCCAAAAAACATTGTATTTTTATTTAATAAATTTTTTGACTTATTATTAAATCATTGGCTCTATATTTTCTAATAAATCTCACTTTATTATATTATTAATGGGTAAATTACATAGGTTGGAAAACTAGATGCTTTAATGAAAACCAATATGATAAAATTGGGAAATCTTCGATTTTATGGAACCCAGTTATTAAAATGTACATATTATTTTTGTTTTGGTGGTTTTTACCAACCATGATCCCCATTTAATATATTATTAATCAATTTTTAGGCACATTAGGTAAGATTTACGTCCCATTAATTAATATCTTTTAGTTTTCAGAAGAGTGTCACTCCCCCTCCACTATAAAAGGCCATCACTTCTCCACATTCCTCACACCTCTCAAACCACTTAGTTCGGCCAATATCCTGCCATATATCTTACCAAAATTCCTCCCCTTGACCTTGAATCATCCCTTTGGGCATAAATCCTTCCATTAAATCCTTTTGGTACAAACTAAAAGATGTTACCTTATTAAGAGGCAACGTCTTCTCTCAAGCTCTCTAGTTCCATTTCCATTCTCCACCACCTAGAATCTCTTTATTACATGATTATTTTAAAAAAACAGCATCCTAAATATGCTATTATTTCTATAAAGGGTTTATCCCACACTTATACACACCTCTATCTAACGATTATGGAACATAATGTTTCTTGTGTAAGAAGAACTATTTCCTCACATAATAGTGATTGTTTATTTTTCATTTACCACCTATCATGGTGGTCATTATGATGAAAACTCTATTTTTATTTGATATATACTATATATAGTGTGTCTTTATACTTTTCTAATTATTTTATAACAACTGACTTTAATATATCCCATTTTGGGTTAATCTGATAACATTGATTGGGGAAGTGTGGACTACTGCCCCCTCTGAGCGATGATATTCATTCATGATATACATGGAAAATATTAATGATGAATTTAATAATCTTATGTAACATATATAATATTTATATTATACTTATAAGGCCCCTGTACATGAACCTTACTTAATATTGAATTAAATTAATAATTCACATTGAGGATCTTTTCAGGTTTAGAGTATTAGAGAATTAGATCATAAATCATCACTTACATTCCACATTTAAACAAAGTGGTTACATAAAAGATAGTATTCGTTTTTCCACATCAATGGAAACATATTTAAAATAAAACATGGATTCTTTCTTGACACTTCCTTGACACTATCATCATAACATGCACATTTCCCTTGACCTGTGAAAAACATTTCAAAAACATCGGATGAGCATAAAAAGCTCAGTAAGGGATATACAAGTACGAAAAGAAAACATTAGTCCATGTATGAAATCATAATTTACTCATAAAACATAAGCATTTTAACATACCTCATCAAATCACGAAAAAATCATAGAAATCATAAGGCATAATGGTAACTTGAGGCATTCATAACATTCCTACGTAGGGAGTAACCCTCTTGGTTACGTTTGGAATACCCATCACAGTATATTCCCTAAATCTCATCGGAGAAACCTTAACGTTTAAACCCTTCACATTACCCAATGAATTGGAGAGCTATATCGGGCTCACTCGCCCTTAGTTTATCACAGAACCACCTGTCTTCATAATAATGCCCAAGAACCATAACATAATCGTATCACATATAACATGTATAAAGGAAACATAACATTCCCACTTTTCAATCATAAGATATCAATTCAACACATTGATATAAAAACATTATGAAAACTATTTTCAATACCAAAATAAAATAAAAGTAAAATGTGGTATTTATTTTTCATTTAAAAAGAGGTATGGTTTGTAGAGGAAGTCGAAACTCAAATAATGGTCACGTCGGCGGAGAAGTCGTTTTCGTCGCATACGTACGACAAAAACATTCCCTTTTGTCGTTTAGTAAAACTCTTAGTATAAAAATATTCCTTTTGGATAAACATAAAAGTCAAAGGGGTTTATACACCGTATAAAAGTAGGTTGTGTATAAAACAAAATATGCCTCAATGAAAGGATATTGAGACGAAGTCCCATACAAAGATGGTATCCTTGGATTAAGGACAAATCAATTACATAATTATGTGTGACAAACGAATAAACCAAATATAAGTGGATTTTAAGTGTAAAAAAATCAGAGGACATTCACACATATTCATAAAATGACATATTCAAGGAGTACAAGTTTATCCCAAAGAATCAAAATTGGGTTAGGAAGTTCCCTTGCAAAAATTCGACAGCCTAACGGCGTCACTTCAAAATTCTGAAAAAGAGTTGATGCGAGATAAAAAGGGTATCTCATCACATGGAAATAAAATTTACATTAATAAGTATATATAATAACATATCCCAACATAATATTATGTGAATTAAAAGACATAAGAAAAGAAGTTTTTTAAAAAGAGGAGGGTGAAAGGTTCCCTTACCGGCTTGGGTAACTTTCGAAACGTACACCCCATTGTTGAAGGGTCATACAAGGAATATGTAAATACCCATAAATGAAATTATATAACACAAAGAGTATAATAATGGGAAGTACATACACCACTCAAAGGAAATGGTAGCAAATATAACATAAATATCACGGGACTAAACGTGAGATGAAAAATCCCTTACGAAAACTCGGCAACCTAACGGCGCCACTTAAAACTTCAAAAAATGGATTGATGAGATCAAATAGGGTATCTCATCATATTAAAATAAAATTTACAGCAAGAGGAATATAAAATAACGTCCCCCATCATAACAAAGAGGATCTTAAAAGAAGTGACATAAAGGAGAGTACTTAAAAAGAAAGAGGGAGGTTAGATATCTTACGAAAATCTGGCAGCCTAACTGCGCCACTCAAATCATCCAAAATGGATTGATGAGAGAAAATAGGGTATCTCATCATATGAAAATAAAAAGTACAGTATGAGTATTATAAAATGACATCCCAATCATAATATATATGAGCTTAAAAGGAAAGACATAAAGGGGTGTACTTAAAAAGAAAGAGAGGGGTAGGATCCCTTACCTCGTGTCCGATATGACTCGATCGTTCTTTAATCTCCTGAATAATAAAATTTGGTCAATTTATATTTTCTAAAGGACCTACTTTAAAGATTATTATTCAGTTAATAATTCATATTATAATGTTATAATAATTGGTTAATAAAGTGAGTTCATATTAGACGTTTTGGTCGATGTTCGGTACATGAGTAAAAATCGAACATGTTGGAAAAGAATTTTCCATTTAGTTATAGCTAAATAATATCTAGAATAGTATTTATGTTTTAAATATCATATATATCCAGTATATATTCATTTTATACTATTCCATAGCATTTGGAGATAAAAAATTAAAAGCACCGTTCATGGAGACGTTAGGCCGTACGTACGCGTGAACACTACTTTCATTTTTTGTAATATTAAGGGAATTATAACAAAATGAGAGATATATATATTATAATTCAATAATGATATTCATAATTTAGATGTAATATATTACATATATATCCATTATATATATGTACTTATATTAGTACATAACATTTGGAGATAAGAAATGAAATGTACCGTTCAAGGAGACGGTAATCCATACGTACGCATGAACCCTACTTTAATTTTTTTTTATTAAATGGAATTAAATAATATTTATATAAAGGTATATTATAATTACAGTAGGATATAATATGTAATAACATTAATTCCATCCTTTATACATCCCACATATGGCATTAATGAATCAAATCACTTTGAGGGGGCGGTAGTCCGCACGTCCTAAAATGAAGATATCGCGTTTACCCATAATGGAAACCATAAAGGTATGTCATAAATGAAAAATACAGAAGCTTAAGGAAAACATAAACATATTATATATCATATATAAATATAGTGACATCTTAATGGCCACATTTGAAGGTGTTAAAATAATTTTGAACAATCATCGTTTCGTGAGGCAGTAATTCTCCATCAACAGAAACAATATGTTCTTTAACCATTAGACGGAGGTGTGCGAAAGTGTAGCTCATATCCTTCTTATAACAACATCCTATTATATTTAAGATACTTATTTTGTTAGAAAAAAAGTAATAAAAAGAGTTTAGGGGTTTGGAGAAGAAAAATAAAACAAAATAACACAAGGGAAGACATTACCTTTAAATCGGGTAACTCTCATTGATTTGAGCTCAAAGGCTTCCCTGGAAAGGATTCTGCCCAAAGTGAGGCTTCAATGATGAAGATAGGGATGTGGAGAGATGAAATGGGCAGGGGTTGGATGAGCCAAAGGCTTGAGAGGTGTGTGTAAGGTGGTAGAGGTGGGGGCCTTTTATAAGAGGAGAGGAGGGGCACTCTTGGAAAGTTATAAAATATTACTTTATTATAAACTTCTTTTCGGATTTTAAAGGTCCCAAAAGGATATATTTCTAGGATAAGGTGATAAGGTTTCTAAAGCCATCCATTTAATAGGTTTTTGACAAGTTTATGACTTATATTTCACCATATATTCTCATTTTATTTTAATCATTCATTTATGATGTAATCACTGCATCATCACGGTGTCATAAATAAATTTATTTATTTAACATCTAAAAATTATAAAAAAATATCATGATGTATGAAATCTTTTTATCTTTATAAATAATATTTATATTCAAAAATATGACTTGTATAACCCCATATAAATTTTTTTTTAGTAAAACAACACATGTTTGTGACATTTTAATTTTAACTTTAAATAAAAAGGTATTAATGTCATTTTCCAAGAAAAGTGGATCCATGGGGTCCCAAAGTTGACCCATGGATTGTTTCTGTCGGCCATGACTCATCCAATGAGGTTAGGACATTTTTCTAGGTCATTTCATATTATTAAAACATTATTTTTACCTTAAACTACACTAATTACCTCTAATCGCGATTAAAACTGAAAAGTTACTATTCACCAAAAAAATTATTTTAGTCCCATTGAATGACATTATACTTCTTAATGAAAACCATGTATGTTGGATTTTTGAAATTCAAAACACATAGGTGGTAAAATTTCATTTAAACGAAAAATCAGTTTTGTAAGTACCACTTAGTGGTTTCACTATTCATCAAAAATTGACGTTTTCCAGAAAAATACCAAAAATTCACCCCAAGCTATATTTTCTATTCCGAATTAAAAAATGATGTCTATTTTAAAAAATTCAAAACATATCAGTTACATTTATTAATTTAATAATTAATTCCCATTGTCAGAGCAAATAGCGTGTTTTTATGAAACAATAAGTATCAAAAGATTGACACTAGTTTAAGTCCAATTTCAATATGAAATTAATTCCAACGACCACTATTGAATTAAATGGTAAAAATATATTCTAATTTCACTTTAAAACAAATTAAAAAGATAATCTAAGCATATAAATAAATTAGATTAAAAAGAGGTTTTGAATTAAAATACAACATTTTTCACTATTCATTAAAAATGAACTTTATCAAAAAAATACCAAAAATTTACACAAAGTAAATTTTGATGTCCCGATTCTAAAGGAGAATTTTATTTTGTAAAATATAACACATAAATTTTTTAAAAAGTGGATTTAAAAGAGGTTCGTCATCAAAAGGCGGTTAATTGACCTTTTAAAGAATATTAGAATGTTTACGCTTAAAATTGGATTCATTCGCATTTTTAATCCTCTAACATTTGTTGTAAAAAGTAAAAATATTTGACAAACATATATAATAATTTTTTAGTTAGTTCTATTCATTCCCTCCATTCCAACGGCTAGGCCTTAAATACAATTTAAAATAATATTTTTTTTATTATTAGAGTGCAACCTAAGATTCCCAAGAAACTCATTATTGCGTATTGGGTACGCCATCGAGCATAGCATCCCATTTAAAGATATATTAATATTTTATTCACAAATATGGATAAATGTGAAAATGTCATATTCTTTATTTACCTGGGGTGTTACATCCTTCCCCCCTTTTGGGAATTTCGTCCTCGCAATTTTAAAATTGGGCTTGTAAACTTCATTAAAAATCACACATCAGAACAAGAGTCAGTAAATCAATCACTTTAAAATAAAGAAAGATAAGAACAAAGGACACCTGAGTTAACCCATACTAGGATTACATGTAGTAAAACATGGATATGGAGGAAAAAAAAGAGGGTCGTGTTCTGAGGGAGAGTGATAGTAAACATGTCTAGGAGAAATTTAACCATAAGAAAATCACAAACATGTGATGGTTTAAACGGTGTTCGATTCCCCAGTAGGAAAAGTTAATAGACAACATTTTTGTTTTAAGTTACTCTTAATTGAGGAATTTATTTTTGATATTAAGGAAACATAATTACGTGTCATGTTGACTTTCAACTTATACTATATTTCTTACAGGAACTCATATTTTCTCCAAAAGACAAGTATTTAGGATGACTTGTTCACATTAAGAGATCTATAATCAACTTCTAGAGAATCACCAATTCCCCAAATTAGAGCTATATACATCCCATGTCTTTATACCTTAACCAAAACTATAAACAAAAAGGATAGTATGAGATCAGATAATACCCAAAAAGGATAATTGTTTATAAAAAAAATCTATTCTTAATCTCCAAAATTTGTCAAACAATACCCAATGTTCAACAAAGACCATTCAATAAGAATCTATCCATAAAATTATTCAAAGTAAACCAAACTAAGATTGAAACCCAAATATTTGAAGGATATAATCACATAGTCTTCCAAGGTAAAAAATTAACATTTATCTCCAAATAACATTAGTTTCTCTTAAAGTCTCATACTGGAAAGTAATTAACCTAATAAAATATCCTCCAAGATAGGTTAATCATTTCCATAGATAACCCAAAATAAACTTACTCCTGATTCCTAAAATCATCTAACTAAAAATAATTAGTCAAACTATCCATGGAATTCGCGTAGTCTAGTGGTAGGAGATAAATACCAGTCACACTTTGGTTGTGGGTTCGATTCCCGTAGCTTTGTCCGACGCGACGGGTTGTCACACGGGCTGCGTGTTGTCCTTTTTCGAAAACTATATAATTCTCAAATAATTCCACAAAACGAGATAAAATCTTCAAAAATAACCATAACATATTTTAACATCAATTTTATCTCATGCCTTTCATTTTCTATCATAATATATAATAACCCATAATTACCTCAAAATTAAGGATCATATAAACCCTAATGGTTACCTTTATAATTATTACATGAACTATCACATTGATTGGTCATCTCGTACATGATTCATTACAGAACATACCAAGGTACAAGTGGTTGATCATGATTCCTTGGTAGTTGGTTTAGAAAAACCACAAGTTTCCTCATTGAATCTCCCATTTCATCCAGTCTCTTAATCAGAGAACCACCATAGTTTCCTTCAAACCTATTGTTACTTTGGTGCCTGCTAGATCCATCCATTCACTAAAAACAGAAATGTCAGTGTGATTATATCAACAAAACCATCATGTACTAAAGAGGAAGATAAACACTAAGATATACTTACTCATTCACTTTATCTAAAACTATGACTCTTTCTGAAATCCTAACAATTATGGTAATGTCACTTATGCCTAGAGAATACCGTAACCTCTAAAGTTATCTAAACCGACCTTTGATACCAAATATGAGGCCCCCGACCATAAACCTTACTTAATATTGAGTTAAATGAATAATTCACATTGAGGATCCTTTCAGGTTTAGAGTTTTATAGAATTAAATAATAAATCATGAAATACATTCCACATTTAAACAAAGTGGTTACATAAAAGATAGAATTCGTTTATCCCCATCAACGGAAACATATTTAAAATAAATCATTGATTATTTCTTGACACTTCCTTGACACTATCATCATAACAAGCACCTTTCCCTTAACCTGTGAAAAACATTTCAAAAACTTGAGATGAGCATAAAAAGCTCAGTAAGGGATACAAAAGTATGAAAAGAAATCATTAGTCCATGTATGAAATCATACTTTACTCATAAAACATATTCATTTTAACATACCTCATCAAATCGTGAATAAATCATAGAAATCATAAGTCATAATGGTAACTTGAGGCATTCATAACATTCTTACGTAGGGAGTAACCCTCTTGGTTACATTTGGAATACCCATCATAGTATATTCCCTAAATCTATTAGGAGAAACCTTAACGTTTAACCCCTTAGCGTTACCCAATGCATTGGAGAGCTATATCGGGGTCACCCTCCCTTAGTTTATCACAGAACCACCAATATTCATAATAATGCCCAAGAACCATAACATAATCGTATCACATAAAACATGTATAAAGGAAACATAACATATCCACTTTTCAATCACAAGATATCAATACAACAAATTGATGTAAAAACATTATCAAAACCATTTTCAATACCAAAATAAAATAAATGTAAAACATTGTATTTATTTTTCATTTAAAAAAAAGTATTGATTGTAGATGAAGCCGAAACACAAATAATGGTCACGGTGGCAGAGAAGTCGTTGTCGCCGCATACGTACGACAAAAACATTCCCTTTTGTCATTTAGTAAAACTATTCGTATAAAAATATTCCTTTTGGATAAATGTAAAAGTAAAATGGGTTTATACACCGTATAAAAGTAGGTTGTGAATAAAACAAAATATGCCTCAATGAAAGGAGATTGAGACGAAGTACCATACAAAGACAGTATCCTCCGATTAAGGATAAATCAATTACATAATTATGTGTGACAAATAAATACACCAAATATAAGTGGATATTAAGTGTAAAACAATCATAGGACATTCACACATATTCATATAATGACATATTCAAGGAGTACAAGTTTATCCCAAAGAATCAAAATTCATTTGAGAAGTTCCCTTGCAAAAATTCGACAGCCTAACGGCGTCAGATCAAAATTCAGAAAAAGAGTTGATGAGAGATAAAAAGGGAATCTAATCACTTGGACATTAAATTTACATCAATAAGGATATAGAAGAACATATCAAAACATAATATTATGTGAATTGAAATACATAACAAAAGAAGTCTTTTAAAAAGAGGAGGGTGAAAGGTTCCCTTACCGACTTGGGTAACTTTGGAAACGTACACCCCATTAAAGAAGGGTCATACAATGAATATATAAATACCCATAAATGAAATTATATTACACAAAGAGTATAATAATGGGAAGTACATACACCACTCAAAGGAAATGGTAGCAAATGTAGCATAAATATCACAGGACTAAAAGTGAGATGAAAAATCCCTTACGAAAACTCGGCAACGTAACGACGCCACTTAAAACTTCTAAAAATGGATTGATGAGATAAAATAGGGTCTCTCATCATATTAAAATAAAATTTAAAGCAATAGGAATATAAAATAACATCCCCCATCATAAAAAAGAGGATCTTAAAAGAACTGACATAAAGGAGAGTACTTAAAAAGAAAGAGAGAGGTTAGATCTATTACGAAAATCTGGCAGCCTAACGGCGCCACTCAAAACTTCCAAAATGTATTGATGAGAAAAAAATATGGTCCCTCATAATATGAACATAAAAAGTACAGTATGAGTAATATAAAATAACATCCCAATCATAAGAAGGATGAGCTTAAAAGGAATGACATAAAAGAGTGTACTTAAAAAGAAAAAATGGGGTAGGATCCCTTACCTCGTGTCTGACATGACACGATCGTTCATTAATCTCCGGAATAATAAAATTTGGCCAATTTAAAATTTCATAAGGACATAATTTAAAGATTATTATTCAGTTAATAACACATATTATAATTTTATAATAATTTGTTAATAAAGTGAGTTCATATTAGACGTTTTTGTCGATGTTCGGTACATGAGTAAAAATCGAACTTGTTGCAAAATAATTTTCCCTGTAGTTATAGGTAAATCATATCCAGAATATTATTGATGTTTTAAATATCATATATATCCAGTATATATTCATTTTATACTATTCCATAGAATTTAGAGATAAAAAATTAAAAGCACCGTTCATGGAGACGGTAGGCCATACGTACGCATGAACGCTACTTTCATTTTTTGTCATATTAATGGAATTAAAACAAAATGAGAGATATATATATTATAATTATAGAATGATATTCATAATTTAAATTTAATATCTTACATATATATCCATCATATATATGTACTTATAATAGTACATATCATTTGGAGATAAGAAATGAAATGTACCGTTCATGGAGACGGTAAGACGCACGTACGCATGAACGCTACTTTCATTTCTTATTTTGTATTAAATGGAATTAAATAATAATGATATAAAGGTATATTATAATTCCTGTAGGATATATTATTTAATACCATTAATTCCATCTTTTATAAGTCCCACATATGGCATTAACAAATCAAATAACTTTGAGGGGCGGTAGTCCGCACTTCCTAAAATGAAGATATCGCGTTTACCAATAATGGAAACCATAAAGGTATGCCATAAATAAAAACTACAGAAGTTTAAGGAAAAAATAAACATATTATATATCATATATAAATATAGTGACATCTTAATTCCACCTTTGAAGTTGTTAAAATAATATTGAACAATCATCCTTTCGTGAGGCAGTAATTCTCCATCCACGAAAACAATATGTTCTTTAACCATTAGACAGAGGTGTGTGAAAGTTTAGCTCTAATAATTCTTATAACAGCATACTAGTATATTTAATATACTCGTTTTGTTATAAAAAAAGTAATAAAAAGATTTTAGGGGTTTGGTGAAGAAAAATAAAACAAAAGAACACAAGGGAAGACATTACCATTAAATCGGGTAACTCTCTTTGATTTGAGCTCAAAGGCTTCTTGGAAAGGATTCTTCTCAAAGTGAGGCTTAAATGATGAAGAGAGGTATGCAGAGAGATGAAATGGGCAGGGTTTGTCCGATCCAAAGTCTTTAGAGGTGTGTGTAAGGTGGTAGAGGTGGATGCCTTTTATAAGAGGAGAGGAGGGGCACTCTTGGAAATTTATAAAATATTACTTTATTATAAAATGATTTTCGGATTTTAAAGGTCCCAAAAGGATATATTTCGAGGCTAAGGTGATAAGGTTTCGAAATACATATATCCAACAGGTTTGTGACAAGTATAAGACTTAGATTTCACCCTATCTTCTCATTTTTTTAAATCATTCATTTATGAGGTAATCACTACATCATCACGGTGTCATAAATAAATTAATTTATTTAATATCTAAAAATTATAAAGAAAATATCATGATGAAGGAAATATTTTTATATTTCAAATGAATATTTATAGTAAAAAATATGACTTGTAAACCCCCATCTAAAAATTGTTTTAGTAAAACAACACATGTTTGAGACATTTTAATTTTAACTTTAAATAAAAAGGTATTAATGTCATTTTCCAAGAAAATTGTCTCCATGGGGTCCCCAAGTTGACCCAAGGATTTTCTTTGTCGGTCATGACTCATCCAATGAGGGTAGGACATGTGTCTAGGTCATTTCATATTATTAAAACATTATTTTACCTTAAACTACACTACTTACCTCTAATAGCGATTAAAGCTTAAAAGTTACTATTCACCAAAAAAAATTATTTTAATCCCATTGAACAACATTATTTTTCTTAATGACAAACATGTATGTCAGATTTTTGAAATTCAAAACACAGAGGTGGTAAAATTTCATTTTAACGAAAAATCAGTTTTTTAAGTACCACTTAGTAGTTTCACTATTCATCAAAAATTGAAATTTTCCAGAAAAATACAAAAACTCACCCTAATCTATATTTGATATTCAGAATTAAAAAATGATTTATATTTTAAAAAATTCAAAACATATAAGTTATATTAATTATTTTAATAATTAATTCCCGCTGTTAGAGAAAATTGCGTGTTTTTATGAAACAATAAGTATCAAAAGATTGACACTAGTTTATGTCCAATTTCAAGATGAAATTAATTCCAACGACCACTATTGGATTAAATGGTAAAAATATATTCTAATTTCACTTTAAAACCAATTAAAAAGATAATCTAATCATATAAATAAATTAGATTAAAAAAAGGTTTTGAATTAAAATACCACATTTTTCACTATTCATTAAAAAATGAACTTTATCGGAAAAATAAAAAAATTTACACAAAGTAAATATTGATGTCCCGATTCTAAAGAAGAATTTTATTTTGTCAAATATAACACATAAAATTTTCAAAAAGTGGATTTAAAAGAGGTTCTTCATTAAAAGGCAGTTAATCGACCTTTTAAAGAATATTAGAATGTTTACGCTTAAAATTGGATTCATTCGCATTTTTAATCCTCTAACATTTATTGTAAAAAGTCAAAATATTTGACAAACATATGTAATAATTTTTTAGTTAGTTCTGTTCATTCTCGATATTCCAACGGCTAGGCGTTAACTACAATTTAAAATAATATTATTTTATTATTATAGTGCAACGTAAGATTCCCAAGAAACTCATTGTTGCGTATGAGGTACGCCATCGAGCATAGCGTCCCCTTTAAAGTTATATTAATATTTTATTCACAAATATGGATAAATGTGAGAATGTCATATTCTTTATTTTCCAGGGGTGTTACAATACTGGAATTATAATATACCTATTTATAATATATTATCATTTTTTATATGAAAAATAAATGAAAGTTGCGTTCATGTGTACGTACAACCTACCGTCTCCATGAACAGTACAATTATTTTCTTATCTCCAAATGTATGGACTATTTGAAATACATATGTAATGAGATTATAAGATAATTTATTCATGGTTTACATTATGGAGCTAATTAAATCATGATATATTGAATAGTAAGAATAAGTAACAATTCAAAATATACTTGGGAAAACTAGGCAATTGACACCCAAAATAGTAAAAACAATGAAAGAGTGTTAAAAAAGGGTAATAAAATAAAATACTAAGTACATATATGATATTATAAAAAAGAATTTGGTTCTGGTATAAGTTAGTAATATATTTTAAACCACTTTAAATGAGGATAAATACTACAGAACAAAGGGAAGTGTAAGGTAAGGGATTTTATTTAAATTTACATTCTATTGAGCCTAATTTATTATTATGCACCAATTCACCTTAATTTGGTGTATTTAAATAACTTTAACATGTTATATCAGAAATATCATTACCAATATTATATTATATGTTTCATTTAATATAGTTCCTTTATGGGGTTTATGATTTAAATATTTCAATGTGGTATGAGACACATTGGAATATTTAAAATGTAATTTCCCGAATATTGTTTTTATGATCCCTGAATGGTATTTCCATTCATTAATGTCAACAATTTTTTTTACATAGCCCTTATAATGGAATTATTGATAAATTCATATTTTTTATTCATTTTGGATATATTTATAAGGCACATAGTCCATGAATATAAGGAATGCATTAGACTGGTATGAACTGGGTGAGGCCTAGTTATAGTTGACTCCTCGATTCATTGGTAGTATCATGAGATGAATCATTTGGCCATATCAGGTTGGTTTTTAGCCGATATGTTGTAAACTGTCATGTGAAATCTCTTGAAGGTAATGTTTCCATGTTCCTAGGTAACATAGTGTCCAATAATTTAGAATTTCCCTCATTTAGATATAGTTATTATTCATCGATGAGATTTTTCAATGACTTATCTACAAATACATTTGATTCATAGTGTATTTATTTCGACTGCGTGTTTTTTGGTATCTTAAATTTCCATATAGATATTTCATTTTCTAGTTCTTTAAATGACATGCGTTATCCATCATTTACCTTTACATGTTAATTTATTCCTTTGGATTCGTTATTTCTTCCGCTTTAGTTAGCTTTACCATGCATTTGATCTCACCCTTAATATATTTCTTTTCTAATGGATATGAAGAATAAATCATTTAGCAATAATTCTAGGTTGTTTTTTTATATATCATGTTTTTATTTCCTATTTACCAATGTATTATGGGTATGATGTATGTGATCTGGATTTCCAGGACTTTTAAAATGATCGATCCTTTAAAGAACATTCCTCGTAAATATACTAATGTTATAAAATAATGCACTGGCACTACGCTTCTATTGTTGGGGAGTTATGATCACCTAAAAAATGAATGAGAAACTAAGATGTTGAGGGGTAAAGGATCAAGGTAAATAGTGTATCAAACCAATCCCGTGTGAAAATGTGCTCTCATTGCAACCAAAATCACCTTCATAATATATTAATAGTAAATATGAAGTGATGATTATCACAAAAATATTTCACCAGGAAGTGAAAAATTTGACATCCTAAAGCTAGGCTTGAAAATTAGTTATTCATATCTGAAGGACCAAGATCACATCATAGATGGAGGAATAATAAAAAAACATGTAATTACAAACACTAATGAACAAAAATTCAAGAATGGGTAAAATGAACGATGAAAATGACCCCCCTATGTCCCTCAAATCAAGAATATCTAAAATATAGGAGAAGCACCCTTCTTATTAAAAATTCAAAAAAGTGACCCAACTAACTTACACGCAATACAAATAAATGTGGCATGATTTTAAACATTCATTAATTGGTTTTTATGAAGCTACTATGAAAATAGTCCATCTCTCAAAATGGCATCTGATTCCATTCAAATAAGTCATGCAATGCCTTCTATCATCACCCATTATCACTTCCCATGATCACCACCTAATTCTACCACAATAAAAAATGTAAATATGTTGAAATTTCTTATTTAAGTAAATTAAATTCATAATTCTGATTAAGAGTTATCATATAGGGGCCTTACACTACTATACTTTGGTCCCAAACACCCAAATGATAAATCTATTTTTTTTGCTCACTCATTAGTGACCTCCAAGATTTTTTTGTCCATATATTAATAATTATATTATTTATATTAGTATAAAATTATATTTACATACTAATTTACATATATCTATACATTTAGATATATTTAATGTAGCTATTATAAACAAATATATATATATATATATATATAATTTTTAATTTTATTTTGGTTTTACCTGGTCTAGGTCTTCATCATCAAAAGGAAAAAAATTAATTAGGTTTTTAAATTTTTTTAATTTTTTATAAATGATATAGGGTTGTAATTATCATTAAAAAGGGGTCTGGTGATCTGTGGCCACGTTCAGGCTTCTCCCCTCGCCAGGAAGTGTGGACATGGTTCATGCTTCCTGTGTGAGTTTTATGAAGTAAGAGTGAACGTCATTCACTCTTCCTAGAGAATTTATTTAGTTATAACTATTACTAAATATATATATAAAGTGATATTTAATTAAATATTAAAACCAAATATTAATATAAAATAATAAAAATAATTAAATACTCATAAAATATAACAAAATATTAAATATAAATTAATAAATATTTGTAAAATATCAATAATGGTAAATTAAATATTTATAAATAGAAAAAATATTAATAAACAATAAATAAATATTGATATGTGTTGTTAATACAAATAAATATTAATGTATCATTATTTAATATTAAATAAATATTCCTAAGTATAAATAAATATTAATTAATGTAAAAAATGTAAATATATATTAACAAAAATATAAATTAAAAAACAAATAGTAGTAAAATAGTAATAAAAACATAATTAATCATTGAAAAATATTATGAAACATTAATAAATATTCATAAATGCAAAAAATATTACTAAAAACCAGTAAATATAAAAAAATCTTAATAAATACCAAATAAATATTCATAAATATTAATTAAATATTAATAAAATATTAATAAATTCTTAATTAAATATTGATGAAAACTAATAAAAAATTATTAAATATTCTTAAATACTCATAAATACCAATAAATATCAATAAAAATATATAAAAATTAAGACATATTAATTAGATAATAAAAATATAAATAAAATACTAACAAATATTAATAAATGGAAACAAAATATATTTATAAATTTACAAATAGTAATTAAAAATTAATATAACATGATAAAACATTAGTAAAAATTAGTAAAAATTAATGAATATTAAAAATATTAATGAAATATTAATGAAATATTAATAAATATTAAATAAATATTCATAAATTTTAATAATTTCATTATTAGGTTCTGGGTCAAACCGTCTTTTATTAATAATATAAATAGTAATTAAATATTTAAGTATATAAATAAATATGAAATAAATATTTATAAGTCAGAAATACATGTTAATAAATGTTAATAATTAATAATAAATATTAATAAATAATAGATATCCATTAAATAAGTATTCATAAAGATGATGGAGGAGGAAGAGCGGATGAAGGGTTTGGTGATCATAGATGATGGGGAGAATGTATTGGCGATTGCAGATGAGGGGAAGAAGAGATCGATGACCATGGATAGTTTCAGTGCTCGGGACTTGAAGGTCATGTTTCCAGATTTACCTATTGCAGATGTTTCTTCACATCTTGGTGTGAAAGGGTTAAACGACTATGGAGAATGTCTTGACGCTCGTGATCTATCCTTGACTATTGTGTCGGATTCAGATCGTGGTGTGTATGACCCGAATGGTGCAGGGAAATCAGAAGATGAAGGGAATGGCACTCTTGGTTGCTATGATGGCGTGCCAGAATAGGGCCATGTTTCATCGGTGTTCCTTGATGCACCGTCTTCCAAGACCTCTATCGATGGTTCCCTCTGTGATGCGTAGATATTGGAATGTTCTTCAATCCGTCCCTATATAAATCATTTTAATAGGTATATTTTTTAGATAATCTCTCATTTTGTCCAAGGAGTCTTGCTCCCATGTGGTACAAGACTCTTATATTTACAGATCCACTGATGGAAAAATCACTACCATTAATCACCCTATATAAGTTATGGAATGACTTGAAGTATGTAAAATTTCTCTCATTGGGTAGGTTATAATATTTAAGGTTGAAAAACTGATTAGCTCTGAGGATTTAAAGATCAAACTATCTAGAGTATGGTGTTTCTCGGACTCAAGGATGATCCCTATTGGAAGAGTATACTTTCACCTTATCTTTTTATCTACAAATGATAGAACAAGGGAGTTGAGAAATGGGTTTTAATCTCTCATCTTATGAAGTTTTATATTGTTTGTCTGTGATTTCTGTTTTAATGCATACCCGTAGAATAATTCCAATGCACAGATTTGTGTTATGATTCATGGTTTATGGTTGGTGTTTTGGCATCCTCTAATCCTAAATGACATTGTATCTGGTATTGGTGTCCCCATAAATATGGATGAGAATAAAATGAATGGAAAAGTTGGTGATGATACCATAAACTTTTCCATTAACTGTTATAATATAGTTTATTAAAATTTCTTTTAATATTAGCAATGATAAATAGGGGTCCCCTGTATTAGTGCTATTTTTAGCAGTGATAAAAGTATACTTGTGTTGTTTATATAAATGCACACCCAAAAACTTGAAAAAAATATATCAAAACCAGAAAGCACAAAAATATCCAAACGTACAAAAACCTATAAAAATATAATACCAAATCAATCTGAATGCATTTTCTCATTTTTTCTTCTGTTTTTCTGTTGTTTTTTGCTAGAATTAATGAATATTTAAAATAAGAAATTACATTTGGAGTCATACTAGTCACTCCATGCATAATATTGAGGTGAGGTTGATTATTAAATATCAAAAATTACTCATGGATCGTCTTCCTAAATTATTAAAGAAATATGAAGTTTTTTAATTGTTTTTCAGTATGTGAGTTGTATTTTTTACTTGAATTATTGTCAATTTAAAATAATAAGACACATTTGGAGTCATACTGGTGACACCTTATGTTATATTAAGGTGGGGTTGATTCCTACACGTCACAAATCACTCATGGATCATTGTTCTAATGTATCAAATAAATATGAATGTGTTTTCTCATTTTCCAGTATTTCAGTTTTGTTTTGTACTTGAATTAATGTCAACTTTAAATAAGAAGACACAAATGAAGTCATACCGGTCATACCGTGTGGCTGTTTGTGGTGGGGTTGAATCCTAAAAATCAAAATGGAATCATGTACTGTTTTCCTAAAGTATAAAAGTAATAGGAATGGGTTTTCTTGATTTTTAGTGTGTCAGTTGTGTTTTTTTACTTGAATTAAAGTCATTGTAAAATAAAAAGAAATATTTGGAGTCATACTGTTCACACCGTGCATTGGATTAATGTTATGATGAGTCTCACACATCACAACTGACTCATATATCGTTTTTCGATAGTATAAAAGTAATAAAAATTTGTTTGATCATTTTTTAGTAAGTGAGTTATATTTTTTTACCTGAATTATTGTCAATTTTAAATTAGAAGACACATTGGGAGTCATACCGATGACATCGTGTTTCAGATTGAGGTGGGGTTGATTCATACACATCACACCTAACTCGTGGATTGTTTTTCTAATGTATTAAAATAATCCCAATGCATTTTATCAGATTTAAGTATGGTAGTTGGGTTTTTTTACTTGAATTAATGTCAATTTTAAATAAAAAGACACATTAGGAGTCATACCATTCAAAATGTATCTGATATTGAGGTGGGGTTGATTCTTACATGTCACAAATAACTCATAGATCGTTTTCATATAGTATTATAGAAATTAAAATGCATTTTTTCAATTTTTAGTATGTCCGTTTTCTTTTTTTTCTTGAATTAATATCAATTTTAAATAATATGAAACTTTTCGAGTCATACTAGTCACAACGTGCATCAGATTGAGGTGGGGATTATTTATACACATTAAAATGGACTCAAGGATCATTGTCGTAATGTATGAAAAAAATCTGAATGCATTTTCTAGGTTTTCAATATGTTAGTTGTTCTTTTATTACTTGAATTAATTTCGAATTTAAATAAGAAGACACATTTGGAGTCATACCAGTTACACTGTGTATCATATTGATGTGGGGTTGATTCCTACACATTAAAACTAACTCTTGGATCTTTTTTATAAAGTATCAAAGTAATCGAAATGTGTTTTTTTGGGTTTAAGTATGTTTGGTGGGTTTTTTACTTGAATCAATGTCAATTTTAAATAAGAAGACATATTTAGAGTCATATTGGTCACACCATGTTTCAAATTGAGGTGGGGTTGATTTCTACATGTCCATAATGACTCATATATCATTGTTCTAATGTATCAAAGAAATATGAATGCATTTGCTCAATTTTGAGTTTGTCAATTGTGTTTTTTCACTTGAATTCCTGTCAATTTTAAATTCCGATCACACCATGCATTGGATTGAGGCATGGTTGATTCCTACAAGTCACAAATAACTTATTAATCACAATCCTTAATTTTTAATAAAATTAGATTTGGTTTTCTTAGTTTTTAGTTATTAACACATTTTCATCTAATGGATTGAATAATAGTAATTCAAAAGACGCATGTAGTAGGAATTCACCTTTACACATTCTCAAACCATTTCCTTATTGAAACATCTTTATTTTATTTTTCTATATTCCTCCATCAGGTCTATTTATCATTCTTTTATAATAATTTATATATCATCCTTTTCTACAGTCATAATAGTACTGAAAAATTCTAAATACACTAAGGATTTATAAATATTATAAATGAAATAGAAATTATCTTCAAAAATACCTCTTCAGGGATGCTAGTTTTCTTATGAAAGATGATTTATCTTATAATTTTACAAACATAATAACCATAATGTTTTCCATTTTTTTGTTTTGGACAATGAAATAACATTGAGAAAATAAGTAACTTTTTTATATGTGTTTGGATAGTGAAATCTTATTATATATACTCGGATACATTTTGAGTCATAGTACTTATTATGTTTATTTTCTTTATCCCTTTACCTCATTCAATGATCTAGATGATATTAATACACCAACCAATCATAACATAATTATCATTAAAAGATAATATAATTATATAACTAGATGTTTAGTTATAAAATGTTTGATGTAGTGTATTGCAATTTGAAAAACACCATAATTTTTGGTCATTTTGTTGGATATCTATGCATTGAACCTACAAAATTAATCTTTTGAGTATCCAAATTGACCACAATGAGCATCCAATGTTGCCTAAAAATAGAGAAAACAATAATTAATTAATAGAATTAAATTTTATTTGATATGATTAAATTGTTTATTTTTACCATTACATCATTGGTATCGTGAAGAGTCTATCATCAACATTTTTCTTTTAAATGATTGCAGTAGACCCACCACTATTTTACCCTCTTTCTTGTATTCTATTTCTGTTTATTCTATATTGGTTATGCGAGGTCTAACATGTGAACATTTATGTTCATGGGGCAATCCCTTTAATTGTTTTTCATATATATTCTTTCAAGAATTATGAAATGTATTTATTCATAATTAACATTGTATATTATCTTTTGGAAAATCGAATCATGGAAACAATCCTCATGAACATATTTAAAATTTAGCTAGTCAATGATTTCAGTAGTAGTCTCAACACTAATGAATTATGAATCTCCCCCTCCATACATATTTTATTCAAATCCAATTATGTGAGTCCTAGAATATTTCATCTTCGTATCCAAATGATAATTCAATGATAACAAATGTGGATATATAATAGGGGTAAGATGCTTTCGGTAGATCCTTTTGATTGATTCGTTGTTCCTTGAGATGGTTTTGAGCCAGTGTTTTATTTAACCCCTTTCCTTTGTCTGCCTGTAATAACATCAATAATTTTAGACCATTTTCATTAAATGTTAATGGTTTGTCTTGAAAATTAAATTAGAAATTAATACCTCCATGTAGCCATGTTTTCAACAAGATTTGATGGCCAGATGATGAATGTTCCAAGTGCTTGTTCATACGTATGAATATCTACATCATCATTTAGAATAGGTAGCTCGAAACACATCTCATGTGCTATAGTAATTCCAAAACTAACATGACCAATTGAAAGTTTACTTTTATGTAGAATGTCATTATATATATTTAACATTGTATCCCTAGCTATAAAGTTATGGGTGTTTGTTGATAAATATAAATCACATCGATTTTCACACGAAGAATATCAATACAGGAATGTTATCATTGTATAGTGTCTATATGTTTGAAATTTCACATAATTTTATTAGAAAATTGACTAGATTTGATAAGACATGTTTTTTGGGGAATGGTTCACCACAAAACTGGTGGTGGTTGGGCTGTTAACTTCACTATTGGGTTTTTTGGGTTGTTTCTTCTCTTACCCATCTCCCCATCAAAGTTGTCATAATCATTCAATGATATTGTAATTCTTCTTCAAACATACCTAATCTGTCTCTAAATATTTTCATTTCCTTAGTTTGATCCTCTGCATGTTTTTTTTTCTCAAAATATGTTTGTGGTGTCGCCTCGAAACCCGCACCTCTGCCGTGGAAATAATTTTCTGACTACTTCAAGGACACTGAAAGTATGTCTGCATCTGGTGTCGGTGTTACTAATTATTGTGACTATATCATATAAAAAATATATGAAAATATGTAATCATTTTTATGTAAGAGATATTTAATTAAAAAAAATATTATATCATACTTACACATGTTTCCCACACTTTTTGGGTGTTTTTACCTATTAGTTTTCCATATTTTGTTATGATTTACTTCGTCCATAGAACATGGCGTGAGATGGAAGTGGCTTTGGATTTGGACTCTTAATGATTAATATAAACAAAACAACATAGTTATTGTGTTGTTTTATGTCACATATAAGTATTATTGTATATTTAAAATATGTAGAAATGTTTTTTCATGGGATCTATACCCCATACTTGCTTCATAATAGTTGTATGATGGTTTTGATGCTCGTTGTTTGTTTTCTACACTAAGTTGTTGTTTCATAAATAAAACACTATCAATCAATGTGATGAATACGCGTACCATCAAACCATGTAATACCAAACAAAATATACATAAAAATAATTATTCTCATACTAGCTAGTAAATGAATCCCGCGATTCATGGGTTATCATATGTGCATAAATTGGAGGTCTGTGCAGTTTTATTTTCCGTTCAACATCTCTGGGATGATATTTCGTTAAATTTGTGTGAAGGGCCCCATGAATCCTTCCTAAAACCCTTAATACATAGTCACTGTGTTAGTCATCTACTATAAATACACTCTGCTAGTAATTATGAAGAGTAGGTCAATGTTTCATTATTTAATTTTTAGTACTTGAAAAAACGGATATCATAATGTTACCATAATATCTCTTAACATTAGTGTCTTAATCTCAGCAACAACATGAGGCCATGAAGTTACATCAATCACCACACATTTCCAAGTTACTATTCCAATGTATCTACTAAACATGGCCTTGTTGGGGTTAACATTTTGGCCTTGCGTATTGTACCCATTATTATATTTGATGTCTTTCTCTTTTTACTTAATGATTTTTTCTAATACCATCTAAATATAGAGATCCTATTTTTTCTACACTGCTGGTGTTCCACCACCTTTAATTTCCTCTGATACCCCATCATTAATTTGTTCCTCTAGCTCTAAAGTGCTAGCATCAACATGTGCAGATGGTGGTTGTACCTCTGTACTGGGAGTAGAAACAAGTGGAGAAACCTACTATTTATCTACACTAGGTGAGGAAACAAGTTGAGAAACATATTTTTTCTCTACACTTCTATCAATAGTAGGTTAAGAGACCAATGGTGACATGATATTGAGATCACTATCACGTACATAAGTCATTATAAGTAGATTTTTTTTAACATAAAATTTAGATAACATAAAAGCAGTATTAGATATATATTAACATAAGGAAACAGGTTGAGAAAATTGTTGCTTATCTACTCTGCGAGTAGTAGCATGTTGAGAAACCTATTGTTACTGGGGATTGAGATCATTATGTGGTGAAGAAGTTATTATCTACAAAATTTGTTTAACATTGAATTTAGATAACCTAAAATCAGCAGTAAATAGATATTTACATAAAGTAACCCAATATATATTATAAAAAATTATATAATGATTATTGAACTCTATTTTTTAAAGGTTGTTGTGATTTTACCCCTCTATAGACTATCCAAATCCCTTAATTGTGGTCTCTTATGACATATAAAACACCATCTACTCTAAGACCGCTATGAAATGATTATGACTACCCAATTAAAGGTTCTTCCACCACTGAATTTTCATCTGACTTTTCAGTGGTTTTGTTCGATAACAGATCAATTGACCAGTTTTGGATTGAGGGATCTAGAATATAAAATACTTTTAGTACATATTATTACATTTTAAACATTTCATCTTTGGACCCTTATTTTCTAAAATCAACTTTCAAAAATCCGAACTCATCTATTTTAATGACACTCTTGTTACCAACCCACTTTCATTAAAATATCGGCACTCAAAATATAACATAATCCAAAAACCATATTTTTCGATGATGCCAAGGTATGTAATATTCACTTTGATGGGATTTCATTACATATCATGAGAAAAACGCATTGAATCTGTGAAAAGTGATACTCCAATATTTTTTCTGGTGTTGTCTTAATCATGATCATTAGTATAGAATGTAAAACCATTAATAACATTAGCATTGTAAGATAATACATACACACTTGGTCATTCAGCTAGGCATCAAATTCATTCTAAAACTAAGTCTATATTTTTATCTAACTCCTTCAAAATATGGTCCTGAAACCATCCTATAATATAGTTATTATGTTTATTTGATATCCATTTTTCAATCCCCGATGGATTTGAATGACTAAGAATTTCAATGTGTGTTTTAACTTATGGATCTATATCCAAACATTTATGCAAAATGTAAAGGTGAGTCTACTCTTGATCTGTAATATTGAATATGACAACCTCCTTTCCAAAAATTCCTTCCCCCGCATGTTTCCCAGTGTGATGAAATTTCATTAGACCTATGCATTTCACACTAAATTGGTATTCGTTATAGAATTCAACAGTTTCCTCAAAAATATATCACTTCAAAATACAACACTCTAGAAAAATTATATTCTTGAGAAACCATTTCAAAATCTTCATATACAATTCAATGAGGTGCATCAATCTATAGTGCATAGGTCCACATAGTCGATTCTCTTTCACCAAGTGAACCATCCAATGAACCATCATATCAAAGAATGTTGATGGGAAGAACATATCAAATTCCTATAATATGAGGACAATTTCTCTTTTAATTATCTAAAATATATCTGGGTATATAACTTTTCTACATATATATTTGGAGATGAATCATATATTCATTAGTGTACAATAAAAATTATTGGTAAAAAATTATATATAAATCTATATGAATTAGATCAAGAATCAAAAATGGCAGTCATGTATTTTCAGTCCTTTTAACATTAAATCACATATTGAAATGATGTTGTTGATATTTGATAAATACCATTATAATAACTTTACGTCATTCAAGAAGACTCAAAACGCATATATCTCCTTCTTGGAAATAGTGTGAGAAGTTGGAGGAATAAATGTTATTTTTCCACCCTTCACTGGTGAAAAATCCTCTCGTATTTCCATGTCAACCATTTGTAGAATAGCCATAATTCCATCCTCTATTCTATAGGGTGCATTTATCAACGTGTCGATGACACTATCACATACATTTTTTTTAACATGCATGACATTAGGAAAATGTCTGACTTACAGATTATTACAGTATGGTAATAAATAAATTGATTTCTTTTTCCAACTAATTTTCATAAGGTTTTTCAAAAATGGTTTACTAAAATCAGTTTCCACATATTAAACATTCTCAAATAGTTTGTCACCTATTAGTGGAGGTGTTCTTATACATTCTTTTAACATTCCATTGAATGATTTCATCAAATATTGGTACTTATTTCTTTGAGGTATAAATCTACGATGTCCTAGAAACATTGTTTTCAATGAATATTTTAACCTAATTTATTGTATACCATTTTCCCAGATGGGACACCTAAGAGTTCCTTTACTGCTATATCCTTGCGAATTTCCATAAATAGGAATATCATTTATCATTCCATACAATATCATTTTCAATGTGAAATCTTATTTTTGGTAGGCATCGTGCATCCTAACACCTGAATCCCATAACAATTTCAAATCCCCAATCAACAGATCCAAGGAAACATCAATATCATTACCGAGTTGTTTTGGACTTGATAAAATCATAGATAACATGATGTGTTTTCATTTCATGCATAACCATGGTGGAAAGATACAATTTACTAACATAATTATCCATGTAATGTGAGTGCAGCATTGAAAACCAAAAGAATTCACTCCATCTGTAGTTAACAGAAGATGAAGGTTTCTCAGCTAATTTTCAAATTCATGATACTCCTAATCAATTCTCTTCCATTGAAGAGATTCTGCTGGAAAACATTGTTTTTCATCTTTCTTTATCTTTTTTTCATGAAAAATAAATTTCTCTACAGTTTCCTCACTTTCATATAGGCGCCTAAACCTTGGAATGATTGGAATGTACCATGAAACATTCATACGAACAGATTCATTTTTCCTGTATAGAGAATTACCACACATTGGGTATTCTCTATGTTATTTTTAGTCCTTGAAAAATAGTATACACACATTCTATCATGCATTTATTATTTCATTGATCATACCCATCGAGTGTAAAATTTGTTTAGAATTGTATTTTTGGATTGAGAGCTCATTATATTTTGTGAGAATGTCATTTAATAGAGAATGTAATTCCATAAAACTGTAATCACTCCATATGTTTCCTACTTTCACATTATACAACTTCAGTATTACTGACAATGCTAAAAATTTAGTAGAAACCCCATAAAAAATCATAATTGCAAAACTCTTTAACTATTCAATCAATTTTGGTCAATCATGAAGTTCATCTTTAACAATTCTTGTGATTTTATAAATAAGATATTTATCTTCATTAACAACTATTATCATGTCCTCGATACAATATTCTTCATTTTCCACACTTTTCATCATATCAGATGATCCATAAAATTAACTTTTATACCACCAACTAGGTACATTCACATTTTCCCCATGTTTATATGAATATTTATAACTTATTTCTATTCTCTGACAGATCAAGTGTTCTTCCAACTCCTATGGAATAACTTATCATGAATAACAATAGTGTAAATAGAAACAAAGGATTTGAGATGGGTGGTATGAATGATCTTCTGAAAACATGATGAACTCCTTCTCTCCATCTTCATACACTGTTGTCAGATGATTGGCATCCATCCATTCATTAATCATATCCATCCTATTTTATTTGGTAATATTAATATTTAACAAAATTTACACACAAAATATTGATATAAAGATTAAGAAAGGATAAAATAACACACTCTATTTAAAACTATTTATAAAATAAAAAAGATCTAATTTAGAAAAATCATTTACATAGTTGAAATCCTATTACAAAAACTATTTATAAAAAATCATTGTCTTTGAAAATAATAGTTGAAATCCCATTAAAAAATCACAGTTGAAATCCCAATAAAAACCAACCATTTACACATATTTTTATTTAAAATAACACTCTTTTTAAAATAATCCAATTAGTTCCAAATATCCTTTCTCAAAACCCCAAGTATACTTTTAAAACCATTTTAATGTTACTTAATTCCAAAAAAGGATATGTTAAACACATATAATTTTTTTATAAACATTTCAAAACACTTGAATCATTTTAAAATATCCACTTAGGAATATTGACAAAGACATAAATCCCTAGGGTGAAATTTTATATATAATGTTAAACTACACAAACATTAGTCCTAACTTCACAACAATACTAGATAAATTATGTTAGATCCCCCTTTATTAGTTTCCCTCCCCATGATTAACACTATCAGAGTTGTCCTCTCTAATTGTTTAACCCTCACTTATACTAACATGCCACATCATGTTCCCAATTTATAGTGGCATAATGTTTTCAATATCCTTTAGTCTACTTGAATTCAAATTCCCCGACCTTACAACATCAAGTAACTATGCATATAGGATAATTATGTCATTCTTGTAGGGAATTTCCCAAACCAACCTCTATTATTTTTGATTCCTCTAATTGTAAATATGTCTTTCCAACCCCAACACATTTATACCTTTTTGGTCTCTTGTATAACATAGGTAATATTAATATACTACCTATTTCCTAGACCGAGCGTGGATAGTTTGGGCTTAAATTTCTTTAATGAATTATTTCCCAATATAATTGAGGAATTCCATATTTATGAGAGTGTTTCATCTATAGCCCATTATAATCCATATATAGACCGTAGGTACCCATTCAAAGACTACTTGGGTACCCAATGTTGTCCCAATTAGGTTTTGACTATGATTGAAGAGACCACCATGACCAATATTCTTTCTAGGGTGTGGATTGCATTGACCAACACCACTATTCATTTCATTAATAAAAACATATATGTGTTTAAAACAGTTGAACATTCTTACCAAATTAATACATCAAGGGGATAATATCATCAATTTCTCATAATTACCATCATCCATCACATTCATTACAATTTACTGCAATCTATAACTATCCCATTATACCATTTACTCATAATAAAAACCATTAAACATACTTCATAAAAATTTTATAACATGATCATTCCCCCCATAAAACATTTAAAACTTTTACTAATATTCAATACATAACTAATTTAACATATTCTAGGTGTTACAAACACTACCTTATTACATATTATAATTTTTAACTCAATTACAACTGATATAATCTTTTATCCCCTTAAATTATTCATTTAATAATTAAATTATCATGTTCAAGCTAGTGGATCTCCCATTGGTGACCATGTCCCTAGTGTACCCATCAACATCAGATCCCAAAAAGTCTGTTAAAGGTTCAATAGACCATTTAGATTCCATAATTATCATTTCCTACCATGATATTAAAATTGAAGATCATCAACCAACATAAATGATCACATACATTGTAAAAATCTTCAAGAGTATGAGATATAACTTATAGAGAACCTACCTCAACTTTGTAGAGAAGTAATCATCTGAGAAACGACACTTCATTTATGACCAAAAATCCCTCAAAACTCAAGCTTGGAATATGATGGAAAATAAGGGTTTAACGGCTTAAAAAAAAGATGAAAAACATTTTTGGCAGTGTTAGTGGTGGAGGAGGAGGAGAATGAGGTAGCATAGGTTGGAGAGGTGGAGCAGGAGGCAGTAGTGACAACAAAGAGGGTGTAGTAGGCGACAACTGTAGTGGGGGAGGAGGAAGATTTGGCCGTAATGGTGGAAAAGGAGGAAAATCAGAATGAATCAGAAGTGGAGGAGTAGGAGGAGGAGGAGGACTCAACAGCCGCAATGGCGATGGAGGAGTAGAATGTGGTGGAGGAAAAAACAGAGGAATAGAAGGGGGAAACACAGTGTTAGGCTTCTGCAAGAGCTTGAGGGGTACAAATGGAAGCAGAGGTAGTTAAGGTTCATTAATAAAATTGGGGGAAGAATTTATCAGTGATAATAAAAAACACTGAATAAATTCATGGACATTAAACATTAATATTATAATGTTTAAATACACCAAATTAATAACAAATAAATGAAGTAAAAGAATTAATAAAAAGAAAAATTATTGTTTAAACAATTACATTAAAATAAAAAATTTGTTTACAAAATAATTTATTTATTAAATTACAATATATATTTAATACCAAATATAAATGAATTTCAAATTATTAAACTAAAGATATTATTTTGAGAATAAAAATCCATGTAATTAAAATAACAGATGTGAAAAAAGAATTCAATAATAGCCACATCAGAAGTCGACTCTCACACTGTAGAAAATGAAATCGATATAACCCTTCAAAATGAATTCTTCCTCTCAAAACAAAGATCAAGAATACATGCCCAGTTTTTATGTGCTTTAATATATTATTTATGACAACATAAAAAAATAACCTAGACTATATTGGAATCTACTAATCATAATTGGTGAATACTATTCATTAACATGGGTACACAATAAAGCACACACAATTGATTAGAAAAATAAATCATAGATATTCTTACATATGCATTATTTTTCATCAATTATTGGAGGAAATAATCTCCTTGAAATACTCATGACATGAATCATTGGTTTATAAACCTTTTTATGTTATTAATAATATATTTTTTAACACCTTTTTTATGTTTTTTTCCATTGTCCATTAATTCATTTGTATCCATCTCTACATATCCTTTTTCCTAGTACAAATTTTTCCTTATTAACATATTTATTCAAAAAACCCACTAATCAATTTGTCACTAATTTGAACATAAATTATTCTATTATAATGATATATATATGTAATATTAATACAACACTAGAAATACAATCAGGCTCTTACTTACCCATTTATATAAATAATTTCCATGCTTATTTTATATTATGTAAGTATCTTTAAAACCACTTATGGAACTCAATCCTGTTATAATACTAATGATATGGTGTGGATAAGAATAACATATTTCACATTTCACATGTTATTCATTTTTAATCAAACAAATGTTACTGATTAATGTTTTGATTCATTCTCATAATCTCTTCTAGACCAATATGAATGAATATGTAAGTTAAGTAATACACATGATATTTTTATATGGTTCAACCTCGATGTGAAAGACTACAATTTGTTGAGATCAAACTTTAGTTTTATGAAAGATTTTATTATCACCATAATTTCCCATAAACACAAATTATAGAAATTTAGGCATAATGGTCAAGAAGTAAATATCCAATTCTCTTTATGGGTAGGCATCTTCCACTTCAAACTCTAAGAGATGTGGAATTATTTATAACGGTTGAACTAGATATTTAATAAACTATCACTACTCATGAATGTGTATTAGATTGTAAGAATAATTACAAATGAATCAAAATCAATGATATGATATGATTCTATTTGGATATCAAATACTAGAATATTATCAATATATTATTACACACATATGGTTCACATCATAGTTTCTCAAGATGATATGATCATGTATGTGACATGATAATGAACTACTTATTATTTAGTATCAAACCCTATAATTCTCATATTTAGGATTTACACACCTTAACCTATTTAATTTATCAAAGATGTAGTATCGGATGACATCCTTGGTTATTCTCATCATCAATATATATTATTCTTAGAGTTCCAGTATAATGGAAAATTATCTAGATTTACGATCATATTTTTTATCTTCATTTCTCAAATTTTATAATCATGTTTTTTAAAAAATCAAATTTTCATATTGTTTTTATAGATGTCCATAATTCATTGTTGTACCAAAAATATCTATCATTGTCTCCATGAAAAATAATAATAACTATCATGAACATAAATTATAAATAATTTATTTCAAGTTATAATGAGATTCAGTCACCTTCCTTCAAATTAAATCTTTGTTTAGGAATTTTTCAAATGTTTTATAAATATTGGAATTTTATTGAGCCTAGTATATTTTGTAAGAACTAAAACACCAAATCATTATCGTATTTAGTCTATAGTTTTCTTGTAATTTCTCTATACCTGAATATAAAATGTGTAAGGAAATCTCATATAGAAATAACAAATAGCTTCTTCATAGGTATGTTATCATACAATCACATATAATTTGTTATGACTCTATAAGTCATTAAATGTAATTTAAAAAGTTTTATAGACTAATATTTTTCAAAAAAGTGTAATTTCATAATATTAAAATGTATTATCAAATATCTTATAGCCTGATGATATTTTATAATTTTTATTACATTTACCTTTGAAAAAATATTAACGAATAAAATCTCTTACACTCATCCCGATTATCCTCCACATAGATTAAATTTGTTTTCCATTTTTCCTAATTGTAGTATGAATTCCAAATGTGTTACTCAGTGGAAAATTCACTTCAATGTAGAATAATTCCCTTTTCTATTGATTCAAACATTAATTGTATAGTTGAATTTATTTATGAGGTGACCAAATCCAATATTAATAGGATAATACTTTTAACAAATTTTCCGACTCCACAACAAAAAATCTATATTACTCTAAAATTAACATCGAATCATCGAATAATTATTTTAGTCCAAATATAATAGTCTCAAATGAATTTTTTATGGTTCTCATATTTTTTATAAAAAACTGTTTAAGATAAATACAAATTCTTCAATACTTTTAAGGGAACATCATGTATTTATTATAACATTAAATTAATACATGTAATAGTTGGAATAAATATTCACACATTGTTGAATTCAACACAAAATCAAGATGATATGTTTTGCTAAAATATATCAATGAGCTAAATGTATCTAGACCATAGTTTGGTTCATTGATTACTAATAACCTAGAAGTAACATAATTAATGGGAAACATCCCCAATCAATGGATCCATCCTCAAGAATCAATTCTGTTAAAAAATAAACTAAAAACATTTATCCCCATGGAAAATTTTAAATGAAATAAAATATAAATCTATGAATGTAAAAATGTGATGATTTTTTATAAAAACCTATCATAAATAATCAAATGGCGTGCTAAAGAACTAAGGTATTGTTAATAAAGGTTACATCCTCGATTAAATGGAAAGAAATTAATAATAACATAATTTTTTATATAAAAACACGATTAAATAATTCATTGATAATTATAAAAGTAATATTTAAAATATAGTATTATTCTAGAAAAATAACAAATATTCATGTCACAAGAAAAGAATAGATATTTTTCTAAATTTTGATGACTACCAACCACAACCTTCTAAGTTATTTCCAAATACAATAATCCACCATGAAACCACATAAATCTATTTAATAAAATACCATAAAAACTTTAACCTAAAATAAATATCCACCATAATTAATGAATACTAAACCCCAATTAAAACCTTGTAGAATAACTTCTAAAAATCATTAATAATTAAAACAATATAAACCCCCTTCCACTGAAACATAATAATTTTTTTATTAAATAAAAAATTATTATTATACTTATAATAAACCAAAACTTAATCATATTGATTCAAACCAATGATGAATGGTATGAAAATAAACCATGATGACGCCCATTAAATAAGGATTTATATAACCCCTATGTTATTGGTTATTTGTCAATGTAATTGTGAAATAAAATATCAAGATTCAGAAAAAAGGATAGCAGGAATATAGACAGAAGTGCTAAAATAGAATAAAGAGGAAGATTTAAAATTGTTAACATTATTCAGCATGAAAAAAACATTGTATTTCATTAAATTAAATATAAAAGAGTAGGGGTGGAGAAGGAATTAAGTATCATTAAATGGGGACATTAATTCCTAGAGGAATTTTGGAATAATGTATAAAAATATATATATAAAATATAACACAAAAATATAACTATTATATTACATTTAGAATAATTGTCGACCATTTTAATATTTTTGGTTTAATATGGTGATTTGTTAGCTTGATCATGTGTTGGGGAAGATTTTAGTGTTTGTAGGTGAGTAGTAGTTGTGGTCAATTTTCAGACACACTAGGAAAATGAGAAGGTATTCCTCAATGAGAACTCAATAGTAATTGGATTTTATAATGAAATAATTTACATTGTGATGAGTGGAGGTCACACCATGATGAGACCATGGAAGTGGATCCTTGATTATATATGTTTTAAGGGAGGTTGTTCAAGAAATGAATAGGGGATGTCACATTGTGATGCTCGTTCGAGGGAGTTGAGTCACACCATGATATGGAATACTGAACCATGAAATATCCTACATGAATATTAATGTTTCAAATTTAATCCTTCTCCCATATACAATTATACACCCACATTTTTCCTTTTCTCCCAATTCATGTAACTATACAATATAAGGAGATCTTAGTGATTATTTCAATTTTCCTACATTATATCCATCTTCTATCATTTTATTTTTAGTGGTTTCGAATTAAAAATCCATATTTATGTCATTTTTTCATACTCTCTTTAATTTCCCCATCCCTTTCCCTACAATTTTAATTCCTCCTAAAACTAATATAACTTAGTGGGATAAATATTTGATAAGATATTTGTATTAATTTATGGATTTTATATTTTAGACCTTATAGATGTCAAATTCATTCATGGTTGTTCTTATTCTATCAATGGTGAGGTGTTTTTTATTTAATATTTTGGTATTTATTATATTTTTTTCAAAAAATCATGTTCTAATTGAGATTATAAAATTAATTTTTGTATTATTGTTTAACCAATGTGTGATAACCCTCAACAGTTTAGATATTTTTTCTTATTATTATTATTATTATTATTTTTATCAAAAATGGATTTTAAAAATTATTTTTAGTATAAAAATAAAAAGAAATATTTAAAATTACATTTGTTTGTAAATAGCCCTATAAACCTATTTTATATAGATTTAATGTGATATGATGGGTTTCATTCATGTTTTTATTTTCAATGATTTTAACATGTATTGTAATGTATATTTTAATAGAAATATTTTTTTTGTTCATGTGCTTCATAAGGGAGTAGTACGACATTTTTTAATGTATTTAATCTATATTTATTTTGTAAATAATTTTTTATCACTTGGTTTTATTTGGTGGATTTATAGTCCTATGTGGCACTTGATAAAATGAATTCCTTCATTTCTTGTAAGAGAATATCTATATCTTGAACTTCAACGGTAACTTTAACGGCCTTTTTATAATTTTATAAAAAGGGGTTCTTAATGGTCAGAAAACGATGTTTTCTGCCCCTATTTATATGTCTAGAATTAAATTTTATCCCCTATTATGGGAAGTAAATATGATTATTATGTATGTATTTCAAATAGGAAATTTTGTTTGATGGTGCTGGAGGTGAGATGATTTTTATTATTTATTCATTATTAATTCATTTGATAAAAACATCCATGTATTTATTTTAACCATAGCCTTTAATTTTCAAAGGAACATAAGTATATAGGTGAGATATGATGGTTTATTCAATAATTATTAGATTATTCACTTGTTACTGTCCCCAAAATTTACATATTACCCTTAATAAGGGAGTTCCCATGGTAAGACTACTGAAAGTGAGTTTAATGAATTGTCTTTAGGAATGAAATACATATCTTATTTTCTTTCCAATTACATATTTTTAAGATCATTTCACATTAGAACCTAGTAAGTTTACCATTAAACCTATTCACTTGATGATAAATGTATCATATAAATTTCTATTACACACTATATTGAATCCCCTTGTGCTCATCTTGGTTTATTGCACCATTTATTCTATCATTTTTTTGATATTTCTTTGATATATTGGTTCTTTATTGAGTTATATTATTATTATTTCATGGTTATGTTTTATATGTAATTGGATTTCAAATATGGATTTGAAATTGTGGTTTTAATGTAAAATTTCTATTTTATTTATTAGATATGGACAAGTGTTTCAGAAATGAGTAAACATGATTTATTCTATTTTCATTAAATTAAAATTCCAAATTTCAATGTTAAAAATTAATTTCATCAATTATGTGGTGATCCCAATCATTCTTTATAATATTATATAAACATTTTTAATGGATAAAAGTATAATATTTTATATTATTTTTCTTCTCTCAATTGGAAATCATTATTTTCTAATTATGGTTCCAACTATCATTTATAAAACAAATAATAAATGGAGTAACATGAAATATTTTGTGAAATAATTTTATACATGTTTAGTTAAAAAACCAATATATATATATATGTATACACACATGTATGTGTGTATGTAGTTCTAATGTTTTCCCAATTTTTCTCTGATGTTTCCCTATGTCAGATATCATTCTCTATGATATGATGAAGAACATGATGGGATATGGTGATTGATTGTGGATCACATGGATATTTCAACATTGTAGGTAGTGTTGTGTTTTTTATATTTTGATCATTTTTGTATCATCCATTTTGTACAATTTTATATTTTTTAATATTTTTTATTTTTTTATATACCTTAATGTGTTTTACTCTAATATTGAATATGTTGAGTTGTTATACTAATTATGCATGTCACGAACCAGGTCGGGTCTCCATTCTACCTGGTGCCCGACATAGTCCATGACATTTCTCGACGGGCATTCCCGACCCCCACGATCTGGAAAAAGTTCACAGGTATCAAGAGTAACATGTATGAAAGGTTTATATGTAATAAAATACTGAAAAACAACTAACAAGATAAATAAACAAAAGCTATAAAATTGAATAAGATAAACCATTAACATTTGACCAGACATAAAGTTTACACCACCACCCAAAACTCTAAGAAGACGATAATGAAAATAAAATTAACTCATCTATCCACACCTTCATGAAACATGAGTATCCAACTTCTCAAACCACCATCGCAAATCCTACACGAGAAGACCATTGACAACCCGAACTGCCATCACTATACACAATGCCTCAACCATAAATACAAAAAGAAGACGGTCTACATATACCCAAAGGTGTATGTATGGTGTAATCCAAGAGCTCTATAGGATACATCCCAATAAAATGGTTCCATACCACAACATCAAAAAGATAATTTAACATGCTTATTTCAAACCATACTTTTAAAACTCTTTTAAGTAAAACATTTAAAGACGAAAGTAAAAAAACAAAAGTACACTAAAAAAACCCATTTAACAAATACTACCTTAAAATTTAATAGAAAATTCATAAATAACATTCCCATACTCGAGTGGTCCTCCATATACTGATGGAAGGATCCACATCAAGAATAATAGATAACTGCGGTTAAATCCCATAAGGCAGTTACAACATGTGGGACGCTAGAGACATCATTCCTCAATGTAAACATGGCCTAAGAACCATAATAATCAAGGCTCTCATGCACGATCCACTAGTAGGGAAACAAATACATAACCTAGTGGTCTCAAATCATCAAAAATGTTTACTTAGTATTGTAATGTAAATCATTCTATATATGAAACCGGGATGAACCACTTATGTGTCATCTAGTGTAGTTGTCCTAATCCACCCACCTATGTACCAAAGGTTTTCCCTTATGTTCAATCAAGTTCCACATTCACATAATATATCACCGACACATATCATAAACCAAATAGGGCATTAGACACAAAATCCACCACTTGCATACCCAAACACCATTTCAAAAAAACACATGCATGCCAAAATACCTTTCCAAAATACATTTGTCTTTACTTAATAATTTCATAAATCCCATTTGGAAACACTCAAAGAATGATATAATAAATTTTTACAACATTGAAAACAATATTAAATTACACAACAATGGCTGAAATAATAAAACACCACTAAGTGAAGAAAAGAGGGTTTAGACCAAAAAAACATGTCTCATTATATATAAACATACTAATTTAAAAACAAACACATATTATAGTCATTCAAAATTTCACTTATTGTCTTTCTAAATAATTCAATAAATAATTAAACTATTTATTAGATAATTTAATGAAAAACCAATAAGACTTCACACTAAAATATTTATAAAATACCCCCTTTTGAAACCCAAAAAAAACAACAACAACCATTCCACACCCTAATACACATCAAATGAATGACCTGATAAATTATTTAAATGGTTTAATGAACATTATTAAATAAAAAACTCAAGGTTTTCACATAAAAATGTCACTTTAAGATTTAACACAATTTCACCCTATCAAACCCCCTTTCACACATCACATTTAAGTAAATGAATCAAGTTAAATAGTGTATAAAACACACCAAATTAGCTCCGAAGAATTTATACCAAATACAAAATTTATTCCATATAGAATGTCACTCTAGAATAAAATGTGCAAGATATCATTATCAAATTATGTTTTCCATTATTCAAACAATTTTCAATTAACTTCAAAGGTACGCAATAAGGATAATAGAAAAAATAATCATTTTCCACTTGAACGCATACTAATACACTCCAAAAATATATTTTGTGCCAAAAAATTTGACCATAGAACACATTTATAAATCCAAATAAACCTATTAAATAAATAAAATGTTGTAAGGGTATGGAACCACCTACCTCGGTGTCGAAGACTTCCAAACTCAGGTGTGTAACTCCAATTGCACCCAATTCACACCGCAACTAACTTGATTTAAACATTAAAATAAAGATTTGGAACCAAATAAAATCAAGATCGAACCCTAAAACTAACACCCCAACAATTGGAAAACCTAGGACATAAGAGAAAAAAGAAGAATAAGAAGAAGACTCATCTAGAGGAGAGGGGCGTCGACATGAGTGGCTAGTTTCTGGGGAATATGGCAGAGAGTGGTGATGGGGAGCCAGAGGGTGGCGAGTGCAGGTGGGGAGGTTGGTGGGGGTGGCATCGGCTGGTGCGGGGGGTGGTGCGGGTCGAGGAAAGGTGCGACTGTGATGTTCTTGATGCGAGAAGCATATCGTTGAAATGGGAGGTAGTGGGTCGTCATGAGAGGATGCATGGAGACCAGCGGGTTTTCACAACAAGAAGTGGGGAGGATAACATAAGGTGGTCTTCGGATGGGAGCCATTGGATGTACCAATAAGGGAGGAAGGGGGTGGCGCAGTAGGTGTCCAAGGCAGGAAGGTCGTGTGGATCAGTGTGGGTGGAGGGCATGATAAGAGGTCGGGAGGCGGCACGACAAGATTCAAAGGGGAGGGGGTGAGCTGAGATCAGTGGAAGGAAATAATGGGGCAACAAACTATAAGGTAAGGGGAGAGGTGAAAACTCTAGGAAAAAAAGAAAAAAATAATAAAATAATAATAATAACAACAACAACAACAAAAACACCAACAACAACAACAATAATAATAAGTAAATAAAACAATAGTAATAATAATAAATAAAACAACTTAAGTATCATCACTAATATTAATAATAATACTTAATAATAATTAAAAATATCTTCAAATAATATTAATTATCAAATTATGATTAAAACAATTCTATAAATTTATTTTTATTACTCTTTCCTTATTTTTTATTTTTTTATTTCATCAATCATTTAAATTTATTTCTCTATAATTATATCAATTTTTTTAATTAATTGGACACTAGACATGCCATGCGGTGAACTAGGTGAAGTTGCAAGTTGACCCGGGAAAGGTTGTGCGGCTTCAACCATGGTGCATTGAATGCTGCAAAGGACAAAATGTGAGTTTTTAAATAAAAACTCAAAAATTTAAGTCTAGTTTCAACCCAGACTACCCGATGCATAGAAAAAATAACAAAATAAATAATGGAAAAGAGGCAGGTGAGACAATTCTCCCCACTATAAATCTTTCTGTCTCTGAAAAGGTACAACTAAGGTTGAGACTCAATGTAGAAAACAATACCCCCTTAATGTGAAAATAGGATCCCTATGAAAAAAAAGTGAAAAAAGGAAATGTATCTGTTCTTAGAAAATGTGACATAAATGAAAACCTTAAGAAACTCATAAAAAGGATTTTTGATATGCGTCACCCACCCCAAAGAGCTAGAACACCTCTAGATGACTTATCATGGAAAGGAACTCTCACACCCACATAAACCATCATAAAACACTAAAACATCTTAAGAACCATTAGAAGAAAACACCAGTGTTAAACTGGAGTGAACACACAATATAAATCCACATCCAAATATCACTCTTATCACTAACCACCAAGCCATCTCTAGGAACAGAACTGAAATCCAACATAGGAAATCCCGAAGGAGATCCCCACCATTAGAAACCTACCAACGCCCTAGAAGAGACTTGAAAAACGGCATGTGGAGGCCCGGGTGGACTCCCCACTATTATGAAGATGGGCCAACATCGATTCATTCTAGATATATTTTTGTGAGACCGATCGTGGGACTCCCCACCATTAGAACGAACAGATGATACAAAGCATTGAAAATTTTTCGATGGTGACCAAACACCCCACCACAAGGGGAAGGGAGAGAAGGACCCAAGTACTGGTGTTGAAAAACCATGACCGAGTATAAACCAACATCGCCACATCTTTGGATGATCACTATTCAACTTTGAGATCGATTTACCAAACATACCCCATAAGGATCACTAAAATCAATTACATTCGGTGGGACATAACCCCTGAGAATTTAATGTAACATGGATACCATTCCTACACATAGCCACAAGAAAGCTCAAGAATTCTAAAAGGTTGTTTGAAATAGAGAAGCCATAGAAATCAATTTGAACTGCCTTCACCTTCAATACCAACGATAGAAAAATTGTCGAGGTCTCATACCAACCTGGGTTCCTGACCACATGCCAGATTCAATCCAATTCCTATGGCTGGAGCCATGATGTTTGAAGCATCTCCTTACTCTTTGTTAGGCTGTATAAACTCCCGAACATGACTTGTTTTCCAAGTTCCACTAGCTACCACACCACAATCGAGACAACGCCAACAGACACAACATGCCTTTATATCTATATATTCTCTCGAGGAACATCCACCAAAATAGGGTTTTAGATGATCCACATTCACCACGTCTTCACCTTAACCAAGAAACTTAAGAAGGAAATGCACACAACAAACACTTCCCTTTGAACAGAAAAATTACAACTCTCTAAGAGGAGGACACACTCCTGTGAAAAAATAGATTTTTGAAGGATTCTACAAAATCAACTGTTAATATTTAAAGAGAATTGATTCTATAAGATGTTAACAAAAAAGATACTTATATCCTATGAAAGCTTGATAAGCCTTTCAAGACATCAGTCAGCACTGATAACTTCTTACCGCCTTCACCATTCCCTGCAATAATTCCATTCACCATTTCCAGGGGACATTCAAACACAATGATGTCAAACTTTATATCTGATGACTTAGAAAACTCAAAGAGACCAAAAATACCTTAAACTCCCCTTACATCTATTATCCCTCTACAAGAGGATACAATTAACATAAAAGGAAAAGGGATAGACTTAGCACTATCACTCAAAAGGGAGGGTCCCTACATTAATCAACTAGAGGACCGGCCAACGAAAAATTTCCCATGGCCGCACTTCAATCACTTGTTAATGATTTATGTGGGGCATGTAGTTGTTAAGAAAGAAAACTATAGACCTAATCAAACTTTTCCAATGCACAAGACATACTATAAGCGAACACTAAATGTATAGGGGGAACCACAACAAGGGATTTCTGATGCACTTTTCAAAAGAAACCCCTAACCATATGCTTTTACACCAACATTCAAATAATAATTCAAAATCAAGACACAAATCATCCAAAAAGGATTCTCAGTATGAAAATCCTCACATACAAAATTTCAAAAATATGAGGACACACTAAACAACCACCGGTTATTAAAACACCAAATTTTTCTTTAACATAACTTTTTGAAAATAAATGAAGTAGGTGGCTTTCACAAACACCAATGGTGTTCCCGGATCCTGAGATATGAATGTTCTTGTGCCACAAAGGCACCAACCTCATGTCCATCCAGGCACTCATCTGCTCATACCATTGACAATTTTTGATTCCATATACTCCCATGCATGTGGTTTCCCATGAGAACACCAGGGATAAAAACTAGACCATTCCATTTTTTAGAACCAAAACATTCAACCATAACTTTTCAAACCTCATCCATAATTTTCTATTTAAAGTGATTAATTTGATAGAATTTTACAAGAAAAAATCATTTTTACTTAATACCCAAACTTACATGATTCCAAAAAAATAGATGAGAAACAATACATGAGGAGAATAGTGTCATCGGGTGACTGGGACATGTGGTTAATGGCCATACACCAATCACACCTCCACCATAGAGAGTATTCTAGGATAAGGTCCCAAGATTCACATGGATTTCCAGACCCTGTGATTTCACAAGGACCACTGACCCTACTCCATTTTCATTTTCCCTAAACAGGATTAAACACATGGACCAATGAATCATAAAAACCTCAACTTACTCTAGTAACTCAAGTCCCACCATGAGGTGTGCTGTCCAGGATCCTTTCTCATAGCTAGAACGTTGAGTTATGACACCCTTAACTTGGTTCTACCTAACTCTATGCCAAAGGAACACGACCCAAGATAGAAAACCTACTATGATACCAATATATTATGAACTAGGTCGAGTCTCTATCTGAACCAATCCATGACATGAGAAAAAGGGTATTCCCGATCCCCATGGGCTGACACAAGTTCTTCGGTATCATGATTAACACATGGGAACAATTTACTCGAAATAAAAGACAAAAAAACTAACAATATAAATAAAACAATCTAGAAAACAGAACCAAACATGCTCTTAATATTGGATCAAACATAATGTTTACAACTACACCCAAAACTCTAAAAGGACTTTAATGAAAAGAAAACTAACACATCTATCAGCAACATCATGCAACATGTGGATCCACCTCATCAATCCACCATCATCAATCCTTCACAGGAAGACCATTGAAAACCCAAACCACCATCCCTAAGCATGATGCCTCAACCTGGAACACACAATTAACAAGGACTACATACACGCAAAGTTGTATGTAGTGTGTGAGACAAGAGATTCATAGGATACAACCCAATAAAATGGTTCCATACCACAATATAAAAAAGATAATTTTATATTCTTATTTAAAACCATACTTTTAAAAAGATTTTAACGAAGAAATTTAAAATCTAAAAGTAAAAAAGAAAAGAGCACTCGAAGAAAAACCATTTCACAAATACTACTATATAAAGGAATAGAAAATTCAAAAAGATCATGCACATACTCAAGTGGTCCTCTGTATACTGGTAGAAGGCACCACATCGTGAATAATAGAGAACTACGGGTAAATCCCAAAAGGTAGTTAGAATGCGTGGGATGATAGAGACATCGTACCTCAGTGTAAATGTTGCATAAGAACCACAATAATAAAAAATCTCATGCACAAGCTACTAGTAGGGAAACACTTCAATAAACTAGTGGTATCCAATATTAAAGAAAGAATATTTATTTTTTCAATTCCAATCATGCTAGATGAAACCAGGATGAAGCACTTATGTGTCATATAACATAATAGTCCTAAGACGCCCACCTAAGTACCCAAAGTTTTCCCTTGTGCTCAATAAAGTTCCACATTCACATAATATATCACTTTCAAATATCACAAACCCATAAATACATTAGACATAAAATAAACCACTTTCATACCCAAACACCATTTAAAACACACACACACCAAAATAAATTTTTCGTTACTTATTCATTTCATAAATCCTATTTTTCAACACTAAAAGAAGAAAATAATCAATTTTCACAATATAAAATACAATATTAAATAAAATGACAAGGGAAGACACAATAAAACACCACCAAGTGACGCAAAGAGGGTATACACAAAAAAATTGTCTCTTTTTATATAAACATACTACTTTAAAAAATGCATATTCAACTCTTTTAACATATCACTTTTGTGCCTTCCAAATAATTAAATAAATCATTAAACAATTTACTATATCATTTCAAGAAAAAATAAGAATACTATACACAATAATATACTTAAAATTTCCCTTTTGAAACCAAACTTACACCAAAGACCATTCCACACGCTAATATGCATAACATGCACGACCTAATAAATTATTTAAATAGTATAAAGAACATTATCAAATTGTACACTCATGGTTGTTTCATAAAAATGTCACTTAAATATTTAACACCAGTTTCAAACTATCTAACACCCCTTTCGTACATCACATTTTCGAAAATAAATCATGTTAAATTATTTATAAAACACATCAAATGTGTACCCAAGAGTTTATACCAAAAACCCAATTTATTCCATATAGAAGGTCACTCTATAATGAAATGCGAAAGAAAACCTTATCAAAACATGTTTTCCATTATTCAAACAATTTGAAATTAATTTCAAAGGTGTGAAAAAAGGCAAACACACCAAAATAATGATTTTCTAGTTGAACGCATAAAAAACACTACAAAAATTTATTCATATCCACAAAATTTGATCATAAAACACATTAATAAAGAAAATAAATATATGAAATTAATAAAATGATGTAGGGGTATGGAACCAAATACCTTAGTGTCGAAGACATCCAAAATTTGGTTTGGAACTCCCATCAAACCCAATTTTCACAACAACCAACTCGATTTAAATCTTAAAATAATGATTTTGAACCAAATAAAATCAAGATCAATCCCTAAAACCAGTACCCCGCCCACTAGACAACCACATACTCAATATAAAAAGAATATGGAAACGAATACTCAATTGGAGAGGAGGGGCGTCGGCGTGAGTGGATCATTTCTGGGGAAGATGGCAAGAGCAGCATTGGGGAGGCAGAGGGAGGTGGGCATAGGTGTGGAGGTCGGTGGTAGTGGCACTAAATGGTGAGGGGGCCAATGAGGGTGGAGGAAGACCATGGTTGTGGTAGTCTTTATGAGAGTATTAGGTCATTGTGATGGGAGGCTGATTGTAAACGCGATAGAAAGTGGGGAGACTGGAGGGTCGTCGTAATAGGAAGCAGGGAGGCAGACCTAAGGCAGTAACCAGATGAGAGCCAGAGGTTATGCCAATAAGTTAAGAAGGGAGTGGCGCAATAGGTGTCTATGGTAGGAAGGCCGGTGGGGATCGATGTTGGGGGAGGGTGTGACAAGAGGCTGGGAGGCGACACGATGGGATTCCAAGCGGAGGGGTGCACCGTGATCAGTAGAAGGGGATAATGGGAAAAAACAAGAGGGGAAGTGGGGGAAACCCACAAGAAATATATAAAAATTTAATAACTATAATACCAATAATAATAATAATAATAATAATAATAATAAAGTACAAAAAATAATATTAATTAATTTATAGCTTACTTATCATCAGTAATATAAATAATAACACTCAATAATAATTAAAAATATCCTCAAATAATAATAATAATAATTATTATTATAATAATAAAATTCATTATGTTTCTTTTTATCACACTTTCCATATTTTTTTTAATTTTATATTTCATCAAACTTTTAACTTTATTTTTCTATTATTAGATCATTTTTTAATTAATTGGACATCAGACATGCCATGCGGTGAAGCAGGCGATGTTGTGCATTGACCCAAGCGAGGCCCCACGGCTTTGACCACGGTACGTCGAACGTTGTCAAGGACAAAATGTGTGTTTTTAAATAAGAACTCAAAATTTTAAGTCATTCTTCATCATGTACAACCTGATTCCAATAAAAACTAATAAAATAAATAATGTAAAAGAGGAAGTTGTGACAATGCATCATTTAGGTGGATTTCCTTATTATATTATGTATTTCATACACATTTATTCACATATGTAGTTAGAAAAACAATGTTTTGTGTCAAAAGATCATATAAGAGAAACATGTAGGTATACATATAATGGATTCGAAGCCTTGAAGTCTCATCCACTTCCAGCTACACTGTTCCACTCATAGCATGCCTATCATGAGGGATCTCACTCCTCAATCTATCTGATAAAACTACATAGAAAAGATCAAAAAAAGTAACCATATAGATGCATGGTCTTGATAATTCATGTTGCTTATATGATACATTTAGTCTTCCTAAGACAGAGAGTCTCGATACATCACAACCAAACATCAACACTTGAAAACTGTCCAAAGCATTCCCTTCAGGTCTAATCACATAGAATGGAATGAATTTGGACTCAATACATAGACAGGGAGTCCAACGCTCTTATGTCTCACTGGGGGGACTGATTAACCTACTAGAATAATCATATTAGAAAGTAGAGTGGTTCCTGTGCAAATATTGGTCATACAAACTCCAAAACCTTATATAAGGTAACCTGAAGAGAAGTGAGGACCTTCTAAGACTCTTGGTGTGATAAAATCTTCAACCCACTGAATCAACTATCAAATTTGGGTTGAGACAGATCAATTCATAACCCAAGTCATTCTCTATGACAAGAATGGGATCTTACATTTATTACTCATACTAAAAGTCTAAGGATATGATCTCAACCTCTACTGTCATCCTCTATGGTCGGAAAGAGATTATGTATCAATCCCTCATAAGAATATACAATATAATTATCTCAGACTATATTGGTATGAATAGAAATATTACAAGCCATATCAAAAATGAACTCCCTATCACAAGGATCCAAAAACCATAGACAACTCATTAAACAGATGCTCCATTTATATGTTACGTACATTTTAGTGAAAATGTATGACACGAGTCTGACCTAAACCAGGTCAGACCGACCGAATTAGCCCAACGCACTGGGCAACTAAGACATGGTATGCTAGACCACTAAACACAAACCACTATGCAACTAGAGAGGCCCAATACCTATACTCCAGCCTGCATTCATGAGCCGATCTTGCTACGCTGCACATGGGCCGCTGGACCACGTGCCTCCAGTTAATCTGGCATCGTCGATTTCCACATAGATGGGATGTGCCTATGTATTACTAATGGAATTATAACCACATGTTCATTTAAAGAATCTACAATATCTGCGTGCCTCCACCAAAACTGGTATGTTGGTTACCACTTTTGAGCTCAATCAGTTATCCTCCAGTGCTCCATTTTTTGAAATAGAGGAACATATGCGATCCACAGGTCTTGTTCTTGACAACCCTTGGCACAAATCAACATCATGATCTGTCCTAATTAGAAACATAAAAAATGGATATATTTATCGACACTCTTTGATCCGTACTTCATTATGACCATAGAACCTCTGGTAGGTTATCCTGAAAATGGATCATCGATTTCAGATCATTGTGCTAGGAAGTGGAGGCATAGTGATCATTAATTCATAACCATGAAGAACTGAAGAATTAAATGAATGAAATAAACACCAAGAAAGAAAATAAATTGAAAAAACACATGAATTGAACCTCGATCATTGTTAATTCAAGTCTTAGTCCATTTTTTAAGAATGATCATGAAATCATATCAAATCTTTAATCAAAATAACCCTAAGAAAAAAAACTGCAACTATGCCCATCTTGCAAGAACAAGAAATCTATGGGTCAACCTGTTCATTGATTTATTTGTTTTCAATGATGATTTTCAATAACATGGAAAATAATAATCCAAACCAAAAGTCTCTTCCTTGATTCGGTTATATTGTTGATGAATAATGGGAGCTACGTCATTCCAGGGGACAAGATCCTTCAAATATGAGGTCCATTGTTGTTGATTCACAAATTCGTCAGTTTTTTTTGAGAGAGTTATGTCTCCATACCTCAAAGGATTTAAAGGGTTATGTTATAACCATATATTCCAGAAAAGAGGGTATACTAAAAGAAAAACAATTCTACCTCAAAAATAATTTTTATTAAATTATTTTAATTATGTTTACGTTTGAGAACTATCTTTCATAGTCAACCAATACTGGCCGATGATAGGCTTCGCTAAATGAAAAAACACCATTAAAAATTCAACGATAGTATCATATTTTTGATCTGATTTACTATTTCTAAGTTATTAGGAATTTAAAATAAACAGTTTTATTTAATTACTTTATTTATGGTTATTCCATTCATGACTTTTTCTATAGATGGCCCATGATGAAAAAACAAAGGTTGTTCCTAGGGAAAATACACTGTTATGAGTTCAATGGTGTCCTTTTATTTCTGATCCATTAAACTGATTAAATGTTATTTCACTTATTAAGAAACATCATGTGTGCATTCTATTAAAAAACATTTTCAATGAATTGTTTTGGGTACACTGGGCTTTGGAATCAAACAACATCTCAACACTTTGTCTCAAAAAATTTACGAATAATTTTTAAAAATAAATTTGGGAAAATACAAGTCATTACATTCTCTCCACTTTTCAAATTTACATCCCTGAAATCCAAAACAAAGGGATACTAATATAATTGAGGGTAATGAGCACGAATCTAAGCCTCCTCCTCCCATGTGATATCACAGATATTACCATGATTCCACTGAATAGACACTAGAGGAATCATCCTCCCATGAAGGATCCCCTCTTTTATATAATTGATCTCCATAGGTTACACCACAAAAGTATCAGCATCCTTGATGTCCAACTCTCCTAAGTCATTGGCATGCGATGGGTAATGCACGTACCTCCTCAGATTCAACACGTGGAATTAATGATAAACCACTTGCAGATCAGGTAGTGAATCGAGGATGCGAAACGCCTCCTGTAATAGATTCCTCAACTAGGACGTGAATCGAGGATATTAATCTGAAATAATCATCGATGGAACTCCATGGAGTATATCTATCTCTTTCACATAGAGGCATCTAAATCTATCTATTTTACTTTACTCCTAAATATATAGGTAGTGGGTTGACTTGGTGAGTCTCTCAATGATCCCCCAAATTGTATTGATCCCCCTGGATGTACGTGGTAAACCCATAATGAATTACATTGTAATCCCTTCCCGATTATATTCCATCTCCTTAATGGGTAGATTGAAACCTACATGAACATTATTCTTAGCCTTAACTTTTCGACATGTAAGGAATCAATACACAAACTCTACAACTCCTTTCATTATTCCTAGCTACCAAAACTAATATAAGAGGTCCTGGTACATCTTTACCACACATAAATGTACCATCAAACGGGGTGTTTGAAACTCACTCAAAACCTCTTATCGTGACACCATTGTTACTACCTTGCGTCCTCTAAAAAAAACGACTTTCTCCTCACCTTTCAAATATCCATCATGAGTATTCCGTGTGAAAATTTGAGCACGTAAGATCACACAGTCTATATCTACAAGTTATGAATCCCTAAATTTATTTATGATTGGATGGGTGACAACATTATAATGGAGGTAAGATACTCCATTCCATACATAAAGTATAACTATAATGAGGCTAACTACTATGATGCTTCATTCAAGAACTAAAAACTGGATATACAACAAAGAGCATTTGTGACCATTTTCCACTTCCTATGAGTATAGACAATATCAATGTCATATTATTATAGGAAATCTATCCATCGAATCTATCTCAAGTTATAATCCTTCTAAGAGAAGATATACATGAGAATGTTGTGGTCGAATTAATGATAAACCACTTGCAGATCAGGCAGTGTGACCAAATATTTAATGAGAAGACTATTACGAAAAACTCAAGATCATGGGTCATGTAGTTGTTCTCATGTGATTTTAATTGGTTTGAACCATATGAAATAATTTCATGCCTCTGCAATAGGAAATATCTATACCTAGTTCCTAATTAATCAGAGAACATTATGTACTTGACACCCTACATGAGAAACCTAATGAAAAGACCAGTCATAAACTCATCCTCTACCTTTGATGGATCCATTACAACTCTAGTCTCCGAGATGACGGGTCCTAAAAAAGTGAACCTCTTGAATCCATGACTGACACTTTAAGAGCTTCCCATGTAGTTGGCACTCTCAAAGTGTGTCCAAGACTATCCTCAAGTGTCTCAGGTGCTTATTTTATGATGATGAGTATTCTATAAAATTATCAATGAATACCACCGGAGTATGCCCAGGCTGAAGCATTTTTTCTCACAAAGCCCCTCTATATCTTTCCTCAAACTGCACCCTCAGCTCATGATGCTCTATTTGAGCCATCCAATTTATTATTGTAGATATCACTGTCATCCTTGGGTGTAGATCAACATGGAATTATATCTCCTGATGGGGAGGTAAACCTAGAAAATAATTATGGAGTATGTCCTTATACTTAGCTCCCATTACAAGAGACTTAGGTCTCATAACATCCCCCACACGGAGAGTCAGGCTTGCCAACTGAAGAGTAATCAGCTGCACCGTCCTATTTAAGATTCCATCCTATGTTGCAAGGCTTTACCTTTGACTTATAAAAAGGGATGTTTGGTTCTATTACCTAGTATGAACAACAAACTTTTCAAAAAGTAATCAATTGGATAATGAACTATAAGTCCATACCGAGACTGACATCATAAAGAATCAACACTAATATGAAGTGATCGTAACCAAAAATCTTTCCTATAAGAGTTAGGTCACACTATTAGAAGTACTGTCTAATCATAGAGTCTCATATAGTAGGTGTATCTAAGATTAAGTTCTAATTAAATGGTTTAACTAGAATATCTAAGTATCAAACAAGAAATGTGGAAGGAAAGGAAATCACCAGCACAAGATTCTATCTATTGTAGCTAAATTATAATGAAAATATATCGTACCTTGATCCATTCCAAGATTTTTCAGGTAATAAACCTCAATATAATAAAACAACCTCCACCCATGTACTCCAACATCACGAGTTTAGTATGGACCACCTGGGGGTGGTAGTGGTAACACATCAAAATGTTGGCCACCTCTTACTGCTTCCCCTACTCCTCTTCCACGTATGTTGCTCGATGGATCTGTCTGATCTAGTTGTTGTCTCTTCTTTAGCAGATCATAAAACGCCACTATGACTATCACTTTCATGGATGGAAAATATAATCAGATAAGTCCCCTCCATTTAAATTCATAGAAATGTCTTCCTTTCTTGGAACTGAGGTTCCCTTGGGGACTCTAATGAAACCTATTACTATACATCTTCTGTCACACACCCACTATCGATAGGTCTTGCTGAACGTGCATCCTGGGTGATAACTACCTCGTAATATTATGATATACGCTTCAACCCTATGTATAATCATCTATCACCAAAATATCCACACATGACGCAGTCTGGCATGCTGGATCCACCTAAACAACTGGAGTTGGGTCTACGAACTGATCAACTAGAGAAAGTGCCACTTGTTGACCATCCTAATGAAAAATTATTCAGTGACTGGATTCCCTCAGGGAGGCCTCATCAAACATCATATTGAACTCCCAATCTTTCTACAAAAACATCACTGGATGGCACTATGAATAAATTCTATAATGAAATATGATATATCATGATAAAAATAGTATACATGGTGAGATGAATCAATAAGGACATGGAGGACACAACACATTACTATATGATGATTGTACCTTTTTTCCATTAAGAAAATTGTTTTTGCATACTAAGTCATGAACCCGGTGTCCAAAATCCTATTGTATGGATATGTCGGCTGCCGCACCAACTCTAGAGTCGCTGGCCCGGAAGCCGAACTTGAAACACTTAACAATGTTTCCCAAAACCAATATCATAGACTCTTATCAATAAATTAAAACTAACTCCCATTGATACTACCCAATCCCAACCCATCCCAGAGGGGCCCATGCTATGGCTTCCCCATGCCCACATCCAATAAGCTAGGGGCTGGTGACTTGCATTGACTAGGCATATCCCACAAGTGGGAAGCATTTTCCTAACTACCTATACACACACACACAGACACACATATCCATGCTTGAAAAATGAAATTTAAAAAGACTATGTAAGTAATGAATTTATACACTGAGAGACCAACCACATAGTGTGATAGGAATGTAATGTACAACTGTTCTAGAATGCAATCCCAACAAATGAAAGAGTCTTCAAATGATAATGCACATGTTCCTAAAACTCATCCAAAGAAAACCCTACCTAAAGGGAAAGGTACCAGCCAACTGTCTGAAGCAGTAGGAGAACACCTCGATTAAAAGGTCACTCCAAGAACCACTTGGTCCTGTTACTCCTAGGACTCCATCAAATTTCCAATCTTCTTTATAAGACATAAATCGTGCCATGAATTCCTGTGCATGGGTGAGTAAAGAAATACATAGTAGGACACCCAGAAAACAAAAAGTATATACCACAAGGAAACACCACTAAGAATATATAGTCAAACAAACATATTTAGTGCCTAAAACATGTATAATATGAATATCTATGTATAATGATAAATGATACAAATACACTAAGTCTCATCCACATCCAGTTACATAGTTCTGCTTGTAGCATCCCCATCTTAGGATATCTCACCCCTTGAGATTTTTGATAGAATCACATAGAATAGATCTACCATAATTAACAATAGAGATGCATAATATCGATAATTCATGTAGTTTCCATGAGTCATTCAGTCCCTATAAGAAACAGAGTCTCGATACATCAAAGCCAACTGTCAACCACTAAAATCATCCTGAAGCACACTCATAAGGTATTGTAATATAGAATGGTTACAATAAGATCTCAATAAATAGATAGTGTTCCACCACACCCAGGGCTCACTAGAGAGACTCCATGACCTAATGGAAACATCATACTAGATTTGGGAGTGGTTCCCACATAAATATTAGTCACAAAAGCTCCATGAAACCTATCTAGGGTAACATGAAGAGAAGTGAGGACCGACCATAATTCTTGATGCGATACATACTCCAACCCGCTGAGTCAGCTGTCGAAGCTAGGATGAGGCAGATCACTTTATAAAATGGGTAATTATGTAGGATAGAAATGAGATCTTTCATCGAACCATCCTAGTTAATGACCAACGGTACGCTCTCAACCAATGTTACCATCCAGTATGGTTGGAATGTGATACTGCATCAAACCCTTATAGGAATATACCATAGAATAATAACAACCTATTATATTCCAACTTGAAACCAAATAATCAATATCAAAAGGAACCTACCATCACAAGGGTCAAAACTCCACACACATCTCATCAAACAGATGCTCTATTTGAAAGTTATGAAAATTTCAGTGAAAATGTTTGACTTGGTTCCAGTCTGTGTGAAACCTGAACCGGACCGGCCCATAGTCCACTATATCATGGGTCCACTGGAGTTGATAGAACCCTCTCCACCAGACCATATGTGTGGGCCAATCTTGTTTCACTACAAGTGGTCCACTAGATCATGTTCCTTTGGTCAACATGGCACTATCACATTCAATACTAATAGTCGGTGCCTCTGACTACCCTATATCCTCAACATCATAGGATCCTGTAATAAGGTTGAGTTGTGCTTCATGCAACTAACACTATTTTATGCAACTGTTAGTATGCTTTTCCCCCCACATGATGATTCTGACATGGCGATGGCCCCTTCTACAAGCCACTGGTTCTCCTCGAGAGCACCATTTTTTCAAAATATAGGCACATCTATGATTTATTGTTAGTGTTCTTCACCGCCCTGGGCTCAGATCAATGTTATGATTCATCATGAATAAAATCCCCTTAAATAGTGTTCTCCCATGACTCACAAAGATCTATCTGTCGCTGTCATCATTGCACCTCTAGTTGGTTATCCCAACATTGGATCATCAACTTTAGATCGTTTCACCAAGAAGTAGAAGCACAACTACAAGTCATTCATAAACCCTGATGAATGCGAAGACGACATAGAACACGAATAACATCAGGGAAGAAAATTACATCAAAAACTCCATGGATCAAACCTTGAATGGTTTTTATTATAGACTATGTCCATTCTGAAATAATGATTGCAAAATCATATAAAACCCTTAATCAAAACAACACTTATTGTAAAAACTTCCAATCAAGACAATCCTACAAGAATGAGTTATTCGCAGGTCAAATTTTTCATTGATTGACCCATGTTAATTGTTTCATTTCATGAACATGGACAAAAATAATCAAAACCAAAATTCCATACCTCGATACGGTTTGATCACTGATGAAGAATAGTCGTAGTGTTGTTGTCAGGGTCAAGATCCTTCGCATTCGAGGAATGTTGTTGTTTATTCTCTAATTTATCAGTGATTTTTAGAGAGATATCCATATCCTTGACACATAATATTTATAGGGTTATTTCATAACCCTGGATTCTTAACCATAAAAATTATTAAAATAAAACCAACACTGCGTTAAAAATAATTTTTATTAAATTATTTTAATGACATTTACCACTAAAAACTATCATTCACAGCCAGCCTGTGCCGACTGAGGTTAGTACTCTCCTAAGGAAAACACAACCTTATGAACTCAGTCGTCGTCTTCAATTTCCTATCCGAGTTACCATTTATGTGTTATTAAAATTTTAAAATAAAATAATTTTATTTAATTATTTTATTTATGGATACTCCCTTGGTTACTTTATCTATAGATGACCCGTGCCGACAAATGTTATGTTTTACCTAGGGTAAATCCACTATTCTGAGTTCAACGGTGCCCTCATATTTCAAATCTAGGAAACTACATAAATGTTATTTAACATTTTAATAAAAGTCGCACACTTGAGCTACTAAAAACATCACATATTTAAATGAATTTTTCTGGGCACACTTGGGCTTGGAATCCCTCACCGTCTTAGCGACTGCTCTTAGAATTTTACCAAATAGTAATACAAAATTAATTTGAGAAAATACATGTCATTATAAGAACTAATTTGTTTTATATTAGCATAGGTTGAGAAGGGAAATCCCCATCCTACTTCAATTTTCCCCTTTATCCATAGGGCATATATATAAACCATCTATCAAAATCCACATTCGTGGATGTCCATATATTATTTTTCTTGTCTCATTGTAGTATAATTAGGTAGAGAAGGTAGGTTCAATGGTAATTATGTGGTGTGGATCTAGTGCATTATTGGATCACTACGATGGTCATTGTTCTTAATTTTATGGATTCAACTCACATTGGATTTGGTTCAATACGCGCTGGCATTCATCGTAGGTTATGGTCTCTTATTGTTTCTAGAATTTAATTGTGTGGAAATTATCTTTTATCATTTATTGGACAACCTACATGAATTATGAATTAGGGGTAGACCTAACATCGATCAATTGTGATCTCATACAGGGGTTCTTCTTCATTCAAGGTAGATTTGATCATGGATGGTTCAATCACTTTCATGATAGGGTGGAGAGATAAGGTTCAGGGTTTATGTGGGAGGATCTCATGGTAGGTGTACCTACCATGATAGGGTTTCACAATAGTTTGGGATGTAACATGGAAATATAGGATATCTGTAGTGTGGTTGGTTGGCCAAACTCACTATTGGGAGGCATTGTCAGTATACTAACCATTCTATACAAATGTTCGGTAACATAGCGTGGTTAGAAAAATGACCCTACATAGACCATTTCCAGAAAAAATGAACAAATTAATAAATTATTTTACATAATAAAATTAATAAATATAATAAAATAAAAATTAATATGTACACATAAAATAAATAATGTATAAGATATTTTTAAATTTAAAAAATAAAAAATTGTTTATTTTGAATATAAATGAAACTGATATAGATAAAATAAATAATGAAATTAAATATTTATAATAATAATAATAATAATAAATCTTTAGAAATAAAATTAATAAATTAAATACTATAAATAGGGAGTGATAGTTAAAATTAAAAAAATATTTTTTTGAAATATAAAAAAACAATAATGAATAAAAAATTAGAATAAATAATGAAATGAAAAAAAAATATTTAAACCATTACACAGTTTTAAAAATGGTGATTATAAAAAAATTATTTATTTAAGTAAAAATTATCTAAATTACTAAAACAACCAATAAATTCATATTTTAACATCTACATTCATTTTTAAATATTAATTACCAAATTTTAAAAAAATTATTTTATTAATCTAAAAACATTTTTTTAAATTAAATAATCAATTAGCTATAGTAAAAGAAGTGTAAATGTAGTGAAATAAATTCCACATCAAATTCACACACACATAAATGTTTTTGTCCTCAAACTAATTTATTCATATTGTCATTGTAAAACAAACAATAAGAAATTTCATAGTAACTTCAAAATGAAGAATTTCATGAAATAGAGAAACACAATATGAGTTTAGTGAGGAATTTCAATGAATGGACAGAGGAGGTACTTCCTTAGTTCAAATACACATTAGGAAATAGAGGTAGTATGTATTCATTCACTATTAATTATTTCTATCCCAATACATGAAATTAATCATTGAATTACTTCAAATAAAATTCATGTTCCAATTGTGAGAGTGATGACATTTTAGATTAAATGGTAAAGAAACCATAATAGGACACACCTTTAATTATCACTCTATCATTGGATCGAGAAATTAATAATATTCCCTAAATTATTTAGTAAAACCCATTTGATTATTTTATAAGTTAACAACACCTTCTACATTTGGGATTAATATTCCCCTAACATTAATGACCTCGATTTTGACAATGCCCATTATTCTTAATATTGTCTAGTCAAAGGTTTGTACATAACACTATGAAAAGTGCATATTGAGTTTTAATTTTATTAATTAACTAAAACATGCCAATTTACCTTTTCATAGAGACTCACTGTGGGATCCCAATTTCCCATTTTACTCTAGAGTCAGTGGACTTATTCAAATATAATTTTTTTTGGATCTCTAATGTAATTTATTTCCCAAAGGTGAGTACCCTAGTTTTGAGTTAAAATTTCTAGTCTCTTTAGGTTAGGTTAAAAATGACACAATGATCTATTCTATCCGACTATATTTCTTTGTTCTCAAACTTAATCTCTTTAAAAACATTATGGAAAAACACTTAGAAATCATACACCCCTAACAGTTGTAGAATAAATTAAAAAAACAACACCCTTCATGTTATTATATTCTATGGATGATATGATTTTGTGAAATTGCAAGCCTAAGGGATTAAATTTGGGAATTAGTTTTCACAAAAATAGTTCATTTTTATAAATAAATGATGTTGGATTTTAATGTCTTTATAATTTATGAATATCATATAATGACAATGAACCATCTCCCCAACACCTAAAACCCAAAGGTTTTCCATGTATTGAATCTTAGGATAGATGAATGTTTCATTCAATTCATATTTTATATTCATGAGTATAAAATGTGATAGGGGTTACATAAAATTTCAATATATCTTTCTCAACACAACGAACCATTTATACAAAACAGAAAATTTATGACTGGTCCATACAAATCACAACCATAAAATCAATATTTGAATATATTTTATAATTTTGATAATTTAATTGATATAAATAGATAAATTATTTCTCAAGTTAGCTTAAATAGAAGCATTATATTCAATGAGGAAGAATAAGAAATTATATTTAGTAAAGGGGAATTATGGTGGTTCAATCCAAATTTTAAATTCAACTCACCTTGATTTTCATCATAAAATTAATAAGAAAGATAGACACCCATGGAAAAAAATGATTTAGAATTTTTACTTAATATAATTATTGGTATTTTCCTACACTAAATTCCATAATACATGAAATATAAATGTGAGGATTTGAAATCTACATAATTAAAAATTGTAACACAATAAGTGTGGAAGCATCTCGTTTTTTAGATCAACCACATGTGGCCTCCTTTTTTTGTATTCAACATGATCCATGGTCTCCCAATTCATGTTCTTAAAATTTCAAACGGTGAACATTATATTTCATGAATTATTGTTCAAAATTAAATGAATACAATGTTTCATTTATGGAGTGTTATCTAGTCATTTTAGTGCACTGATCCATTTTCGCTAAAATAAGAGTTGTTTGGAATTATTGAATGATTATTTTAATAATTTAAAATTCAGACAATGTTTTAAAAAAATTAAAATAAAACATTAATATAAAAATGATATGTATAGGATAAATCCCTAAGGGGTTCTATGTTTTATCTATCCAAATCAGGAAAATTTTTGAGTCATCCCAAGTCTAATGGATGATGTGGATTTTTATCCATGAACCCCAACATGTTAATCACACTAGAATAAGTATATTTAAATGTTTGGAGTATCCCTTATATAATTTCATACTATCCTTATTCCATGTTAGTACCAGTTGTGGAATAATGGATGGAAAAATATTTTAAAGAGTACTTCCCTTCTTCCAAATATTAAGGGTTGGTGTTTATATATAGTAGGAAGTAAACTCTAGGGTAAGAATTGACTTCTGGTTCAATCCAATCAAATAATTATTCCATGATAATGATAAATTTCTCAACATTGTTTTTGAAAATTTCATAGTCTTCCAAGACCTCCTCTTCAGTAGTAGATTAAATTATAGAATTTTCAATAAGAATTTGGAGTTCTAGAAATTTCTCAACACGTTTAATTTTTTTATGTATCTCCATAAAAGCATAATGTTATAATGAATCTTCAAAACCAATTATGGGAGAACGAAATTGAGCTTTTTAATTAAGAAAATTAGAATCAAGAAAAGAAAATATTGTTCAATTAAATGAAAATCTCCCTCGATTTGACCATATATCTCTTCATCTTGAATATGTTTTGCTGAATGGAGTGTGTCTAGATCCATAGTGAGGTATTAAATCTCATCCAGCCTCTCATAATAAAACCAATGTATTTGTGGTGTCTTCCAATAAATATTAGAGGATGTATCATTTTAGTTCAACTTGTTATATCATTGATAAATAATACTATTAAAAAGTGACATAAAAATCATCATGATAAATATTTCAAATAAAATGGTCATACAAAAGTTTTATAGCTTACTCATTAGTCATTCCACATCATATATCCTACCAACTATTGGAAAATGCCTCAGTATGGGGATCATTCATCTCCATATATTTATATAGAGGATGATCAATATCAAAAGTGTGAAAATAATGTTCTTCTATAAAAAACCCATGTAAAAGTTTAGAAGACACCTCATATTAATTAACCAAATTGTCACACACTGAACATGGTTATTTGTTTATTTTATTTTATTTTTTTCTTGGGATATTTTATGTTTAGGTTTCGGTTAAGCCTCAATTTAAATTTTTTTATTTTGGGAGTCGCAAATGCGTTTTGGCCTGTGAATTATCTGACAAACCATGGTAATTTTACTAGGTAACCATGTAGCTTATGTTGGGTGCAAAATGGCGAGGCACATGGGTTGCTCTTAGTATGGGAAACTATTAACCAATAGAACAGTTTGGTTATGGAAATGAATAATGGTGTTTTTCAGGGTTGGTGTACACTTTTGGAATCATACAAACAAGACATGAAAGGTGTCCCATTATACAATAAGGGTGACATAGTTTTTTAATGGTTTGGTAAAACGAGTGGCCATACCATTCTCGATTTTATGGTCATTAAAAGGGTGAAATTCTCAAATTCTTGCTTCTCACATTTTTATCCAAAATAGGGATCCTCCCTCTTTGGTCATTTCTGGCGCACAAAGGGGTCCCAAAACCCCACTTCCCTTAAGTCGACCTCCTCCATGGATGTATATTAAATGTTCTACAGTTTTTTTTAGGTTTTTTGGCCAATATTACACCCTTATGTCATTCCTCACTTGATTTAATGGTTTCTCTTCATAATGATTTCATTTTTTCGAACCCTAGATGTTTAGGTATTTGACTGATTTGATTTTTTTTGGATCCTGTAAATGGAGACTGTTCATGGGGACCAATTCATCCTTTTTTAGAGTTTCACCACATCATCACTCTATCGAGGTAGGTGTTTCCATTATTTTTCTTTTCAACATAATCCAATGATTTTTTTGTGTTTTAAAATAATTTATAGATGTGTTTCTCATGCATATGATTTGTTAGTGTTGATTATTTTGATCATATGATGTTGGTAGTTTTGTAAAAAAATGGGTTTTAAAGGATTATATACATATTCATATAGGTTTGTGCACCTACAACCTTTGTTAAAGAAGATTAATTATTTATTAGGATGAAATTAATCATTTTAGGGATGTTTGGAATTTATTACATTTCAGAAAATTGGTTTTAATTATAAATTGGATACATGTGTGGGATGAGTGCATCATATGGTTTAATAGATTATAGTGTGTCATTGTATTTTGGAACCTCCATGGTTTCATGGATTGCACAGATAGATGAGAATTCAAATGAATATGAAACATTAAAATAATTTTTTACTTGAAAATCAGTTTCTCAAATTGTTCCTTGATTTATAAATGGTACGTTGGTATATTAGGTTACATCAAAATGATTTTGAATGTGTTCTTTAAAACATATACCATTTAGTATTTTGGAACATGGCTGGATTAAAAATGGTTTGAAAGAAAGTGTGGCTTCCTTAGTAATTTTGTGTGTGTTTATCATGGTTTTAAAAGGGCATTGGAAGTGGAATTTGGATTTGGAAGGTAAGGGAACATTTTATCATTGTGAATGTAAAAGTTGTGTTCAATGTTGTTTTAGAAATGGTTTAGAGCATTTCAGTGATATATTGGAATGTAAAAAGTGGATTTTCTGGTTTTATCTTTATAATGGTGGAAATAAAATGGGGTTTGGAATGTAAAAATGCATGATTGGTGCCTTTACATGTTTATGGGGAATGTTTTATAAAACTATGTTGTGTGAAAGTCCGTTTGGCACATATAAATGATTTTTTATGATGGGAAACTCTATAGAGTATTTAACCATATGGTCTATCGCATGGTTGGTGTTAGTGTTTTGGGTAGGCATGTGCGATAATGGAAGGTAAGGTGATTAATGCATGCCAGGGAATTCTACGTAAACAGAATAATATTACAATGGGTTTCTTGGGGGTCTTTTGGAGGGTCAAATGATTTATTCTTGTCAACCCTGATTGGATGAGGTTTTACCCCCCTTGAAATGATATGGATTGGTGGGATGTGCCACTAGATTGGTCAGTTTAATGAATCTAGGTAGATATAGACTGCGGAGATACACAATATACCTAGTGGTGAGTCCAACATGAGTATATCTATGGGTATCTCTAGGAATACTTAGGAAAATACCATGGTTACAATCTATACTCGTTTTATTTATTTTCCTGTGGCTTATTCGATATTAGTCTTTATAGTTTTTATCTACTTGTTTGGTCCCCTTTACATTACGAACACCCATATTTTGGATACTTGGTTGGAATTGTTGGATGGGTTTTTTTTTAAATAAAAAGGTTTGTGGAATGTGAAAATAATTTTTTTAAAAGGAAAACTGAATGTGTTTTTAGAAAAAGGGAACTTGTGGAAATCTATGATATATTTTTTGATGAACTAAATGTCTGTTTTATATATGTATTTCAAACGAGTGTTCATGGAATTTTTTTAAGAAAGGAAATGTATGGATTCTATGTTAGATGCCTACTGAGTTGTTAAGCTCAAACACTACTTATTCATTCATGTGTTAGTAGACCCATGCTATTTTGTATGTTCAAGATCCTGGTTCATTTTCTCATTGATGGAGTACTCCGGTATTGTGGTTGGTGGGGACCAAGAAGTCAAATAATGATCATGTAGCAGTTCAATCTCATTTTTTTATTTAGTTTCAGTTTTTTTTTCAATTGTATTTGTTTTTGGACCATATGTTGGATTTATTTATGACCGTTATTGGTTATTGTTGCATGCTAATTTTTTCTGTTTGTTTATTGAACCTAGTTCATTGTAAAATATCATTCCACATAGTGATTAATTTGATTCATGTCACTAATTGTTAGCCCATGGGGATTATGAATGTCATTCAATCCATGTATCACACCATGTATATTGTCAGATTAGATGGAATACCTATTTGTTTCAAGCGAAAATAGTATTAGAGAAGGCCCTTTTCTATTTGGGTGTCATGTATTTAGATATTATGACCTTCGAGACCTGAGAGGTAGGTACAAGGAGATCGTCGTAAACTATTTCACATTTTGATCCTTGAGTCGCTAGGGGTATTCTGGGATTTGGTTCTTTTTTCATTGTTTTGGTTTGAGGAATGACAATAGAGGTAAGCCGGTCTTATGTTATTATATCACATAGAGTAGTGAACCATGTGGGGTCTGAGTACATAATTCAAGATCCTCCAAGTTGTTGATTTTTAGTTGGGGTATGACCCAATAAGAAATCTCTAGATAATAAATATACTATAGTTCCTCATTCTAGCAGTTTGGTGTGAAACTTGTTTTATTTTGGGATTAGTTTGTGTATGTATGATTTTAAAAAGGAAATTGTTTTTGAAAATGAATATCATTTTTTTCAAGGTATACTAAAATTTGTAAGAATGGGATTTAATAGCGAATGTTACTTGAATTCTGAATATAGTAAATGTTTGTCTTTGATAATGAAATGGTTGCTTTAACCCTCAGAATATAATTACCCATACTTTACATACATTGTTAGTACTTCAAAATTGAAGTACACTTATTACAACATATAACAAAACAATGAAAGGACTATATAGGTATAGTGTCTTTAGAAACTGGGAATCATAAACTACTGGTTCATAAAGAATCTACGTTGCCTCCCATTTATTTCATCATATCTATAGTCCCTTTTGGCATATCTTACTTAATAACCTTCTTCCTGACCTGGGGAAAGAAAACATACAATAGGGTGAGCTCAAATGCTCAGTAAGGGTAAACAAAAGAAATATCAATCACATCATATTCATAAGAACATAACATTTTAGAAATCTTACCCTGCAAAAGAGATCATAATTTCATAACATGGGATAAATCATGGTAGTGAAATTAAATCACAATAATAATAACTTAAAAGATGAATATTTGTGGAATACACACATAATCATAGAGATTCATTTCTTATTAGTCAAGATTCATTTCCAATACTATCTTAGTGGACAAAGTCCATTTCTGAACCATGTTCATTCCTCGTTTCAGTCCTATTTCACTGAACCGGTTTAACCTGCCGTTACAACCATGTCTATATCATGAGATATAAAATCTTTACCCAATGCATTAGAGGGAGATATAGGTCCCACCCATCTCATAATTATACCATTCTTATGTGTGCCACAAAATCATAAATCATACATCATTGCATAACCCATGTAATAAAAATTGGAATTTTAAACATCGTGACATCATAAAAATTAATATAAGATAAAGGAATTCATAAAAATAATTCCATCACAACATAATAAAATCAATGTAATAATATGGATACAAACAAAACCCTTTATTATCTTAGATGGAAAATAATTTTGATAAAACACTTGAACTCCATTCTTGAGGAAAATATCTTTCTACTTCAAAAAAACTTTTCCTTTCTTAACATGTTATACAATTATAAACTAAAATAAGTTGAAAAAATAAACTTGAAAACATGTAAAGTAAAATTCTTGGAAATAAGGTTTTAAAAATCCATTCATTCCATATAAGATAAAAATATTCTTCTCATACTTTTGTCGGAAAAGTCAAAAAGTACCTCGTACGAAAAATAACAAAAGATTCCTTTAATATCATTTACTAAAAACTCAACGAAGGGTAAAATTGGATTTAAAACATTTTATGTGGATAGAAATAATATTACATATTGAGGAAACATGGATGTGGATGATAAAATACACCCCAGTAAATTCCAAAGTATAAACAATCTCGGATAAAAATGAGATTGTGATATTTCCCTTACCTTAGGTCCTATTTGCTTCGTAAGTTTCCGAACCTTCTGTATAATGATTTAAATAATGTCATTGACTTATTCAAAAATCGTAATCATTATTATGATATCATATATGGTCATATTCTTATCTTATTATTAGTAATATTTCATTGCTACTTGTTCTTCGAGTGTTATTACTTTTTGTTCTTATGCATGTTTTGTCGAATAAATCTTATTCTTGTTTTTAGGTTATAGATACCTCATTTAAAGAATGGTATTAGTGTAGTATATATCATATTTATTCACTCAATTAATTTATGTAATCATTATTCAATGAAAACCATGTATAACGAGTCACATCACATCGTGGAGACGATATTCTGTACGTACACACGAGCGATGATATCATTCCCATGATCGTGTAATTGTATTGGAGTGTATGTATACTTTTTCAAAATCAATATCAATTTAAAATAATTATATATATTCATTCATTACACAATTATACCCATCCTAGTAAGGTGGTGGTGGAAAATATATTATACCATGGCGTGGAGACGATATTCCGTACGTACGCACGTGCAGTGATTTCGTTTTCCGTAGGATGGATAGATGGTGAAATAGGGTTGTTTCATACATATAATAACATATCAGTATATGAGTGATACTGATGTTATTAATTCATAATGAAACAACTAAATAAGAAGAAGTGTAAGAATAAATAAAGTTGAAATAATTAGTAACAGACATTACCTCTTCTTTGAAGCACCTCTTTGAGACCTCCTTTTAGGGCACTAAAATTGGTCTTTGAAGAAGCCCATGACATCTAGAATGTATCTAGGGAAGTGGAGAGGGGAAATTGTCAGGGTTTGGCTGATCTTGAAGGCTCGAAATGTTGTGAGGAAGAGAGGGACGATGTGCCCTTTTATAAGGGAGGAGAGGGGCTCCATTGCAAAAACTAAAAATATTATTTTATTATAAAGCCATATAGCTCAAAATTTATTTATTTCGAATCTAAGGTGGGGATGTGTCGAAATCCTCTCATCCAATAGAATTTGGACAAGTTTAGTTTACTATTTTAACCTTATCATTTAGATTTAACTTTAAGTTAGATAATTTTACTTTTACATTGTCTTTTTTGTGTTCTTACATTATAAGGTTAATAAACATACTATAAAAATCCAATAGAACCAAAAGTTGTTTATTATTAATATATATAAAATTATCTATGTAATTTTTCCGAACCTTATATTTTTAGGAATAAAATAACAATTAATAATATAATATTTTTTAAAAAAACTATTTTATGTCAAGTTTGACACTATTTAGTAATTGATTTTTGTGAAAATCATAAAAGAAATATTAGATCGAAAAAAGTGAATTAAATCAATACTAAGATGCCATATTAACATATAAAATTATTGTAATTCATAAAAAGTCTCAAATTACATTTAGTTTCATATTTATAACATCAATTATGTCAATATTTCATTAATAAGATAATTACTGCATCATCTTTGTGTCATAAATAAATTAAATTATTTAATGTCTAAAAATTAAAAATAAAATACCCTTATGTATTAAATCTTTTTATCTTTCTAATTAATATTTATAGTCGAATTTATCTTATGGATAACCCTATATTAAAAATTATTTACTTATTAAACATTGATTTTAACTATTTTAACCCTTCTATAAAGAAATTAATAATAAATGTCCTAATCTAATCCAAGTGGGACTAAATGGGAATATGTTAATACTAAGGTTGTTTTTGGTCGAATTAAACTTATCCAATATAATTAGGACATGTTTTAGGGTAATAATAATATCATTTTTACTCTTAAATACACTATTTACTTTTAAACGTGGTAAATAAAAGTAAAAATTTACTATCCACCAAAAATTATTTTCATCTCATTGAACCAAATTTTACATACTGAAATCAACCATGTCTCTCAGATTTTTTAAATTCCACTCACAGAAGTGGTAAAATTATGTTTTATGTAAATTTGCAAATTCTCCTAGGAGGTGGGTAAACAATGATGAAAAGTTCAATAAAATTTTTTATATATCTAAAATTATTATAAAATTACTCCAATAAATTACATTCAACTTATATAGGTATTATATATCAATTTTTACGTAAAATAAAATTAAATAAAATAAATAATTATTTAAATAAAAAGTCGGGATTTAAATAGTAACCTAGTGTTTTCACTATTCATCAAAAATTGAAAGTTTCCAGAAAAATACCAAAATTTCACCCAAGGCTAATTTTGATATTCCAAATCCAAAAAGGAAGTCCATTTTTGAAAAATAAAAATTTACAAAATTTAAAAAATTGGTTATTACTATTTATAATGTCTAGTTTTAATAATATTTTAATAGCATATCGTTGTTTAGTGAAAATCGGTATTGCGTACGATGCAAGCTATCAAGGAAGGTTGCGATTGCATGTAAAGTAAGCCAAGCTAGTGTTGTGTGTAGAGAAAGATTCCTTTGATGATTTATATAAAATAAAAACAAAATATTTCTTATAAAAGTCTTGGGTATTACATTCTACCCCCCTTAAAATGAATTTCGCCCTCGAAATTCGTCACTTGTAACAAACAGATGAGGATACCTCTCCCTCATCATATCCTCAAGCTCCCATGTAGCTTCTTCTAATTGGTGGTTCCTCCATAAAACATTCACCAAGCGAGTGGTCTTGTTCCATAAGAATTTTTCACTACGATCGAGAATCTCTATCGGCTGTTCTTCATAAGAAAGATCATGTTCCTGTGGTACAACTTCTGAGCTGAGTACATGTAAAGGATCAATTATGTACTTCCTCAGGAGAGATACATGGAAGACATCATGAAATTGAGAGATATTCGGTGGAAGGGCCAATCAGTAAGCTACCTTCCCAACATGATCCAGAATTTCGAAAGGACCGATATACCAAGGGTTCAGATTTCCCTTCTTTCCAAATCTCATTACACTCTTCCAAGGAGATATTCATAAGTACACTTTATCACCCACTTCAACTTTTAAGTATTTTCTGCAGTTGTCGGCATAATGTTTTTTTGAATCTGAGCTGCTCTTATGTATTGTTGAATAGATCAGACCTGTTCTGCCATCTCATCAACAAGATTAGGTCCAAATAGCTTTCCTTCCCCAACTTCATCCCAGCAAGTTAGAGTCCTGCATTTCATTCCAAAGAGAGCTTCATATGGAGCCATCTGAATACTGGAGTGAAAGCTATTATTATAAGAAAATTCCACCAAAGGTAGGTGTTGATCCCAACAACCATTGAAATCTATGGAGAAATCTCTCAACATATCTTCTAGAGTTTGAATTGTCCTCTCAGTCTGACCGTCTGTCTGATGATGATAAGCACTACTGAAACTCAACTCTGTATCCAGAGTATGCTGAAGACTTCGCCAGAACATTGCGGTAAACCTTGGATCCTGATTAGATATAATGGGAAGTGGTACTCCATGCAATCTTACCACTTCCTTTACATATATCCTGGCAAGTTGATCAAGAGAAAAATCTTCTATAATGGCAATGAAGTGTGCATAATTTTTAAGATGATCAGCTATGACCCAGATAACATTATTGCCTTTGGATGTTATAGGAAGTCCTGTGACAAAGTCCATAGTGATGTTTTTCATTTCCATTAGGGTATGGGTAATGGTTGTAACACCCCCTTAGACTTCTGTCTCTCAGCTTTAACTTGCTGAAAAACCAAGCATCGAGAGACATATCCAACAACATCTCTTTTCATGCCATCCCACCAGAAGTACACTTTCAGGTCCCTATACATCTTCGTTCTTCCAGGATGAATAAAGAATGAAGAACTATGAGCCTCATCCAGCAGCTCCTTCTTTAATTCAGGGATGGGAGGAACACAAACCCAATTCCTGAACTTTATTATCCCATCACAATCAAGGTTGAATTCAAAATCATTTTTCACCTTCTTTTGTAACTCCACATCTTCTTTCTGTGCCTCTTTAATCTTCACATGTATAGATGGTTGAACATTCATTTGATAAAGATATGATTTTCCCCTTTCATTATAATTCCAAGATCCATCCATTATAAATCCATAAATATTGGAACTTTTGTGATCCTCATCATGTATAAACTGGCATGGTCTTGTCGACTTAATGCATCTGCCACCTTGTTTTCTTTCCCAGGGTGGTAATGAATTGAGAAGTCGTAATCCTTAATCAGCTCCAACCATATTATTTGGCGCATATTCAGTTCCTTTTGTGTGAAAATATACTTTAAACTTTTATGATCAGTATAAATGTCACACCTTTCTCCAAAAAGATAATGCCTCCAAATCTTTAATGCAATGATTACCACAGCTAACTCCAAATCCTGAGTTGGGTAATTTGCTAATGGATTTTCAACTGTCGTGAGGCATAAGCTATTACCATATCATTTTTCATAAGAACACACCCCAATCCCTTCTTGGATGCATCACTTTAGATCACAAACCATTCTCCACTACAAGGCAGTGTGAGCACAGGTGCACTGGATAACCTTCTTTTCAACTCCTTGAAATTCTCTTCACATTCATCCGTCCAAACAAATATATTTCACAAAACGTCGATAATATCCAGCCAAACTAAGAAAACATCAGATCTTAGTTACTGTTGTTGGTCTCGACCATCTTTCGATAACCTCTATTTTTTCTGGATCCACAAATATCCCCTCTTTTGAGATTATGAGACCTAAAATTGAAACTTTTTGAAGAAAAAATTTACACTTGGTAAATTTTTCATAAATATTATATTTTCTCAGGGTCGTCAATATAATTCTCAAGTGATCTTCATGTTCTTTCTTGATCTTTGAATATACAAGAATATCATCTATAAAGACTACCACAAACTGATCAAGATAGTCTCTAAAGACTCTATTCATCAGATCCATGAAGATAGCAGGGGCATTAGTAAGACCAAATGGCATCACTATAAATTCATAGTGTCCATACCATGTATAGAAAGCCGTCTTTGGTATTTCCACCCTTTTGACCCTTAATTGATGACACCATGAACAAAGATGAATCTTGGAATAGTATTGAGCTCCACGTAGTTGGTCAAATAAGTCATCAATGCACAAGAGATGATATTTTTTCTTGATAGTGATCTTTTTAAGTTCTCGATAATCAATGCAGAGTCTCATTGATCCATCTTTCTTCTTAAAAAATAGAACAGGTGCTCCCCAAGGTGATGCACTAGGGCGTATAACCCCTTATCAAAATTCTCTTGGAGTTGCTTCTTCGATTCATGAAACTCAATTGGGGCCATTCTATAAGGTGTCGTTGAAATAGGTAAAGCACCAGGTGAATGTTCTATTGAAAACTCAACTTCACGATTTGATGGAAGACCCGACAATTCCTCCGGGAAGACATCATCAAACTCTTGTAAAATGGGATATTCTTAATCGTCAGTTTCTCACCAACCATTTGAGATAAATAACCTTAATTTAGTGGAATCAATACCCATAAGATGGATGAAATTTCAACTGGAACGTTATTTTCATCCTTGCATCGATAGATGATCAAAGATTGATCTGGAATATGAAATGTGACTTCCCTTCTTTGGAAATTTATATGAGCTCCATATAGAGAAAGCCAATCCATGCCAAGAATCACATCAAATTCCACTATAGGGAGGATCACAAGATTTTCAGGATGCTTTTTTCCACATACTTCAATCAGAGAAGAATTTTATACTTTTGGTGCAACTGTTGTGCCATTAGGGGTTGTCACAGCTAACTCAACATCTAATTGTTGAGGTAATACGGTGATACCCTTAGAAAATTTTTCAGAAATAATGGAGTGGGTGGATCCAGAATCAAATAAAACATTTTCTACTTTAGAGTGGATGGTAAGTGTTACTTTTACCACATCATTATCGAACTTCACATCGCTAATAAAAATTTCATGTGACTTTCCTTTGTCTTTAGCCTTAAGAGTTTGTTGACGTCGATCATCATCAACAACCATTGGATTAGGGCATTGATTGGAATAATTCCCCATTTCCATGCACTTGTAACATTGATGTGTAGGAGGTGAACTCTGTGTAGCCTTTTAATTGTTTGTATCACTAGACATCTTCTTCCCATCATTGCGGCATTCAAATGCCTGATGACCTTCCTTTCCATATTTGAAACATTTACTTGTCCCTTTAAGACAACTCCCTCCATGTTTCTTTCCACTCTTTGAGCATAAGGGAAACCCCATCTTCTTTTCAGTGTGCTCTTTAGATTTTCCTTTGAATTACATTATCCTCTTCTTATCAAACCCATATGACTGATGGGTTACTCTAATCCCCATCTCATCTTTGAGAGAACATCGAACGATTTCCTTGTAGATATTGAAGCCCCTTATGGCTAACACCCTTAGAAGACTTGGTTTTAAACCAATAAAGAATTGATCGATCTTACTCTTAGGTTGGATAATAATACTAGAAGTGTACCATGAAAGTCTTGTAATATGTTCTTCATAGGTACGAACAGATTCATCATCCTTTTGCTTTAGTTCATGAAACTCCCTCTCCATCTTTCTTCGGAGAATACGAGGGAAGTAATTATTGAAAAATAAGTTCTTGAACTCCTCCCATTCCATGGACTCAATTTCATCTCTTGGACTCGTATTCTTGATAAGACTCCACCATTGATCAGAATCACCTTCCAAACGATACACTGCTAAGATGAATTTATCATGATCAGAACATTGAAGAACTGAAAATATCTTTTTAGTAGTATTTATCCATTTTTCAGCAACTAATGGATTAGTAGACCCGCTGAATGAAGGTGGAAGCTGGCTCATGAAGTATTCAACAGAATGCTCATCCTTCCTTTTCTCGTTTGGAAGTCCTGCACGATTCATAGCATGGGAAAGTTGTGTGAGTATGGCTACAAGATTTTTCATTCCTGATCCCATAACGTTTGGTTGATCAGGGGGACAATCATTGCATTTCCCGTCGCATTCTGCATTAACACGGTTCCTTCGGGTTCCAGCCATTGACTAAAACCAAGTAGAATAGTGTGAGTAACACTAATTATAATTGGAAAACCACATAATCAAGAATAAAATTTCACACTTAATGTCTTACCATAGGTTATTCATGGCCATTTCTAAAACACTAATATTGTGTTCTATTCTTAGACTTATCCTTAGGGTTCTTACTAAGGCTTTCACAACCTAGATTCCAAAGGATGACTATACCTTTCCGTTAATACTAACAATAATGACCCAAACTTTACCTACATTATTAATAATTCAAAATTGAATTACACTTTTTACAACATATAACAAAACCATGAAAGGACCGTATAGGTATAGTGTCTTTAGAAACTGGGAAATATAAAAAACTGGTTCATAAAGCATCTATGTTGCCTCCCATTTATTTCATCATATCTGTTGTCCCTTTTGGCGTATCTTACTTAATAACCATCTTCCTGACCTGTGGAAAGAAAAAATACAAAAGGGTGAGCTCAAATGCTTAGTAAGGGTAAACAAATGAAATATCAATCACATCATATTCATAAGAACATAACATTTTGGAAATCTTACCCTGCAAAAGAGATCATAATTTCATAACATGGGATAAATCATGGTAGTAAAATGTAATCACAATAATCATAACTTAAAACATGAAGCTTTGTGGCATACACACATAATCATAGATAATCAATTCTTATTAGTCAAGACTCATTGCCAATACTATCTTAGTGGACAAAGTACATTTCTTAACCGACTTTATTCCTCGTTTCAGTCTCGTTTCACTGAACCGGTTTAACCTGCCGTTCCAGCCATGTCTATCTAACGAGATATAAAATCTTTACCCAATGAATTGGAGGGAGATATATTTCCCACCCATTTCATAATGATACCATTCTTATGTGTGCCACAAAATAATAAATCATACATCATTGCATAACCCATGTAATAAAAATGGGAATTTTAATCATCATGACATCATAAAACAATTCAAATAAGATAAAGGAATTCCTAAAAATAATTCCATCACAAAATAATCAAATCAATTTAATAATAGGGATAGAAATAGAACCTTTTATTATCTTAGATAGAAAATAATTTTGATAAAACACTTGAACTCCATTCTTGAGGAAAATATCGTTTCTACTTCAAAAACACTTTTCCTTTCTTAACATGTCATACAATTCTAAACTAAAAGAAGTTGAGAAAATAAACTTGAAAACATGAAATGGAAGATTCTTGGAAATAATGTTTAAAAAATCCATTCATTCCGTAGATGTTAAAAAAACATTATTCTCGTACTTTTGTCGGAAAAGTCAAAAAGTACCTCGTACGAAAAACGACAAAAGATTCTTTTCATATCTTTTACGAAAAACTCACTGAAGGGTAAAATTGGATTTAAAAAATTGTAGGTGGATGGAAATAATATTACATATTTAGGAAACATGTATGTGGATGATAAAATACACCCCAGTAAATTCCAAAGTATAAACAATCTCGGATAAAAATGAGATTGTGATATTTCCCTTACCTTAGTTCCGATTTGATTCATAAGTGTCTGAACCTCCTGTATAATTATTTAAATAATGTAATTGACTTATTCAAGAATCATACTCATTCAATATAATTCATTGGAGTAATTTTATAATAATTTTAGATATATAAAAAGTTTATTGAACTTTTCACCGTCTTTTACCCACCTCCTAGGAGAATTTGCAAATTTACATAAAACATAATTTCACCACTTTTGTGATTGGAATTTCAAAAATCCGAGAGACATGGTTGATTTTAGTAATTAAAATGTGGTTCAATGAGATGAAAATAATTTTTTGTGAATAGTAACTTTTGACTTTTATTTACCACGGTTAAAACTAAATATGGTAATTAAGGGTAAAATGATATTATTATTACCCTAACACATGTCCAAATTCTATTGGATAAGTGTAATTCGATCAAAAAAACCTTAGGAATAAAATATGACCATTTAGGCTGACTTGGATTAGATTAGGACATTTATGATTAATTTATTTAAAGAAGGGTTAAAATAGTTAAAATCAATGTTTAATAAGTAAATAATTTTTAATATAGTGTTATACATAAGATATATTCAACTATAAATATTCATTAGAAATCTAAAAAGATTTCCTACATAATGGTATTTTTTTTGTAATTTTTAGACATTAAATAATTTAATCTATTTATGACACAAAGATGATGCAGTAATTATCTTATTAATGAAATATTGACATATTTGATGTTATAAATACCCAAATAAAAGTAATTTGAGACTTTTTATGAATTAAAATAATTTTATAGGTTAATATGACATGTTAGTATTTTTTTAGTCATATTTTTTTGAACTAATAATTCTTTTAGTATTTTCACAAAAATCAATTACTAAATAGTGTCAAAATTGACTTAAAATAGTTTTTAAAAACAATATTAAATTATTAATTATTATTTTATTCCTAAAAATCTAAGGTTCTTCCAAATGACTTATATAAGGTTATATATGTTAATAATAAACAACTTGGGGTTCTTTTAGCTTGTTATAGTAAGTTTATTAACCTTATAGTGTAAGAACAGAAAAAGACACGGTAAAAGTAAAATTATCTAACTTAAAGTTAAATCTAAATGATAAGGTTAAAATAGTAAACTAAACTTGTCCAAATTCTATTGGATGAGATTATTTCGAACCTTCCCCACCTTATCATCGAAATAAATCAATTTGGAGCTATTTAAAACAGAATATGGCTTTATAATAAAATAATATGTTTTTTTTCCAAAGGTGCCCCTCTCCTCCCTTATAAAAGGGAACCTCCTCCCTCTCTTCCTCACACCACATTGAGCCTTCAAGCTCGTCCAACCCCTACCAATTTATTCTATCCACTTCCCTAGAAACATTCTAGAGGTCCTTGTCTTCTTCAAAGACCAATTTTAGTGCCCTAAAAGGAGGTCTCAAAGAAGCGCTTCAAAGAAGAGGTAATGTCCATTACCGATTATTTCAACGTTATTTCTTCATCCACTTCTTCTTCATTAGTTTTTTCATTATGAATTCATATCATAAGTATCACTCATATACTGATATGTTATTATAAGTATGAAACAACCCTATTTCACCATCTATCAATCCTACGGAAAATGAAATCACCGTGCGTGCGTACGTACGGAATACCGTCTCCATGCCGTGGTGTAATCTATTTTCCACCACCACCTTACTTGGATGTGTATAATGGTGTCAATAATGAATATATATGATTATTGTAAATTTATATTTATTATGAAATAGTATAAATACACTCTAATACAATTCCATGATCATGGGAATGATATCATCGCTCGTGCGTACGTACGGAATACCGTCTCTATGATGTGATGTGACTCGTTCTACATGCTTTTCATTGCATAATGATTACATAAATGAATTTAGTGCATAAATATGATATATATTTCAATAATACCATTCTGTAATTGAGGTATCTATAACCTAAAATTAAGAATAAGAATTTATTCGACAAACACACATAAGAACAAAAAGTAATAAACAGCCGAATAACAAGTAGCAATGAAATATTACTAATAATAAGCTAATAATATGACCATATATGATATAATAACAATGAGTATGATTCTAGAATAAGTCAATGACATTATTTAAATCATTATACAGGAGGTTCATTCACTTACGAAGAAAATCGGACCTAAGGTAAGGTAAATATCACAATCTCATTTTTATCTGAGATTGTTTATACTTTGGAATTTACTGTGGTGTATTTTATCATCCACATGCATGTTTCCTCAACATGTAATATTATTTCCATCCACCTACAATTGTTTGAATCCAATTTTATCCTCTGGTGTGTTTTTAGTAAAAGATATGAAAGGAATATTTTGTCGTTTTTCGTACTAGGTACTTTTTGACTTTTCTAATAAAAGTATGAGAAGAATGTTTTTTTAACTTATACAGCATGAATGGATTTTTAAAACGTTATTTACAAGAAGCTTACTTTACATGTTTTCAAGTTTATTTTTAATCAACTTCTTTCAGTTTAGAATTGAATGACATGTTAAGAAAGGAAACTTGTTTTTGAAGTAGAAAGGATATTTTCCTCATGAATGGAGTTTAAGTGTTTTATCAAAATTATTTTCCATCTATGATAATAAAGGGTTCTGTTTCTATACCTATTATTACATTGATTTGATAATGTTGAGATGAAATTATTTTTATGAATTCCTTTATCTTATATGAATTGTTTTATGTTGTCATGATGTTTAAGAATCCAATTTTTATTACATGGGTTATGCTATGATGTATGGTTTATGATTTTGTGGCACACATAAGAATGGTATCATTATGAGATGTGTGGGACCTATATCTCCCTCCAATTCATTGGGTAAAGATTTTATATCTCATGAGATAGACATAGCTAGAACGTCAGGTTAAATCGGTTCAGTGAAACAGGACTGAATTGAGGAATGAACTCAGTTCAGAAATGGACCTTGTCCACTAAGATAGTCTTGGAAATAAGTCTTGACTAATAAGAAATGATTCCCTATGATTATGTGTGTATGCCACCAAGATTATTGTTTTATGTTATTATTATTGTGATTACATTTCACTACAATGATTTATCCCATGTTATGAAATTATGATCTCTATTGAAGGGTAAGATTTCCAAAATGTTATGTTATTATGAATATGATGTGATTGATATTTCTTTTGTTTACCCTTACTGAGCATTTGAGCTCACCCTTTTGTTTTTTTTCTTTCCCCAGGTCAGGAAGAAGGTTATTAAGTACGATATGCCAAAAAGGACTATAGATATGATGAAATAAATGGGAGACAGTGTAGATGCTTTATGAACCAGTTGTTTATGTTTCCCAGTTTCTAAAGACACTATACCTATACGGTCCTTTCGTGGTTTTGTTATTTGTTGTAATAAGTGTACTTCAATTTTGATGTACTGAAATTGTATGTAATGTATGTGTCATTATAATATCCATTGTGTACCGCGAGATGTCGGTAAACTTCGATGAATAGTCGGCCACCGACATGGTTCCCTACTGGAGCTGAAGAAGCTCCTCTATGTGTACTGCTCTCAGGGTAACCATTGAAAACTACTCTCTGAAGAGATGCTCAAACTCCTACCATGAAAGAGGCGCCTCATCGTGAGTCTGGATGACCAAACTCCACCATCGCTCTCTTGAGCCCTACAGAAGGCTAGCTGCCAGGATCACAATCTGGTCTGCTGGTGTCCTGAACAAATAGAATAATTTGGCCACTGCCTCAAGCCAATCCTCTTCTACCTGAGGGCCAGGCTCACCTCGAAACCTGAGGGGTCTCTTTCTATGAAACTCGTGGAGTGCGCTCAGCCTGCGCTCCTCCTCCACTAGTACAGCGGGTGCTAAACACTGCCCCAAAGGTGGTGGAACTGGGGGATATGGTCCCTATATCGAAGCTTCATCACTGAGGGGGTCATCCTCGTGATTGAGCTGCTGGATCCCAGCGGGTGCGCGTCATAGAGGCATCCTTTTTAAGAAACATGGTGTATCACATTCAATGAGTATATCTAGAGAGCTGACTCAAGAAGGACATGGAAACCACAACCCATTCCTATATGATGCATGTACCATTATCTTTCCCCATTAAACTAGTGTTTTCATGTTTCGAGTCGAAAAGAAAGTTATCAGAGTCCTGGTGTATGGATACGTCGGCCGCTGCACCAACACAGGGGTCCCTGGCCTGAGAGCCGAACTCGAAACACTTAACAATGTTTCCCCAAACCAACTCAGAGACTCTCGGTCCTAAGGTAGAACCAACCACCTCTGATACCACTCTGTCAGGACCTGTCCCAGGGGGGCCCGAGCCGCAACTCCCCATGCCCGCCTCCAATAGGCCAGGGGCTGGTGACTAGTACGGAGTAGGAATGCTACTATCATGGGAGGCATTACTTATAACCTGTACACGCGCACAAACATCTCCAAGACCACAAAGCTGAAAAGTAAAAACAACTAAAAGGAAAATATGAATGAATACACTAAAACTGAACCAACAGAGTACGGCATGGAAGTAAAGTACAGTATAGTAAAACCCTGGGCCAAAAGTACTAGCCCACCAAAACAATGTCTACAACAATGTCCAACCTGTAGAGAAAGGTACTGGGACTGCAACCCATCACCGAAGGAACGCACCTCGGCCTTTCTGATCTCACTGAGCAACGTATGGTCCTAGTCCACCTAGAATCTTGTCAATGGCTCCCTCATCTACACAAGACATGACACATGTGGGCAAAGCCCGTGCAGGGGTGAGTATAACAATACCCAATAGGACACCCTGAAAACCACAAAGGAAAAACAACAAAGGAAAATACCACGAAAAAATGTATAGTCTGCTCTACACAGAATATATCTACGGAACATATAACAAGAATATCTAGATATACTCATACATAGGCGACCATCACGAAACCACCACTAAGATCTAGCTCTAAGATTCCACTAAGCATACCATCAGTGGAACCCACTGCTAGTTCTAAAGAGAGAGACACAAAGTACTCGTTTTGAGAGAACACACTCCACAAGTACCTTGGGAACAAGATGCTCAGATGAGGATCACATCCAAGTCATGGGGTGATTTCAAAAACTCGGTCTAAGCTAATCCGATAAGCAGAGGATCGATGCCTGTGTAAACTTGGTCACATCGATACCAAGAACTCTACCTAGGTTTCCAAGAATGAATAGAGGATCCGGCTCTAAGTCTCACAGAGGGTATTCCAACAACTCTATTCAGGGAGTTTTGATGAAGGGGTCATACTCCTATATAAAGGAATAGATACCAGAACCTTCAAGGGATTACCAAGGGTAAGAGCCCTAAGAACTAGTCCAAGTCACATAAGGAAAGTGGCTCAATCCATGAAGAAAAAGTTACACGGCATGTGGTATGGTTACATGCCGTGTTCCTTGACACCGAGTACTGCCCATGTAAACGGCTTGTGTCCCTCGACTTGTCGGATAGAAAGCAACTACATGCCGTGTAAAAGAAAATCACACACTGTGTTCAAGCACCTGGGCTCACTCCGTGTACGTTGGCCATGTGCCCGTACACGGTCTCCGCCCGTGTCCATGTCGCCTACCCGTGTACCAGTACATGGGGTATTCCGTGTATCTTTCCGGGTCTGGCTGGGGAGGGTTATACATGGCGTGTCCTTGGAATTATACCCTTCCCGTGCCTGTGTACTCACAGAGTACACTCTGGCTAACCCTACCGATGAACACACGCCGTGTAGCCCATACTTCACGACGTGTAGTAGGTATTTTTCTAGAAACGCCTTCTTCTTCATCCCTCTTCGGCCGATCCTCCAGATCTTCATTTTCTCATCTTTTCATCCTGATACTACAGGGTTTGGTTCGCCTTATCAAACGAACACCGAAACAGATGTTTTTGGTATTCTAATCGGATCATAAGACTCAAATGATCCATCCGAAGAAAAACGACCAAAAACCAAAATCTCCTAAACTGCTCCGAGTCGCTTGAAGAAACCATCGTCGATCCTCCATGGCATTTCCTCGGGTTTGGATTCTGAATATTGGATCTTTGCACCAAAAAATGAATGTGCGACGATCGATTTCCTCCAAGAACGCGTAGAACGCAATGAAGAATGTGAGGGAGAAAAAAAACAAGAATTAAACAAGGGGGACGAACCTCGATCATTGTTCGTGACAATCTGGGTTCGTCAACGTTAGATCAAAACCACAACAATCAATGGATTATAAATATCAAGTATTTGATTTCCTGATAAATCCTCAAATCACACCCGCCCACAAAATGATCGATCCGCAGGCTAATCTATTCATGGATTAGTCTGCGTTCGTTGTAGAAATAAAAAACGGGGGAAGGAGAAATCAATAAGAATTATCCTACCTGGATTTTGCGGCATTCGTTGGCGATGATCCTGTTTCCGAGTCGTCGTCACCGGTGAAGCTTGTCAATAACACCATCGCCGCGTTGGGAGGCTTCCTCCAGGTCCTCCAGATCCGCCAAGGGTTTTTAGGGTTATGGGGTTTGTAACCCTAGACCCTGGCGCAAACCTCTATTTAAAGAGGATAAAAGATATTTGGTGCAGTAGATTTTCAAAAGATCTCGTTGCAGAAACAAGATTTAAATAAAATATTTTTATTAAATATTTTATTACTATTGCATCCAAAAACTATATTTCACCATGGACCTGCGCCGGTCGATGTTTGGCCTCGCCTTAGGTAAAATCGCTATTATGAATGCAAAGAAGTCCTCAGATTCATGATCCGAGCACCGTTCGGGAGTTATTCAACTTTTTCAGGAAAACCGCTCCCGTACTTATTTTAATCATTAAATTAAATTCAAACATTTCTTACGGGCTCACCAGGACCTAGAACTGCATGCCATCTTAGTGCATGGTCTCGAAATAATTCCCATATAATATAGAAATAATACATGGAAAAATCTGGGACATTACATCTTTATTGGAGGATTTATTATTCTAGCTATATGGAAATGGATGGTTCATCCATCAAGCTTGTAACCATAGTCCATAGAGTGAAGCTCACACATATTCACGATTTATTAGGGGTGTGGGGAACCATGGTGCTTTGTCCTTCGTGATGGGGTGAGGATGTCTGAAGTTTCATTGTCCTTATTCTCAGTATTTTTGAAGTTTCATCTTTCATTGTGTATGCTTAATTGTTTTGTTCTATATTAATAGGAGTAGTTGGGTTTATCTAAATGTTACACTTTTAATCATGTTTTCCTTGGTGTTCTTGGCCCTTCCATGGGATGGTCTTTGTTTTAGATATGTATTATTTGAGGAAGCCTGAGATTTATAGAATGAGTGTATTGTGGTTCTGGTACACTATATTTTTCAAATTCATTTCATGGGATTATCTCTCTATGTTGGTTGTTTTGGTAGGTGTGGGAAAATTTAAATTCCGATGGTGTTTTCATTTAACTAGTGTGGGGAAGTTGGATAAATTTCATGTTGTGAGTTCCCATGGTAGATAGCTCGAGGTAGAGTGGGTGGAGTTCCCATTATGTTTCCGTTGTGTTGAGGGTTTAAATTTTGATTGTGTTATTTGAGTTCTTAGGGTGGGGAGACCCATTTCTTGTTTTCTAATTGATTTCTATATTGTTGTTTTCTTTAGAGATGTTTAGGTGTGACTTGTGTTGTAAAAAGTGACCTTGAGGTTTGTCATTACTTTTGTTATTAATTTGTAATGGAATTATGAGTTAGGTGAATTTAGGTGGGATCAACTTCTGGGGGATGAAAGCATGTATGGTGGGGATAATTGTAACACCCTGACCATGTTTATTCAATTATTTTACTATCATTATTGATTTGGATATTTTTTATTGTGGTTTTGGTTAATACCTAGTATAATGTTTTAAATTCATGTAGTTGTGGGTGTGTTTTGGGCTTGTGAACAGTTTGGGAACACTTTTTGAGAAACCATTCTCGTTTTCCTAGGTAACCATTTGTCTTGTTTTGTGTGTCCAATGATGAGGCACACAGGTTGTTCACAGTATGGGAAACTATGTAGTTGGGTTTTGCTCATAGACAGCGGTGTTTGGCATTGTTGACAAATGGGCTGGGAACCATGTGGACAATCCATGCAGGGTGACCCATTAGATAGTGAGGGGTGCAAGGTTGTCACATGGTTTGGTAAACCGTGTGGCCAAACCATGCACAATTTCTAGGTCATTAAAAAGTTAAAATTCTCAAATCTATCTTCTCCCCTTTTTATCAAAAAGTAGGCCCCTCCCTCCTTGGTCTTTTTTAGAGCCCAAAAGTATCTCAAAACCCCTCTTTCCTTTTATTCTATTCCTCTATGGACTTATATTAAATTTATAGGAAATGTTTTAGTATTTTGGATAAATTTAACCCTTGTATCTTTCTCCTCTTTATATAATTTATTCTCATGTAGGGGATTCCCTTTTGACGAACCCTAGATGTTAGGGTTTGTGTGTGATTCAATTTATTTTGGACATAGGGCATGAAAATATTTCTTGGGGACCTATTCTTCCTTCTCCTAGAGTTTCACTGTATTTTTACTCCATTGAGTTAGATGTTTCCATTATATTCCATTCCATCAAAATCCATTGATTCTTATGTGATTTCAATAAATTTATAAATGTGTTTCACATTCTTATAATGTTTTTTTATTGTGATGTTTTGGTGTTGGTAGTTTTGGGGGAAAATGGGTTTTTAATGGATTACATATTTATGCCTATATGTTTGTGGACCTTTTTTTTAAAATGTTTATTTCAATAATAAAATGAAATTAAACCTTGTAGTGATGTTCTCCCTTTGTTATATTTTGGTAATTTGGTTTTAATTATAAATTGGATACATCTGTGGGGGTGATCTAGCCTTATGATTTAATGACATCTGGTGTTTCATTTCATGTTAGAACATCCACAAATGCATGCAGTGCACACATGGATGGGAATTCAAATGAAGATGTAAATTTGAAATAATATTTTCCATGAAACATGGTTTCTCAAATGATTCCTTGATCTCCAAATGGTATATTGGTACATTAGGTTACGTAAAAAATGTTTTTAACGAGTTATTAAAAACATGCACCATTTAGTATTTCAAAACATGGTTGGTTCAAAAATGGTTCGAAATCCCATTTGGAATAATTTTTTATTCCATGGGTGTTGGTCTTGGATTTAAAAAGGTGTTGGATGTGGAATTTTTGTATGGAATGTAAGGGCCCATATGGCATTGTGGAAGAAAAATTTGTGTTTAATGTATATTTATAAATGGTTATGATCTTTTTTGTGATATATTGGTGTTTAAATAGTGTGAGTCCTGATTGGATATTTATGATTGTTGAAATTAAATGTTGTTTTGAAAGTGAAAATTTATGATTGGAACCTTCAAATTTTTTTGATGAATGTTTTATTAAACCGTGTTATGTGATGGTTCCGTTGGCACTTATGAATGAATTTTTTATAAAGGTAAACCCCATAGATTATTTCCATTATTTTTTATCATGTGCATGGTGTTAGTGTTTGGCGTAGCTAATTACGGTAATACCAGGTAAGGTGAGTCACTTGTGCAAGGGCCTCCAACATACAAAGAATACAATTACCATGGGTTTCCTAGGTGTCATTTAGAGGGTCGAGTGAAGGTTTCGTATCAAAATTTATTAGATGGGTTGGTACCCAATTGACTTGAAAAGGATTAGTGGGATGTGACACTGGATTAGTTAGTTTTGGATGGTCAGTTTGTTATTAAGTTTTTAAAAAAACCATATGCCAGTAGGTGAGACTAACCTGTGTATGTGCAGGTCTCTCTAGGGATGTTTAGGAAAATAAAATGGTTATTATCTATGACTTTTTTTATTTTCCTACTACAAGTTTGATTTAATATTGCTAGTTTTTGTCTTCTTGTTTCGTCCCATTCACATTTTGTACATCTCTATTATGGTTACATGGTCAGAATTGGTAGTTGGATTTGGTTTTGAATAAATAGATTTGTGGAATGATACAGTAATTTTTGAAAAGGAAAAATATGTGTGTTGTTTAAAAAAATGGGATCTTTTATAAAGATATGTTTTTTATCTTAAAATCAACTAAAGGATTATTTTATATAAGTATTTAAAACTATAGTTTATAGACTATTTTTGGGAAAGGAAATGCATGGATTTTGTGGGGGTTTCCTAGAGAGATGGTAATATCACACCCTTCTCATGAAAGTAAATATTAGTAGACCCGATCTATTTTGCAGGTTTGGGTTCAAAGTTAGTGTTATTATTGTTGGAGAAAGTCTGTCTTGTTGTTAGTGGTGACCAAAAGGTCACATGGTGATTATGTAGTATCTTCAATCTCAGTTTTGTATTTAGTTTCATTTTTGTTTTGTTGTATTTTTTGTCTAGACCAATTTGTGTATTTAATCCTGATTAATCATTGGTTATTATTGCGTGCCCTATTTTTTTAGTTTGTTTATTGATCTTGGTTTATTGTTCAATATCATTACCCTTAATGGCCACATTGTTTCCCGACACTTGTTTTCATCCCAAGGAGATATTGAATTCCCTTTGGTCCATGTATCTGACCAGGTTGGGTGTCGGGTTGGATGGGAAGGTAACTTGGTTCATGACACAAATCATCCAAAATTTATGGTCACATTTATTATTTAAATTCTTCAAAGATTTAATCAAAATTTTCTTCATTCAAAATGTTGAATTGTTCCTTAACTCTATAAAAAATAATTTTGAAATATTCTTTTAAGGTTTGGGGAAGTCTCCTCTTTCTTTTTTTATAAATTATATAGTTTTTTATAACTATAAAAACTAGTAAGGAAAACATTAACTCCCCAAAAATGGTAAAATAATATGATGGAATCCAAGTATCTCGGATGGTTAAAAATAAATTTACAACCTCAAAATAGAGAATAATTGATATCCTTAGGGTCTCACTCAATGGAGTTGTGAAAAATGCACAAGTGACCTTTATTATACTCTTTTTTGTTATTTTAGATATTCATCCAAAACAATTTAGGTTTTTGTTCTTGTGATCATTAGATGCCTCCACTGGTAGCTTCTAAAGGTAGCATTATCAATTGAGAATAGTTTCCTCTAGTACCATCAAAAAATCCGGTGGTATTTTTCCCTCTTCAACTCGTCTTCATCGTAGGTTTCTCTGGTAGAATGTTGTCATCTACACCTACCACCTATACTACCCTAATCACCCTGAGTGACCTCCATCACACCTCATTGTTGATCACAATACCTGAGGGGTCCTGAGATCACTAATACAACATTCTCATGCAACATCTCAATGACTGTCACTATTCTTGTTTCCCTCCAGTCACAGTGGAACTACCATGGCTAATGACCAAAGCTTTTGGGGTCCCTAACCATCACCCTCATGTCCCCTTGTATCATCAATGAAAATACACACCCAAACCATGGGGTTTTTATAGGGTATTTTTAGTAGTCAACAGTGGTGATCACTATTGACCATCAGCTACAGAGCAACTCCGACCGCAAAAATAGTTTACAGAGCGGCTACTATAGGCCGTTAGTGGGCAGTTTTGGTGATAAATAAAAAGAGTTTTTCAAGTAGTGTATACCAGATGAATGAAATAAAGAACAATAGATTTAAGGATTAAAATAAAAAAGGGTGAGAATGTAATGGAAATAGTGAACATGAGAAATAATAGATGAAACATGATAATGAGAATAAAAAATGATGATAGATAGAAATAACCATAGGACCTAGTTTAACACACCCTCAACCCCCTTTCCTTGATATTATAAAGAACAAACCATGAACTCTAAACCTCACTCAATGAATGGTAAATGGAATGACACATACACCTCTCTCACATCAATCATTGTGTAGTCATGCACATAACGATTTGAAACACATGAACACTCTCCCCAAGTGAAGAAATAACACAATCAAACAACTCTAGAAAAAATTATCTCTTGAAATGATGTGATATTCATTAAATAAAAAATCATAGAACGTCACCTAAAAACATGACTGAAAAACTAAGAGATAGAGGGGGAAATGATCAAGGTAAAAATAATTGAAAACCAGTCTGGTGTGGAATTGAACTCTCATAGAACCCCAAATCACCTACAAAATCTATAAAGATGAAAGAAGAAATCATTATCATCATAAAGAACATATCTCCATGAAGTTTCAAATTTAACTTCCTAATGTTTAGCTTGAATATTATTCCTTCATCTATGAAGGAACAAGATCACATCACAGATGGAGGAATATGGAGGAAGATTGATCAAAAACATATTTAAAAACACCAAAAACAAAAATTAATGAATAGGGAAACAAAAAGTGGAAAATTACCCCCAATTTCCCTTGAATTGAGAATATATAAAATATAGTAGATGACCCCTCTTATTTAAAAATAAAAATAATTATCCAAACTAACTAAAAAATAGTATAGATCAATGTGGCATGCTTTGAAACATTTGTTAATTGGTTTTGATGAAGCTACTGTGAATATAGTCAACATGTCAAAATCACATCTTCTTCCCTTCAAATAAGTCATACAAAGCTTGTGATCCTCACCCACGATCACAACCTGATTATACCACAATAGAAAAAAGTAATTTTTTCAAAATTTATGATTTAGGAAAATTAAATTCCAAATGAAAATTGTGAGCTATCGGATATGGTCCTTGGACTATAGTACTATGGGCCAACACACCCAAATGCTAAATCAATTTTTTGGGCTCGGTCGTTAGTGCCCTCCATGAATTGTTTGTACATATATTTGTAATTATAATGTTAGTATTAGTATATAAATATATCTACATACTAATATACATATATCTATACATGTATATATATATATATATATATTATTTTTATTATCACAAACACACACACACACACATATATATTATTTTTCATTTTCGT